>CM066044.1:44714684-45914684 GCA_033557465.1 Ichthyophis bannanicus
GGGACATTAGGGCTGTTGGGTGGGTACCGCCCTTGGGGTTTTTGCTCTCTCTTCTACAGGTATCTGGCGAGATGGATCCAAAGAAGCTGGTCCAGTGGATGGACACACAGTTAAGAGACAGCAGGCGATGGCCCAACAAGCGCAAGAGCATGGGGACAGCCGCTATACAAGCACAGCAAAAGGACAGTGTTGGACTTGGTTGAGGCGCTGTATTGCCAACCAGCGGTCGGGGTTTGGAGGAGTACCAGCCCAGCAAGGACTATTTGTGCCTCAGAATGACAGTCTGGTAGGACCCCAGACAACTGGGGACACTCTCTTTTGGCAAACTGTCTACAGAAGATGACATTGATGACCTATTTCGAGTCCTTTGAAAGGGTGGCTAATGCGGGAGGATGGCAAGTTGGTCAATGGGCTATATAAGCTAGCCACCTCTTTAACAGGGGAAGAGTTGGCTGCCTACAGAGCCATGCCAGCGTACCGCACCACTGATTATCTTGAGGTGAAGAATGCAATTAGAGTTCCGATTAGGCTTGACAAAAAAACGTTGTATCACTGTATGTTTAGAGCCATGGCCCTGACGGCTGGAGAAACACCTAAGGCCTTAAGCCAAAGAATTGGAGGGTTTAGCCTTAAAGTGGCTAGCCCCGGAGGGGGAAAAACTGTTGATACAGTAGTGGATATGGTGGTTATTGGAGCAGTTCATGGCGCCGTACCAAAAGAGATACAGTCTTTTCTGATACAGCAAATCTGCCAGAGCACAGGGGAGGCCACCGTTTTGACTAAGAGCTTACTGAGAAGCTGAATTAGCTCGTCATCCAAGAGGGCGCACTCCCAAAATAGAGGCAGACGCCAGTTTCAGGGTTTGCTCCCTCAGAACAGGGACAGGGAAATAATGCCAGAGTTCGGGGAAAACTTCTGTACCGGCTCAGGAGGGAAAATGGGCTGGAAAGAAATGATATCAGTGTGGGAAGATGGGACACCTACACGAGAGGGCGATGCCAAACATCGCTCGGGGTGGATGGGCCAAAAATGTGAAAACAATCTAGGCGAAGGGTTCACTCTGAAGCGTGAACGTGCGTTTACGGGGTCAATTATCCAATGTTTTTTACTCTGCTTGACTCAGGGGTCCGACCCAAAGCATGATGTCACAGAAGCTTTGGAGGGCAAGTGAGGCTCAGAATGAGGTCCGCCCTGAGGATGGGCCGGAAGGTTTAGAGTCAAAATTAGGTGCATCCACTGGGGCTTCCTCTTTCTTACTCCCTCTACAAGGTGGTGTATAAAAGGCGTTGGGGGTACAGGAAAGAAAATCCTCATAGTCAGTGTGGTTCCAAAACTCCCCCCATGACCTGGTATTGGGAAGGAGATTGGCCGACCAGTTTTAGGAAGGGGCTTCCGAAAAGGCCTGGGACACGAAGGTAGATGGGGATGGTCACACAGTAATCCCTAGCCCTCTTTTCGGGAATTCCCCCCCCCCCCCGAAAACAGAGCAAGGAACCCAGCGGGAAAAGAACCTCTCGGGCGGCAGGTCCCCACGTCAAACAGAAGTTTATATTAAAAATTTTGCAGGGTATCCGAAAAGGCCCAAGAGACTCCAGAAGGGCATCCCCGCAAGCCGCGGGATACGACATATGCAGGCCCGGACATGGAAGTGATACCCAGCCATGGAAAGGATCTCATGGGATACAGGCTTACAGATTTGAAAGCTCTCATTCGGGTTTGGCACTGAAAAACACTTCTTGGACCTTGGTGCAGGGGTGATCGACCTGGATTACAGAGGAAGTATAAAAGGTATATTGTTTAATTTTGGACAATGAAGACTTCTCCGTGAAGGTCGGAGACCGAGATTTGCACAGCTGTGTATGCACCCGACGAAGGAGGGAAGAGTAGGGTTTCCTGACACACTTACTGGAAAGAGATCCCCATGGCTTGACAAACACCACAGACCCACGCGGAGCCGCATGGATTTGGTTTTTCCAGACCCGGGCCAGGATGGAAGGCCTGATGGCCACCGGTGAAGTGGAGAGTGGGAAGAGACGGAGGAGGAAGACTTTTGGGACCAACAAGTGGCAGAGTGCGAGCAGAAGAACCCGGAGCCTAACAGTAGCGGGAAGAGCTATCCTTGGTTCAGAGGCAGGAAACTGGCCCGAGTATTGGAAAGGTTCCCGGATGTTCTGACGCCGGTCCTGGGTGAAACCCGAACTAGTAGCACATGAGATCGTGACCCCCACCTGGGAAAGGTGGTCAGACATGACGACCCTACTGGCTACCAGAGGCTAAAAAGCAGGAGTGTGGTGCAGCGACAACATGTGCGCGAAATGGTGGAGATGGGTAATCATTGAAGAGTCAAAGGATCCCCATGGTGCATGTACCATAGTTTTGGTTCCAAAAACCAGATGGTACTTTACGGTTCTGTATAGACCTGTAGACAGGTAAATGCTTATCTCGGTATTCGGATGCTTACCCCCTGCCCCGTAATACGAAGAGCTTTTGGGACCGTTGGGGTCAGAGGCCCAGGTGTGTAACCACCCTGGGACATGACAAAGGGATACTGGCAGATTCCCCTGACTAGGGAAATCGCGGCCGAAAGGACTGCCTTCAAGCACCCCGATTGGGCTATTCCAATTTAGGAGGATGCCTTTCAGTTCTCCACGGCGCTGCAAGCAACTTGCCAAAGACCTTGTAGATCAACGTCCTGCATCCTCATCAGGAATACACTTCCGCATATATGGATGACATCATTATCCACAGTCGTAATTGGGCCGGAAACACCTCCCGAGGGTCGAAGCCGTCCTGCGGATCTATGAGGCAGGCGGGCAAACACCCTGAAACCCAAGCAAATGTGCCTTCGCCCGCGCGGAGAGGTGAAATACCTTGGGCATGTGGTAGGACAAGGGAGGATCAAGCCCTTGATACGCCCAAACGTGGATAGCGTTAAGAACTTTCACAGGCCATCACAAAACATAGACAATTAAGAGGCTTTCTAGGCGCATGATTGGTTAGTACAGGAGGTTTCTGCCCCGCTTTGCAGAAGAAAAGTTCCATCTTTACAGGTATGTTAAAGCAGAAAAAAGTTGCCCGAACTCGCCTCTGTTCGGACTCTGGAGGCTGACGAGGGCCTTCACCCAGTTAAAAAAAAGAGGCTATGCACTGGCCCCAGTATTATGTGGAGTGGACTTTCATGCAGCCCTTCATTGTTACCGACGGATGCCTCAGAGGCTGGCTTAGGGGCAGTCTTATCCAGAAAGCATGAAGGAAAGGAGCATCCTTGTAATGTTCCTTAGTAGGAAGTTGTCCCCGGCAGAGCATAATTACTCTTTATTGAGGAAAAAAGAGTGCCTCGCGGATCAAATGGGCAATAGAGGCCCTCCGGTATACCTCACCGGAGCGGAAAATTCCTAATAGTCACCCGATCACGCACCCTTGAAGTGGCTCCAACAGATGAAGAACCACAATGCAAGTCTAACCAGGTGGTACATCGCCCTGCAAGCTTTTGAGTCAGGGTATTAGAGCATCATTGCAGGAAAGCTACATCAGAATGCAGATGCCTTGTCAAGGATTATGGACTGTGCGGGAGAACCTCCAACAAGCTCCGCCAGCCCGTAATGTCTTAGGTAGAGGGGGTATGTGACAGAGACACCCGTCTTGAAACCCATGAGAATAGAAAAGGACATGGGAATTGGATTAGGGGAGAGCCCAGTTGTGTATTTTCAAGGGTAACCTGAATCCTGCGTACACCGATTACCCACGAAATCCCTGCCTGGCCTGGATCTCAGGCCCCGCAAAGGGAGAGGAAAGAGGAGACGAGAGAAAGCCCAGGGTGCCACACCCACCCCCCCCCACCCCCCCCCCCCCCAACTCCTATGAGGTCCATGCAGGCATGAGAAGAGGATTATTATCACCTGGGACGGGCTGGAAGGGAGGAGGAGGGTCTGGAAACCTGGAGGTGGAAAATATAAACCACCTGCTAAGGCAAAGAGAAGGGAAGGCTGGAGAAGAAAACAAGAGGAGAGGCTGGAAAAAGAAACAAGGGGGAGTGGGAGAGTCAAGAGAAGCTGGAGACGCAGCGGAGCCATAGAGGAGAGCCCTGGGAGGAGCTGAAAATAACAAAAAAACAAACCCACAGGGAACACAGCCGAGGAGACGGGCCCCGAAGGCTGAAGGTACTGACCGGCTGTCTCAGGAGAGCTGCAAACAGGAGTGACTCTAGGACCCAAGGGGAGCTGTTTACTGAGCATTGCTTTGAGAACTCAGAACGGGACACTGCTCCAACAGTTGAAGATATGCAAGTTGATACTGATGAGGATGACTTGAGGGCTGTGGATATTCCTATGGGACTGTACTTTTTGCCAAGCCAAGTGCGGTGAACCATTATGCTGAGGGCTAACACTTTTCTGAGAAGGTCTCCTAAAGCTGGAAATACCAAGACCCAGAGAACCGACAGGAGGCCGGGGATACTTTTGATAGCACCCGGAGGTTTGTGACGCAGCCAGGAAAACTTGCAGGGAAGCTAAAAAGCTTGGTGAATATTTGCTGCCCATGTCTCCCATATTTTGGGTTTAAACTTAATCCGGAAGGGACTTAAGAAGAAGCTTTCTTCCAGTGGGACTAAGTTTTATTGTTGCCATTAATTTGTTTTACAAGGCAAGGCTAAAAAGAGGCATTTTTACCCTTGCTAAAGAAGTGCTGTTTTTCAGGGCTGAGAAAACGTTTGAAGCAGCTGTGTGTGTTGAAGCTTGTGAAGCAGTTATGCTGTTCTAGTGCTGTATTACCAATAAATCCTGCATAAGAAGGAGTCCCTGTGTACAGGGGTACTTGAACTTTTGCGTAAGAAATACAATTCTGTCACTTTGCCTTACTCCGGACCATGACTACAACTTCTTCTTGAAGCCATTTTTGAAGGCAAGCTACATATCCCAAGATACACCTGGGGAAAGTTAGTTTGCCCACGCCAATCGAGAGAAGTTCCTCCGATACCACGCCCCTCTAGGCTAGAGGCGGGTGGTGAGGGCGTGACAAGTTCCAGTAGTATGCTTTCTTTTCCAGATTTTTTACTTCTCCTGCACTAGGCATACTGCATGAAGCAGGGCCTGGGGCAGGACTTTGGAGGGGGGGGGGGAGCAAGCTAATCTCAATAGGTGTGGAACCCAACATCTTGGATGTCTCAAAGGAGGAGCCAGAATCTCCAGCCAAACATCACAAGGTGGAAGATGATCCAGCAGAGGAACTTGCTTCCGGAATGTCCTACACATCTGAAGATCACTAGAGGGCCCCTCAGGGCTTTGGTGCGAGCCCTCTTCCTTGGAATTAGAAGGGTGAAATCCCTCCAGGTGACAACCCTAATATTGTGAGAGTGTTCCACAGGGAAGAGTTAATGTCCTTAATAGCTTAAGTGCTGTCGGCACTGAATATCCTTTTTTGGGACTCTGGAGGAGGAGGTAGCCTTGGAAAATCCTCTCCTACATGGCATCCATAAGCCACAGAATTCTTTTCCCACCCATAAGACCATTAAACAGATGATAGATGCAGAATGGGAGATGCCAGAAGCTGACTTGCATGGGGGCTATGTCCCACATATACCCCATTCTACCAGTAGAGAAGGAATTTCTCAAGTTACCAAATGTGGATGCTTTAGTGTCTATGGTAACTAAGAAGATGACCATCCCGGTCGAAGGTGGTGCAGCATTAAAGAGGCACATGATAGGAAGCTCGAGACTCTTCTTTAAGCTGTTTGAGATCAACACCCTCACTTTGCAGGCTTCCATCTATGGAGCTTATGGGTGTGGGCGTGTTTGAGATAGGCACAGAACGTGCCCAATTACAGAGCAAGGGGTGCAGCAGTCATCCTCAGAAGTGACCAAATTAGAATCCGGAAACAGACGTATTTGGTGGAGCATTCTATGATTTACTGCAATCCTCTTCAAAGAGCATGTCTTCTGTGGTTACTGCATGTCGTTTTCTTTGGTTGCACAATTGGTCGGCTGATGTGTCATCCAAGATCCATCTCATTAAGCTCCCTGTTAAGGCTTAAGCTGGTTTTCATGAAGCCTTAGAAAAGTTGGTGAAAGATTTAGGGAGAGTAAAGGAGCCAGGTTTCTAGAGGACAAGCCTAGAAGGGGGAGGAGGGGGGAGTTTGGTCTATCGGTTGGAGGTCAGTTCAAAGATTTCTGTAGGTTTCACGCTGTTTGCATTGTTCCTTTTCAACGGGCTCAATGCCCATCCAGGGGACAGTCCTTTTGAGGTAGAGGAACTGGTAGAGGTTATTACATGCCAGCCGCAGGAACCTCAAAAAAGCCACAATGAAATGAGGGAGACCCAAGTGGAGTTTATAACAGTAAGTGGTCGGTTCCAACATTTTTACTCCGCTTGGGTCCAAATTATGTCTGACCAGAGGCTGTTGGAGGTAGTTTGGGAGGGATACACACTAGAGTTGGCTCATCCCATTTTTGAGGCATTTATGCTGTCTCCTTGCAAGGCCCCAGTCAAACTGCGGGCGGTGAAGGAAACCCTGCAGAGGCTAATACGGTTACAAGTGGTGGTTGAGGTCTCTGAAGACCAATGCGGACTAGGTCAATACTGCATCTACTTTGTGGTTCACAAAAAGAAGGGTTAGTTCCATCCAGTGCTCAACTTCAAACACATCAACAGGGTGTTAAGAGTGCCTTGTTTTCATATGGAGATGTCAAGGTTGAAGTAGTGGTCGTACGAAAGAGTGAATTCTTGATGGCTCTGGATCTCATGGAGGCCTATTTGTATATCCCCATTTACCCAGACCACCAGTGCTTTCTCCGTTTCATGGTCCTGATGGGGCATTTTCAATTCTGGGCACTGCCGTTGGCCTAGCTATGGTGCCCAGGACCTTTACGAAAGTGATGGTGGTGGTGGCGGCCACTCTATAGCACGCGAGAATGATGGTGCATCCAAACCTGAATGATTGGCTGATCTGAGCAGAGTCATTGCAGGAGAGTCAGGTCATCACACAGTGAGTCATAGCATTCCTTCAAAGTCTGGGGTGGGTGGTCAATTTCAGCAAGAGCAAGTTAAATCTATCTCAGCATCTAGTATATTTAGGAGCGTTGTTCAACACAGAAAGGGGCCTCGTGTCTCTTCCATTGAAAAGGACCAGAAAGGTTCAGAAGCAAGTCCAGCAGTTCCTGTAGATGGAGGCACCATCGGCGTGGTATTATCTTCAACTCCTGGGTTTTGTGGTGGTGACCTTGGAGCTGATACCATGTGCAATGTTTCATATATGCCCTCTTCAGAGGACGCTGCTGATACTTTGATCGCATCAGAGACATCCACTATGAAAACGCTTGCCATGCCCGAAGGATACGAGGGTGAGCTTATGATGGTGGTTGGATTACACAAAGTTAACAGCAGGAATGTAATTGGAGACACCTGAGTGGGTGATGGTCATCAGAAATGCTAGTCTGTCAGGATGGGGAGCACATTGCATGACACAGGTGGCTCAGGGTTGGTGGTCACCAGAGGAGGTGACCTGGCTGATCAATCACTTGGAGATGCGAGCAGTGTTTCTAGCCCTTCAATTTCTTTCACCTACTAGTGCAGAACAAGATGGTGAGAGTCTTTTCAGACAGGCTTACATCAAATCAGCAGGGAGATACAGGAAGCGCAAGTTGTGACGGATGAGGTGACTCCAATCCTGACTTGGGCAGAGACCAAACTCCTGGCTCTTGGGGGTGCGTGGCCAAAAAGAGAACGTGCAGGCAGACTTCCTCAGCAGGCATCAGTTGGATCTGGGGGAGTGGTCCCTGGAGGACTCTGTTTTTCACAGTATCTTTATCTTTATATTTATTAGCTTTTTGATATACTACCCTGGACTGAAGCATCTGGGCGGTTTACAATAAATGTTGCATACCACAAGGAAAGGAAAAGAATGCCATAAATTACAGGAAAGGATAGATTAGAAGAGGAAGGACAAACAACTGATAAAAGAGGGGAGGAGGACTAAAAATAAAAAACAAACAAACGTAGGGTACCTAAGGAGTACAGGGAAGGTCAAAAGCAATAGCAAAAAGGTGAGTCTTCAGGAGAGACTTAAAGCGGGAGAAAGAGTTTTCAGATGGAGATCAGATGGGAGCGAGTTCCAGAGGAGGGGACCAAGGAAAAGGAAGGCAAAAGAACGGGTAGATTCTAGGTAGACTCCAGGTGGGAGAGGGCGGAGAAGGCAGTGAGAGGGAAATCCGTCGAAGGGAACAGTGAGGGGAATGAAGATGAATGGTATCGGCAAGATATTGAGGGGTGCTAGAGTGAATGACATGATGAACTATAGTGAGAATCTTGTATTGTACATGGAATTATGGGCAATCAGTGTAGGCGAGCAAGAAGAGGGGTAATACTGTCAATGCAGGAAAAGTGGGTTAGGATATCGGCAGCAGTGTTTTATAGGAGTTGTAAATCTGCAGAGCTGGTACTGTGGGAGACCAGCAAGGACTATATTACAGTAGTCTATGCGGGTCATGACCAGAGAAAGCAAAAAAAAAAAGTTGTTAAAGAAGAGGGGGAGAGAAAAGGACAAACAGAACAGATTTGAAGCAGGGAGTAGAAAGAACACTGGACAATGGATGATATGTGATCATGGAAAGATAGTGTGTTGCTGGGGCCTGCCGGTCATGGATCTTATGGCATCAGCCTCCAATGCCAAAGTAGACCATTTCTTCAGTCACTGGTGTGCGAGGATGTCTGAAGGTCTAGATGCTTTGGTCCAACCTTGGCTAAAGACCGGTCTCCTTTACATGTTTCCGCCGTGGCCTCTGATTGGCCGACTGCGTCAGAAGATCAAATTGCACTAGGGATGGGTGATTCTAGTAGCACCCGACTGGCCTTGGAGGCCTTGGTATGTGGATCTTGTCTATCTGTCAGTAGGTGTACTGTGGCGACTGCTGGCAAGGAGCGATCTAGTGTCGCAGGGACAGGTTCCCATGTCTCAAGTGGATCAATTTTTGGTTATAGCTTGGCTCTTGAGAGGGCTAGGTTGAGAAAGAAAGGCTACTCAGTGCAGGTGATATCCATCTTGCTTCAGGTGCGAAAACAGTCCCCGTTCTTGTCATATATACGAGTTTGGCGAATCTTTGAGAGCTGGTGTGCCAACAATTCATAGGAAAAACCCCACAAAATATGGACCAGAACCAACACCAGAAAAATGCAAAAATCTGGTCCCAACGTAAAGGGAACAAAAACACTGTAGTCAATTCATATGTTGGAATGTTCGCTATGTAGGGGAAAGGGAAAACCCCTCCAAACAGCGAACTGCTCCTTTTTAATCTTTTTAATAAAGTGTGCAAAACGTGAAAACTTTCAAAAATGGCCACCCAAAGCCAATATGCCAAGAACAAAACTTAAGAACCAACAAAGTTTAGAAATATGTACTTAGCTGGCAATCGGAGACTAGTGTCGTGCCTCTGGTGGATATCTATAAAGCAACCACATGGCCATTTCTGCATATCTTTGTGAGACATTATTGCCTTGATGTCCATGCTAAGAAAGAAGCACTGGGGCCCGAGAATTGCAGGCCAGTCTTGCAGGTCCCTCCCAATCGTAAGTACTGCTGTGATACATTCCATGCGTCTGGACTGGACTGGAAGGACGATATGGAAGGTGAAATTAGGCCTTACCTGCTAATTTGCTTTCCTTGAGTCCCTCCAGTCCAGAACTCATTCAGATTTCTTTCAGTTTCAGTGCGGTGAACTGGACATGCAGTATATTAAGGCACAATGTGGGGGTTCGAGGGCGAATTGTCGGGCTTGCGCCCCAGGTGGATTGAACATTTACGAGTTTACTCTTAAGAGATTCAGTAATCCTGAGGTTTTCTCTGGAGTGGCATGTCTACTACCTCTAAAGTCTCTTTCAGTATGCACTCTTTTCCAAGTTATTACAAGCAGTTAGTGGTTATTTGAGTTTAATATCACATGTTTTCTCTTCTTGGAGTGTGCTTTGTTACTAGAATACTGACCAGACAAGCGATGCACAGAGCCTTTATGTGAAAACATCATCAAAACCTGTATTTCTCAGTCTCCATCTGCTGGTGATAGGGTGTTACCAATGCTTCTGGATCAGACTGGAGGGACTCAAGAAAAGAAAATTAGCAAGTAAGGCCTCATTTCCCCTTTTTATTTATATAGCGTCAATATACAGGACTTTACATTTGTAGAAAGTTGTATATAAAAAAGGAAGGAATTGAACAAAAGGGCCCTTTTACTAAAGGGTGCTGTGATATTGCATCTAATGTGCCAATAAGGCACAACTCCACTGCCTGTTAGAGCAAAACCACAGCATTTACTGCTGGGAGCATGGAAAGCAAGTTCCTGGCAGTTACTGTGATGCACGCGGCCCTGCCGCTGCTCAATAATTTATTTATTTAGCTGCATTTATATCCTGCTTTTCACCGGGTCAAAGCGGTTGGGGATACATTTAACACGAGAGGATATGAGACACATACACTAATACTTACAGGGAACATGGGAAATGGAGGGTTAAGTGGCTTGCCCAAGACCACAAGGAGCAAGGACCAAGGTTGTTGTCCTCTAGTGGGATTTGAACCACTGACCTTCTGGCCTGTAGTACCTTGCCACAACCACTAGGCCACTCCTCCCTAGAACAATAATAGAGCGAGTGCACCTAAGGCCACCAATGGAGATGGCGGTTAGTGCACCTGCACTACTAGCCCATCATGCAGATAGCGCGGAGCTCGCCCCTCCTTTCCCTCCCACTTGCAACCCTAACACCCCTTGGACAGTCAGTGATAAAATCTAGTGCTGCTAACTGTCATGGCCCAATGCTAGCTGTCCACGCACATTTAATGAGTGCCTTTAGTGTGTGCCTTTAGCATGTGCCAGACCTGTGCTGACAGCTAGCGCCCTTTAATAAAAGACTCCCAAAGTGTCTACATTTTTATTGGACACTGCATACCATGATATGATGCATGGGGTATAAAGTTATAATAAATAAAACAAATAAATTAAATGAACACAATAATAAAATGAAAAGGCAAATCAGCATGAAAGCTTTCAGGTCCCTACCCGCAGGGATTTATGGTGACTTTATAATCTTTGAGTTTTTGAGAAATATCTTTAAAGTATTCATATGAATACCTGGAAAAGGAGCTTTTTATTCATGAACCGTAAAAGAAATGGTAAGCATCTGACAGCTTCTGCCTCAGGCGTTTGGCTAGATAACAGCATTCAATTGCTGCACTTGAAATAGTTGATTTCTCCCTCCTTTGCTGCTTGGAAAAAAATAAATAGTAATCTGTTGTTGAATTAGAATGTCTGAAAATAATGCATCTGGGTCTGTTCAACCACTTATTTGTTAGAGCCATCAGTTTTTAAGTGGAACACGGCATCTCTAGTGCAATACAGCAATCAAAAATGTATGGTCTTCCTCTTCAAACAGGCCTCCAAGGAAATTACGCAATTCCATTCCATTAATTTGTACTAGCAGTATTAGAACACAAATGTGTGTTTGGACTGGTGAGATACTATAGGCTGATCAACACTTCTAGCCTTACATATTCTAATTAAGTTTGTGTGTGTGTGAGTGTGTATTGTGATTTATCATTCTATTTTGCTATCAGAGATACATCTTTTCAAATCTTCCTGATGAGGTCTACCTTTAATGCTCAGATTGACTTTTTGCAGACTAATGAAACATAATCTGATTAGCACCCCCTTATTCCCCTACATGGCCCTTCAAACAGCAAACCACAGATTTAGGAAGAATGCCCTGACTGTTGTTCTCTTATATGACCACAAGATGTCACTATTATACCAAATATCAGCAATCAATGGAGCAGGAAAGAACATCGAGCAATCTTTCATCTATGCCAGGTTAATCTTCTTAGCAACCTCCTCCCACCTTCAATTCTGTGCATGGCCTCCCTGCATTTCTTATTTTGGATAATGTGCAACATATAACTCCAGCAGTGATGGCAAGCAACATTACAGCATCCTAGAGATCTGCAAATCCACTCACATATGATTCTTATTGAGGCATAATTGTAACAATTTTGAAGAACAGTCCTCAAAAATATGAACTCTAGATTTGTAGCTAGCCTGATGGCAGCTGTATAGTCCCATGTATGCAAATGTTTTAGGAATTGTGTATAATGTAATGGATCAGTAGACGGTCATGTGGCTTTGTGGCATTATATGGCAGATACTGTTGGAAAAATTGACAATTTATCAAAAGCAGAAACCAAATTAGAGGTGTGTAAAAATATTCAGAGGAAAAGTGATACCTCCCGCACAGTAATTTTATCTTTGCAGAAAAATGTCTACTTTTGCTTATTCAGAGTGTATATATATATATATATGGAGGAGGGGGTAATAATTGAATTTAGTGGGGAAACCTTTGATGAAACAAGCAACAAACTGGTAATATCTCTGTTTATGTCTCTCTATTCTATGTCTTGTCCAACTGTCTGTTATCTCTCTTTCCTGTTACCATTGTATTTCTTTTTCTCTTCTGGCCTTGAGCCTACTCTAAGATGATTAACTCTTCAGTGTAAACCGCTTTGATGTAATAAATAGGCGGTATATCAAGTGAAAGAAAAATGAAAATGAAAACTTACTGCACAGTCCTGCATTACATGCCTCGGTAGGTAGTGTGGATGCACCTACAGTATCTGCCAAGGCATGTAACATGGGCCCCAGCACAAAATAAAAACAGAAATCTGTTCCCACAATGGCAGAACCTGAACCCCTCCCTGGTACATAATCACACTGGCTAAGCGCACCCTCTGATTATCTTCCCCTGAAGCAAATCCCCCACTCCCTCCATCAGGCACCCCTCCCAACAAAACCACTCCAAGCAGAAGCTACTCCCATCAGCAACCCCCCCCCCATCCCTGCAGTTACCGCACCTATCAATGTTCCCTCTAAGCAGCTCAAAGCCGTGCTGAAGACCCCTGCTGGCATTCCCACTGGTGGGGGGAGGAGCAAAGTGACCACGTGGCATAGGCAGGTCCCGAGTGATCCGCCTACGCTGTGCGATCCGCGTTTCACCTCCCCTCACCGGCAGGAATACCGGTGGAGGACTCCAGTGCAGCTTCAAGGTGCTTAGAGGGAACACTGCTCACCATGCTATAGCTTCATTTGCAATTAATATGGGTGCAGTTAACACAGGTGCACATAGCACCACCAGTGAAGGTGGCATTAAGGTCACCCGCATTAACTGCAACTTTGACAATTAGTACATGGTAACTACCACCTCACTAACCGCCATGTGCAATGAGCACCCCCCCCCCTGTCCCTAGCCTATCCATTCCCTGCCTCATCATGCATTAAATAATTAGCAAGGGGCTGTTTGAGCACACGGTAGCTATAACCATGGTACCACACTAACCACTTAGCGCTCTAATGTACGATTCACCGCTAGCACACTTTAGTAAACATGCCCCTTTCTCTTTAAAAATAAAAAAAGTGAATTTTATCATTTTAAGCCTTGTGTGGAAATTCTCTAATTAGAGTTATGAAGAGAGGGAATTTCATTTATGCACAGCTTTTCATAAAGGAAAATTATACATTTCATGTACTCTTACTCCAGAGCATTAGCTAATAAAATAGATATAATACTAAGCTGTTGTATTTATTAACAAAGAAACAACATTTTCACACATGGCGAAGCAGGCCCTGGGAGGCAGGGCACTTTAGCTCACTAGAAAACAGAAGGAGTCCTAGAGAAGTATTATCTTAGGAGAGAAAGAAAAATGAACAAGGCTGAGGGACCTTAAAGACAAAAAGCACAGGGTAGCTAGAAGTGTAGTCAGAGAGACTGTTGGCAGCAAAGGGCTATGGGAGCAAAGCTGAAGCTAATTAGGGAACTCTGCGGGGAATCAGCATGTCTCTTTAAGGACAGAGAGGATTGCCTTTAAGGTGGCGAGTCTAGAGAAACCTTTCAGAGCCAGATGCGGAGATGCCCACAGAACCTCTGAACGTATAGTTTGGGAAGAGGTTGAGTTTGATCATGTAGGATTAGAATAGGCTGGAAGAGGCCTACCGCCATACCCTATTATGGTGCTAATGTTTCAGGACAGCTAACGAGAGTTAGGAGCAGGAAATGAACACTAGTGCCTGGGATCAGCTGCTCCAACACATTCATCACACGGAGCTGAAAGAACTCAAAAATGAAATTGCAAACCATCATTAAAATGGTTTTATTGTACCTGAAGAGTGGAATGTGGCCAACATAACGGCAATATTTAAAGAGAGTTCCAGGGGTGATCTGGAAGCTACAGACCGGTGAGCCTGACATCAGTGCTGGGTAAAATGATAGAAACCATTATAAAGAATAAAGTACTGAACATATAGTCATGGTTTTATAGGGAAAAGTCAACATGGATTCAGCCAAGGAAAATCTTGTCTCACGAATCTGTTATATTTTTTTGAAGGTGTGAATAAAAAGAAAGATAAAGGTTGATGTGGAGCCCAATTTATGAAGGGGCATGTCCAGGCTGTCCGGATGGCTGCAAGCAAGATGGGCCCGTTTGAACCTGATTTTGTGCCATGGGAACAAAACGTTCCCGTGGTACATGGAATTGGGCCCGAGAATGGCCTGGTGTGCCCCTGCCTGCCTGCAGGAACGTCTTCCCCACAGGCTCCCTGCTCTTCCAAAATCCCATCCCCTCCCGGCTCTCCCTGTCTTGCTACTCAGGACAAACGGGGAGAGCTGGAGCCCCGCAACCCGCATCTCAGAATTGAGCCCATAGTGTTTCTGGATTTTCAGAAAGCCTTTGACAAGATCTCTTATGAGAGATTCATGAAGAAATTAAGACGTCATTGGATAGGAGGCAGTGTACTATTGTGGATTAGGAACTGGTTAAAAGAAAGAAAAAAGTAGGGCTAAATGGCCAGTTTTCTCAATGGAGAAAGGTGAATAGTGTACCCTAGGCATATTCATAATGTTCATGGGAACAATTAGTGAGGTGATCAGATTTGCAGATGACACAAAATTATTCAAAGATGTTAAATCACAAGAGAATTGTCAAAAATTGAAAGAAAAGCTTGGGAAATTGGGAGAATGTGCAAATGGTAAATAAAATTTAATGGAAACAAGTGCAAAGCTATGCACTTAGGGAAGAACAACCCATATAGTTACACGATGCAAGGTTCCACATTAGAGAAACTGGCAGGCACTTGTGACCTGGCTTGGCCACAGCTGGAAATTAAATACTAGGCTCGATGGACCTTTGGTCTGGCCCAGTATGGCATATCTTATATTCTTACTGAATGCATCTTTCAGACGTTCTCTGGCATCCTCTTCTACCCACATCTACAGGCTATTCCGGCACAGCCCTTAGGGACAGGCATAAAGGTCACCCACCCCACAAACAACTGGTGAGTGGGAGACATTCCATAATAGCCACTCATGCTTCTAGCGTGTACAGTCCACACGCCACCATGGAGCAGGGCACCTCCAGTCAGTCCACAGCCTAAGCACACCAGCTTTCAGGAAACTAAGGGCCCCCAAGCCCTATGGAGTCCGCGCATGCTCTCAGGAAGGAGGGACACCTCATCCCCTCTGCAACGTGCCAGGTGGGGGACACTGACCAGGGAGCTCCATTGACCCTTCTTCAGTGGTTTTAATGTAAGCCTATCTCTTAAGCAGCCCTCCTATGGTCACGGTGAGTGCACTGATACTGCATATGGCTTCCCATGCAGGGGAGGTGGTGGACTGCACATTTCTGTGCCAGACCAGCATTTTTCAAGTCATTGCAACACCTCATTTGCATGCCACACCCTAACTGTGTTCAGCCGCCTCCAACCCTGACTGAGTGGCTCACTTTGCTAGATTCACGGAGCACGTACCCTATCTCCCAACCCCTTCCCAGCTCATCCCAGCAGCTTCCCTCTCACATATGCAGACCTGCTCCTCATGCTTTCCCTGCTGATGGTTCTGGCTTTTGTGGCTGTTGCTGTCCTGGCTGCTGCACATTGATATTATCCAATTGCTTTTGCTCTAGGCACCCACCTGATTTGCCTCAGAGCAGTACTAGCCATGAGTGTCTTGTCTGATCTCTGTGTGACTTTTGGCTGTTACCTGTATGGGAATTGTATCTGTATTGCACATTTGAACCATGCTGGCATGGTGATTGCAACTAGCACCTGGCCAGAAGCTAGCATTATTGGCGCCCATGCTGTTGATGACTTTCGTGGTCTGTAGCACCACTAGCATAGCTATGTGTGGCTGTTCCCACCCATCCCAGCACTGCCCTCCTCCTTTTTGCATGGAACGCTTGTAGGATTTTTTTTTATTTACTTTTTATAGCATTTATACAATCAAAGGAAAACCTTTGAGCCAGAAACATACTCTCATTCATGTGTCACGTGCAAACAATCCACAATAAGAGAGGATCCAAGAATATAAAAACATGAGAAGACGCATAAGGAAAATAAGAAAAAGAAAGAGTAGGGAACATCCCCTAATACTTCTACACCTATAGACGTTACATCTGATTAGTCCTTCAGTTGTTTAGCATCCAAGAAAAAGCACAACTATGGGAGTTCAAAGAAATGGTAACTCTTATTCTGATACGAGAGGACACACTTACAGGGGAATCTTAACTGGTACTTCGTTCCTAAGGTCAAAACCTCAGAGTGGAGCTCCAGAAATTTCTTACTCCTGAATTGAGTACACTTAGAAACATCCAGGAAGATCTGTATTTTCCCATCCATAAACTTAATAGCAGACTTTTTAAAATAAAGATGCAACAAAGCCTCTTTATCTTGCAAAAGCACAAAAGAAACTAATAAAGTATCTCTGATTTCCACCTCCTCAGTGGAACACTCTAGAACATCAGTCAAATTAGCCAAGTCGAAAGAGACTGATGAGACGTCCACCAAAAGGGATTCCACCTGAGAAGGAGGAAGATAATAAATCTTCTGGTTGGGAGGTATGCCAACTTCAGGATAATTGAAAGTTTCCTTCAGGAACCTTGAAAAAAGATCCCTGGGAGAAACCAACGCAACTCAAGGAAAATTCAAAACTCAAAGATTTAAATTCCTAGACTGATTTTCCAGGCTCTCTACTTTTCACTGGACAACCAACCTATCTTGAATCTAAAGTGATCTATTTCAGCCTGACCAGCAATGGAACAGAAACAACAGATAAAGAAGAAACCATCTTAGCTACATTGCCGGAAGAGAGCTGACCACCCGCACCAACTGCTGCAGGGGAGGGGATCTCCCCCTGAAGGAAAGAGTCTGCGTGGCTTTGGAAACACCAGATACCGCTGCAGCTACCACCTGACTTGCCGCGCCATCTTCAAAATCTCCCAGGCCAACAATGAGAAGCACTCCAGGAGCTGGGGGAGTGGATGGGCCTAAAGTGCTGAGCAAAATGTCGCTCCCCAAGCTGAGCTCTCCCCAGTGCTGGCAGCAGGTACACCCGAATGAGGGACTACCATCGCAAAGTTGTCCAAAGTCTGTTGCCCAGCCACAAGCGCCTTGAGTTTAGAGGGGAGACCTCCCTTACCCTTGGCCTTGTGTTTTGGCATACAGCAGATGAAGAAATCCAGTAGCAAAAGTAAGATAGGTAAAGCAGTCGAAGAGCACAGCTAGTGCATCCTACTCTGATGCTATCTTGAATCCTGAGTATGGCATTTTTAATGTGACTGCCTTTTCGCCATGTACTCCCAGAGACCGCAGTGCTTGGACGCATGGTATTCATGCGCTGTACCCTGTGCTCCTGACCACCGTGCTTTAGTAAATATGCCCCTTAGATTGTAAGCCTATTGGGGATGGAAAAATGCCTATTGTACCTGAATATACCTTGCGTTAAGATACCACCGAAAAAGGCATGAGCTAAATCCAAAGTCCCCTCCCTTCCCCTTCTCCATCTTGCCTGCTACTTTCTGTAGACAGTCTATACAAGGTAACGTGCTACTGAGCATCACTCAAGATAGACTAGAGCAACATCATGTGCCACCTTACTAAGAAGAAAGTTTATATAGAGGGTTTTCTTTTTTCCTTTTTTTAAAAAAATCCAGGAGCATTCCAGAGCCAGAGCAGGCTTTTCTTTTCCGAGAATCGAGAGTACATCTGAAAGTCAAGTAGGGTCTGCAATACTAAAACAGGATGGAAGATGATGTAGATGAGATGGATTTTGTGATCTTTATCTGCCATTATATTGCACAGTTCTTTCACCATATTACTATTTGAGTTCTCGATTAAATACTAGCCAACATTTTACATTCCCCAGTTAGAAGGACTGCAGAAATTGTACCTTCAGTTTTGGGCGGGATGGAGAGGAAAGAAAGAATTCCATTGCCAGCAGTCAGTAAAGCTGGACGTTCTCGAGTGAGTCCAATGACTAGCTTCTAGTTTGTGTGCTGAATTTTATTGAGACTGTCATTTGTTCTTGCATTCCCTATTCCTTAAGCAAGCACTCTCAACAGGGCTAATTTACAGTGTGCAACCTTCCAGGAACCTGTAGCTGCCTTCCAGCTCTGCTCCTATCTACACTGCAATTGGAGGGAGCGGCGGTTACCAAATGGCAGGGCCGTGCGAGCAGTGTGACCGCACAGGGTGCAAGCACAGACGGGGTGCAGAAATCATCACTGGGCTTCCAGGAAGCTCAAAAAGAGTGAGCTATTGAACATGACTGGTGGAAGAGGGCACCAGATTTGTTAGTCGCAGAGGACACATTTCTAGCTTGGTGTGGTCCTGCCAAATGGCCAGTTTTATAACAAAAGCAAAGTGCCAAATATGAAAGGGAATTTTACTCCAACTTAGATATTTAGTGGGTTTCAATGGATTTATTTATTTAACTAGGCTTATAGACTGCTTTTCTACCAGTCAAAGTGGTGTACATTCAGGTACTATATATATATATTTTTTTCCCTTGTCCCTGAAGCTCACAATCTATGTTTTTGTACCTGAGGCAACGGAGGGTTAAGTGGCTTGCCCAAGGCCACAAGGAGCACCTGTGGGACTAGAAACCCTAGTTCTTCTGGCCCAAGGTTGTTGTCCTCTAGCAGGATTGTGAACCCCTGGCCCTCCAGCCCAAAGTAACTTACCTAAATCATGAGGCCACTCCTCCCTCAATAGATATGCTGACATTCTTCTCAATGTATGTAAGATGGACTTCCAGCTGGTTACATCTTGTTAAAGCGGAGCTCCCCCACTGATTCCACCGCCAACCTGCAGCCCTGTAAAAAGGATGACTGCACCAGAACAGCGCCAGAAGCAGCGGATCATGAGTGGTGTTGGAGTGCACCGGCAGGAACCTCGCGGGACCCCCAGAGCATCAATAACTGCAGTACCAACACCTGCATGGCAAAATGCCACAGAAGCAGGAGGCCTAACCGGCACATGGCAGGGGATGTGCCCCTGATACGAGCCCTGGAGCAGTATTAGAATGGAGACCAGTGTGAAGGGGGACAGCTTGAAACAGGTGCCAGCTACACTAGGTAGAGGAGGAGCAGAGCAGATAGGGCTCTGAGAAACAGCGGACAGCAGCTGCAGTAAGTAGGCCCCAGGGCAGCCAAGCTCAACTGAGGGTGTGCTGCATCACTTGACTTATCAATTGGAGTTCTCTATTGCAAAGTGCTGCAGGGACATGGACTTTCTCCAACTGCCTGGTGGACAGTATCCCTTCATATAGTTGCCATAATTGTAGCAGTTTGACATCCACCTTGCAGATGCCCCAATATTTTCTTTTTTGAAATTTAGTTCCAGCTGCACCCCTGCATCTAAGGCTCTGGATGGCTGTTGCCCACCAGCGGTGTTTCCCTTAGGACACTCCCACTTTCTGGCCTTTGGCGATAGGGAGCAGCTCTACATCCTTTCAGTAGAGACAGAGCTTGGCAGCCAAGAGGCATCTGTAAGCCCTGAGGAGGGGGCAGTGCTACATTGGAGTGCTGAACAGGTGGAACGGTGACTCGGAACCCATGGACAAAAGAATGCTCGTTGGCCAGCGGATAGCAGAGAGAGTGGAAGAGTGCCCAGGTGGAGAGACCAAGAGGGGCTGTGGCCCTAGAGGAGCACAGGACAGCCTGGGGGGCATGCCTAGAAGGCCTTGGGGAGGCGGCATCCCTTGCAGCAACTTGATGAACCTGTGTGTGAATACTCTTCCCAAGGCACTGGGATTGCCTCAGACAGAAATTCCAATGAGCAGGTGTATCACCTGGGCATGCAGTTGGAAGGAGATAATTAACCGCGGCTGGTTATCTTCTGGATGTTGAACTATATGGACAAAATGGCACTTCTAGCAGTCTATCGCAAGTAAAGAACTTTGGAGTTGGAAGACCATAACATCTTAACCTTTATTTTCCCAAGGTATCTTAGCAGTGTGCACACAACATGTCATTGATATTATGATTAGTTCTTGATCATATTTAAACACTTTGGGGGTCATTCAGTACAGTGAATAGAGGGGATGGACATCCAGATTGGACGTCCATCCCTGCTATTTGCTCCCCTGCCGCCCCAGCTAATGCCTCCCCTTATGAACAGCTCATTTGTATGAGGAGACTTAGACAGGGGCAGGAAGGAGCGGTACTGAGGTGGAGCGAGGGTGGGTCATGGGCGGACCATGATCCCGGACATATAGGGTGATTCTGAGGTTGGCCCTGTACGTTCGGGGCCATGAACATGGACGGGGAACTTATTCCACCGCAGAGGTGGAATACATCCCCCTGAACAGTGGGGAATGATGCCTCCAGGCCTGCAAAAACAGGTGGGGGGGGGTGAAGGAAGATCCCCGTAGCTGGACCCTGGCCATGGGAAGCCGGAGTGAGGGTCCGGCGGTGGGGAAAGAAGATAATCTGTGGCGGCTGGCATTTGCAGCTCCTGAATGGAGCTGCAGTGTCGTGGCTACAGGATGCCACAGCACTGTGACTCCATTCAGGAGCCTGACTGAGGTAGCCGGAAATCTGCTGTGCGTGCAAGCTGACCAGAATTGAGGCCCAGCCTGCCTGTTCAGGCTGTAGACCCTATTCTGATCCCACAGGCATCAGAATCGAATCTACCTTTAGGCATCCCACTTCTGGTCAGCCGCACAAGGGACCGGATGGCCAGATCAGAATATGCCTCCACTTTTATTATTTTAACAATATTTAAAATTTTTTGCCAATTTTGAGCATGTTCCAAAAATGGAACGTTAGGAAATCCTGATTAGTGGTTATCATACAATAGATAGTATGCACAAAACATCTCAAACAGAAATCTAAAAAATTATTTGGTTGTTTATATGGTTGTTTTTTTCACTTCTAGTGAAACTCTACAGGCAGCTACATTGTATGAAATTGTTCAAAGCAGTTCATGTGAAGCTTTTTCAGGCATTTGCCGCATTCTTAGAACACAAAAACCAGCGTCCGTTAACGCAGCAGTGCGTGCGTCGTGCTCCAACTACTGCAATGTTGATAGCACCCACAGATTCCACCACTACTTTTTCCCTTTGATTCTTGGTCTATATGCAGACAAGAGTCGGTCCATAAGATCAGCTCCCCCCATTCCAAACATGTGGAGCCTTATTCAGTTAGGGGACGTCCAGGCCGTCCAGACATCCCCCAGGAAGACGGCCCCTTTTGGACCTGATTCTAAACCACGGGAACAAAACATTCCCGCGGCGTACAGAATCAGGCCTGTAGACAGTCCAGCATGCCCCTGCCACCTGCGAGCACATCCTCCCTGAAGGCGTCCCTGACTCCCTCCTTAACCTCTGACCTCTACTAGCATTGTCCGACTTCCGCTCAGTACTTCAGGCCCTCATCTTCCCTCTCCTGTACTTCAGTAATAGCATATACCAGGTGCTTCCCAAACAAGTACTTTATCAGCTACAGATAGCCCAACACACTGTAGCATGTACCATACTAAAAGCAAAAAAGAATGACCACATTAGCCCAATTCTAAAAGATTTACACTGGCTATCTGTATACAGCCAAATTAAATATAAATCAATGCCGAACATATTCAAAACCCTACATGACCAATCGTCGCCATACCTAAAGTCCCTCATCCAAACACCAACAACTACCAGAAAATGACGCAGATATTATCAGAACTTACTGGACTTGCCAGAGCAAATAACATGGGTAAACCAAAATACTAACAACAGAGCCTTCTCCACTTATGCAACTGATCCATGGAATGCACTCCCCAACACCCTCAGAGAAACAGTTGACCTAACAAAAATCTGAAAAGAACGCAAGACATTCCTATTCAAAGAACACTTCAAGGACTAAATAGTGTGTCCCCATGGAACAGCAAACTTACTGATAAGTATCCCCCTTTCAATAAATACCACTTTCTGACACCCTCCCACTTTACTCCTTCCAACCATCTCCCTCAACAACCCGCAACCTTTGTTGTACACAATTGTGATTATTTAAATATGTTATGGTCTATTGGCCATAGTTCTGTCTGATGTTACTAAGGTTCTAAGTAAAACAGTTACAGGGTCATTCTGAGGAGCGAATAGCAGGGATGGATATCCCATTGGAATGTCCATTCCCGCTATTTGGCCCCTCTGCCGACCCCGACTAACTTCCCCGCATGTTGTACGGGGAGGGTAGACGGGGGTGGGAAAGGGGCATTGCGGGGGAGGAGTTAGGGTGGGCAGTGGGCGTTCAGCAGCCCTGAATGTACAAGGCCAATTCCAATGTTGGTCCTGTATGTCCAGGGCCAGTGGCCTGAACGGGGAACTTATTCCACCTCTGAGGTGAAATAAGTTCCCCTAGTCAGGTGGACTGGGCAGGCCTGGGGTGCAGAAAAGGTGGGAGAGGGCAGAGGAAATTCCTTGCAGCCCGACCCTGGCCTTGGGAGGCCAGATCGGGGGTTGGGCTGCATGGAATGAACATTTCAGTCTGGCAGCCGGGGATCACAACCCTTGAATGGAGCCGGGGTGCCGCGGCTCCAATCAAGAGCCCTGACTGAGTTAGCTGGGGAAGACCTGTATGTGCAGGCCGATCAGAATCGGGGTTCCGGCCTGCATGTACAGGCCTGGATGCGTTTCTGATCCCGTGGGGCTAGACGTGCCCTGCGGGATCAGAATCCCGGCTCAATCTGTGTGTCTGGTTCCGACCGAGCACTCAAAGGGCTGGCATGTCCAACTCTGAATCGGGCCCTTAATGTTTTGTTCCCTGTAAACCACTTTGATTCCTGGATAAGGCAGTGTAAAAAAAAAATCAGAAAAATAATTAAGGAGTTTTTCAGGATCATTGATGCAATTGAGCAATGGGCAAGGACTGAGATAATCTATGCCCATGACTGGCACTCTGATGGTCTGATAACCTATTCTCCTTGCTGAAAATTATCCCTTTTGTGTCTTTGAGAAAAGTGGAGGGAAATATTTTTGTGTGGATCATTATATCATTTTTTCACTCTGTGAATGGTCAGGATTTTGGGCGATTAACAAATACAATTATGGCAGGAAGAGAGATGTTTTTAAATGAGAGACTTTTCTGAGTGCCCATACTTGGCTTGCAATTGCACCAACTTATATTAAAGTGGATGGCATGCCAGCCTGGACGCCTGCCATCAGGGCACTCTCCTAAGTGCCAGCATGAACGCCAGTAGCAGAGGACAAAGGCAGAAAGAGATCCACATGCCCACGAAACAAGCGAACACTGCAGGGCAATTTCAACAGTATTAGTCTCATATGGCAGATAAAGAAAGGTCCATGTAACGCAAAAAATATCATTAAATACAGCAAAAATGAGACCGCAGGAAGATGGACTGGCACTGGTAGCATGTAGGGAAAGAGAAGCACATGAGTGATTAACGTTTCACTGAGACTGTGTTTTAGTCCACACCAGGGAGATTAAATATCTTATCCCAAGTGCAGTGAAGCAAAGATAAATCAGATCATACCGTGGACAGTCTGGCAGGGAGCTAATTAGGAGTGGAAAAATACATTTATATTCACCGTGAGGACAGAATACCCACAAAGCAGGTGGAAGAGTCCCTTGAGACCTGACAGAAACTTACGTTTTTTTCCTGAATGATAAATGTCTTTTGGTAAATAGTTAACATGGATATTGTAGTTCATACAAATTCTGTCTTAATTTTAAATGAACCATGTGTATAAAAACATTGCGTCTTGTGTGGTACATATTCAGACCTTGTCCATAAAGATCTTTACTAGAGTATAGCATTCAGATAGTTATTGATAAATGGTCTTGAAACATAAATTCCGTATGTGCAGTAAATGTGTGCTAATCGGTAATTACGTTGCATCTAATAAATGACCCCCAGGAACCAGCTACTGCTATTTTCTCTCTGGCATGTCACAGATAAGCCCTAAGTTGGTATTGTATGGACTGAATGCCTAATAGTTAAGCTGCTCATCCGCTATCCTCAGGAAGCAGACATAAAATGTTGGTGCTGCACATAGTGTAAACTAGTAAAGAGACTGGAAGTTTTTGCAGCTCTTCAGGAATATATGACAGCATGTGTGATACAACAGAGTCCTCTATTGCTCTCCAAACAGGAACCAGATTTTGTGCAGATTTACTCCTCCACAGCTGCTATTTAATTTCTTGTACAATGATTCGCTTTCCTAATGTTAATTATGTTCTGGTAAAACTTCAGTTGCCTTGGCAGTTAAGATTTAATGCGCAGTGATGCTCCTGGGATGCAGAAATCCAAAGGAGCGATATGTAATAGAGGGCAAGAGGCTGATGTACACAGACCAGGAGAAGGGCGGTTCTCAAGGTGGTGAAACAATGTGACAAGGCGGTTGCTAAAGCCAGAAGGATGCCAGGCTGCAGGCAGAGAGGCATCACCAGCAGATGGAAGGAGGTATTAATGCCCCCTGTGTAAGTCATTGGTGAGGCCTCACTTGGAGTATTGTGTTCAGTTTGCAGACTGTATCTTGCAAAGGATATAAAAAGACTTGAAATGCTTCAGACGAAGACAGTCAAAATGATATTGGGCCAGTGCCAGAAGACATATGAGGAAAGACTTGAAGACCTAAATATGTATACTCTGGAGGAGATTAGGGACAGAGGGGGTATGATACCGATGTTTACATACATAAAGAGTATTAAAGAACAAACAAACCTTTTGCAGATAGGAAAGCTGTAGAACTAGACGACATGAAATGAAGCTGCAAGGAGGTAAACTCAAAAACAACATCAGGAAAGACTTTTTCATGGAAAGGGTGGTGGATGCCTGAAATGCCCTCCCGATGGAGGTAGTGGGAGCAAAAACAGTGGTGGAATTAAAAAAAGCATGGTACGGAAACAGAGGATCCCTTTACAGCAGGAGGATGTAATCAAGGCAAACTTAAATAACTTTTACATTTCAAAATGTAGAGGGGGTAACCTGCTCGGAGCAGGGGATACAACCCTAAACAAGGGCATGATGAGGGGATAACCTGCACAGAGCAATGGGTACAACCCTAAATAAAGGCATGATGAGGGGGTAACCTGCACGGAATGACTGGTACAGCTTTCACCACCTCACTGGGCAGACTAGATGGTCTTTATCTGCCATCATTTACTATGGGAGTTATTCTGAGATACGAATAGCTATTCGTGGCTGCTGTAGTCCCTGACGAACTTCCCCGCCGGTTGTGCAGGGAAATTAGTTGGGGGCGGGGAAGAGGCGGCCCGGGTGCGGCGCGTGGGCGGGCAGTGGGTGGTCGCCGGCCCTGGACGTACAGGGCCAATTCTAATAACTTCCCTGGTTGTGTTTTTTTTAAGCGGCCCGGGCGCCAAAGGGGCCGGGGGGGGGGGGTGCAGAGTTAATTCCCCACAGTCCCATCCTGGCCTTAGGAGGCCAGATCGGGGGTCAGGCTGCAGGGAATTAACTTTTTTAGCAGCGGCCAGCATCACGGCTTTAAAATGGAGCCGCAATGCCACTGACATTGAATATCCAGATTGGCCACAGAACCCGGATACTAACTGGGCAGTGGTGATATTAAGCCACTGCTGGTTAGCTTCGGAAACAAGTGGTAGAAGAGCCTATTCTATGCCTAACTTTCACCACTGAGGGATAACCAGGCAGTGGCTCAATGTCGCCGATGCCCGGTTATGCGTGGGCGCCACCCCTGGTGTTCCCTGGTACGCCCCTGTAATGCTCCATTGCTAACCAGCTAGCATCAGGGTGTAGAGCAGAGGGAGCAGTGGGTATTCAGCGGCACTAACCGTGTTTATGCCACGGAGTATCCTGTTCACCGCGATTATCGCTAATTGGTTTGAATATTGGGCCCTATGTTTTCTCAATTGGTAGGGCTAGCAACATCTGGAAACATATGTATTTTAAAAATAAAAACCAAACTCTTCCCATGTCAAAAAAAAATGTCCCGGTCTGAATCCAAAACCAAAATCGCATAGTCACAGGTTTACATTTTTCCTCAATGGAAGTCTCTATCAAAGCTGCTAATTCTGATGTGTCAATACAGAAAAACTTTCATTATCCCCCAAGACTGTCTTGTTGGATTTAGGTGAAGGCGAATAATATGTCTTATTTCTATGTGGACAAGCAGGAATGAAGTCACCAACGGAGCCCCATGCAGGAACATTCCCCAGCTTCTATTGGAAACCTTTGGGGGGCTCCACCGTGCCTGCATGTCTGTCTTCTCGCCTGCTGTGGCGCCATCTTCTCCAGTCGTCATTTTCCATGGAGCCCCACAGATGTGAATTGGTCATCCGCCAGTAAAGGTTTTTTGTCCCCCTTTTTTGTGCAAGTTTTGCTTTTCTGCCTGCCTTTGGTAGCATTGGGTCCATCAATCGTGGTTCTGCCTTCAGGTCCAGTACTTTTTTAGTAACTTTATTTCTCATTGTTTCCTGCAGCCCCACTGGGCCTCTGGGCACCATTGAGCCATTTGATTTGGCCATCGTCATCTTCCCAGTCATGTCCCAGAAACTTGCCAGAGGGTTCAAGAAATGCACCAAATGTGCCAGGACCATCTCAGTGACTGACAAGCACAATTGGTGCCTCTAGTGACTGGGTCCCAATCACCAGCCCTCTTCTTGCAATTTGTGCTTGCAGATGACACGGAGAGGCCTGAAAGATCAAAAGAAGCAGAGAGAATCCCTCTTTGGCCAGAGGTCTAATTCATCATCTTCAGCACTAGCATCAGTCTTGATGTCTTCCCTAGGATCCGCCAAAGGTGCATTGACATCAAGAGATTCCCAGATTCAATCACAGCCAAGGGCCCTTAATGCCCCAAAGCATTGGCCATCAGTCGGTCTCCACCTGGAATCAAATGAGGACTCAATCTCGACGCCATTGAAGTCAAAGGGGAAACCTTCTGAGCACTGGGCTAAGTCCTGTGTGCATTGGAGCCCTTCCCGATGTGATGTTGAGAGCCATGACTACAAACGGCCTGCCAGCGTTCCTCAGAGAGAGGAATCGACCTCTAAAGTTTTGGAGGGGCACCAACAGTCTCCCGACAACTGAGGTCATGCCAATACCCCTGCAGGGATGCCAGAGACATTGGTCGAAGATGCCCAGGCCCCAAGGCCTTCGGAATCATCATTCATGGAGGTATGCCTTTGGGAACTCAAGGCCTGCATTGAATCAATGCTGGAGAAACAGCTGGCTGGTGCTTTGGTGCCAAGGGCATCATCACTGAGTGTTGTGCAGCTGATTCTCAAGACGCATGCTCTGTCTATGGAGGCACTGACGAGATCCAATGTCCCAATGAAACCCCGGAAGCCCTCAATGCATCATTAATCCTGTTGATGCTCCCACTTCCCTGACGCTGGAGGGAGCTCTGAGCAGAGCCTCAGAGGTACTTCAACTTCTTTTCAGAGTCCAACTCTGATGGCTGGGTGACCAATGTGGAATCGTAGAACTTGTCAGAGGGCAGATTTCCTGAGCTTCCATCAGATCTCTCCCCCTCCACACAGGGCTGGCTCAAGGGTTTCTGCTGCACCAGGCAGAAACCCCAGCCATGCTGCCCTCTCCCTCACTCGCCAAGCATGCCTGCCTTGCCACACTGCTGTCCCCCCACTTTGTGCCACCGCTTTCTTACACGCAGCAAGCCATGTGCTTCAGCACACATGGCCTGCCACTTCTGCCCCCCATCTAACAGTAAGTTGCATTGGAGGGGGATCAGAAGCAGCAGACCATGTGTGCCTAAGCACATGGACTGCTGCAGGCAACAAAACAGTGGCACAAAACTGCCCACCCGAGTTGGCCATCCTAGGCAGCCGCCTAATTTGCCTATTGGATGGGCTGGCCCTGCCTCTGCATGAACGGTGGAAGTCTCCTCCAGAGCATATGTCCTTCCAGGACTTTGTGAGAGATATGGCCAAGGCCATCCCATTTTTCCTGGAGACGGAGGATAAGCCCAGGGCAAAGGCATTGGGGATTCTCCAGTTCTCCTCAGCTCCTAAGGAAGCAGTGATGGTGCCATTGCACTACATCCTACAGCAGGCTAGAATTGCAAATGTGGAAGAACCCCCTCACTGTGCCATCGGTCAGTAGGATAACAAATCTGTATTAGGTCACTTTTCAGAGCTCCTTAAACTTTCTCAGTTATATTATAAAATCGGCTCCACTCTTTACCTAAGGGATTGCAACGCTTAACTTAACCAGATATATTTCAATCTAGCACAATAGCTTATTCATCAAATAGCTACTGGGTCTCAGACTTCAACTAGGCTGATTTCTGAACCGGTATATATGCAACGGTTCAGTTGCCTTAACTTGCATCAACGACCCAACATAGTGCTATTTGTGATTTAAGCCAAAATCAGTCTTAATATTCAGTTCGTCAAAGACAAAAAATAGAGAAGTAATGCTTATCCAGAATATGTAAATCACTTTCCCAATGCCGAGTATCAGCGCCGTGGCGTTTCACGAATATTATGTTTCTTCAGGGGATATTTAATTCAATGTAGCATTCCTCATTCATGCTCAATCCCATGGCGCGGCATTTTTATGGTGAAGAAAGGACACTGCTACACCATCGGATTGAGCATGAATGAGGAATGCTTCATTGAATTAAATATCCCCTGAAGAAACGTAATATTCGTGAAATGCCACGACGCTGATACTCGGCGTTGGGAAAGTGATTTACATATTCTGGATAAGCATTACTTCTCTATTTTTTGTCTTTGACGAACTGAATATTGTGGTGGAGAAGCAGCCGCTGAGGGCAGAAAAAAAAAGGGAAAACTGCCTTTTTTTTCTTTTACCCATAAAACTGCAGGCACTGAAAGGGTTAACACCAACACTAAAGGTAAAGATTTCTCACAGAGAAGTGCAGACCTAAGCACACGCCCTGTTCCCATGGAGATAGAGGGAGGAGAAGGGAGTGGTTTGGGGGTGGAGTCAAAGGGGATAGGACAGCCCCAAACATTTAGGAACGGAAGCTGCACTTATACAGAGGAGAAGGGGAGAGAGAAAGGGGAAGAACCGTATCAGAGAGAGAGGACACAGACACAGAGGACACGAGGGTTCCAGGAAGGAAGGACAAGAAACCCATGGAAATCCCTTGCACAGAAGCAATTGAGAACCAGGAGCAAAGAGCTGACAAGGCCAGTGGAAAGCTCAGGGGAGGAGTCCTCAGAGGAGGAAATATTCTCCAAGAGTTCATGGCTCAACTCTTCTCCTAGTAAGGAATTTATAAGGAGGAAAAGCAGCACTAATAAGGTGAGCCCTTTACAACGTTTGAAAGGCTTATTAGACAAAGAGGGTTTTTCCTGCCCTTCCCCCACAAGCTCACACACTGTTAAGGGTACCTGGGAGAAGCTCCTAAAGGCTGTGCAAGCTAGTGAGGCTTCTCAGGAAGATACCAGGGGAAACAGTTACCAGGAAGAGTCTAGCGTGGAGGATATGGACTTGGGAGACACTGTGGATTTAGACAATGTCTCAGACATGGAAATAAGCTGTGCAATCTGTGCTAAAGAAGTATAAAGGAACCAAATAGGGTTTGAAAGCAGAAAGAAACCCAGCTGGTCTTGATTACTGAATGCATCTGTGTTACCTCGTGATAAGTAAAAGAACTGAAGGAAGATGGGCATCTGGAATGAACCAGAAGTTCTTTTACAAGGACATTTTAAAGCCCATTACTTTTTAGCTGTGCTTTTAAAAGTAGCTGTCCTGTTTAAAGCTGCTTGGGAAGAAGCTGTGCTGAAAGTGTGTGTTATAATTGGAAAATAATTCTATTGCTTGAGAAAGTATCTAGGTGGGCCAGGAAGTTTTTCTACACCTACTGTGAAGTAACAGAGGGTTGTATATCGCCTCCTGGAGACCAGGAAACAGAATACTGCTGAAAATAGAGTTTTATCAGAAAGCAGGTTTCAAAGCTGTATCAAGCCAAGGACTGTATAATAGGCTTGTGTGCTGTTATTTGGAGAAGTATCCTGAATTTTGTTTTGGTCAACTTCAATCAATTCATGTCAAAGAATTGAACCGGTTAGGAAATCCTTGTTTCTAAAAATAAAGAAATATTCCTGCGACCTTTGCACTTAGCTCTAATCCTTTCGGGGACACAACTACATGCTATCGGGCTAATTTCAACAAAGGACAATCGGCGCCTCCCCTGTAGTCCTAGGCAACCGCCTGGCCACACGGGGGCGCGCCGACAATATTAAGACTGATTTTGGCTTAAATCACAAATAGCACTATGTTGGATCGTTGATGCAAGTTAAGGCAACTGAACCGTTGCATATATACTGGTTCAGAAATCAGCCTAGTTGAAGTCTGAGACCCAGTAGCTATTTGATGAATAAGCTATTGTGCTAGATTGAAATATATCTGGTTAAGTTAAGCGTTGCAATCTCTTAGGTAAAGAGTGGAGCCGATTTTATAATATAACTGAGATCAGTCAGTAGGAGGCTGGACTCAATGCACTGGCTCCAAAAGGCCCCTGAATTTGAGACGTCTCAGTTTCAACAGCACTAGTAGTGGAGTCTGCACTAAAAAGGATTAAGAGCACCAAGACTCATTCCAGTATATCAAGTGTGAAATAAAGATAAAGATTCCTCGAAGCCCCTGGGTAAGGAAGCTTGGACCCTGAACTCCTTTGGAAGGAGGTGCTTCCAGCACTCCATGCTCATGGCTAAAGTACATTTACCAGTTCTATATGAGCATATTCTGTAAGGACATTATGCTTGATCTCGCTGACTTGTGCCCATTCCTCCCTCCGGAGAAACTGGAGCATAATCATTTCCTGGTAGGCCATGGCAATGACTGCTCAAAGTTCCTGGTCAGGGCAATGTATGATGCCTTTGAGACAGTCTGCAGAGTAGTGACAGTGGACATTGGAGCCCACAGGCTTGCCTGGCTCCAGTATTCCAACCTGGAACAGCTGGTTCAAAATAAACTTGCAGACATGCCGTGACAGGGAGAGAACCTTTTCAAAGAGCAGGTGAAGGAGAAAGTTGGCATGATAGAGTAGCAGCACATGTTCCCTGTAAAATAGTTATCTCCAAGTTATAATGCCCTGTTCAATGTAATTTCAGTTTGTTCAATGTAAACCGCCTTGATATCATGAAAGCCGGTATATAAGAAATGTTAAATAAATAAATAAATTACCCTCACTAGGCTCTCCAGACCCACGTCTCATATCGCAGGAGGTATTAAGATGGTGGTCAGAAGGCGACTACTAACTGCATAGGCACAGGTACTTTCCTGGTCCTCTAACCTCCCAGCAAAAGATGCAGGGTCCTCAACCACAACATTAGGAGAAGCCTCAGAGGGCTCAACCTGTCCCACAACCCAAGCCAGGTGTGGGGTTTTGACTGGTTTCTCTGGAGCATAGCCAATCTGCCAGTGACCACAGAGGGGAACCCTCCAGTGTGGGGACAGCTTACTCTTTCTGTCCACAAGTGGCCTCTTATAAAACTTCAGACTTGAGGTGCTGCAAATAGTCCAAAGCGGTTATATGTTGCACCTTGCAGAGCTGCTGCCTGATTGCCCCTTGAGGACATATCCTCTTGACCCTCTGCATCTGGACCTTCTTCGGAAGGAAATCTCCACCCTGCTGGCTGATTTTACCATCGAATCCATGTCACAGGAGCAGATCGGGTGGGATTTTACTCCAGGTACTTTCTGGTCCTCAAAAAGATTGGAGGTTTCGGCCCATCCTGGACCCCAGAAATCTCAACACCTTTCTGGTGTGAGAAAAATTCAAGATGGTATCTCTAGGTACCCTGTTCCCTTATTTTCAGAAAGATGATAGGCTATGCTCCCTGGATCTAAAGGACATATATACCCATATACCGATCCACTACACCCATAGGAAATCTCTGATTACTCCTAGGAGGATAACACTTTCATTACCAAGTGTTACCCTTTGGACTGGTCTTGGCGCCCCAAGTTTTCACAAAGTATCTTGCTTTTTTTTTTTTTTTAATTATTATTATTTTCAAGTATGTACAATGTACAATACCTTAAAGAAAATACCAGGCAACAGAAAAAAAAGCAAGAACTCTCACAATGACCATATTGAAATAACTAAAAAGGAAATAATAGCAGCCTGGTTTTGCAGCCCTCATTACGGGGAGCATTCAATCTAGCTTTAGGAGGAAAATAACAATTAAGCAAATCAGGAACCACCACCACCACCAACTCTATAAATTTAAATAACAAAAATAGATCAAGAAGAAATTAATAACTTCTCGCCCACACAACCCTCCCTAACGGTTATCCCAGAAAGCTTCAAGTTGTAGATGATCAGTAAAGACATACCTCACCCCATCTAAAGATACCAAGCATTTACAAGGAAAATGCAAGAAGAAAGTCCGTCCCCCACCCCATCGCCAACACTCTAGGCTTGAGGCGCAAGAAGGACTTTCTTCTCTGCTGAGTTGCCTTTGAGACATCAGGAAATATGGACGCCTTTTGGCCATAAAATAAAAAATCCTTCTTTAAGAAATACTTTTTTAGAATTTTTAATTTCTCAAGCTCTGTGGACAGAGAGATGACCAGAGTAGCACGGGAAGAAATCACCACATCTGAAGACTCAAGGAAATTAGTTAAATCAATATCAGTTTGCTCCTCCACATGTGCAACCTTGTCTCTCTGCTGAACCACGTGAGTCGGAAGCTAATATATGTTAGAAATTTGACTATTATCCACATCTGACAATAATAAAACATCTTTACAATAGTTCCTAAACAAATCAAAAGGGGAAAGAAAACAAGTTTTAGGAAAATTTAAACAGCGCAGATTCTTAGCATGAAATAGATTATCCAGCGAGTCATTCTGCTTATAAAGAACAAATTTATCCTTCAGTCCCAAGACATTTGCCGAATATAAGGAATACAAAAAACACAAAAGGCACCAAGCCAATTCCTGTGAGCCAAAACCACTCTCACTCAGCTCAAATCGAATCAATCAGTTAAGTTTTGGTTTATAATTAACTTTTACTGCTGGTTTGATTAAAAAGGACTAAGATTTACCAGGGTCCAGGGGTCTGGTTCTTATGGCCCTGGACAGGGTATTATATGGTCCGACAAAAAAAATTCTTTCTACACGGGAGTGTATTTTGTTCCCCCTCACTCTTGATGTTGGAATATAAGGAATAAACTTGGTTTTCTATCTTGTCAAGCCATTAACAGCAACCAACCGGTCATCCACTTCCAGTGATTTCTTTACAAACTGTTCCAAGAACTTAATAGTTTGGTCAGAAAACCCTGCAAAAGTAAATTTGTCTCAGAGACCACTTTCCAAATATCAGTTAAGATGACATCACTGGAAACAACTGGGGCCACCACACTTTGTCCAGCAGATTTTCCACCAAACTGTATAGGTTCCAACGATATACTAGCCAGAGGAGATTGATCAGACCTCTCTTGGGATTCTGCTTCAGAAACCTCTCCTAGGAATAGAGGGGGACTAATACCCTCCCCCTCACTGCCCAGAAGATGAAAACCTGGGTTAAGAGGTGGGGGTCCCGATGATGGAACTTAAAGAGGCACCCGAGGGTTGGTCAACAGGAGAGTCAGGCAATGGGAGATCTAATCCTACCTTCGCTTCCATTATCGGGCGAACATGTAGTTCCATAGGACCAACAATCTGCTCTGGAGTAGACGTTGACACCTCCACTTTTTTTCCACTTGCTTGATTTTCCATTTTCCTCGTTCCCCAGACATCTCCTACAGCAAAATTCCAGGCCCAACGGCCCTGGATTATCAACTGTGTGTTGATTGCTGGACTCCATCTGTAATGGTGCCTTTTTTGAGCCAGTCATCCAGATAAGGGAAGATAAAAATCCCTAGTGTTCTGAGATAGGTCGCTACCACTGCAAGACACTTTGTGCGGTGGTTGTATTTTTAACAGATGAGCCATAGGAGTGACAGCTGTAGAGTTTTAAATAGCAGCGGTAGGTCTCTCTGTGATGGCTTATAGGTGGGGAGTCCTCTCTGGGAACCAACCACGGCAAGGATCTAAGAACTGCAACAGCAAATCCTCCTCTGCAAAGACCAATGTGCTTTCACCGGGTGGAACAGCTGTAGAGTTTTAAATAGTAGCGGCAGGTCTCCCTGTGATGGCTTGTAGGCAGGGAGTCCTCTCTGGGAGCCAACCATGGCAAGGATCCAAGAACTGCAACAGCAAATCCTCCTCCGCAAAGACCAACATGCTCTCCTCACAAAGTTGACAATCCAGGTGCTAGAGCTGTTGGTTTTCATAGTCAATTGCCCAAAGTCCCACCTTTAACCCACCCAACAACTGGAGTTCATAGGGGCTCTCCTTGACACAACTCAGGCAAAATCTTTTCTTCCGCTGGACCTCCTCAGAGATTGATGGCCTTGGTCCATGATACCCAGCGGAGTCATCATTCAGCAGCTCATGGGATGCTGACTGTGCTTGGCCTCATGGCCTCCATGGCGCATGTCACTCCTATGGCCCATCTGTCGATGAGACAAGCTCAGTGGACTCTGAGTACTCCGTGGAAACAGGCCACTTGCCAACTTTGGGACTGAGTGGTGGTCACTGCACCTCTTGTCCAGTCCCTGCACCAGTGGTTAGATCATCAGAACCTGCTCAGGGGTCTCCCTTTTCAGAGAGCACCACCCCAGAAGACACTGATAACAGATGCATCCAAGCTGGGTTGAGGAGCACATCTAGATGGCCTCCACACTCAAGGCGTCTGGTCTGAACAGGGGATCCTGTACCAGATCAGTTTCTTAGAATTACGAGCCACAGCGAATGCCCTTAGGGCTTTCTGAGACTGCCTAGCCAACCAGATTGTTCCGATTCAGATTGACATATCAGGTCACGATGTACTACATAAACAAACAGGGGAGCACAGGTTCATATCTCCTGTGCTGAGAGGCAGTCTGGTTGTGAAAGTTTGCCATCATTCATAGTATGGAGTTAAGGGCTATATATCTGCCAGGGGAGCAGAATGTCCTGGTGGACAAGCTGCGTTGCATCCTCCAGCTACAAGAGTAGAATCTGGACAGGGATGTCGTGGCCTAGATCTTTCAGAAGTGGGGTAGCCCCTCGATAGATCTGTTCGCCACTTGCACAACACCAATGTGGATCAATTCTGCTCTAGGGTCACCTCGCACAGCAGGCTGGCTCTGGCTGCCTTCCTCCTACACTGGGAGAAGGGCCTGCCTATACACGTATCCTCCCATACCTTTTATAGCAAAGATCCTGCTGCAACTCCATAAAGATAGGGGTAAAATGATCCTCATTGTGCCATATTGGCCCAGTCAGCCATGGTTTTCCCTTCTGTTTCAACTGTCCCAATGGGAACCTCTGCAGTTGGGCTCTGCCCCAGACTTTATATCATGGGAGGATGCTCCACCCCAACATTAGATCCTTGGCCCTCACTACATGGATGTTGAGAGGCTAGTCCTGTTAGACCTTAACCTGCCCAAAAAAGTAATAGATGTTCTATTACTTCTAGGAGGGCATCGACAAGAGGATCTTATGCTTTCAAATGGAAGAGATTTGCTTCCTGGTGTTATCCCTTTAATTGTTCCATCGACAGACTACTCGAGTACTACCTACACCTCTCGGAGTTGGGTCTCTCCAACTCTGTCAGGGTTTACCTCAACGCTACTGGGACTTACCATCGCGGTTTGGAAGGAAAGTTCATATTGAATGAACATTTAGTGGTTTGCTTCATGTGAGGCTTGCTCCTCTGGAAAGCTTCGGCAGTGGCTTGGGACCTCATTGTGGTTCTGGTGCCTCTCATGTTAACTCATAAGAACATAAGAGCATAAGATATGCCTCACTGGGTCAGACCAAGGTCCATCAAGCCCAGTATCCTGTTTCCAATAGTGGCCAATCTAGGTCATAAGAACCTAGCAGTCTCCCCAAAAGACACAGGTTCCTCAATGCTTGTATTGGGTCAAGCAGTGATACCCTGGGTCCCTTTTTAATAATGGTTTATGGACCTTGCATCCAGGAACTTGTCCAAACCTTTTTTAAACTCCCTTTGAGCCACTCAATTTCTGCCCTTTGAAGTTTTTGATCCATGAAGGTCTTGTTCCTGGTGGCAGTTACTTCAGCACACCGTGTTAGTAAGCTCCAGGCTCTGGTGGCTCATCCAGAGCCATGGCTACGCCTGTGGCCAACTTGCACTACTTGGTCTCCATGGAAGAGATCTGCAGGACTGCAACATGGTCGTCTGTCCGCACCTTCACATCTCACTACTGTCTGGATGGGGATTCTGTCTTGGGAGGGGGACGTGGGCAGTGGCAGTATTTCCAAAAGCGGAGGCTTTTTGCCACAACTTTTGGAAATACTGCCTCTGCCCGCCTCCCCCCATATGGAATTCACAGCAGCTAGGGGGTGGCATGGCTGTCCATGTGTGCCACCGCTGCCACCCACCCAGGCCAGCTGCCTAGCGGACAGGCCAGTCCTGGGACAGCAGACAAGGCAGCCTTACTGATGAAGGGGCTGACATAATAGGTTATGTAATCTTTAGCACAGATGTTTACACAGGATTTTCCTGGAGGAAAAGTCAACAAAATCAGCCACACATGGATGATGTTATCTGACGGCGTCATGGACAGAATTGCTCTCCAACAGCTCAGAAGAATCTAGCAGACTATTCTGAGCATGTGCCAGTCATGCCTGCCCCATTTCCTCCTCAATCTGTTCTCCAGCTATAGACAGGTTCATCCTAGAGAGGAGGCAGGTGGGTTGGTATGGCTGACTTATGCTGCTGTCCACAGAGCACTCCTGTTACAGGTAAGTAACCTCACTTTCTCCAAGGACAAGTAGGATGCAACAGCCACACCTTATTTATTTAACAGGTTTTATATACCGCCCTATCATTAATTCATGGTGGTTTACAGAGAACATATCAGCATAACCAACTTTTACATAGAACAGGGTTTTGAACTTGGATGATTATATGGGTTTAAACAACTATCGACAACTATTTACATGAAGGCAGTGAGGTATATATATGAAGTTGTTATATATGGGTTGAGGGTACACTTGGGCAACTCCCTAGCTGAGGGCTGTGAAGGGATGCTTCTCAAAGGCATTTGTGTTCATCATTTACAGCCCAGGAGGAATGCAATGGTAGGATGAAGTTGTCAGATCAGTTAACCGAAGGGAATATCCATGTAGCAAGACGACGGCACCCTGTGCTTTGCACAAAAGACAGCACACCATATTCCCATGACCACCATAAAATTTTCAGATAATAATTACTGGTCATCGTGAAAAAGGGTATGTGTATTCCTATGATGCTTGATCTCTGTGGGCTGGTTAGTGCCTGCCTCTTTATGGTCTGGTACCTGGTGCCCTCCTGAACTTGGGAGGGGAGGGGCATGGGCTTTGCCTTTCCAAGCCCTTCTTGTACACAGCAGTCAGTGGATGAATGCATTGCAGGAGGCAGACAGGACTGCCTCTTGGGGCATGTAATTCATATTGAATGTAAACCGGGCATCTGAGAGATTCCTGCGAGGTGTGTGGTGGTTTATCTTCATTCCAGATGGGAATGTCAATGAACACTGAAGCTCCCTCAGCAAAAAGCTGCGCAGCTAGAGTTGGTGTAAGCCACGCTCATGGACACATTCATGATATAAGTCTACTGGCCTGTGCACCAGTGAAGGACACATTTTTTGGGATTACTAGATTATTAATATTAATTGTTTATACTGGGTTATAAATATTATTTGTTTGCCTTATAAACCAGGGGTCATGAGTTCAATTCAGGGCCTGGTGCTCTACCTTTCCAGGTGATAACTGAAAAAGTAGTAGTACAAATACAGCTTCAAGATTATATCAACAGAAACAATCCACTAGACCTACAACATCATGGTTTTAGACAGAATCATGGCGCAGAAATGCTTATCACGACCCTTTCTGACAAAATCATAAAAGGCATACAGAACCAACAAGGATTCATATTAATATTCCTTGATATTAAGGCTGCATTTGATTCGGTATCACACAAGCTACTGCTTAGCTGTTTACAAGAAATAGGAGTTCAGGTTACTGCTTTGGAATGGTTCCACTCCTATCTAACTGGACATCAACCATCAAATCAATCCCTTTTAAGCTAAAGCAGGCTGTCCTGCAAGGTTCAGCTCTATCCTCCCTCTTATTTAACACTTACAGCCAATCTGCAACATTATTCTAGCTCAGAAAGTAATATACTGCATTTATGTTGACAGTATTATCCTTTACACACCATTCTCCACAACGAAAGCCTGCTACACTCCCTTAAACAGTCTGTTTAATGCTATTTCCAACTGGTTATTACAGCAACAAATTAAAATAAAATTTAAAAAGACAGAAGTTCTTTCCATTACAAGGGATGAAAATTTCTTCCCTCCTTCAGTTCTAAAAGTCAGCAATGTAGAACTGGAAGGCTGAGATCAAATATCTTGGAGTAGTAACAATTGATAGGTGACTTAACTCTACAAGCGCTCATTAACAAAATAGCCAGAACGATCAACCAAAAGATCAAAACCCTCCAACACTTATGACCACTATGTGAAGCACAGGACTTCCGAAAGGTATTTCAGGCAATGATATTCCCGTACTTGGATTTCCATGACAGTCTAAATATGTTTTCCATTTATTTATTTATTTAACCAGTTTTCTATACTGCCTAATCCTTCAATCAAAGAGGTTTACATTATGCAATCACTACAAACAGGTACTGGATACATTCACTTGTCCCCAAAGGGCTCACAGTCTATGTGTATCTGAGGCAATGGAGAGTTAAGTGGCTTGCCCAAGGCCACAGGGAGTGCCTATAGGACTAGAAACCCCAGTCCCTCCGGCCTCAGATTGCTATTCCAACAACAAATGGCCCAGCATACTGCAACTAGGGTCCTAGAAGGTGTATTCAGAATAGATCACCTATCCCCTATCCTAAAGAAGCTACACTGGCTCCCCCTCCTATCCGGTGTCAAATACAAAATTCTTACAACTACCTTCAAAATCCTGCACAACATTTCTGCTGATTACAGAGCATGTTAAAAACCCACCAGAAAATAGAATTAGGAGAACATGCTCTCAAAACACTTTCAGCGTGCCTGCTGAAAAACCAGAAAACTTGCTCACATGCCTTCTTTCTGTATGCTGCTGGCCTCTGGAATAACCTTCCTACAAATCTGAGAAACAGAGGACACCACTCACTTCCGAAAGGAATTAAAACTGATCTTCAGAGACCATTTTGATGACAAAATAGAACTCGGATTTAATCACAACTTCACTGCAATCAATAAATCTACAAACATCTTTATACACAGAACAATGTTGGTCAATTCTCCTTTTGTCATATAGGTCGCCATGTCCGTGTTAAACAAGCTGGCCATAAATCAAACATTTTAGTCTTCCTTTTACCACTGCAGTTAAGCATCACTCTATAAAAACTTACTGCTCAGTAAAACAAACATGTAGCACTGCATCTAACATCACTATGTAATATACACAGTCATATAACATAGGTTAAATACTAAAAATGACTTTTCATCATTTACCCCATTGTTAAATGTTTTGTTTCATGTTAACACTCCTTGTTTATTGTAATATTTAAACTTTTAAAATGTTTCATGTAAACCACATGGACCATGGAAATGCAATATATAAAAATTGCTAAATAAATAAATAAAGGTTGCTAGTTCACTTGACAACCCTAACCATCCTCCCTTCTTGAGAGTAGAAGTTAGGTTGGTTGGGATAAATGTCCTTAAGTGACTAGAGGCGAGAGGGTCAGAGGATGACATCAGATAGATCTACTTGTTCTTGTAAGGTTTTTGGGGTATACAGAATAGAAAGAGAGGCTTATATACATCGATTCGAATGGGATAATACCTTGGCATGGGACCTCGTACAAACAGATCTTGGTGGTAAGGTCATTGGTAGAGGTATAGTGGCCCCCATTATCTCACATGGGGCGCTGCTTGCAAGTTTAGCAGTGCTGCTCCAGCCTCTCTAGAGTAAATGTAGATTGATTGTTTAGCCTTCAAAATGTAGCAAGACTAAGGGGACATGCAATGAAGCTATAGTGTAACCCATATAAAACTAATAAGAGAAAATATTTTTTCATTCAACGCTTAATCAAACTCTGGAATTTGTTTCCAAAGGATGTAGTAAAAGCTGTTAGTGTAGCTGGGTTTATAAAAGATTTCCCAGGTCCATAAACTATTATTAAAGGGGACCTGGGAAATCCACTGCTTGCCCCAATACAAGCACTGTGGAACCTGTGTCTTCTGGGGAAACTGCTAGGTACTTGTGACTTAGATTGGCCACTGTTGGAAACAGGATACTAGGCTTGATGGACCTTGGTCTGACCCAGTATGGCATTTCTTATGTTTATATATACACACACACATACATATATACACGCACACAAACACACACATACACACACAGAGTTGTGATCATTATTGTCATCCTTGCAGTTCAACCCCTTAATGTCCAATATCTCCTAAAATAAGTGGCCTGTGAAATGGCTTTGGATTATATATGCATGCATATTTGAAACATAAAAAATTCAAATAAGATAAGACCAATTAAAAAAAGGAACTAGTATAAAAACTGGGACATTGCAAGGACATTATTATTATGTGATAATACAATAAGTGGCCCTTCATGGATTGATTCAGCCACAAGAAAAACATACTATTCGTTTGGAGAACTATATATATGACTTCCTTTGTGGTATATATGATTCTTTGTCCTTGCCTTAAGAAATATATAGGCTGTACTATCCACCCTGTTCGTCATTGCTTACATGAACATTCATCACATTTAAATAAGACTGTCATGACTGTTCCAATGAAAAAATCCAATGTAGACCGTGGTATATTGGAAGGAACTTTTTATTTGACTCTGTTAGTCAAGACGGACAGCGGTTTTGATCGATGAGAATTTCACTTTGGTTTTTAGCGACTTTATATGTGTTTATCCGTTTTGCATACGGTGTGTGCCTGTACCCCCCTGATGAAGAGAGATTCGAAACACGGCCTGTGTCGGGCTATCAGGCATTGATTGTGACAAATAAAAAGTTTCTTCCAATATACCACGGTCTACATTGGATTTCTTCTGCTCACGTGGTTACGTGCTTTTTTGATGACTGCTCCAATGGTCAGTCATTGCGTTCATCATCAACACACATTTAGCGATTTGCGATGGTGAGTTATTTATTGGGTTCCATATGATCCTCATGGTGGTGATAGAAAATGTAAATTGCAGATATTGGAACAATCTTGGATTTTCAAATTAGTTACAGTAAACCTCCACGGTTTAAATCAGGAATTAGACTGGTGGAGTCTACTTTAGATCTGAACATTGGGGATGACTCCACCTCTTTGGATCTTATAGGTTGTGTATACTCAACATGTGATCAGACACGACATATGCCATGCTTTTGAAAAGGAGCTCGCTGTGAGAGGGTGAGCATTCAGAACTTTGGAATTAACGGATGTACTTCAGGAGCATTGAGACAGAACTTTGAAGATTTGACAAGTAACCGAGGCAGGCGGACCCGGCGCTTCGGGCCCCCCACCCTTCCCCCCCTCATCAAGCCACCCTCCAGGCCTGCCCCCCCCCCCCCGCAACACAAAACATAACACCAACTTATGGAACATAACTGGTCGCAGCTTTATTAACCATCAGCAATTATGACAATAACATCATCTTCCTATCCCATTAGCGGCACCCGGCTGCACCAGCCATACCTTAGCAAAGCGCCTGCCACCGCTAATGCCACAACTTGCCACCCGGCAAGTTGCCATGCCCCTCCCCCGACTTCGCCATGCCATCGCCAAAGCCATCTGAGGTTCGACCGGCTCAGGGGCACCCCGCCCCCGCCCAAATATCGACTGCTGCTCCGGACCCCGGAACCTCCGGGATCCGCCCCCCCCCCAACTGCAAGAAAAACCCAAAACCCCCCCCAACGAAGAAAGGGAGGGAGGGAGGGAGGGAGGGACGCCGGCACCCCACCGAAGCCTCGGCACGCTCTGAGCACGCGGAGGCTGCCGGCCACCCTCACCCCCCTGCCTCCCCCGATTCTCAATTCCGATTGGCTCCTGCGCGGCGCGAATGCCTGGGAGCCAATCATTTTATATAATGCGCTCGCTCGCGCGCCCGACCCGGGCCACGCACAGGGTCCCCGCGCCGGGCCGCGCGCCCGGTTAGATTCGGCCGCCGGGACCCTGCCCGCGGCCTCGCAATAACCGAGGCAGGCGGACCCGGCGCTTCGGGCCCCCCACCCTTCCCCCCCCCCATCAAGCCACCCTCCAGGCCTCCCCCCCCCCCCGCAACACAAAACATAACACCAACTTATGGAACATAACTGGTCGCAGCTTTATTAACCATCAGCAATTATGACAATAACATCAACTTCCTATCCCCATTAGCGGCACCCGGCTGCACCAGCCATACCTTAGCAAAGCACCTGCCACCGCTAATGCCACAACTTGCCACCCGGCAAGTTGCCATGCCCCTCCCCCGACTTCGCCATGCCATAGCAAAAGCCATCTGAGGTTCGACCGGGTCAGGGGCACCCCGCCCCCGCCCAAATATCGCCTGCTGCTCCGGACCCCGGAAACCTCCGGGATCCCGCCACCGGCACATATCCCCGATCATGTGCCGCCCCCCCCAGCAAAAGCTGCGACCAGCGTACATCATGGACAGACATGTATTCCAAGGCCTCCTGCCAGTCGTTAAGGAGCAAGTCCATACCGACCGGCGACAAGTGAACCCCATCAGCCCGATAGAGCCCCGAACACCCAACATCCACCCAATCATGCATAATCTGGTAACCCCCCGCTCACAGACCCACAGGCCAATCTGACGATTGATCTTGGTTAAAGTCCCAGCACGCCGGCCTTGGAATAATGTCTGACCACATTAAAATAACACCAGAAAACATCTGCAGAACCGCTCCCAGATCATCCTGCACCGCTCGTATCAGCTGCCGGCAGGACCAGGACACCAGGTCGTTGCCTCCCAGATGCACAATCAGGGCGGCCGGCCCCTGCGATGACCTCCCGTGGCACTGAAGCAAAGGCAGAAACTGCAACCAGCGAAGTCCTCGGACGCCCAGCCATGTCACAGCCACCACCGCCGGGTCCAGTCCCAAATTCAGCCTGATAGGCCGGACCGCCGGACACCGACCAGCCCAATGGACAAAGGAGTGGCCCGCCACCCAACAGACACCAGGCCCGACACCCCCATCTGCAAAAGAAAGAGACAGTTAAAGACCCAGACCACCACCCAGATCCTACAGCCGCACATAGCCCTTGAAGGCCTGAGAACGCCACCTCCCCATATCCCGAAGCACCTGCCCCGGTAACCCGGCCGCCGCCGCAGTAGTGGCAGCCCCTATCCGGAAAGGAGTGCAGAGAAAACCGCATCGTATCCTCCCCAACCGCACGCAAAGCTAAGCGCAATACCGCCGAATAACTGAAAACGAGTTAAAACCCGCGCATCCGAATGCATGACAAAACGATCCACCGCCCCCGGGCGCACCGCCAGATATTGCCGGACCGCCCGCACAGGGTAAGCCCGTGGGTCCTCAACCTCACCCAGCAACACCCACAAGCCTTTTCCCAACGGATCCGTCTTGGATCTCACCAGCAGGATACGCACCTGCCCCCCCTCCCCCCGCAACTGCATCGCTAGCAGCACCCCACCACCCCCCCCGACCCAAACCCGCTACCAACTCACCGATGCGAAAAGCCCCAAAAAAAAAAAAAAAAAAAAAAAAAAGGCGACGCAAAACACCGCCCGGAACAAAGCAGCCTCGTACTCAGAAGAGGCCACGCGCGGTAAGGCCCCGCAGACCTTCACCAGGGGACCATACGTGATGGGCAACCGCGAGTCACGCGGAGTAGGCTGCACTCGTTCCCAACCTTGCAATAGCCGGCGCGGCAACCCCCCCCCCCCCCCACGGGAGAGCCCCAACCCACCGCGCCTGCAAAAGTTAAACCCAGCCAAGTGCCCCCGCACGGCCGACCGAGAAAATCCAGCGCCCTTAGCCTCCACGATATACTGACCACTCAGGCCCTCTGGAACCCCGCCTGACCGCCACCCGCGAGCCACCAAAAAAGGCGACCACCCGGTCACAACCCCGCTGGTACGCCGACCAAGTCCCCGCAGACACCGAGTTCTTGAGGAGAGCTAGCAACTCTCGAGGCCAATGCTCCACAATCTCTCGGGGACCACCGCCCCGTCCTCGTCCGCTTCGGGGGCCAGAGCCTGGAATCGATCCCACTGAAAACGAGAAAGAGCATCAGCAATCTCGTTAGTGCACCCCGGGATATGCCGCGCCTTCACTGAAACATTCAATTGCAAGCACGCCAGGACGACCTCCCGCATCAAGCCCGCCACCCTCACACACCTGGGGGAATAGCGATTAACTACACTGACAACCGCCTCGTTATCGCACCACCAGAGCACCCGTCGGTTCCTAAGCCGCTCCGGCCAGAGCTCCAAAACCACCCGAATCGGAAAAAAGCTCCAAGAAGGTGATATTCTTAGTCAATCCCGCGGCGTGCCATGACTCCGGCCAACGATCCGCGCACCACGCCCCTTTAAATTTTAAACTTAAGCCCACACCCCCCGCTGCATCTGTTTAAAAGTGAAACGCCTAACTAGACACCTCAGCCTCAATAAAACCGTAAGTCCCATTAAAATCCGCAAGGAAACGACTCCACACCCTCAAATCCGCCTTCATCGCCCCCGTGACCCTAATCCGGTGGTGCGGTTTCCGCACACCCGCCGTGGCGCACGCCAGCCGACGCGAAAACACTCTCCCCATGGGAATCACCCGACACGCGAAGTTCAAGGACCCCAACAGCGCCTGCAACTCCCTCAAGGAAATCCGGTGGGCCGACAACACATTAGCCACCAACACCCGCAAACGAGCCACCTTGTCCAGCAGCAGCCGCGCCACCATCTCCACCGAGTCCAACTCTACCCCCAAAAAGGTCAAACGTGTCGTAGGACCCTCCGTCTTAGCCTCCGCCAGCGGCACACCGAACTCACGCGCCAGCCGAACAAACGCGGACAACATCCCCTGGCAAGCCCCCGACTGTGCCGCACCCACAAAGAAAAAATCATCAAGGTAATGTACGACGTCCGACGAGCCAGACACCTGAACTAGCACCCATTGCAAGAAGGTGCTAAACATCTCAAAATAAGCGCATGAGACCGAACAACCCATCGGCATGCACTTGTCGAAATAATACCCCCCTTGAAAACAAAACCCCAACAAATGGAAGGCAGACGGATGGGACCGGGAGCAAGCGAAACGCTGACTCAATGTCAACCTTCGCCATGAGGGCAGCACGACCAGCCCCCCTCACCAGCAGAGCCGCCCTGTCAAACGACGCATACCGTACCGTGCAAAACTCCCGAGGAATGCTATCATTAACAGAGGCCCCCATCGGGCTGGACAAATTATGAATTAAGCGGAACTTCCCCGGTTCTTTCTTGGGCACTATACCCAGCGGAGAAATCACCATGTCCGGAAAAGGAGGCTCCGCGAAGGGGCCCGCCACCCTCCCCAACCGCAACTCACCGAACAGCTTGTCCTGTACGATCCCGGCCCAACGGCGAACCGAGGGGGAGTTCCTTGCACTAGGCGCCGACACCACCCCCCGCACCGGTATCACAAAACCAAAACGAAAACCAAAAGACAGAATAGCCGCCACACGCCTCCGAGGATATCGACGCAGCCAACCCACCAAGGCCTCAAACCCGTATTGGGGAAGGGAGCCTGCCCACGCAAGCGACTCATTGCCCTTTAAGAGCGGGGGCGGCAGGGCCAGCAGCGCCCCGCTTGCTACACTTGGCGGCAGAAGGGGCACCTCTGCACCAAGAACAGGAGTGACGAAATTTGCAGTCCGGAAAGGGGCAGGTGGCCCGGTTAAACCGCCAGCACACCTCCCCACTCCCTGCCGCGGCTGCCTTTTGCGGCACCCCACTCGCTCCCGCACGAAAGGAACGCACAGCCCCCCCGCGACACTGCCTCCCCCCTTTCCCCCGCCCCCCCCCCACTGGCACCTGACCTGACCGACATTTGGGTCAGCCACAGGTTAATGTCCTGCATGCCCCACAAGAGCGATTTGCACTCTTCCATCCTATCCCTGAACTTTTCATCATAGGTCAGCCAAGCCCACCCATCATGCATCTGCGACGCCTCCAGAATGGAATCGGCGTAGGCTAACAACATACCGTATTGCCCAGGGTCGTGATGACCCACACGCTGGCCAACCGCAGAAAGGAACGCATCCAATTGACCACATTACGCGTCACCCGCCTAACCCTACCGGCGTTTTCGTCCTCCTTGCGCCTCTTGCGGCTCTCGCCCGATCGCTTTCTCCCTTCGAGCAGGCGGAAGATATCGATGTATCTCCGCTTCTGGATCTTGCGCCGCAGCTTACGCGGCACGCCCTCCCACAATTCCGGAAAAACCACCACCGAAGCAGACCCCCCACCCGCACCCGGGGCCAAGCCTCCCCCGCCGTCGCCGGCCCTCCAACCCGAGGCCACACCCGACCCGACAGACGAACCCGTCGAAGAGGAAGACGAAGACGAGTTCGAGCTGCGACGCCGCCGACAAGACCGCCGGCGCTTCTTATACGACCCCCCCCCGCCTGCCCGTCCGGTGACCTGACCCCCCCAACCCCCCCATCCCCCAGCAACTCACCAGTATCACCGCTAGCTGCCGCCGATGCCGCGGTTGCCCCAGCTGCTGCAACGTCGCTCTCGCCGCCAGCATTCACCACCGCCGTGGCTGGACCCCGCACAGTCTCCGCGGCTCCTTGATGTGCCCCTGCTCCAGCCGGAGGACACCACCAGCTCTCACCTCTGGCCGCATGAGAAGTCCACGCCGGCTGCGCCATCACACGCCCCTGCGGAGAAATAAAGGGAAAAACAGGGGGGGGGAGCTGCCAAAGGCCAAGGAGCGGACCAAGGACCGCCCCAATCGGCCCGAGATGAACCCTGCCCCCCACTGACCCACAGGTCCCAAGGCGACGACCCCCCCGCTGCAGCCAAGCCACCAGCACCCGGGAGCCAACCAGCAGGAACGCCATCGCCTGCGCTCCCCCAGGCCCCCCCCTGCCCCAAGCCCCCCCCTGCCCCTGCACCCCCCCACTACCCCCCACCACACCCGTATCACCAGCTACACTCAGGCTCCCCCCCCCCGCCCCCTCGCTCGGTCCCCCAAGCCCATCCGGCCCCCCCGAGGAGCCAAGGGAACGCGGCACTCCTGCGCTCCCCCTGCCACCGCCCCTGGGCCGCCGAACCCCTTTTTCCCCCCTCCGTTCCCGCCCAGCGCCCCCCGGGCCCTCGGCCCACCTCCGCCCACAGGGCCAGGCAAAGTCCGCCTCCCCCTCGACAGAGCTCGCCCCGCCCCCGCTTCCCAACCCCAGGAGCACCAGCCGAGGCATAGCCCCTTACTTTCGCCCGCCCACGAGACCCAGGCATACCCCCCAAGTAACCAGCCGCCCGCTGCAGCAGCCAAGCTGAGAGAAGAGGGTCCGGCTGTAGCGCACCCTTCTAGGCCGCACTTGCCCCCCCCTTTGGCCTGCAGTGCTGGTTAGGGTGGGTTTGGGTTCTTGTATTTATTATTTAATTGGTTGGTTTATTTATTTATTTATTTATTTTTTTGAATCTAGTAAGGCCTGCACTCATGGACCCGGCCTCAAAACCCCCAACCGGCCCGTGCTACTCACAGCCGCCCTCCCGCAGCCCTCAGCACGCTCCCTTGCACCCCAAGACGCACCCGAAGACCCACCGCACTGGCCGCCGCCGCCAAAAGGGAAACCGCCGTCAGGGCTGAGCCACCAGGAAGCACGCACCGCTGACACCCTGGAGCCGCCACAAACGCCGGCACCCCACCGAAGCCTCGGCATGCTCTGAGCACGCGGAGGCTGCCGGCCACCCTCACCCCCCTGCCTCCCCCGATTCTCAATTCCGATTGGCTCCCGCGCTGCGCGAACGCCGGGGAGCCAATCATTTTATATAATGCGCTCGCTCGCGCGCCCGACCCGGGCCGCGAGCAGGGTCCCTGCGCCGGGCCGCGCGCCCGGTTAGATTCGGCCGCCGGGACCCGCCCGCGGCCTCGCAATTCTAAACGTTGTGCTGTTTTTGCTCAGTGAAATCAACGGCTTTTGGAGTGGTCGCGGTCATTAAAAATGAATTGTCTGTGACCAACAATCACAATGGAGGAAGGTATAGAGATTTGCAAATTTGAACTCTAAAGATAACTTTTTTATTATAAATATTCATAGAGTTTTAAGTGTTTTCACGGTGGTTGTGTTTTAACATGATAGAGGTGTCTTGGGGCACTTATTAAAAAACATCAAAAAGGAGATCTTTTTACGAGAGGCTAACTGGTCTCATGAAAAGTACTCTGACATAAGATTGGTGGAGAGGAGCTTCTTATTATTTTAGGATTTATTTTTCAAAGAAGGACATGATTATTGGCACCCTTATAAACAATTGAAATAAGGTTTTTGAACAGAAAAACCACATTCCCAATCAAATTAGATGCACCTGTGATCAACTGTCAGTACTCACATGACTTGAATCAACGAATGAATGATGGTTGTAATGTTTAAAATGGCCACATTCACTCCTTGTTCCATTTACACAATGATGAAGACAAGAGAGCTGCCTGAGACCATCAGAAAAGCCATTATTACCAAACATCAGACTTCAAAGGGGTACAAGGCCATCTCCGCAGACCTTGGAATTCCTGTGTCTACAGTTTACAATGTTATTAAGAAGATTTCTGCTCATGAAGCTGTCAAGAACCTCTCAGGACATGGTGGGAAGAGGAAAATGAATCCAAGAAGTCTTAGAAGGTTAGTGTGAACTGTTGGAAAAACAACACGTACAACATCCAAAGAGCTTAAGGCTGACCTGGAGCAATCTGGAGTGGTTATTTCAACCTGCACCATATGCCACACACTAAACAAAGAAGGACATCATGGCCAAAAGCCAAGAAGAGCCTCTCTGCTCAAAGACAGACAGACATAAAAAGGCACGCCTAACTTTGCCCAAACCCACCTTGAGAAACCATAATTCTTCTGCAAAAATGTTCTGTAGACAGATGAAACCAAACTTGAGCTCTTTGGGAATGCAGACCAGCTGTACATTTATAGGTGAATAAATGAAGCTTATTAGGAAAAATATACCCCTCCTACAGTTAAGTATGGTGTAGGTTCCATAATGTTGTGGAGCTGTTTTGCTGCCTTCGGAACTAGAGGCCTGGAATATATTAAAGGAATCATGAAGTCAGAGGCATTTTGGAGCGAAATGTGCTACCTAGTGTCAGAAAGCTAGGTTTGGGTTGAAGGTCATGGGTCCTCCAGCAGGACATGACCCAAAACATACATCTGAAAGTACAAAAGTACGGTTAAAAAGGAACAAATGGACTGTTTTAAATTGGTCAGCAATGAATCCTGATCGCAATTCATTCAAGAACCTTTGAAGAAAGCTAAAATCTGCCATTGTTGAAAGGAATCCTAGAAACATGAGCTGGAACAAATCACAGTTAGAGTGGGAGAAACGGCCAGCAGACAGATGTATGAAACTTATTGATGGCTACAAGAACCATTTGGAGGCTGTCATCACTGCCAAGGATTGTGCAACCAAATATTAGTGAAGGGTGCCATTAATTCCATCCAGGTCATATGTTGTTTTTTTCTCTGAAATTACTACGTCTAAGTTGCACAAACATCTTTTTTTTGTTATATAACTTTGAACATACGATTAAAATATTATGATGGCATACAGTTGGAATATTATTAATTATTTCTCAAGATATTGTACACAACATGCCTAAAATGCAAGGTCAATAATGTTGACCACAACTGTATATATGTGTATATCTATATCTATATATGGTATTCACATACCCTCACCAGGATAGGTCTGGTCCTTTATTATTGTTATTGTGTTATTTGAAAGGTTCGCAGATGTGCAAACTACGACCACTGTAACCATACCAGAGGGGCACCACAGACCTGGTTTGAGGGTCATGGGGCTCCTGAGAGGCTGCCCTGGCAATATTCAATTGAAGAAAAAGAGCACTCTGCTGGAGGATGCCATAAGAGATATAACTGAATGGACCTGCACAATTAGCCCGCTCATGGGGTGAAAGTTTAGGGGATGCCTGGGATGATCTTGCCAAGGTTCCCTATTGCAAGGAACGAGACCAGTGCCAGCTCAGCATGGGTTCCTGTATCAAATCCCCACATAGAATTATAGCAGGGAGGAGTGGGCCAATCAAGGTGTGAGTCTTACCATACAAGGGATTACCCCAGTGCTGAAGAGATCCTTCAAAGCCAGGATGGGTCACATCTATGGCTGCATCTCTATGGACTGGGACCAGGGAAGGGTCATAGGACTAAGCAAGCTATAGTGTGCATGGGAGGCCCTGGATGACAATAATAATGGGTAAGACTGCACTACTACTGGAGCTACAGGAGGAGGGCACAATAAATGTTCTGGCTGATGAAGGGCTTATGGAACAAGCAAGGCTATGACCTTGGTACAACACCTTAGTCCCATGTCTCCAGTGCTGGTGGGATAGGGGTTGGCTGAAGGGGTAAGGGCTCTAGACATGTACAGATTGACATCCCCTGTACTACACCACACGATCTGAGGCCACAGCTCTAGCCATGTGTGGGTTGCCATCGCCTGTGCTACATCACACCAACTGAGGGCCCAGTGTTGTGGCAGGCAGATTTTGTTTTCCACATCTTTATAAATGGTCTATAAATGTTAATCTTATGAACTCCAAGAGAGGGTTCACCAGAGATATCAAAGACTGAGATTGAACGGGAGACTGGCCTCAAACCCATTACCTTTGGGTTAAGTCAGTCATCTCGCAGGAGTAGCTGCTGCCTGTCGCGACGCCACCCTGGTGGCTAATGGACTCCAAGGCAGGTCAGACACAATTAAGAATAAGGTTGGGTTTGGTAAGTATTTTCTAGGGCCCAGGAATGTATAGCCTTGGTAGCGTCCTTATTACCAAATACCCCGAGAACACAGGTCTTCGAGTGGAGGGAAAAATAAGGCTTTATTTCCCTTGTCTTGCAAAAAGGTTCAAGGGATCAGATTCAAGCAACAAAAGAAATGTCCTTACATTAGGTTAGAAAAAGATACAACTCAGGTTCAAAAGCAAAAACTGTTTTCTTCACAGAGGGGATACAAAAACACACTTTCCTAATTACACAAGTTTACTGCTCACTTGCTACACAAGGATTCCCAACTTCCAGTGGTACAAAAGCTACAATCCATTTCTTCCTCACTCTACCACTTCCACTTGCATCGGTTCCTGTTCAAATGTATCTGAAACAGAGTCAATGGTTCTGGGGAAGCTATAATCAGGCTTTTCACACAAACGCTGTATGACCTCCCAGTGCCTGGGGTTCAGCGTGGGGCGTCGGTCAGGAGCTGTTCTACAGTGTGAGTATCCTTCTCGCTTCAAAGGTTTTACATTCGCTTCCTGCAAACCTTGCTTATTTAAAAGTTTCTTATTTGATAAAAGCTTTTCATACCTTGTCTCCTGAGAAGTGGGACATGAACAGGGAGCTTCTGTTTCTTGTCCTCTCCATAAGCTAGCCCTCTGAAGGCTGTTTCCAACAAAGTATGGGTTACCTTGTAACTCTGGCTTTTTTCCTTGGGACGAGGCTTGAGGCCTACTCCTGGTGAGAATCTGCCTTGCTCCTGCAATATGGCTTGGGTTTTTCCCACAGCAGTCACAATACGGCTTTCGCGTTCCTGAATCTCCTGGATCCTTCTGTATTCTCTGTCCTTTCAGGTCTCTCTGGCCTGTACCTCTTTCCTGCATTCCAGCAGCGTCTGTAGCTTCTGCAGTTTCTCCAGCTTCTGCAGTTTCTGCTACTTCTCCGGCTTCTGAAGGCACTGCAACTTCTCTGCTGCCTTCTCTGCTGCTTCTGGCTTTACCGACACTTCTGCCTCTACAGCCACCTTCCTCTTTACCGCCACTTCTCCCTCTACAGTCTTCCAGACTTTCTTTAAAAGGAGTTCCTGCCTTCCTGGATTGGAGGCTGGCTGACTTTAGGTCACACCCTGTGGGGCGTGGATCCTCAGTCTTCCGGAGGTCCCTCTTGCTCCCCCTATCAGGTTCCTGAGAATACTGCAGCTTGTGCATGCCTTTTTTCGCGTTTAAAACATTTTCTTCTATTCCTCACTGGTCTGCTGCATCACACATCCCCCTTCTTAAAATATTACGGGCTGGTGAAGTTTCTTTTACACAGCACATAATACGCGACATGGCATCTGCGTTAAAATGCAGCTTCCCAGCTCGATGCTCCACTCTAAAATCATAGGGCTGCAAAGTCATGTACCACCTAGTTAAGCGGTTGTTTTCATTTTTCATGGTGTGCAACCATTTTAGCGGGGCATGGTCCGTAATAAGGACGAATCTCCTCCCCGTCAGGTAGAATTTTAGAGCTTCAATGGCCCACTTGATGGCGAGACATTCCCTCTCGATTGTGGCATATTTCCTTTCAGCGAGTGATAGCTTCCTGCTAAGGAACATGATGGGGTGTTCTGCACCTTCCTGTACTTGTGAGAGGACGGCACCCAATCCTGTTTCCGACGCATCCGTCTGTAATAGAAATGTTTGTCGGAAGTCCACACCTCTCAATATGGAGGCCTGACACAATTTCTCCTTTAACTGTTGAAAGGCTGTGTCTGCTTCAGGCGACCATTGTATCACATTTGGGGCGTTCTTTCTCAACATCTCGGTAAATATAGCACTTTCTTCCGCGAAGTGCGGTATAAAGCGACGGTAGTAGCCGATGAGGCCAAGGAAACTTCTTAGTTGTTTCTTGTGTTGGGGTACAGGAAACTTCCTGACGCTTTCCACCTTGTCAAGTAGCAGTCGCACTGTGCCTCGTCCGACTAGATGGCCCAAGTATTTTACCTCTTTGGCTACAAAGGTGCATTTTTTTGGGTTTAACGTCAATCCCGCCCTCCTCATGGCTTCTAAGACCGTTCCTACTTGATGGAGATGTTCTTTCCAGGTGGCACTGTCCATGTAGGCCGTTGCAAAAGTCTGGTATGATCGGAGAATGATGTCCATCAGACGTTGGCACGTGGCCGCTGCCCCGTGTAGGCCGAAGGGCATCCTTCGGAATTGGAAGAGGCCTAGAGGTGTACTAAAGGCAGTTTTGGGCTTGGAATCACGTGTTAAAGGGATTTGCCAATATCCCTTGGTCATGTCGAAAGTTGTTAGAAACTTCGCCTGCCCGAGCCGGTCTAATAGTTCCTCAATCCGGGGCATCGGGTAGGCGTCGATCGTGGACACGGCATTCACTTGTCGGAAGTCAATGCAGAAGCGCATAGTTCCGTCAGGCTTGGGTACTAATACCACCGGGCTGCACCATGGACTATGCGATTCTTCTATTATGTTCAACCGTAGCATCTCTTGCACTTGATCGATGACTTCCTTTTTTTTCGCCTCCAGCAATCGATACAGTCGTTGCTGAATAATTTTCCCCGGTGGAGTGAGTATTTCGTGGGCGACCAGGGCAGTTTCTCCTGGCACAGGAGTTAGTACATCCTTGTACTCTTCTAGCAGTTGGGTCAGTTCCTGCTTTTGCCTCAAGGAGAGTTCCTAACCAGTCCTGGGCGTAGGGGATTCTCCGCACTCCTCTATACGGGGACCAAGATCCTCCTCTGCGGGTTCACTTCCTACAGCGATGAAGCCCTCTAGGTCTCTCTTCCCCGTAGAGCCGAAACCTCCTGTCCCCCGGCTCGTTGGCGTTAGCATGGCGACCTCTTCAAGGTTGGGAAATCCCACCCGTTCGCAAATCAGTTGCGCTATTCGGTCCCCTTTTTGGACCTTGAAGTCTTCGTTTGAACAGTTGCATAGAAGAACTTTCAAGATACCCCTATAGTCTGGGTCGACTACCCCGGTGGCCACATCAATGCTGTGTTTAGCAGCGAGCCCAGATCGCGGTGCTATCCGCCCATAGCACCCTGGGGGTAGTTCTATTTGGAGATCCGTAGTAATTAACCTACGCTCCTGCTTTGGGATAACCTGGTCTTCGGCGCTATGGAGGTCATAACCGGCCGCTTGCACAGATGCCCGTTGAGGACTATAGGCTTTCTCCGAGGTTTTACAGAATTTTAGCACGAACTTCTTCGGGGAGTCTGCCTGTTCTTTTAAGGAGGTTTTCTTCGGTTTTTCCCAAAGTGGGCTAGGAATTATAGGACTCGTAGTATTCCTGGGACTATTCTGCTGTGGCCTGGGATTCTCAATAGGCTCCTGCCGAATGCAAGTGGAAGTTGGCACTGTCTGAGAGGATAAGCCCTCTTTCAGACTCTTCCTAAATTGTGGCCAATCGCGGCCTAATACCAATTCTTGTGGTAGCCTAGGCATGACTGCTACTAACATCTCTTTTTCAATGCCCAATCCCTTCACCCACAGCTTATACACCGGGTAGCGGGTAGCCGCTCCATGGATACATTTTATTTTAACATTACCTTCCGGACACTCTGGAACTGACCATCCCTGATCCCTGATCACAAACCATAACCTCTTCGAAATCATGGTTTGGTCAGCTCCTGAGTCCAGGAGTGCTTTTACGTCTACTCCATGAATCTTCACATTCAATACAAAACCCTCCCGTACTGTTCTCGGGCCTTCCCCTACCAGAGCAGTACATGAGTAACAGTCACTTTTCAGATGACCCTTTTTCCCACATGCAAAGCACCTCTTGGCATTCTCTTTTACTAGAGGCTTATTATTTTTCACCACACCATATGGGGACCGTGAGGGGCTTTCCACTCTTTGGGCCTCCATACCCAGTGTCAGTTTGGGAGTCCCTACCCTAGGTTGGGTGACTCTCTCGGCCTCTAAATAGCGCTCCGTGAGAGCTATTGCGTCGGTAGTTGTACAGCAATTTTGCAAAATTAAGAAATTCTGTACCCTACTTGGTAAGGCGGACATGTACTGCTCAAGTACTATCGCATCCATTAATGTGTCTACGTTTTTCTTTTCTGGCTGTAGCCATTTATTCGCCAGACCCCGTATCCTATGGCCTAGGGCTTTTGGGGTTTCATCGGCTCTAAGGGTGGTGGCTCTAAACATTTTATTATAGGATAACGGTGTAAGGCCTAACCGATCCCTTATGGCGGTGACTACCTCCTCATAGGTGTTAGCTAGGGCTGGGGGCATCGACCTGTATGCAGCAAGGGTTTCCCCCGTAAGGGACGCTGCGAGTCGAATGGCCCACTGTTCAGGCGGCCAATTTGCTGAACCTGCAATCCTAGTGAACGAATCTAAAAAGTCATCGACATTATCATTGGGACTTAGCTTCCCCACAATAAGATCGTGGCATGTCCATTGTCCACTCGCTGGGTTAGTCAGTCCGGCTGCCTGCAGCTTTTCAGCGTTCGCCTTTGCCATCTCCTCCCGCTGTAATGCTAACCAGTTCTCCATAGTCTGCAATACCGGCAGTTGTTGTTCCTGCATGGCTAGCAGAGCTTGTGCTTGGTTCTTCTGCGCAAATTCGGCTTGCTTGTCGAACTGATGTGCCATCCAGGCACAGAGCTCCTTTTGTTCCAAGGTGAACCTGTATAGAGAAACAAGAAAACGAAAACCAAGTGTGGCTCTCACAACACTAGTTTTTTTTTTTTTTTTTTTTTTTTTTCAAACTTCCCTTGACATCCAACACTGCCCCGGCTTAATTACGTTTTACCTGAGGTGAGTGTTGAACTCAGCTCGGGAACATCAGTTGCTGTTGCATTCGCAGCTCACCACTCCGAAAACCGGCAACAGGATTTTCTGCTTTCAGGATTTTCACAACCCGCTCCAGATTCCACCTGTTCCACTCCGGGTCTTCCTTCTTCCAATCCGGGTTTTACAAGTGATCCACTCCGGGTCTTGTTTTCACTCCAGGTTTTCCAGCAGAACAATCTGAGTTTTTACTTTTAAACTCAAGGGCTTTATTTTTCTTTCCTTCCTTTGGTAGTTTGAAGGCTCTGATCCGGCATCCAACAACTACGCCATTTTTATGTCGCGACGCCACCCTGGTGGCTAATGGGCTCCAAGGCAGGTCGGACACAATTAAGAATAAGGTTGGGTTTGGTAAGTATTTTCTAGGGCCCAGGAATGTATAGCCTTGGTAGCGTCCTTATTACCAAATACCCCGAGAACACAGGTCTTCGAGTGGAGGGAAAAATAAGGCTTTATTTCCCTTGTCTTGCAAAAAGGTTCAAGGGATCAGATTCAAGCAACAAAAGAAATGTCCTTACATTAGGTTAGAAAAAGATACAACTCAGGTTCAAAAGCAAAAACTGTTTTCTTCACAGAGGGGATACAAAAACACACTTTCCTAATTACACAAGTTTACTGCTCACTTGCTACACAAGGATTCCCAACTTCCAGTGGTACAAAAGCTACAATCCATTTCTTCCTCACTCTACCACTTCCACTTGCATCGGTTCCTGTTCAAATGTATCTGAAACAGAGTCAATGGTTCTGGGGAAGCTATAATCAGGCTTTTCACACAAACGCTGTATGACCTCCCAGTACCTGGGGTTCAGCGTGGGGCGTCGGTCAGGAGCTGTTCTACCGTGTGAGTATCCTTCTCACTTCAAAGGTTTTACATTCGCTTCCTGCAAACCTTGCTTATTTAAAAGTTTCTTATTTGATAAAAACTTTTCATACCTTGTCTCCTGAGAAGTGGGACATGAACAGGGAGCTTCTGTTTCTTGTCCTCTCCATAAGCTAGCCCTCTGAAGGCTGTTTCCAACAAAGTATGGGTTACCTTGTAACTCTGTCTTCTTTCCTTGGGACGAGGCTTGAGACCTACTCCTGGTGAGAATCTGCCTTGCTCCTGCAATATGGCTTGGGTTTTTCCCACAGCAGTCACAATACGGCTTTCGCGTTCCTGAATCTCCTGGATCCTTCTGTATTCTCTGTCCTTTCAGGTCTCTCTGGCCTGTACCTCTTTCCTGCACTCCAGCAGCGTCTGTAACTTCTGCAGTTTCTCCAGCTTCTGCAGTTTCTCCAGCTTCTCCGGCTTCTGAAGGCACTGCAACTTCTCTGCTGCTTCTCGCTTTACCGACACTTCTGCCTCTACAGCCACCTTCCTCTTTACTGTCACTTCTCCCTCTACAGTCTTCCAGACTTTCTTTAAAAGGAGTTCCTGCCTTCCTGGATTGGAGGCTGGCTGGCTTTAGGTCACACCCTTTGGGGCGTGGATCCTCAGTCTTCCGGAGGTCCCTCTTGCTCCCCCTATCAGGTTCCTGAGAATACTGCAGCTTGTGCATGCCTTTTTTCGCGTTTAAAACATTTTCTTCTATTCCCTGCTGGTCTGCTGCATCACATGCCTTTCCTTTGAGGTTCACAGTTGTCAAGGTATGAGCAAACAAACCACTTAGAGGAAAACAACTCTCAGAAGCGACCAAGTGTATTCCCAAGCATCCCTTATCTGCTTGGAGCGTGCTCTAGAAGAATTGCGAGGAGGAGGGGGGATGCAAGAAGAACATTTCTAGTCTTCAGTCCTGGCAGCAAATGCCAATAAGGCACCTTTTGTTTGCTCTCTGGAGAGGGCCCGTGCAGTGGTGTCTGAGGCTGGTCTCAGACCAGTGAATGCCCAGTTACAAGGCAAACATCTTGCAGATGAGCCATCACATCTCCATAGCATGATGCCGAAGTAAGGTGCTCCATCCCATGGCAGGTGTGATACAGCGGACCCTCTTCTGGAGAAAAAAAATAGTTTTGAAGTCTGAAAGAAAAAGAAATTGCCTGCAATTTCCAGAGGATTCACCTAGAGGGAGCAGGAGAGTTAGGACAGAGACCACAGAACCACGCCCTAGTGGGCAGGACTCATGTTCCAAAAGCTCACATTTAAGAGGAAGCAAGCAAGAGTCAGAAGGAAGCTTATCTGCTAGGAGCTTACCTGCAAGAAGCTCAGCTGCTAAAACCTCGTCTGCTTGGAGAGCTACTACTCAGGGAGCTGTGGAAGGATCACCCTCACCAGTTGGGAGAGACCCAGCGAATGCGTGTTCCAGAGAAGGACCAAAGAGATGCTATGAAGTACTAGCTCAAGAGTGGGATCTAGGCCGCAAACAAGTCTGAGTAAAAGGACAGGCTGGGAAAGGAGAGCCAGTCCTGGAAGAGAGAGGACAGGCCGAGAAGGCCGAAGCCAAGCCAGACCGGGCCCTGAAGCCCACAGGAGAACAGGCCTCAAAGGCCAGAGGAGGAAAGACTGGGAGAGCAGGAGGAATATACCTGAGAGCACTGATACTGAAGGCAGCAGCCAAGGTAGGCCTCCAGCCTCGCCCCAGAGAACCAAACGGAAACCTAAAGGTAAAGCTTTTAATCTTTGTTATTGTGTGCCTGAAGTCAAGCTAAGAGAAGAATCCTGGGAAGGAGGTTCTCCTTATCTAAAACAAGAGCCAAAGCAACAGTTAAAAGATAGTTTAAGCAAGAAAAGAACTTTTAGAGGAAAACATTATAGAGAGAATGTTTTTAGACCTCTAGAGCAAGAAATGCCATTTTGGTATTCCACCACGCTGAACCATGGGCCCAAACAAACTGCCAAGCCTTGGGAAGCAGTGAGACGAACTCACATGAAGGACACTTACCTTGATCCCTCAGAGCAGTCAGAGGAGGCCATGCAGGTGGAATCTGTACAGGAGGACATTGATAGTCCTATGGAATGTATATACTGTGCTGGAAGTGATATAGAAGCGTTCCAGAGCTCATTGAGTGAATGAAGTAATTTGCTATTGGATGTTTTTGACACTGTGAAGTTAACAGTTTTTGGTTATTCCATCTCTTACTTTCAAAATCTGCTGTAAAGACTTGTTTTGCTACGTACCGGAGTATTTATCCTATGTTATGAACCCTTAGTGCTAAAAGGGGAAAATAAAGCCTTTTTCTTTTCCCTCCACTTTTGTGCAAGACTGTAGTCTCTTTGGGAGTTGGCAACGAGGCTGGCACAAGGCTCTGGCCCTTGACCCTCGCACCTGGCCAACCCTGATCACAAACATCTTGGTGACCCCCGGTCCCGGCCCTTCGGTGGAACCACTACGCCGCCACCAGGGGGTGCTGTGCGACCGGGGCGCGTCACACAGGTACACCAAGAACTTTGGTGTGGTGGCACCAGGGCCAGCCCCAGAGTTGGCTCAAGGTGTTTCCGCCCTAGATAAACTTTAAGCTTTACTCCCCCACTGGCTGTTAAAATCTGTTATTTAGCTTTGAATACCCTGCAGTTTGCCTAGTGGTTGGGCCGGCCCTAGGTGGCACTTGCCTTGCTATGCCATTGGGACTTCTCCATTGAAAGTGTCAGTATTATTCCAATCTGTTTGGTCCCAGGTTTGCAAGAGGGCTAAGGCTCCTACAGAGTGCAGAGACTGTTGAGACTTCTATGTGCCGCTCCATAGGATTAGCAGCTCTGATCCCTGTGGTGGACCAAATTGGAGGAGGACAAGGCCAGCTGGCAGTTCATATGCTGCTGTGCTGTTGCCCCATGCATATTTGGTGGCTTTCTATCACATTAGGCAGAAGCCCCAGCCATGTTGCCCCCCCCCAAGCCATGCCACCATGCCTCCCCCATGCTGAGCCATGCTACCACAGATTCTGGTGGCAGAATCGAGGGGGGGTGAGGCTCAGTGGCAGGCCATGTGTATTAAAACATAACATCAGGGTTCAGAAACGGCAGGCCATGTGTATTAAAACACATGGCCTGCAGCTGAGCCTAGCCATCCGTCCTGCCCCTGGAATCAGCAGCAGTGGTGGGACAGCTCAGCATGGGGGGGGAGGGCAGCATGGCTCAGCATGTGGGGGGGGGGAAGGTGGCAGATCATGTGTGCTGAAGCACATGGCCTGCTGTCCACACAGATCTGACACCTAGCCCGCCTGGTGGACAGGCTAGCCCTGACTGGCATGGGTGGTACTAGCCCAGGAACACAGTAAAAACATGTAGCAGTAGAACATAGGCAGCTTGGCGGATTAGACTCAATCACAATTCTTTACCTGTGAAAAGGAATGTTAAGTGACTTGCCTTAGATCAAAAGCAGCAGCAGTGGGAATTGAAACCTGGCATCCTTGGTTCTGCATCTACTGCTGTAGCCACAAAGTTATTTCTGTGCATTAATCTGAAGGCAGCACATAACAGGGTAGGGGCATCCAAATCATCTCATTAGGCAAAATTGTGTGGTTGCCCAGGGCAGAAGCTAAAGGGAGCTGCAGCAGTCAAGCAAAAATAGATTCTGACAGTTACACATAATCTGAGAGCCATTGGCACCTTCTTTTACCTGCAGGAAAAGCAGGCATACACAATTATGCACAGCATCAGCTCCCAAAGGGACAGCCCCGAGCTCTCAGTCCTACTGACATCACTGGGGTGCACATGTGGTCTGCGCTGTGTCAATCAGTGCAGAGAAAAGAAGGAACCTGAAGTGCTGGCACCATACTGCTCACACCATGTAGATTGGTGCTGGGAGGAATGCCCCATGAACATCAGTGCCAGGAGAAAAATGGCACCATCCAATGGCAGTGGGGTGGGCGGTGGCAAGTAATGGGGAGGAGGTTTGGTGCCATCTTGACTCAGCTGGGGCAGCAGAGCCTGGAGAACACTGCCAGGGCTCGGTTTGGAGGCTCTGCAGGCCGGGCTGCTAGTATAGGAACTCACTCCATATCAGCTCCGAGGTCCTACCGGTGAGCTGGGCCGGGGATGGAAGGCTTTTCAGACACATGCCATGCCACAGTTTGCTTCTTGCCGCGGTGTCTTTCCAGCATTCTCTGTGTAATGTGGGGATGGAGCACTGGAGAAGTCTCTTCCCCGTTTCAATGACCTACCTAGGCAATCGGAGCGGCTTGTCATGGGGATCCCCAAAGGTCTGTCGAGAGAAGGTGGTAGCAAGATCAGGCAAGAGTGCGCAGCCTTCCCGAGGAGGGGGTCATGGCTCTGTTGTTGCTGCACCTTGTAGGCATTCACAAGGGGCATCCTTAGAGTGTAGACCCTGCCAATGTATGTCGGCGCTAGGGTGCACCTTAGTTTGAGGCATTGAACGGTCATGGCAACCATGATACCTCTCGAAGGAGGTAAGAAACCCAAAACAAGAAACTCAAAAGAAGAATAGAAAGGAAAGGAAATTTTAAATAGAGGAGAGCAGGATTCATCCACATGGCAGGGAGGATAAAATAGACTGAGGAGGAAATGAGGCGGTCGCGGAGGTCTATTTATCTTTTCGGATCCTGCCAGGTACTTGTGACCTGGATTGACCACTGCTAGAAACAAGATACTGGGCTTGATGGACCTTTGGTCTGACCCAGTATGGCATACTGTATCTTATGTTTTTATCTTAATGTTACTACCCAGTGTAGCATGGCAAAATCTGAAGTCAACTGCTCCGCTAAAAGGTAGCATGTTCACAATGCAAAATATATGCAAAAGCAAAATGACAAATTGCTCCCAGTTGTGTTAAACTTTGGCATGGTTTTTGAAAATGGCGCATTAGTACAATATATCTGCTACAGCGCTGAGCTGTAAGTAAGATTCTTGGACAGGATCTAAAGGATCATCTGATGTGAGGTACTGACCATGGTCAGAAATGGTCCCTGCTTCTCAAGAAAAATCTCTGCTAGCCCCTCAAAAAAGTGTGCCTTTGAGTCAGTGCTGATTTCTGGCTATCCAGCAGCTCCTGGGTTTTCTTGACAGTGTGGCTAGATGTAGATTGCCAATGCCAGGCCTTTCTTCCAAGGTAATAGAGGGTTTAGTGATTTGTCCAAAGTCACAAGGAGTGCTAGTGGGAATCAAACTCTGGTTTCTTAGTTTCCAAGCCAATGCTCTAACCACTAGGTTCCTCCTCCACTCTCAAGTAGCCTGCTCCCCAAAGTGTGACTCTCTCCTCCTTAGAAAAATTCCTAGTACCCTGAAGCCCCCTCCTATTTCCCAGAAAAATTCCTGGTGGGCCCCAAAATATCTCTTCTCTCCCTGCCCTTTATATAGGGAGGCAGGAGCAATGCTTTGCTGTCAGTGCCAACAACTTTGAAAATGGTGGCACCTGAGCCCACGTGCTATATCGGAACATACCACTAGGGGCCTGCCTGCCAATTACCAAGAACACTCTTGATGGAGGAGGAGGCTAAAAATCTCTCTATTGAATCATCTGCAATACTATGAAAAAAAAGGTCTGGATAAAGAATGAGCTTGTCAAATACAATGTTTCAGTAAAGGAGTTTCTTGATGAGTGCCTAATGCAACTTAAATGTTCACTAATGCAAACCTTAATGTAATGTTTTCTTTGACCGATGTACATTGAATTGCATGGCTATCAAATTATACTAATAATGTAAGAAGTATTGCAATCCATTTATGCCATGGACCTTATGTCGCTGCAACAAATAAGGATGCTGGTTTTATTAGTCTCTATAGGAGGATTATGAATTATTCAGTGATCACACTTAAGATGGTTATGTACTTACCCCCAAGGGCACCCTCCTCACATAAGAAAGGGCCATGGCTTCCATTCGCCCTTTTAAACCATTACAAGCCGCACCTTGATGATGCAACTTCTTTTATTGGTTCTCTGAAATTATGTAGCTTGAGAACTCCCATTTTGCCTTGCCCTTCGATAAGTCTCGCGAGAGAGATCCTGGATTACCTTCTGTTATCGATGTTCTTTAGCCTACAGCCACATTACCAGAGTCTGCCTGTCCTTGTCTGACCTCCGGAACTAAGCAGGATCAGGTCTCCTTTCTGTGCTTTTCCAGCCTCCTACTATCAGGTGATTATCATTATACTCTACATAGAACACTCTGGGACTTGTGTTTTAAGTTTTGACAATGGCTGAGTTCCGGAGGGCTCAGCCTAAAGGGAACACGAACGACTTAGGCCTAGGGTCCCTGCGTGTTCCCCACGGAGGTCTCTTCCAGTCGTGACATCACATCAGGATTACCATTTCCCTCCCCAATTTCCCTATCCCCCTTCCCATGCTCCCCTACCCCACCATTGTCACAAAGTCATCTATCGATGTTCTGTCGTCCACTGTGTATCATGTTGTCCGCTGTTTCATCCTGTTGTCCGTCACCTGATATGTCGCTTACCACATGTTGTGTTATCCGTTGTTCTTTATTTTTTCTTTCTGTTTTCTCGATTACTTCCTATCCATTTACTGGCGTTCCTTTCTACCTTTCTTTAAGCAGTCCTAATTTTTTTTTGTACACCGCCTTAACACTCCGGTAATAGGCGGTATATCAAGTGTGTCAAATAAAGATAAAGAATGGTGAAAAAAAGAAAAAAAAATGGCCCATCTTTAATGCTTCTACCATGACAAAATACAAACCACAATAGGGATGAAAAATCACACGAGGATGTAAAATGTGCCAAAACCTCCAAATGATATGCTTGATTTGAAGACGTTGTGCAGAAAAGGACGGCACCCGCAGAGTTACAGCTCAGAGGGCTCCCTTAGGAAAGTTGACAATAGTAATCACAGAGGCATACAGGGCTTGATTAAAGGCTTTTTCTAATGACGTGAGGTGGGCATCCATTGGCCATAAATCCAGAGGCCGTATCTCGTGCCTGTGAAACAGTACTGCAGAGAGGCCGAAGTGCTAACAACTGTCCCACTGGGTTACTGTTGCCTAAAGATTTAGGATAATGATGTTTGATACTGCAACAAGTTGTTGCGGTCAGTTTATTTTCTATAAATAGAGATTACAGATCCATCAGGAGGAATGATATATCAGTACCCAAAAATGAGACGCAAACACTAAATTGAAGTTTTAGTTTGCAATCATTGAACCATTCTAAAACTCATAAAATTTGTCACTTCTTATTTGTCTATATGATAAAAATATGAGGCTCAATTTTGAGAACTGTTCATATTCAAATGCCACAGCAGTGAGACGTGGTACTTAAATGTCAGAGGGATACTGAATGGAGCAGTAGCCTAGTGGTTAGAGCAAAGACCTAGTATTTATTTATTTAAACAACTGGTGTGTTTTTTTGGGCTTTTTAAAATACCGCTTAGTCAATAAATCAAAACGGTTTGCATAGAATCGATAACTTGAAACTTACATAGAAGGAGATCAGGGTTTGATTCCCACTGGCACTCCTTGTGACTTTGGGTAAGTCACTTTACCCTCCACTGCCTTGGAAGAAAAGGCCTGGCAATCTTCTTTCAGTTCTAGGAGTCAGCATTGACTTGATGGCGCATAAAAAAAAAAAACCTGGATAGGAGCAGTTACTGAATTTCCTGTATGAGCTGCCCTAATACCATTTTCAGTTGGCGCTTGTCTAGACAGCAGCTTTCATGCGGCCTAAGTAGTCTGGGTCCTGTATGACTGGATTTGTCTTTCCCGTCAATCGATGGAGTTCTTTGTTATTGTAAGCTGCCTGATAACTGTGTAAAGATGCCGTATATCAAGCAATTAATAAAGATCAAGAGAGAGAAGAAAGGGCAGTTTAAAATCACATCCATGGACTGCCCCTGCATTAATCGGATAGTGCCAAGGTGGTCTGTGGAGATGTTCGATGGCACTATCCAGATAAAGCCACTGATCACTGCGGTCTGCATCCTTAGCCAGCTGACCTCCTGTTGACCAGCCGGCTAAAGGCTTTGAATATTGGCCGAACATCTGTATAAAACACTTCTAGATATGTATATTAGATCATTATGGAGACATGTATTTGTATACATATGTAGTCTATTAAGGGAACATGGGAGCTCCCATAGCCATGCTCTTAATTAGAAAATAAAATTGGTCCTGAAACCAAAAATGACATTACAAAGCCACACTTGTAAGGTTGCAATACGTTTAAAGACTGATTTCTATTACAGAAATGGCTTGGTCCTGAGGGATATTCATACTAAGGAATTTATAATCATGATGGCTAATAACCAACCTTCATGGTTATCGGTGCATGCAACCAAATAATTAAAAAGGTCAGTAGATTCCCAAATGTAAGATTTAATGTTAGGAACAAGTGGTCTTAAAAATTGCTATTTAAATAGAGGGAATTCCAGCATAGACTCACTTCCTGATGCAATAAGATTACCAGCTGACCAAATTAAGGCTTTGCATATTTTTGCTATGACATAAATAGCTGGTACAACAGAATGTCATTCATACAGAAATTTGTATTCTTTCCAATAAGGGAAAGGAAACCTTCTTCAAAACCAGAAGTGATAAATTGTTGCCTCTCTATTGAAAAAGTCTGGTAAAAATGGGAGTCAACTAATTTGCATTGAGCTTCTTCAGCGCATGTCGTCTTATCAAGGACCATGATGCCACTGCCTTCATCAGTCGGTTTGATGACTATGAAGAAATCTAGACAATGCACTAAATGCACAAATTCATGCCCACAAAGATTCAAATTCAAACTATGAAGGACCATAGAAATCCTGGAGGTATCCATGAAAAGGGTTTGCCCAAGAGGTTTGGTCTGAAAACAGAAAACCCACATAAATTCAACCATCTAAATAAATAAACTCACATAGGTAGTAAAGAATTCCTATCTAATAGTTGGTACAAAAGATACTCACTATTAACTGTCATGAAGACAACTTAAATACTGTGGAATGATTCAAGTTTGGGACTGTGTGATTTTGATAGTTATATGTGACACTGCTGTTGTCAGTGGTACTTCAGTTGTCCTGAATGAATCTGCTCTTAGCTGATCTCTAAGCAGTATCAGGCCTCACTAGTACTGGAATACCTGGAGCTGTAAACTCACTGCATGGAAGAAAGGCCTGGCCAGGGCCGGCCCGTCCATTGTACGTGAATGTTGCCCACACATGGCCCCACACCTGCTTGACTGACTTCAGAGGGAGCTGGGAGGCCCAGCGTCCCGGCTCCCCTCTGCAGAGTTGTGAGAGAACGACCTTTTCCTTCTTTTCTGTGGCTCTGTTAAAGTTGAGCCCGCTGGTGCGCTGAATGTCAGGCTCTCCGTTTAAGTTCCCGACACTCTGCGCACTGGAGGGCTCAACTTTAACAGAGCTGCGGGAAAGAAGGAAAACACCGTTCTTTCTCACGGCTCTGCAGAGGTGAGCAGGGATGCCAGGCTTTAGGCCTCAGCCTCCCTGGCTCCCTCTGAAGTTGGTCAGGAAGTCGCAGGGCTCTTCCAGGGGGCTAGGACTGGCAATGGGCTGATGGGGGGGGGGGGGGCTAGCACTGGAAATGGACTGATTTGTGGAGGGGCTAGGACTTGAGATGGGCTGATCAGGGAGGGTTAGGACTGGAAATGGGCTGATGGAGGTCTAGGACTGGAATGGGCTGATGGGGGGGGGGGTGCTAGGACTGGAAATGGGATGATGGGGAGGAGGAGAGAGTTGCTGGCCCTGGAAAAAAAACTAGGGGCTAGGGCTGCAAATGGGCTGATGTGGGGGGACGGGATAATGTGATCTGAAGGGAGCAGAAGCTGAGAGAGGCTGGAACTAGAAGGGAGCTGATGTTGGGGGAAGACTAGAAGCAAATGGGGCTGGCGAGAGAAAAACAGAAGCTGGGAGAGTGAGGATGGAGAGGTGAAAAATATATTTTGTGTGGGAAGGAAGAAAAATCTACGAATGGCCAGGTATAAGGAGAGTAAGTGGGGATTGAGGACAGAGAGGTGAGATCTGAGTGGATGATAAAGGGAATAAAGAAAGAAATGGGGGAAAGAGCAAAAGGGGAAAGATCAGTATGTTAGAGCAGATGTAGAGAGAGAATGGAAAAAACTAGAAGAGAGAAGAAAGGACAAATGGACAGCAGACAATGGAGAGTTAGCAGAAGACACAAAGAAACCAGAAGAAAGTAACTGGAGCAATTGCAACTGAAAAATAAAATGGCCAAACAACAAAAGATAGAAAAATACTTTTTTATTTTGAATTTATTAACTGGAATATGTCAGCTCTGGGAAATGTGCATCACTATTATCTTTGCGTTTTGTTTAGTACATGAGGAAATTATTTTATAGTTTTATTTCTCCACTGTTATTGTACATTCCAAGTTTGGCTTTTAGGGCCCCCACTTTAATTATTGTCTTCATATTTCTAAATTGTTATCCCTTGTTCTGGGTTTGGTGATGGTCTATGTTCTGCATGTGTAACCGAGCTGAGGTATTCTGTTTATGTAGTTTCTATTTGACAGTCCCACTTGTTCTCTTTCTCCAGTATTGGTATTCTCTAAGATGTATTGGTTTAATATCTGCAGTGTTGCCTTTTGATAGGTAGGGTTTGGTGCTTTGTGAGTCCTGGTAGTGCTGTTATGATACAGTGGGTTTGCTATGGGTTCTAAATTACTCCAAACAAAGGGGATCAGCCAATGTTTAGCAGAGCACCAAACAATCAATTACCCCCAAAAAGCAAAATTTTGCATATATGTATATATTATCTATTGTCGGGCCCATGCATGCATGTTTCGGGGTGACTGCAGGTCCTGCATCAAGTGAGTCGGCCCGAAACATGCATGTTTGTGGGATTTGAGACTTCTGAAGGATCATTTTCACGCTATGGCTGCGCATAGGATTACACATTGGATTGCACTTTCAGATAAGTTAATTAATAGCAAATAATACTCAATAATAAAATGGCATTATGATAATTTGAGAGGAGTGGTTTCAACTCCCTTCTGATTGTTGGGCCCAACAATAAATAATATATACATATATGCGAAATTTTGCTTTTTTGGGGGTAATTGATTGTTTGGTGCTTTGCTAACCATCTGTTGATCCCCTTTGTTTGGAGTCATTGTGTCGAGATTACTCTGGTTTTGGATGGGCTCTAAATGAGCAGGGTTTGTAGTACTTCCTAATGTGTCTGACAGTTGGCACGGGAGTATAGTAATGTAGAAATTTGGTAGTATTTCTTTACCTCACTGCCCATGCAAATGGTATCCAGACACTCATTAAGAGGTATATTTATTAAAGGTTAATGCGGATTCATAAATGTTACTGTGCGTTAAGTGTAGGAACACCCATTTATTTCTACTGGCACGATGGCACTTAACGCACATTAATCTGTGGAGACCTATTCCCTACTGGATGTCCAGCCCCTGTAGAGTCCCTCAGAATTGGGACATACAGCAGTAGACCCGATTCCGATCTCGGGGGGAGGGGGGTCTAGCCCCTTCGGGATCAGAATCAGGTCTACTGGCTTGTACGTGCAGGCCGGGCCCCGATTCTGAAGGGCCGCACATCCAGCCACATCCATGTCGAACTCTGCCTGGCTTCATAATGGAGCCGTGGTGCCATGGCATCTCATTGCCATAGCACCGTGGCTCCATTACGAAGTTGTGACTGCTGGCCGCCGCTGAGACTTTCCCCGCAGCCAAACCCCTGATCCGGCCTCCCATGGCCAGGGTCTGGCTGTGGGGAACCTCCTGCACGCCTCCCTGATTTGTCCTCACAGACCACCGTTGCTATCCTGTGTCCAGGGGGACATATTCCACCTCTGAGTTGGAATAAGTCCCCTGTCTAACCAGTTTACCCCAGATGTACATGGCTGACCTCAGAATTGGCCCTGTATGTCCTGGGTGCCGGCCCACCAACACACCGCCCTCGCTCCACCTTCTGCCTGCCCCCTCCCACCCCCATCTAAGGCTCCCTGTACAAATCTGCTGTTCCTACAGGGAGCCTTGCATGGGGATGGCAAGGGGGAAGAATAGCGGGGATGTACGTCCAGGTAGGGCATACATCCCTGCTATTCGTGGCTTGGAATGACCCCCTTAGTAAACATGCCTCTAAGTCATTGCCAGGAGAAAAAAAGAGGCTTGTGACGGGCTCCTTTGAAAGCCACCTAAACCTTTAGATGGGCAACATATACATTTTAAAATCAAATAAATTATATTTATGCAAATGAGGTCCAGTGGATATGCAAATGAGGCACCACAATGAGTTTCCACACATGGCCCCACATCACCCTTGGGCCACCCCTGGGCCTGGCAATTTACCTCTGGTCACACCTTACCACGAAAGGAGTCACCATTAGTCAGCATTGATGTGATAACACACATTGCAATAGGATGGAACACTAGGCTTTGCTGTGGCAAAATGCACAAAGGCTGCATTGATCATCAGTTAGGTGCATTGTATCAAGATATTTTTTCCATAGAAGTGAGACTACTAGATTATTATAGAGAAATAATTAAGTTACAAACTGAGGCAGTGGCAAACCAAGGGCAAGGCAGTGGGTACAGCCTACCCAAGGTGCCAGCCAGGAGGGGGGGTGCACCCCTGCCATGTCCACGGAAGTAGTGCGTCAAACTTGCCATATAACTGGCTTGAAGCACTGTCCCCGTGGGCCCGGCTGCTCTTCTCTCCCAGGCCGAAGCCTCATGATTCATGAGGCTTTGGCTGGGAGAGAAAAACAGCCAGATCCGTGGAGATAGTACAGTAAGCCAGCTGTATGGTAAGTTTGCCATGCTGCCTCCGTGGGCCCAACAGGGGGGGTGGGTTGTAAATGGCAATGCACAGTGCTGCGCCACACCGCACTACCCAGAGGGTGCCTGTGTGCAGAGGGGGCTAGGAATGCTACTTCATAGAGGTATTTTTCTGAAGTATTCTATTAATTCATTCATAGATGCAAAGATTTTGGTCAACATGGATTTTCTTTAGGTGTACCATGATTAAAATTTAGTATCTTAATATAAGACCTTCCCCTGGCTGCTCCTCACCACCTTTCCTCTCTTCTCTCCCTACACCCCTCCTTGGGAACTCTGCTGTTCTGGCAGATCCCTTCTATCTGTGCCCTTCTTGTCTACTGCCAACTCCAGACTTCGATCTTTCTACCTTGCTGCTCCTTATGTCTAGAACAAACTACCTGAGTTGGTACATCAGGTTTCATCTCTGGCCCTTTTGAAATCCAGGCTAACAACTCACTTTTTCAAGGCTGCTTTTGTAGTCTCCTGATCTCTAGCTGGAGTGGAGGAGTATTCTAGTAATTAGAGCACTGGCTTGGTAACCAATCAATCAAGGTTCAATTCCCACTAGCACTCCTTGTGGCCTTGGGTAAGTCACTTAACCCTCCATTGCCTCAGAAGAAAAGCCTGGCAATCTACTTCTAGTCACTGCCATGAAAACCCAGGAGCTTCTGGGTTGCCAGGAGTCAGCAGTGACTCAAAGTTACACATTGCATTTTTGATCTCCAGCTATGTGTTTTCTTACCATTCCTCTAGACCAGGCATGTCCAACTTCGAACAGGTCGTGATCTACTTTTTTCGTCCACAAGTGCTGGTGATCTACCACCATGAAAATTAAGGGGTATGTTTACTAAACCGTCTTAATGTGCGCCCGGCGTTAGTGTGCAGGCTGCCATAAAAGGAGTGGGCGTTTCAGTCTTAAAGTAGCAAAATGGGATTATCGTGTGATAACGCGCGCTGCTGCGCACATTATCGGGCGAAGTGCCGCTAAGTGCGTTAACGCGCGGTAATCTTAAGTAGGCGCCCAGACACACAAACATAGAAACAGAGGTGTAGCACAATGGTTAATACACTGACTGATGATACAGGGGTCATGAGTTTGATCCCCCAGTGTGCCTAATGCATAAGGCTGACTGAGACATCAGCTTTGACATGTAAGTATTGTTTTGTGAGGCATTTTATTTGTATTTTAATTATTGCTGCCAGCAAACACACCCTCACGTGCCGTAACCTAAGGTGCCGCATAAGGCACCCTATAAGGCACTCCATAGGGCACATTATAAAGTGCACTGTCCGCCACGGCACCCTATAATGTCCCCTATAGGGCACCCTATAAGGCGCTCCATGGGACACCTTATAAGGCACCTTATATGGACTGTAACCATAGCACCTTATAAGGCGCCCTATAAAGCACCTTCTGAGGCACCTTATGGTTACAGTACTCTGAGGGTGTTTTTGCTGGCAGCACTAATGTACATTAAAAATAGACAATGCTTTGGAAAGCCCTATCAAATAACCCCACTATGGGTTTGAACCTATGTCCTCTGCCTCCACAGGCAGTGAAGTAACCAGTGGGCTACAGCTGCTAACAAATCCCTGGCTGGCTGCAGAAGGACTGCACGTCACCACACAAACAGTCTGCTGTGATCACCAGGATAGGGTTAACTCACCCGTACCCATGATGCACTGTACATGCAAATCAGCGGTCTACAGATGATCACAAGATGGGGTATGCACCCCCACAGCACCTCGGCCTGGTAGGGGGAACTGACCGTGTGTGTTACTGGCACAGAGTAGCTAAACACCGTCACATTGTGCGGGTACTGTGCTCACCCTGAGGGTGAGGTGGGGCGCCCAGCACCTGGTCCACAGCACCTTCCATGACAGAAATAGGCCATGCTGCAGGTCCTCAGCAGTGCTAGTGTGTGAGATAGGTAGTTCCTGCAGACACATCTTGGATACATCTGTATTTCTCAGTCAGGTTTAGCCCTTATGGACCCATAGGCGGATTATGTACCACCACCCAACCCACCCTCTGGGGTTGAGGGTGGGAAACAGGGTCTCCCATCAACAGATCCACATTCTACCTCCCTGCAATGGAGGCAGTAGAGGGGACCATCAACCCCAGTCCTGCTGGGGAATAGACACCCTACAGGGCAGTCAATGCAGCTCTGTACACATCCATAAAGCAATAGCAGACAGACATTAGGCCTGGAATGCTCAGCTGCACCCCACCACTATCTGATAATCTCCTGCAGCAAGCCTTCCGCCGCTGTACCCTGCAAGGTGTTCTAGCAAGACACATACTAGCTGCAGACAGTCTGCTAGCTAGTCCGTAGTGTATGTTCCTGGAGGAGATGCATGCACCCAGAACTGGGATGTCAGCATACACATCAAGCAGATAAGTCAGTGATTGCGCCCCAAAAGGGATCCATAGATATCACATGAGAGAAATGCTATATAGCACTATGGGGGAACCTAGTCATGCCGTGGTCACTGCTCAGTCAGGGTGAGAGTGACCTCCCAGCAGGACATGCTGTGGCCATGCTGTCCGTGCAGGTGGTACCGGGCACTACAATGTCCGAGCCATTGCCCTATGCCCTGTGCAGATGCGGCTAGGCCAGGCCACCTTATCCAGGCTATTCTCACAGTACCTTGCTCCTCATTATGCAAATTGGCAGGCCAATACTGGCAACAGTGCTAGCAGTGTGGGCTGTGGAGGGTGTTGGCAGCCACCACACACTGGATAGACAGACACACACTCCACACACCTATGCCAGCATTGTGCAACTATAGAGGTGTTTGGGAGCCCTGGCCACCACACCAGTCCTGGGCACAGTGCAGGCATGGCTATGGTACGCAATACTGTTGGGGTCACTCTGTCAGACACCAGACCTGGGGCACACTCCACAGACATCAGAAAGGTTGCTATGATGCAGCTCAATCAGCCAATTGTGCTTAACATAGGAATTGCTATCTGCCAGTTCTCAGAGCAACCTTTTGATAGATGTGTACAGTTTTCCCATGTTTAGGGTGGCATTGCTAAGGTATGCAAGTGCTAGTATGGGGAGATGCACGCAGGGCCCAACATCCTGCCTCTCCAGGAGGCTTGGGATAATGGAGCCTGTGGGAGCAGGTGTGTCTGCCCCTGTTGGCCGCTGCTCTAGGGCAGAGGTTCCCAAATCCAGTCCTGGAGGGCCAAACACGGGTTCGGGTTTTCATGCTGTCCCCAATGAATATGCATGAGATACATCTGCATACCATGGGGGCGGTGCATAGCAATGCAGCACAGCCACATTTATTAGAGGCAGCATGGAACCTGAATGGTGTTTGGCCCTCCAGGGCTGCATTTGGGAGACTCTGCTCTAAGTAATGCGCAAGTTTATGGTGTCTGTGCTCTGTAGGGTAAAATGTAGGTGTTTTGGGCATGTCTACGTCATCTGCACTACAGGTTCTGTCTGTATTAGCACGTTGTAGTAGTGGGTAAAATATGGGGGCTGGGATGGCAGGAACCACAGCTGGGACTTGAACCTGTGACCTTCTGCTCCTGAATACACTGGCTGTGTACACTGCACCACTGTGTTGCCACAGAGACAGTGCATTCCCTGGGGATACCATGATTGTTCGTCAGACAGAGCCTGTCTGTTGCAGTGCATGGCACCCACCTACACAGGGCTAGGCCATGGTCTGCTCTGGGCAGCTGCCACTGCCCCCTCCACCACCAGTACCCCTCTGCCACCCTGCTGACATGCCCGTCTGCTGGTGCTGCTGGTGGAGCGCAGTCTCAGGCCATCCATTGTGTGGGTAGGCAGCTGCCTATGGTGCAGGTTTTGGGGTAGGGGTGTCAGCATAGCTGTCCACGCTTCCCCCCAGCACCGCCTGCCAATGTTCTGTGCCCTTGGGGGTACTGCAGTGCCAGGTCCCACAGTACCTGCTGGGTACTATCCCCTGTGACACTGTGGGAAGCACACTTGTGCCCATGCTGGGCCCTCATCAGTTGCTGTCTGGCTGCTCTACTGTTTCAGCATTCCTATGGGCCACCTAGGCATCACCCTAGTCCGCACTGTGGCCCAGCTGCAGCATAGCATGTGCCGTCTGCAGCCCTCTGTGTCCCCTTTCCCAGCATCTGTCCAGTTGCCCATTCTGACATGCCCACCCTGCTGTTGTGGAACATGTGCACGCTATAGGAAACCTGTCCAATGGAGAGGGAAACCCTGATCAGTGCTATTTCACTGTGGGATCATTCACCTTGTATGGGGATGGAGCGTAGACCCTTCCAAAATTCATATCCATTTTTTGGAGCTTTCTTGGGAGTGTTTTCTGATGTTTCCCATTCATATCACTATTGCCCAGCTTGGTTATGTTTTTGTTATATTTTGTTGGGGTCATTTTAAATGTTTATTTGCACTTTTGTTCCGTGCACATGTATCACACTTATCACTTTTTGTAGGTTTCCCTGATTTTGCTGTACATTGCTGACAGAAATGGTTTCTCTTCCCTTTAAATCAGCTCTAACGCCAGGTTTTCACTGGCGTTAGTTTTTAGCCTCGGATTTCACAGCGTTAGTGTGCCTGGAGCCCCTCCCCTCCCACTCTCCACCCATTGACCCCTTCTCTCCGCCCCTGGGGAGCCTTCCTCCGCCCTCTGGGAGGCTTTCCCCGCCTTCAGCACTCGTTTGCGCCGCTGCGCGCGTTATCGCACGATAAGGTACCTGTGCACCTTAAGAAGCGCCATTATCGCGCGATAAGGTACCTTATCGCGCGATAACATCACAGAGTGCACATTAAGACGGTTTAGTAAACATACCCCTAAGTTTCTAATTAGTTTCAAATTAAATTTTAACCCAATAAAGTTGGAGGATTCCCCTCCCCCCCCCCATTTTTAATGAACTTTCTGTCATTTACTTGGATGTGATCAGCTGTTAAGCAAATTAAGCAAAAACAAAATGAGAAGATCCAGAAAGAACTGAGAGGGGAAATGGAAAGTAAATTTTTTCTTTAAGTTTATTGAGTAATAACTTTCTTTAACTGTCTTAATAACTTTCTTTAACTTTTAATGAGTAATTTGTATTAAATTTAGGTCAAGTATTGATCCAGGCTGATCGTGCACAATCTTTAATATTCCGCTCTTGCTCATTAGTGAGACGTCTGAGCCTGCATTTCATCCACCAGCTTTTTGAAGTTGGGTGAATATTGCATGAGGGCCAGTCTCAGGGAATCCTGGAGATGCTCATCTGTCATGTTGGAACATTGTGTACTCTTTGTAATTTTCAGATGGGAAAACGCAGATTCACACAAATAAGTTGAACCAAAACAGGAGTGTACAGCTTCACTGCATCTTCTCAAGTTGGGAAATTTGTCTCTAGGCACTAGCTTCCAAAACAATTCTTGCTCAGCATGGGTCTTGAGAAAAATGTCATTTTTAAGGGTTAATATTTTGTTTTTAAGAGATGGCTTGTTCAATGAGTAATTTTTACTGATAGCAGCTGCAGTTTCTTTAATGTCAAAATCTACTTTGAATGGGTGTGACAAGTACTACACAACTGTTCCAATTTTTTGGAAGTCACAGAATCTATTTTCGAATTCCTGGATAACAGAACAGATTTCTGTCACATACTTCTCGTTCTGAAAAACAAAATTTGGATATTGTCCCAGATGGTCCTGCATATTAGGAAGATGATCAAAAGTGTTGTTTGCAAGGTCAGTCATCATTAGCTCAAATTTGCTCTTGTAGGATAAAACTGTACTCATCATCTCGCCAATGCATTTGTTTTTACCTTGTAGTTCAAGCTTCATATCACTTAGTTCGCCTGTAAAGTCAGCGAGAAATGCCAGATCACATAACCACTCCCCATCTTCCAACTCTGCTTGGTCATCTCCCCTCTCCTTCAAAAATCTTCTTATTTCATTCAGCAAATCACAAAATCTTTGCAGAAATTTGTGCCTACTTAGCCACCTTACATCTGTGTGCAAAATTATTTCCGCTGCCCCTTCATCAAGAGTAAGATTGAAAAGTCGTCTTTGAAGTGATCTTCCATGAACTGAATTTACAATTTTGAAAGTGATGTCCATAACAGTTTTTGTATTGAGTCTCTTGCTTGCCAAAACTTGCTGGTGAATGATGCAGTGGTAAGAAAGGAAATCTGTGAAGTCGTCATGCGCTCTACAGAAGGCTATGAAACTGTTAACCTTACCTGTCATTGCTCTTCCTCCATCAGTAGTGCTGGAAACAAGTCTATGCAATGGAAGATTACACTTTGTCACTAAAGAATGGAAAGAACTGAATATTTCCTGACCGGTAGTTCTCCCTTTTAAAGAAATCATTTCAAGTAGTAGTTCTTTAACACTGAAGTTTTCAAAAACCATCTGGATAAAGACTAGTAACTGGGCTATGTCTCTTATGTCTGTAGATTCATCCAGTTGGCGTGAGAAAGCAACACAATTTGAAACATCCTCCAACAATTGTTCAGTTATATCTCCACACATATTTTCTATTTGCCGCATGACAGTGTTTCTTGACAATTGTACATCTTGAATAGCAGCTATGATCTCTTTCTTATTTTTAAATCCTTCAAAAAGATTGTCAGCTGCTTCAAGAAAACAATCTTTTACAAATTCCCCTTCAGTGAAAGGTTTGCATTTCTTTGCGATCAGGTTGCTGACCTTGAAGGATGCTATGGTTGCACTGACCGAATGTGACCTTGGCTTCGCCATCAACTGTTGCTGAGTAGTCCATTTCGATTTAAGTTCTTTGAGCTTCAGTTTACGAATTTCACTTTTGGGTGGAAAATCAGCATCAAACCTATTGCTATGCAGAGCCTTATAATGACGTTCCAGATTACCCTTTTTGGGCAAGGATACTGGGGCGTTACAAATTAGACAACACTTGTCTTTCACCATGATGAAGAAGTAGTCCATTTCCCATTCATCATGAAAGTGGTAGGTTTTCATCTTCGTTATACTGGAGTGGCTGGATGTAAGAAGGCCAAATCTGCTAAGTTAGTATAAACACTGGCTGAATCTGGCCCAAAACTGTCACTGTCCCAAAGTATTAAAGATCAACAGGAACTGAAGACCTCTGGATGATGTGCAATACAAGGACTGGAGATGCCAAAACCACACATGCAGTTCTAAAAGTAAAAATAAGAATTCATCATACTGGCAATATCAAATACCACCAAACAATCATAAAAAAAACTCAAATACCTGTCCAGCAAACCAGATAAATTCAAATACTGCCAAACAAGTTCAAATACCACCATACGCGATTTAATAAATTCTGCACACAGTGTAGAATCAACGCAAAGGCTAGGCAAAATAAAATTGCAGAGGCAAGCAAAAGTCACAGTGGTTTGAACCAATTCGAAGGTAAGGCATAGGCAAGTTAGAACAAAATTGGAAAAGCCCGCCAAAATCACTAAATTCTTGACACTTTGTTGTGTCTGCCCAAAAACGTTTAATGAAAGCGAACTATAAAGCAACCAACTACCAGCACACGACACAACCAATACGGTAAGTGTATTCAGGTAAAGCCCGGGCGAATGGATATCACCCGGTATATAACACACTTCTAAGGGGTGTTGGGCGGGAGCAGGAATGGGTGATTCTGAGAGGCAGGAGACCAGGTATGACGCCGGGCCTGCAGCGTCTCGTTGTGGGGTGTGGGCGGCGGCCCCCTGGGGTACCCACAAACTATTGGCACAAAGACAACAAGCGCCCCCAATACAGCCGCAGGCAAGATTCCCGCAGGCATGGCAAAAAGACGGGCAAAGGATCAGCAGTGGCAGCAAGCCCTCGGCAGACGACCTGCCGGCACGAGCACTCTCCTAGTGACAGGGCGAGCTGCTGGAGAGATGGAGCCGTGGGGCTGGCGATCTACCTCTGACCCCTCCGCGATCTACAGGTAGATCGCGATCTACCTGTTGGACATGCCTGCTCTAGACATATCCTAGTCCCCAACCATTGTGTTGTCTGTTTTGACTAGACTGTAAGTTCTTATATGCAGGACTGTCTTTTACATATCTCTGCACACAGAAGAAACAGGCAAAGAAGAAATCCTTGGAGGACACAATTTTATTGTTTGGTCAGTCCAATACATGTTTCGGCCACTTAGGCCTTCATCAGGGGACTAAGACCACAATGGATAAATGCACAATTGACATCTAAACAACAGTTGTTACAGGCACTAGATAACAACTCTGAAAATGGCAGATGGGGTGTTTTCCTTGCTCTTACATGTCTCTGTACAGTGCTGCATATGCCTTGTAACACTATACAAATGATCAGTAGTAGTGGTGATGGAAGAGGAATTTTTCAGCAAGACTGCGGTTTCTTTCTGTTCTCTGTGAGTGCAACTGTTTTTTCATTATGTACAACAGATCTGTATCTTCTGTACGGCAAGGTGGTAGCTGCCTCTTTAAGTTCAATGTGGCTGTGGCTCTCTTTTCACATGACTGTAGAGGAGGAAAAGGCCAGTTCCACACTGATGATGTCATCCAGCACAACAGCAGGAGATGGATGATGTCATCAGAATGCTGCAAGGTAGAGTGATTTATGGAGTTTAAGGTTACCAGATGTCCCCAGTTTTCGGGTATTACCCCCAAATTTAGAGCTGTGTCCCTGATTCTCATCTGTTTGGCAGCCTTCTGTCCCCAAGTCCGGTAATGGAGACAGAAAAACATATTTTAAATCTAGTGAATTGAATGTCCGTTTTTAGAATTTACATCCTTTCTTCTCAAGGAATGCCAATCTATAAAGCTATAAAACTTTATCTTTAATCTTCTCCCAGAAAATGCCAATGGCAGAACAAAGAAAAAGTCCTCCATCCACCAAAAACTCCATTCTACATGAGTCCACAGGGTTTATATCAGTACTTGTAGGAGAAATAATAATAAATCAAAAAGGAGGTAAGGATCTCATTATACCACAGGCTAATGACCTTAAGCACAAGGTACCAAAGTACTCAGGCCAATGCATACCCTTAGAACATCAATGATCCTAAGAAACTCCTTTACTTACAGTATAGATTAAATCACTTTTTTATTCTTTTTTATTTATGAAATAAATTAATTTCATTCTTCTTATATGTGATTTCATACTAGTGCCTGTCCTTCTGCAGAGCAGAAAACAAACTTGCTCAGCCATACATAACCAACTCACAAACTCACAGTAGCACTTATCTCAATATCGACTTCCCCAATGCCATAAGTGACGCCAGTTTTGGCGTTTCGCCTACGCTTCTTCAGGGGACATAGTCTTCAATTCCATACAAACTGCGGTGTTGTTAGAGCGCTATGGTGTAAAGCTCTTTCCTTCCATGTTAGTTCTCCAGCGGGGAGTGCTCTGCTGCTTCCTCCTCTGATGCCGACTCCCATCCCTAGGCAAAGAGGAAGTCTGCCTCGGAGGAGACAGAAGAAGAAGGTCCTACAGGGCAGGAATGGCAATGTAGTACCAGAGAGTTCGGGTAAGCACCGCATTGCAGTTTAAATGGCATTGCCACCATTGTAGCTCCTGCAGAGTGGCAATGTTCCACCCTGAGAAAGTTGGCGCTCTAGGTAGGAGCCTAGTTCCCCTAGTGGATCATGCTGGCCCTAATTCCCCCTCTGCAGCTCCCAGGACATCCAAACTTGCAGTATGTTGAATCAGAGTCGTAGCCTGACTTGAAAGATTTTCCTCCAAGTATCCTAAATCTTCATTAACTTTTTCGGCAAACAGCAAAAAAGAGGAGTTCAAGTTCTTAGTCGCATTCTCCAGAGCGCCGGGTGTGACAACAGCAGGCCTTTAAATCTCTCTCTTTGAGGTCATGCTCCCTGGGAGTCCTTCACCTCCACCATCCCAGAGACTCCATCCTCACAGGGGACTTTCTGCAAATCCTTACACTCCGCAAGGGAAGACATGGCCACTGGAGCTCTCTATATACCAGATTCAGAACCCCAAGGTAACCCCTCCATTGACTCAAATGGCATCTAGATCTTGGGGGTGCTATTCTTTGTTCAGGGCTCAGAGAAATCTTTTCTGCACTGGTCTCTGCTTGCAACATAGCTGGGCTTTCCACCATGGAGTTGAATGCCACAATCTTCAAGTATTGTCTGCTGTCCCCAGATGGGTTTCTCAAAGATTGAGAGATTCCCCCAAGCTTTACCCTTCCTCTTCCCCCCATGTCCACAGCACTGGAGTCCCAGTAAGCAGAAAATCCAAAAACTAGCAAGAGCATAACAGTTGTACAATCACACCAGACACCATCTTGACCCCTGATTAACACATTTTTAACTACTGCCAAACATTCCCTCAATCTATGCAGAGCAGAATCATGATCATGGCCAAGGAAAGATATATGCATGATTATCTGCTTACAGGAAACATTTGAAATGAAATTTCTGAATCAGAAAGATACAAATCTAACAAAAGTGGGAAGACAATAGAACCTTGTAGAACACCAGAACACACCGGAAGCCAGTATAATTGATAATCTTCTAAGAAACAAACTGAAATCTGCATAAGTGCTGAACCTTTTTAGATTACTGTAAACAGAGGCAGTTTTCAGAGCAAGGGGAAAGACCCCCCCCCCCCTTCTGTCAATAATTGTGGTAGGTCACAGCCATGGCAACATTTTCTCACCCTCATCCTGACTGATCACATAAAATGCCTTTAGCACAGTCACTATTTAGTCATCAAGTACGCTAATTCTCCAATTTAGCATTTATCCCAGTCACCTTTTCCAAATTCCTCATAGCGTTGAAGCAATGGTTATCTTGGGAGCCCTCTTCAGATTAAACAGTCATCTAATCACTGAATATGACTGCTTTCGCTTGTTAAAAACCCTATCAATCTAGTCCAAATAAAAAAGCCCTCTTGGTTAACCTGATGGGCTTTCTCATAGAGGTTCAATTGTTCCTACCATCTAATCTTATTACTCACTGGCTTTGACCTTGACGTGACTTTCATTCCAATTAACAATTAGTTTATTTATTTATTTATTTATTTGCAACGTTTTTATATACCGCCATTTCCTAAGATCAGTGGCGGTTTACATTGAACATAAGTCAAAATACAGAGAACAATGTGAAATACAGAGAAACAATAAGTAACTATCAAAAATACATGTAACTTTAAGCAACTTTGTACAGTTATGGAGGTTCAGAACTATTTACAGTTTTGACATAATTTACATATATACAGGTTTTAGTTATCAGCTTAGGTAGGAATGTGGGTAGTAGTAAATTGTATCCCAGTTTTCTTTATAATTCTAATACTATCCATAAATCATGTAGCATAGGCATTTCTACTGATACTTTACCGTAAATATTTTTATTGGAAGCAAGAAAATCAAACCGTGGAAGAAACCAGTGAAAACTGAACAGCACATATTAGGCATTATCGCACCCTAACAATTTTACGTAACAGAAACACCTTCCCTGTGTATAGAGCACCTCAAAGCTTTGCAATCAAAAGAATCAAACTTGTGAAGTGTTCACCATCTGCTGTGAAGGCATGCAGACAATGACTGTTGAAAGGGGTCCCAGGCATCCAAGAATTTCCATTTCTCCTGACAACCCGCTTTAAGCGCTATCAAAACATTTCATGAACAAGTTTGTGCATTTGATTACACCAGAGTTCAAGATCAGGAGGTTGGTCTCTGATCCAATTGATACAAATGCACAGCTTTGCAATAAGACATGATATGTGAATGAACAAAAGGACAGCATTGAATCCCACAGATAAATCATCCTTCACATCTAACATACTTCAGGTGTCAGATCCATTGAGAAGCCCCATAACATGAATCTAAACGTCCTGCCAATATTTCGCAATTGCAAAGCAGCCCTATACAGTGTAGATAAGTACTATCTGGGGCCAGACACTTCTTTCAGCTTAGTTGCTATCTCCATTTTATAGACCCAGCAAGAGTACATCTGGAGGTCAATTCCGCTTTGTGTGTCCCAGGGCCGTCTGGACGTTCAAACATCTGGATGGCCAGGGGATGCACCCAATTCTGCTACTGTGGGGGCTAGACCAGCGGGCGGGAGCAGAATTGCAGCACAGTGGCTGGATGCCCAGGGGTAGCCCAAATTCTGGCACCCCAGATGCCCAGCCACAAGTCTGGCTAACTCAGCCAAGCTCCTGAATGGAGCCGCAGTGCCATGGCATCCCATTGCCATGGCACCGTGCCTCCATTCAGGAGCCGCGATCCCCAGCTGCCACTGAAAACCTCATTTTTCTACAGCCCAACCCACGATCTGGGCTCCCATGGCCAGGGTTGGGCTATGGGGTTGCTCCTGCATCCCTCACCTGTCCGTCGCCACCTGCTGCCACTGTCACTCCACATCCAGAGGGACTTATTCCACCTCTGAGTGGAATAAGTCCCCGTCTAACAGGCCAAACCCCAACATGCAGGGCTGACCTCAGAATCCGCCCTATAGTTCCATGGTCATGGCTCACCCATGCTCTTCCCTCGCTCCGTCTCCATACCACCCCCTCCTGCCCCATCACAAGTTCCCCCATTCAACACCATTGTACATACACCGAGATCAGCAGGGGGACAAATAGTGGGGATGTACTTCCAGACAGGACATAAATCCCCACTATTCATGGCTCAGAATGACCCTCATAGAGTCTAACTGAACTCTGAAAATATACTTCCTACAACTGAGTACTAGCTGCAATTTCTCTCCCTCAAGCCACCCCATCCTGAAAATCCTCTTAAGACAAATCAATCCTCAAGTCTTGGGACCACTTATGTTTAGTCTCCCTTAATGGGGAGATCCAATACTCACATCTGTAATCCCAATAATATGTTGAAAACAGCCCTTTCACCACAGCTCCATTTGTCCAGACTTGCATCAGAGGGTAGGACTTAATGTATTCCAAACCCTCTTCAATAAAGAGGTCAAATAATGCCATACTTGTAAATATGTATAATAACCAATATGAGGTAGATCATGAATCTGCTGTAAGTCCTCAAAGGTTTTAACACTCATAGCATCAGCATTGAGTAAATCTTTGACCTGCTAGATCCCTGCTCCAACCCATCTCTGAAAAGGGGATCCCCTAATCCTCAGAAGAAAATCGTCATTTCCCACCAAAGGGAGATATTGTGATTATCCTTGGGGAAAGAAGCAAATGTTGCCTAACCTCCATGGCATAAATGTACAGGAGGAGAGCCTCTTTCAATTGACAGAAAGCTCTGGAATGAGGGGTCACAGGATGAAGGTGAAAGGAATAATTTGTAGAACTATTTCTTTATGGAAAGAGTGGTAGATACATGGAACAAAGACTGCATCTGACTTGGAGAAAGCATAGGACGAACACAGAAGATCTCTAAAGGAAAAAAGGTACTGTAGAGCTTAGTAGTTGCTATGGAAGGGCAGACTTGATAGCCATATAGTCTTTGTTTACCCTCACGTTTCTATTCCCTCTTTGGCTTCTTGTGCTTGGATGGATTTAAATGAGTCTCTTGGAGCAAAGCTATGGTAGTTTTAATTTTGTTCAATTGCCCCAAAAACCTTCCTCTGAATAAGATAATTTGTACCCAATAGGACATGGATTACCTAAAGCTGTCAAGAACATAAGCAAGAGCCATCATAAAGCAGCAAAATGGGGTGCAATGTTGCCCTATCCTTTAGCTCAAAGTGTCATTGTGAACATTTATTTTTGTCTCCCCCTCATCTATCCTGGATTCCAGGTCAGTGAGATCAATGCATAGGTTTGCCAGTATAGCTCTAAATTAGTGTACTCTAGTTATAAACTCAGGTTTCAAATCTTTTTTTCAACTCATGCAACAAAGTGCACAATAACGTATGATTAACGGGGCTATCACCTTGGTCAATAGCCTGTTCGTCGGAGTTACTGCTGGACAGGACTGCGTTTTACTATTCCATTCAGTGTGCTGCAGATGGCCTGTAGATGATGTCTCATCATCCCCCCACAGACTCAGCAATACTAGAAGAGGTTTTAAGGTCAGTTGTTTTCCTTTTGCAGCCATCACTTGATTGGGAAGAGAACCAAGATAAACAACGTTCCATCAATGAACATAGATGAGGGAAAAGAGTAGACAATTTTAGCAGGATTAACCTGATGGGTTTGAATACCTGCAATTACGTGGCCATCACCTGATGACGTGACCTGGAAGTCCTCTAGTGATACTTTAATTCTGCTGATATGTAAGCAATCTCCTACTGTTTTGCTCTGTATGAGATGAGATTTGCAAAGCAGCTTTGAGTTTAGAAAGCATTTTAGGCCCAGTGAGGCATCAGGCTGTTTCTGTCAAGCCCTTACATGAAAAATAACACCAGGAATAGGACCGGTGAGGATTGCAACAGCCTTGAAATGGATGTTTTATTTTACAGTATGCAGAAAAATGCTTTTCTGGGAACCCACCAAGCGTCTATTTATATAACCTGCATTTTTTTTGTCTTGTAATTTGTTTTGTTTTCTTTTGAGGTTCAGAATTTTGACAGTCCTCTACTCTAAACTGTATTTGAATTTGTGACTTCAGTGGGGAATTATCCCCCATGCTACTACTGTATATCAGGTCTCTGGCTGCAAGGTTACCCCGTAGCTGATGTCAGAGCTGAATGATTAGACGGAGAATAATATGTTCCCCAATCAAACCGGCAGCTGTAATTCAATCTCCGAACGCTGGCAATGTCATAAATTTGTGAGAAAGTGCAGCCACAGCGCTTTGTGAACAACAGCTGGGCAGCACAATTGAATTACAACTAGGATTCAGGCCTAATCCCCAGGTACAGTATTGTTATTAATGACATCAAGGGAATGATTACTTATCATTTTAATGAAATTGAAGTTTAATTTATAGTTCAGGCTGAGCCTGTGACACAAAGTGGAGAAGGTTGACCTGATGTCAAACATTTGAGAGAAAAGGAACTAAAATCCCCAATAATTAGACTGAAAACACACAATGTGACAGATGAGGTATTACGGCGGCTGTACTGGCTAGAGAGCTTGTCATTGTTTAGGTGAGAGGGGATTAGGGAATATGTTATTTGAATTCTTAAAATATTATGATAGATTATAAATAATTCAATGAATAAATAACTATTTTTTCTTTCACGCCGTTCTCTGTGCTCAAGGCATGTAAGTGCATTTATATTCTGCTTGCTCGATGTTTATGTCACATTTGTTTTAGATTGGCTGAACTTGTAGACTGCCGTGATGGATTAATTGTTAGAACAGCAGTCAGACAAGTTGTGGGATAAATAAATAAATAAACAACATCATACATTAAAAAAATCATAGAAAACAAAGCATAATCTATTCAAGGTACCTTAACTCTTATAATAGTTTAGTTTATAATTTGATATACTGCCATTCATTTGCATACATCAAAGCAGTTTACCTTAGCTCAGGGTGAGTTGCCTTTAAGTACAGTAGATATTTTCCTGTCCCCTGAGGGAAAAAAGCTGAGCACCTAAAGTGAGGGTCCTAAATTTGTCCCCTACTTTCAGCCAGACATAGAAGCCGAAGAGGTCCTTTTACTAAAGTCTTTGGGTGAGTTCGGGCAGAGGGTGGGTATGTGGGATAGTATCACACAGCAGCTGTCATGACTGCAGATACCATGGCTGCACTTAACACCATCTCAAGAGGTAACGTTAAGTACCGTCGCCCCACAGGCAGTCCAGTAGCAGGGACACTGCCCTTAAATAATGAAACAGAGGTGCTGCCCATCCCACCAGCACATGCCCCCTTTGCACAGATTCCCCTGGGACTTAAATCCCACAGCACTTAACTCCCGGGCACGTAAACCCCACCTTAACGCAGATCTCTCCCCTCAGACTGGTTCTGATCTGGGGGGAGGGATTTGTGCAAAAGGGGATCTAAGTGATGGGGGCTATGTCTTTGGGGGGGGGGGGATTGGAGCAGTGGGGTTTCCATGCTGTCTACTGAGGTCCATACAGTAACTGTCTGCGCTGTGAGGTAATTGCAGGTCAGATGCTGGTCACACGCCCAATGACACCATCTTCTCCCTGTGTTAAATTTTATCATGCCACTAACATATAACACTAGCTTGGGGCAGGTGCTAAATTTAACAGAACCTAGTGACCTCAGGAGATTTTGCTGACCCTAGTGAACAGGGTGATAACAGCTCCTCATAAATATTTTGTATACCCCTGCGTGCTACGTTTTTGCATACACATGTCCAGTTTAGAAAAGGGGTTAGTTTTGCACATGAATATGACAAAAATGTCACTTCAAACATATTTCCTCATTAAACTTTTGCTGGAACAATGACGACGAACATCCACGATGTTAGTGAAAATAATTTTCTAAATGAAGGGATAAAGATCTCAGTACTGTCCCCACAAAAATAGCTTAGGCCCGTTGTTTGGGTCTAGGGCACTTGGCCTCATAGGTCATAAAAATCCCTCCACCATTTTCAATTTTAGTATTTATATTATTTGAAAAAAATCGATTCTATGTACAGAAAATTCAAAATGCAAACTTATCTGTCTGTATACTTTCAGCCTGTAGCAGTACACCCAATAGTGTTACCCTCGACGTGGCCGCATTTCGGACTTCGCTGCTTCAGGAGTGCAGCCCACAAACTGAAAGGAACGAAGCTTGTCATCGTTATTTTCTATCTCAAATGAAAAACCAGTGCTGTCAATGGAGCCTCTAGCAAAGCTGGTTTCACATGGAAAGAGTTCAGTGGCAGCAAGGGAGGTACTTGGCCTTTTTTCTTTTATTTTCCTTAGCGATAGAAGTAAGGGGATGCGCGACAAAACCAGAGAATTCCACAGGCGAGAAATCCCGCAGCTGAACCATACCATAAATGAAGAAAGCTTAGAAGAACCAACGTGGCTCCTTAGTACTGAAACCAGAAACGCGTTACTGCAATAGGTAGAGAATAAACATATTTTAGCTGCCTTCCATTTCCATGCTGCAGAAGATAAGAAAGCAAGGGGGAGGATATGATCAAAACATTTAAATGTAAAGGAGGGGATAATTAATATTATTATTAATAATATTAATTAATTAATATTATTATTAATAATATTAATATTCTTGTTCATTGTAAACCGCGCTGATGAAAAAGAGCGCGGTATAGAAGAGCTATAAATAAAATAAATAAATATAATCAAAGATATTCAGGCCACCTGTAGACTTTCAAATCATCTAAATACCGCTCACCAGGATATTCTGCAGCCTAATACTGAATATGCCTGGTCTGAGCACTCGCGGATAACCGGCAAGCGGAGATATTCAGTTGCTAACCAGTTATCCGAAACCGGCTAAAGTTAGAAACTTTAAAGGTTGACCTAACTTTAGTCGGTTTAGCTAACCGGTCAGGGCTGAATATTACTACTGACCAGTTGCTTTGTTACAATGCTGTGTTCCTGTGTTTTTATGATCCACATTTAGGGGATCATTTTATAAGTCATTTCCATGCTTATGTGTGCGCACACATGCGTAAATTGCCTCTTATAAAATTCCAACTGATGTAAAAATCATGATGTGTACTTTGCTCGTAGATGTGCACAGGGACAAAATTTGGGCGGAGCCTGGGGAGAGCAGACAAGAATACATATAGATTATACCAGGGGTCTCAAACTCAAATTGCTTTGAGGGCCAAATGAGGACTTGTAAAGTAACCCGGGGGCCGCATAAGACGCGGAGCCTCATTTGCATAAGGGGCCTCATTTGCATAAATATTTGCATAATGTTACCATACACTAACTTTTAGTAAACATGCCTCTTTAATGAGTATGGATAAAGAAAGACTAAAAGATTTAGAAACAAGAAGACAATAATTAAACTGGGAACCCCAAAAGCCAAACTTGGAATGTACAACAACACTGTAGAAATAAAACTATAAATTAATTTCCTCTTGTACTAAACAAAGCGCAAACATTAATGATGCACATTTCCTAGAGCTGACATATTCCAGTTAATAAATTCAAAATAAAGAGATATTTTTCTACCTTTTGTGCATTTTTTTCAGTTGCAATTGTTCCAGCCACTTTCTTCTGGTTTCTTCATGTCTTCTGCTAACTCTCCATCGTCTGCTGTCCATTTGCCCTTTCTTCTCTCCTAGTTTTTTTTTCCATTCTCTCTCTACATCTGCTTTAACATACTAATCTTTCTCCTTTTTCTCTTTCCTCATTCCTATTTCATCCACTCAAATTTTACCCCTCCATCCTCAATCCCCACTTACTCTCCCAATACCTGGCCAATTGTAGATTTGTCTTCTCTCCCAGACAAAATATTTTTCCCCTCTCCATTTCACTTTCCCAGCTCCATCCCATTCTAATCCTCCCCCAACATCAGCTCCCTTCTAGTTCCAGCCCCACCCAGCATCCGCTCCCTTCTAGTCCCCCCATTAGTCCATTTCCAGTCCTATCCTAGCCTCACCATCAGCCCATTTCCAATCCTAGCCCCCCATCAGCCCATTTCCAATCCTAGCTCCCTCCCCTCACAGCCCATTTCCATTCCAAGCCCCCCTCCCCATCAGCCATTTGCAGTTCAAGCCCCCCTTCCACTCAGCCCATTTCCAGTCCTAGCAACCCCCCCAGCCCATTACCAGTCCTAGACCCCCCATAGCCCATTACCAGTCCTAACCTCCCCATAGCGCACTTCCAGTCTTACCCCCCCATCACCCCATTTTCAGTCTTACCTCCCCTCATAGGCCATTACCAGTCCTAACCCCCCAATCAGCCCACCTCCAGTCCTAACCCCCATCACCCCATTTTCAGTCCTAGCCCCCACCATAGCCCATGACCAGTCATAACCCCCCCCCCTGCCAATAGCCCACTTCCAGTCCTAACCCCCATCTGCCCATTTCCAGTCCTAGCCCCCACCATAGCCCATGACCAGTTTAACCCCCCCCCTGCCAATAGCCCACTTCCAGTCCTAACCCCCATCTGCCCATTTCCAGTCATACCCCCCCCCCATCTGCCCATTTCCAGTCATACCCCCCCCCGACAGAGGAAAACAAAAACACCCCAAAACCCAGACTTCTGCCGTTGCCGCCGTGGCAGCGGCAGAATCAATTGTCAAATTAAAAAAAAAAAGACTTCTGCTGCTCAAGCAGCAATATCACCTGTCCTGCGGCCCCTTCCCCTGTGCCCGGAGATCCGAATCTGCTCATCAGCGGCGTGCTTTTCAAGCCGCGAAGAGTATTCCCCTCTCGCGCGGCTTGAAACCACGCGAGAGGGGAATACTCTTCGCGGCTTGAAAAGCACGCCGCTGATGAGCAGATTCGGATCTCCGGGCACAGGGGAAGGGGCCGCAGGACAGGTGATATTGCTGCTTGAGCAGCAGAAGTCTTTTTTTTTTTTTATTTGACAATTGATTCTGCCGCTGCCACGGCGGCAACGGCAGAAGTCAGGGTTTTGGGGGTTTTTTTTTTTTCTCTTTCGCGGGCCGCACAAAGTTGTCTCGCGGGCCGCATGCGGCCCGCGGGCCGCGTGTTTGAGACCCCTGGATTATACAATACTATAATTTACATGCATATCTGAAAACTGTAGACCTGTTGTAATGTAATCTGGCCTCTGGGCATACCAGCCTCTAATTATACCCCGCTAGATGCTACTGTAGTCGTCTAGCCATACCTCAGGCTGGAATAGCTCTGGAGGGGGTACAGTTGAAAAAGACGACCGTCCAGCAACTTTGTTATCAGAGAACTGACGACAAATTCACTGGAGCGATAAAAAAACTAAATTCAGGCTACCTTGGATGGTAAAGCCTAAGAGGCTCTCACTATTGCATGTTCAGGTAAGATGACCCAAATCCTTTACAATATGTACCTTTAAAAAAGGATCCAGAGTCCTTTTAAAGTATTAACTTTAAATGTTTTATGAAGTAGCACACCTAAAATACCAAGTATAAGAATTACACTGTCTAAGTAGCGACACGTGAACACAGTTAATATTAAAACAATCTAACCAGGCTTTCCTTCTTGTTGTACAGAATACTTCCCATCAAGACAACACTATATCAGATAAGTATTCCCTTAAACAATTGTCCAGCTGCCAATGCAATATATTCTAGCTTTCGGAACAAGGCTCTTTCTTTACTGTGTTTTTTTTTCTGGATAAATGATCTTATAATCAGGTAAGTATTTCTTTTGCAACTCAGAATTGTTACTGGGTAGGCTAGATGGACCATACTGGTCTTTATCTGCCGTCATTTACTATGTTACTATATTATATAAATTCTTTTACAGCAATTCACATTTACCACCTGTACCCTCTTTTCTTTTTTCCAGTTCCGCAGGAGTATTCACAGGTAAGTATACCTGGACTCAGATATTTAGAAAAAAACAAACGTATTTGAGCTCCAATAAAAATGGTAAGAATGATAAGGGGCACTCTAAGCAAAAAAAGAAAAAATGTATACTCATCTTCCAACCAAAAATTCTTTCTTGGAGTTGGGGCCCATGTTCACGCTGGTTCTGATCCGGTTCAGGATCTGGTCTGCTCATTCTTTTTCTCTGGACACACAGCTGACTGTTCCTCCAGTGACTCTTTAGCTGATCTTGTCCCTGACTTTACAAAACCAATAAAACAAAACGCTGTTCTCTTCCCTTATTTTGCCCTGGTGATCAGACAGTGGATGAACAATTAATGCCTTTTCACTTATTTTCCCTCTAGGCAAACTCCCTAACTACCCTTAAATAAAAAGATAATTAAATAATCCCTAACTTGACTCTTCCCCCTCCCTCACACATTCACAACATGCTGCTGGGGCACTCTCTTTCTAAGAATCCTGTTTCCGCAGTCACTTTAGGCTGCCAGGAAAATAAATGCGGTCTGCTTTTAAAAGCAGAGCTTCCAAATTATAATTAAAGCTGTAGCTGAACCTCAGGTTAGCTGTAACAAACATCTAAAGGACTCAGTCCCTTGGTCTCTGCAAAAACAGACTCAAACCTCCAACCAGATTTTTAAAACCAGAGATTTCCCTCAAAATGGAGCATTTCTGGAAATCTGTCCATCTAACTTAGAGTCACAGGGCACATTCTCAGAGTTTGTTTCTCCAAATAACAGCTTTGTCTCCTAAAGCTGATAGAGACACTTTGCACTAATTTCTCTCAAAAAACACCAAGACTCTGAATAAATCAGTTTCAAACTGGTATAACCTTTCAAGGTTTACTACTTCCAAAAAGCTTAAACCCAGCCTAGTGGTTGGGGTAAGGTACTTCAGGCTGGAAGGTTGGGGGTTCAAATCCCACTAGAGGACAGCAACCTTGGGCCGGAAGGACTGGGGTTTCTAGTCCCACAGTTGCTCCTTGTGGTCTTGGGCAAGCCACTTAACCCTCCATTGCCCATGTTCCCTGTAAGTAAGTATTAGTGTATGTGTCTCATATCCCCCATGTGCTAAATGTATCCCCCAATTGTGTTGTGACCGCTTTGATTGAAGGATAAGGCGGTATACAAAACTGTATAAATAAATAAAATCAGCCCTCTGTCCAGACAATCTTTCTCAAATTAAGTTTCAGGCTTTCAACCATTAAATATTAGACAGCTTAAATTATACCCGGAACACCCACCAAATGAAGGTACTTCAAAGGTGCTGAAATCAAATCTCTTCTACAACTCTCCCCTAAAAATGCCACACTTCCCAGCCCCCCGCTCTCCCAAGAATTAAAGTAACCGCTTCCACTTCTTTAAAAGTTACACATTTCTCTCCAAAATCCAGCATTCACTCATGACTGCAGCCAGCAAACCCCTCTCTCTGCACAGAGGGTCCCAAAAATAAACTCTGACTCCTCATTCCCATACAGCAGCCTTCCAAGCCACTCAGAAAAAGTATGTTTCCACTTCTCCCAAAGAACTAATTCCAAAGACCTGTCCCAAACACACTCTTTCTTCCTATTACAGAAAATCCACCCCACCCCCCTATAAAAACCCTAATGACTCTTTGAGGCAATTTCAGAACTGTTACTTTAGTTCCTAAGAGGTTAGAAATACCAGTTACCAAATTGCATGGGGGGAGGGGGGGTTGTCCCTGCTCTGCCTGATAGGGCCCTGGGCTGCAGGTTTTCATTTAACTATTTACTTACGTGAAAGGCAGCCAGCCCATCTCAACCTCTAGTTACTTTTGTACTGCAGCCCTGCTTTCCAAAACCTACTCAGCATTACAGCAAACTCTTTATTTTACTTTTAAAGCAGCTCCCATGCTTTCTTTCTCATTTAAAGCTGAAGAGCATTATTAAGTTTTTAGCCCCTGTAGCCCTGAACTGCAGCAAGTCCAACTTCATTTTGTTTCCATGTGGCCGTGTCAGCCCCGCTTTTAGTTTATTTCTGACAGGGTTCCAGCTTTCTCCTGCTCAGTGTCAGCACCACCAACAAACCAAAATGCAATGTGTGCCTTTGAGTCAGTCCTGACTCCTGGTGACCCAAAAGCTCCTGGGTTTTTCTTGGCAGTGTCACTGGAAGTAGATTGCCAGGCTTTCTTTCAACCTCTCCAAAAAATCACTAAATACCCCCCGTGAAACTTTCTCTAACTTTTTTTGTCGGATAGTACCGGAAAGGGACATAGACTGAAAACTATGTTCTCCACTCGGTTTTATCCTATTTAATCATTTTTCAAAATTAGATTGTCATCACTTAGCTGTTTCAAAGAACATCTTTCTTGTATTGTAGAGCACGACGTGCACGTTTCGGGTTATACACCCTGTTTCAAGTGCTATCTGCATATCATGTAGAAAACCGTCAGAAAACGCTGAAAATCAGCTGTTTCTTAAAAGGGCAAAGATTGTATGAATGGCTATACCTTGCCGTCAATCTAAAATGTCATCCAATAGGAATCAAAGGGAGTACCCACCTATACAGGGAGTCCCTAAGCCTAACGGATGACGTCAGATGAAACTTGTCCATTCAACCTCTTTATTTAAACCAGTGGGGTGTACCGTACCCAAACGAAAGATCCAATGTTGTTCTAATCGTTGGAGTTTGTTGACACGATCACCTCTTCTAGGGTCCGGAGGTACATAATCGATAACTGACCAGCGTAGATCCTGATATGTGTGATGAAATAACCGACAATGTTCCACCATCGGAGCCATCTCAACTTGTTGCCACAATCGCGAAGCATGTTCTCCCATCCGAACTTTAATGCTTCGCGTTGTGCGCCCCACATATACAAGAAGACAGGGGCATTGAACTGTATAGACCACATGAGATGTGGTACAATCTGTCTCCCATTTTCTGCTATATGATTGACCTGTCATAGGATGAATCCACAAAACCCCTGTTAAAGAGGAAGCGCAATGAACACAATTGTGACAAATTCCATGGCCCTGATGTTGAAAAGATGGAACAAGAGGTCTATCTACCGGCAAGGTTGTTCGAGCCACAAGATCTCCCAAATTGGCACCTCTTGAAAATGCCACCATAAAGGATGTAACTCCAACACAGGCCAGTATTTCCGAAGGATAGTAGCCACAGCAGTCCTAGACGTCATATAAGGCAATATCCCCACAATTGACGGTGGTGATGTTGCTACTAATGATGGAGTACGATCGGTCAGCAGCCATTCCCGATGCATGTACAACGCCCGACGGTATGCCAAACGAATTACTTTTCTAGGATAGCCTCTATCTAGAAGCCTTTGACTAAGTTCTGCTGAATGGATCTTAAAATCTTCCAATGTTGAACAAATACGTCGTATCTGTAAAAATTGTCCATAAGGAAGGCCTTTCTTCAACGAATTAGGGTGAAAACTTTGGTATTTGAGTAAGCTATTGCATTGCACCGATTTTCGATATAAAGAGGTACGAAAATGGTCAGACTCTTTAAACACAGTAATATCCAAAAAATCGATACATTGATCAGCAATGTTGGCAGTGAAGGTTAGATTAGATTTTATGGAATTTAACCACGTCAAAAAATCTTGTAACTCTAAAGAAGAACCAGTCCACAGAAAAAAAATGTCATCTAAGAAACGCTTCCAAAACGGGATATGTTGAAAATAGGAGGAATTATAAAGATAATGCTCTTCAAATTCCGCCATGTACAATGTAGCAATAGAGGGTGCTGCTGATGCCCCCATTGCAATACCAAAGATCTGTTGGTAATAGAGCACCATAGACAAAAAATAATTCCGTGTTAATACTAATGTTATCAGTTCCATCAAGAATTGATGGGGAAGTCGTGAAGGTGCATATTCAAATTTTGAATATAGCAGTTCCAAAGCCTCCACTTGATTAATATTGGTATACAGGGCAGCAACATCCAGTGTGACCATTTGGAACTGCCAGGTTGGAAGATCTAACTTCGACAACAATTGAAGAAAATGGGCCGTATCACGTATATATGATCGCACTAGTGCAGCTTCTTTACGCAAAAAAAAGTCACAAAATTGTGACAATGGTTCCAATACAGAACCCCTACATGATACAATTAGTCTACTTGGCGGGGAGATCAAGGATTTGTGAATCTTAGGAACCAAGTACAATATGGGGACTTTTGGACTTGCAGGTGTCAGAAATTGATATTCCTTCCTTGTTAACCATCCATTTTGGTACGGCATGTCATCCAAAGACTTAACTTCTTTTTGTATTTCAATAGTAGGATCCTGCGATAACTCTTGATAAGTAACTGTATCAGATAAATGAGTCCTCAAAAGTGCCTCGTAAGTAGAAGTAGATTGCACCACAATTGCACCGCCCTTATCTGCTCGACGAATAGTAAGGGTGAAATTTTGTTTCAATCGCCACAAAGTTTCCCATCCACTTCTATCCAAATTCACCCATGTAGATGGATTAGTCTGTTCTAACTGTTCCAAATCACGCAAGACCAAATTCTGATATGTTAAAATAGAAGGATCCATTATTCCTGGAGGTAACCATGTGGACACTGGCCGCAAAACTGAATCATCAACCTGTTCGGGTTGATCCGAAAAATAGTGTAAAATTCGCAGCTTTCTGAAAGATTTGTGTAAATGTACTCGCATTGTGAAGGGATCATAGGACACTGTTGGAACAAAGGAAAGACCACAGTTAAGCAGATGCTCTTGATCCCTTTCAAGGCAATGGAGGGTTAAGTGACTTGCCCAAGGCCACAAGGAGTGCTAGTGGGAATTGAACCCTGGTTGCTTGGTTACCAAGCCAGTGCTCTAACCACTAGGCTACTCCTCCACTCCCACCAACAAACCAAAGGAACCTAAAACCTCCCAAAACATTTTATTATAACCCACTGGTTACACTAACCTTATCTGGTTTAGCTATCTGTTCTTGTTAAGTCAATGCTGACTCCTGGTAACCCAGGAGCTCCTGGGAATTTTTTGGTAAGGTATGACTGGAAGTAGATTACTAGGCCTTTATTTCCAATCCCATGGAGAGTAAAGTGACTTACCCAAGATCACAAGGAGAGCCAGTGGGAAACAGACCTTGATCTTTTCAATATTAGGCTTTGCACTAACCACTAGGCTACTCCTCCACTCCTATGTTGTTACTGACCGGATAGCTGCTATGATTGCCCCTGATCCTCTCACAGACCACCCTGGCTTTAATCTGGCCTCTTTTCTGCAGTCTGTGGGGATATTCAGCAACAAGATCAGGATTGCAGCGGTTTAGCCAGTCAGCAGGTCCTGCTAATTGACTAAGCCCTTTTCAATATACTCCTCTTAAATTTTAGAAAAGGTTTAAACACATATCTTTTTCAAGAGGCATTTACATCTGACTTGAGTTCCTTTTAGTGGATGTTATTTAGTACTTACTATTTTATTCGGTGTGATTTTCTTGAATTTTTCAAACACTGTAATCTGCTTTGAAGCATCTGAGGGAGGAGTGGCTCAGTGGTTGGGACAGGTTACCTCCAGCCAGAAGGCTATGGGTTCAATTCCCACATGGGAACAAGCAACCTCAGGCTGGAGGGACTGGGGTCTCTAATCCCATGGCCACTCCTCATGGCCTTAGGCAAGCCACTTAACCCTCCATTGCCTCAGGTACACTTAGATTGTGAGCCCTTCGGGGACAAGGGAATAAAAAGTACCTGTTAGTATACATGTAAACCACACTGATTCTAAAGAGCATGGTATAAAAAAAGAAATCAATAAATAAAATCTATCACAGTTAAAATGAGGACTATAATAACTGGAATTAAATGAAATCAAAAGAACATTTCAACCTAGTTGATTAAAAGGTGAGCTAAGTTGAAAGTTTCCCAAAGATTTATACTGTTAAAATACAGTGCTCCACAATCTCCAAAGGAAAAATTAGCCAACATGTTGTAAGTGAGAATGTGTTATTGGATTAACTTAATACCTCTGTGAGCCAGTTAAATCACAGATAAAGTGGGTTATGGGTGGAGAGTGAGTATGGTGGTGCATTGCATTTAGAAAACATTACTTATTGCAACACAAGCATCGACTATACATCTGGTCTTTATCCAATGGACTGTACAGAAATCAAATTGATTATATCTGTGGAAGTCAATGAAGGAAAACTCTATTAACATCAACAAAAACAAAACCTAGAGGTGACTGTGATACAGATTATAAGAACATAAGATATGCCATACTGGGTCAGACCAAGGTCCATCAAGCCCAATATCCTGTTTCCAACAGTGGCCAATCTAGGTCACAAGAACCTAGCAGTTTCCCCAGAAGACACAGGTTCCACAATCCTTGTATGGAGACAAGCAGTGGATTTCCTGGGTCCCCTTTAATAATGGTCTATGGACCTTTCCTCCAGGAACTTGTCCAGCTAAACTAACAGCTTTTACTACATCCTCCGCTAACAAATTCCAGAATTTGATCACGTGTTGAGCGAAAAAATATTTTCATTTATTAGTCTTAAATAATTACATTGCATGTCCCCTAGTCTTTCTATATTTTGATGATGTAAACAATCGATGTACGTTTACCCGTTCCACTCCATTCATTAATTTATAGACCTCTATCATATTGCCCCTCAGCCGTCTCTTTTCCAGGTTGAAGAATCCCTACCTTTTTAGCCTCTCTTCATAGGGGTATCCTTCCAACCCCTTTACCATTTTGGTGGCTCTTCTCTGTACCTTTTCTAATAACACTATATCCTTTTTAAGATATGGCAACCAGAATGGCACACAATATTTGAGGTGCAGTCGCACCATGGAATGATACAGAGGCATTATAATATCCTTTGTTTTATTTTCCATTCCTTTCCTTATAATACCTAGCATTCTTTTTGCTCTCTTGGCCGCTGCTGCACACTGGGCGGAGGTTTCAACATGTTATCCATGATGACGCCTAAATCTTTTTCTTGGGTGGTGGTTTCTAATATTGAACTTTGTATCATGTAACCATAGTTTGAGTTGTTCTTTCCTTGGTGCATAATTCTGCACTTGTCCACATTAAATTTCATCTGCCATTTGAACATCCAGTCTTCAAATTTATTAAGGTCCTCTGGCAATTTATCACAATCTTCTTGGCTTTTAACAACTTTGAATGATTTTGTATCATCTGCAAATTTGATTACCTCACTCATTATTTCCATTTCCAGATCATTTACGAATATGTTAAAAAGCAGCGGACCCAACACAGATCCCTGGGGTACACCATTATTCACCTTTCTCCATTGGGAAACTTGGCCATTTAGCCCTACCCTCTTCTTTCTGTCTTTTAACCAGTTCCTGATCTACAATAGTATACTGCCTCCTATCCCATGACTTTTTAATTACGCCAATAGTCTCTTATCGGAGCAGGCCAGTCGGACTGGGGAACCAACAGCTATAACTGCCACTGAAGAGAGATCACTGGGAACGCAGCAGCAGTCATCAGAGCTTCTGTCCATGTCCCTCCCACCATCGGAGAAGGCCAATCGGACTGGGGAACCAACAGCTATAACTGCCACTGCAGAAGCGTGCCCGCACTTTGTAGGCCTGTGCCCTAGGGCCATCTTTGGCATGGCCCATAAGCGTAGGACCGTGCGGGACCGAATAACCTGCTGCTATATTGGTTCTGATTACCAGTATGCTTTTCGTAGTTAAATGTTATGTAAGATATGTAATGTGTTTTCCTTGTGGTTGTATAGTTCTTCTATGTATGTTCCCTTACCTTTGTTTAACCTTGTGCTGTATTGACTGCTTTGATTGAAGGAAAAAGCGGGATACAAAACTTGTTAAATAAATAAATGTCAACGGCTTTCTGAAAATCCAGATACACTACATCGAAACGACCCCCCTTTGTCTACCTGTTTATTTACACCTTCAAAAAAATATAACAGATTAGTAAGACAAGACCTTCCCTAGCTAATGCCATGTTGGCTGTCTCCCATTATACCATTACTATCTACATATTCAGAAATTTTGTTCTTTATAATGGTTTCTAACATTTTCCCCGGTACTGATGTCAGGCTCACCGGTCCTGTAATTTCCTGGATCACCCCTGGAACCCTTTTAAAAAATTGGTGTTACATTGGCCATCCTCCAGTCTTCAGGTATTACTGATGATTTTAATGATAGTTCACAGATTAGTAATAGTACTACTAGTATGCAAACACAAGCTAAAGTTGAAAAAGAGCAAGCCACTCATGAATGTCGCAAAATATGATCTTGAGAATATACCACTGGAATTTAAAGACTGCCTGCCAAATCAATTTGCTCCTTTAGATACAAATGACAGAGTTCCAGAAGAATTATGGGATGACATCAATAAGGTTATGTTGGAAGAAAGTGAGAAGCTTCTACAAAAGGTGAAAAAGCAAAAACAGCTAAAATGGATGACTGAAGAAACTCTGAAAATTGCTCAGGAATGCAGAGAAGCTAAAACCAGAGGAGAAAGAGAGGCAATCACAGAACTCAACAGAGATTTCCAACATGCAGCAAGACAAGACAAGTACTACAATGACGCATACAAGGAAATAGAAGCAGGAACTATTAGAGGAAGAACAAGATCAGCTTTCCTAAAACTATGAAAATTAAAGGAAAAATTCCTGCCTCTAATTAGAATGTTACAAGATGCTCAAGGATCCATGTTGAATGATGCTGAGAAGATCAAGAAAGGTTAGAAAAAATATACAAAGTGATTATGCTATAAAGATCAAGTAGACCAAACAGCCGTTTCAACCTGTTCCTTATGATCAGGAGCTATTAGTGCTAAAAGAAGAAGTCAAAGCAGCATTGAAAGTCTTATCAAAGCATCAGCCATTGATGGCATTCCCAATGAAGCATTACAGCAATTGGATGCAGCTGTTACCATACTTATAAGGCTTTGCCAGGAAATTTGGAAGGCAAATTCATGGCCAATTGACTTGAAAAGATCTGTGTTTATACAAATTCTGAAGAAAGGTGATCTGACTGACTGGAAATTATCGCACAATTGCTCTGATCCCGCTTGCCAGCAAGATTCTACTCATCATTCAGCAGAGACTACAACCATACCTGGAAAGAGAACTGCCTGAAGAGCAAGCAGGGTTCAGGAAAGGGCAAGGAACGTGAGACATCATTGCGGATGTGAGATGGATCCTTGAAAAGACAAAGAACACTAAAAGGATATCCATATGTGTTTTACTGACTACAGCAAAGCTTTTGACGGTGTAAACAATGAAAAACTGGGCCACATAAAGAAGCATGGGTATAGCAAAATACCTGATAGTTCTCTTGCACAGTCTTTATGTTAATCAAGAAGTAACAGTTTGAATAGGAGAAACAGAATGGTTCAAAATCTGCAAAGGTGTTCGAAAAGGTTCCCCCTACCTCTTTAATTTATATGCAGAACAAATAATCAGAGAAGCAGGACTGTTTAAAGACAACCGTGGTGTCAAGATTGGTGGAAGACTCATCAGCAACCTTCGTTATGCTGATGATACCAAACTACAGGCGGAATGTGAAGATGATCTGAAACAATTGCTTCTCAAAATCAAGGAACATAGTCTTAAAATGGACCTGCACCTTAACATTAAGAAGACAAAGATTCTGACAACTGGCAAAATCAATAAGTTCATCATCAATGGAGAAGAAATTGAAGTAGTGGACAACTTTAACCTACTTGGATGAACAATCAATAAAGAAAGGACAAGCAGTCAAGAAATCCGATGACGCATTGCTCTTGGCAGAATGGCTATGAAGGACTTAGACAACATTCTTAAGAGCAGAGATGTTTGTCTCTATACAAAAATTTAACTTGTCCAAGCCATGGTATTTTCAATAACATCATATGGCTGTGAAAGTTGGACAGTGAAAAAGATAAGCAGAAAGAAAATTGATGCCTTTGAATTAAGGTGCTCCTCCCACCCCACGTCCTGTCAAAACGATCTACCCCCCACCCCTGGCTTTCACCCACAATCCATCACCTATGCATCTGTGCCTGTTCTGCCGAACGAGCTTGGTCCAAATCCCATGCCCCGGAAGACCTTCTACACTTCAAATTCATGCTTGGCTCCTTCCAGTCAGTCTTAGCACTTGCCAAACAAGATTACTACATCCATCTGATCAACTCCCTTGCCTCTGATCCTCACCATCTCTTTAATACCCTCAATTCTCTCCTCAAGGTTCCCCCGCCCCCCGACCCCGCCCTCCCTTTCTGCCCAAACCCTAGCCGATTACTTCCATGACAAAATCCACAAGATTACCCTCCAATTCTCTACCCCCATCTACCTCCCCTCCTCCCCAATTCTCCTCCCCAGCCATACTCCCCTCTGCCACCCTCTCCTCCTTCCCACCGATCTCTGAGGAAGAAACTGCACTCCTTCTGTCCTCCTCCAAACCCACCACCTGTTCATCAGACCCTATCCCCACCCATCTCCTACGTTCCATCCCCCTCACCATTGCCCCCTCCATCACCCATATCCTCAACCTCTCACTCTCCACTGCAACCGTCCCCATTGACTTCAAACATGCTGTTGTCACACCCCTCCTCAAGAAACCCTCACTTGATCCCACCTTCTAATCGACCCATCTTCATCCTTCCCTTTATATCCAAACTACTAGAACGAGCAGTCCACCGTCGCTGCCTCGACTTCCTCACCTCCCAGGCCCTCCTCGACCCACTTCAATCTGGCTTCTGTCCCTTACACTCCACTGAAACGACACTCACAAAAGTCACAAATGACCTGTTCCTGGCTAAATCCAAGAGCCTCTGTTCTATCCTCATCCTTCTTGACCTTTCTGCTGCCTTTGACACCGTTGATCATGACCTTCTCCTCACAACCCTCTCCTCACTTGGCTTCAAGGACTCTGTACTATCCTGGTTCTCCTCCTACCTCTCCCATCGCTCATTCAGCGTATGCTCTGGTGGCTCCTCCTCCTCCCCTACCCCGCTCCATGCAGGTATACCCCAGGGATCCGTCTTGGGCCCCTTCCTCTTCTCTCTCTATACCCAAGGCCTTGGCGTGCTTATCTCCTCCCATGGCTTTCATTACCATCTCTATGCCGATGACTCAGAAATCGACCTCTCCACACCTAATATTTCTCTGGCAACCCAGTCCAAGATCTCTGCCTGTCTTTCGGACATCGCTGCCTGGATGTCTCATCGACGATTGAAATTGAACATGGCCAAGACTGAACTCCTTGTCTTCCCACCTAACTCCTCCCCCCCACTGCCCCCGCTCTCAATCCATGTGGATGGATCTACTCTCCTTCCTGGTCCCTCGGCCCGCAATCTAGGGGTTATCTTTGACACCTCTCTCTCCTTCTCCGCTCATATCCAGCTTGTAGCCAAGACCTGCCACTTCTTTCTCTACTACATCTACTATCCTTCCTGTTCCCTCGGCCTGCAATCTAGGGGTTTATCTTTGACACCTCTCTCTCCTTCTCCACTCATATCCAGCTGGGAGCTAAGACCTGCCGCTTCTTTCTCTACAACATCCTCTCTGAACACACTACCAAAACGCTTATCCACTCCTTAATCTCTCCCGCCTTGATTACTGCACCTACTCCTCGCTGGTCTTCCCGTGAGCCACCTCCTTCCCCTTCAATCTATACAAAATCACACTGCTCATCTCTAATCTTCTGCCAGCCCTGCCATGCCCATATTACTCCTCTTCTCAAGTCGCTTCACTGGCTCCCTGTCCAGTTCCGCATCCAATTCCAGCTTCTCCTGCTGACCTATAAATGCATTCACTCTATGGCCCCTCAGTACCTCTTATCTCTCCCTACGTCCCCTCTCGATATTTGTGCTCCACTAACAAATTACTTCTTTCAATGCCTTTCACCCACACCGCGAACTCCCAACTGTGCTCCTTTCAACTTGCTGCACCTTATGCCTGGAACAGCCTACCTGCGTCTGTGCGCCACGCACCCTCCCTGACCCTCTTCAAATCCAGGTTAAAGACCCACCTCTTCACTGTTGCATTTAGATCCTAACTCCTTCCTCATCCCACCCCAACCCCCGTCAACGTTTATGACCAAACTGTACCACACCGTACCTTAACTAATGTACTATTCTAACTAGATTGTAAGCTCCGATGAGCATGACTCTGACGGGCAGGGACTGTCTCTTGTATGTTGACTACCTCTTGTAGGTTAGCTGTGCAGCGCTGTGTGCGTGGAGCTCTAGAAATGCTAAATAGTAGTAGTAGTAGTAGAGACAAATACTGTGTATATCATGGACTGCCCGAAGAAGAAACCAGTCAGTACTAGAGAAGATCAAACCTAAGCTTTTCTTAGAAGCTCAGATGACAAGACTTTGACTTTCATACTTTGGACACATCATGCGAAGAGAGAGATCGTTAGAGAAAGACATCATGCTTGGCAAAGTAGAAGGTCAACGCAAAAGAGGAAGGCCAGCAATGAGATGGATGGATACAATAACAGCAGCTATGGGTGCCATGATATCAAAAATGAGCCGCCTGACTGAAGACCAAACTCAGTTTAGGACAATTATCCAGAGGGTCGTCATGAGCTGACACCGACTCGACAGCACTTAACAACTTATTGCACACTGTCAATTTAGTAGCTCAAATAGATGCCACCTCAAGAACAGGCCTTAACTGCACCTCTCTAACTGTGAATGAACTTAAAATGCAGTAAGGTTTTTTCCTGAGGGTTAACCATAGGGAATATACTGGCTATGCCTCTGACAGTGTGGCCTTTGCATTTACCACGCAGTGGTTTTTGCTCCTAACCTACAATAAGGGCTAAAACTTACTGCACTTTAGTAAAAAGGCCCCTAAGTGCCTTTGTCTGCAAAATAACCAGAAATGTCCCACAGTCTCTCCCTGGCTTGACTGTCCTAAAGGCTCATCAGCTATGAAGTCCACCAATTATATCTACTAGATCCTGGGTTCTCTTTAAATGCAATTTTGGTAAACAAAATTATCCAGCTAACACTCATATGCTGTACAATTTCCTTACGCACAAAGAAAAAAGTCTGCATGAAAGAAGGAACCTTATATGGCCAGGGGCTGTCAGTTAGGAACGCTGACTCCCCTATGTCTTCTAATCTACTCCTTAATCACCTCCCGTCTTGACTACTGTAACCTACTCCTTGCTGGTCTCCCTTTGGATCATCTCTCTCCCCTTCAATCTGTTCAACACTCTGCTGCGTGACTAATCTTTCGCCAACCTCGTCATGCCTGTATTACCTCTCTTATCAAGTCACTTCATTGGCTCCCTATCCATTTCTGCATCCAGTTCAAACTTCTCCTCCTGACCTATAAATGCATTTGCTCTGCAGCTCCTCAGTACTTTTCTTCTCTTATTTCTCCCTACAACCCCTCTTGGGAACTCCGCTTTTCCAGCAAACTGCTCCTATCTGCGCCCTTCTCTCCCACTGCTAACTCCAGACTTTGCTCCTTTCACCTTGCTGCACCGTACGCCTGGAACAAACTACCTGTGTCTGTACACCAGGCACCTTCCCTTACCCTCTTCAGATCCAGGCTGAAAACTCACCTCTTCACTGCTGCTTTTGGATCTTGACTCTCCTTCTCCTTCCCATGCTTTATCCCTGCCTATTTATTTATTTAGCTGTATTTATATCCTGCTTTTCACTGGGTCAAAGCAGTCAATTGGGGGATATATTTAACATGAGGAGATATGAGACACATACACTAATACTTACAGGGAACATGGGCAATGGAGGGTTAAGTGGCTTGCCCAAGACCACAAGGAGTGCCTACAGGACTAGAAATCCCAGTCCCTCCAGCCTGAGATTGCTGTTCCCAGGTGGGACTTGAACCCCTGGCCCTCCAGCCTGAAGCACCTTGTCCTAAGCACTAGACCACTCCTCCCTCATACACCTACACCTACACCTTCTGTGTTTGTCTTGACTAGATTGTAAGCTCTGATGGAGAAGGTCAATCGGACTGGGGAACCAACAGCTATAACTGCCACTGCAGAAGCGTGCCCGCACTTTGTAGGCCTGTGCCCTAGGGCCATCTTTGGCATGGCCCATAAGCGTAGGACCGTGCGGGACCGAATAACCTGCTGCTATATTGGTTCTGATTACCAGTATGCTTTTCGTAGTTAAATGTTATGTAAGTTATGTAATGTGTTTCCTTGTGGTTGTATAGTTCTTCTATGTATGTTCCCTTACCTTTGTTTAACCTTGTGCTGTATTGACTGCTTTGATTGAAGGAAAAAGCGGGATACAAAACTTGTTAAATAAATAAATGTCAACGGCTTTCTGAAAATCCAGATACACTACATCGAAACGACCCCCCTTTGTCTACCTGTTTATTTACACCTTCAAAAAAATATAACAGATTAGTAAGACAAGACCTTCCCTAGCTAATGCCATGTTGGCTGTCTCCCATTATACCATTACTATCTACATATTCAGAAATTTTGTTCTTTATAATGGTTTCTAACATTTTCCCCCCGGTACTGATGTCAGGCTCACCGGTCTGTAATTTCCTGGATCACCCCTGGAACCCTTTTAAAAAATTGGTGTTACATTGGCCATCCTCCAGTCTTCAGGTATTACTGATGATTTTAATGATAGTTCACAGATTAGTAATAGTACTACTAGTATGCAAACACAAGCTAAAGTTGAAAAAGAGCAAGCCACTCATGAATGTCGCAAAATATGATCTTGAGATATACCACTGGAATTTAAAGACTGCCTGCCAAATCAATTTGCTCCTTTAGATACAAATGACAGAGTTCCAGAAGAATTATGGGATGACATCAATAAGGTTATGTTGGAAGAAAGTGAGAAGCTTCTACAAAAGGTGAAAAAGCAAAAACAGCTAAAATGGATGACTGAAGAAACTCTGAAAATTGCTCAGGAATGCAGAGAAGCTAAAACCAGAGGAGAAAGAGAGGCAATCACAGAACTCAACAGAGATTTCCAACATGCAGCAAGACAAGACAAGTACTACAATGACGCATACAAGGAAATAGAAGCAGGAACTATTAGAGGAAGAACAAGATCAGCTTTCCTAAAACTATGAAAATTAAAGGAAAAATTCCTGCCTCTAATTAGAATGTTACAAGATGCTCAAGGATCCATGTTGAATGATGCTGAGAAGATCAAGAAAGGTTAGAAAAAATATACATAGTGATTATGCTATAAAGATCAAGTAGACCAACAGCCGTTTCAACCTGTTCCTTATGATCAGGAGCTATTAGTGCTAAAAGAAGAAGTCAAAGCAGCATTGAAAGTCTTATCAAAGCATCAGCCATTGATGGCATTCCCAATGAAGCATTACAGCAATTGGATGCAGCTGTTACCATACTTATAAGGCTTTGCCAGGAAATTTGGAAGGCAAATTCATGGCCAATTGACTTGAAAAGATCTGTGTTTATACAAATTCTGAAGAAAGGTGATCTGACTGACTGGAAATTATCGCACAATTGCTCTGATCCCGCTTGCCAGCAAGATTCTACTCATCATTCAGCAGAGACTACAACCATACCTGGAAAGAGAACTGCCTGAAGAGCAAGCAGGGTTCAGGAAAGGGCAAGGAACGTGAGACATCATTGCGGATGTGAGATGGATCCTTGAAAAGACAAAGAACACTAAAAGGATATCCATATGTGTTTTACTGACTACAGCAAAGCTTTTGACGGTGTAAACAATGAAAAACTGGGCCACATAAAGAAGCATGGGTATAGCAAAATACCTGATAGTTCTCTTGCACAGTCTTTATGTTAATCAAGAAGTACAGTTTGAATAGGAGAAACAGAATGGTTCAAAATCTGCAAAGGTGTTCGAAAAGGTTCCCCCTACCTCTTTAATTTATATGCAGAACAAATAATCAGAGAAGCAGGACTGTTTAAAGACAACCGTGGTGTCAAGATTGGTGGAAGACTCATCAGCAACCTTCGTTATGCTGATGATACCAAACTACTGGCGGAATGTGAAGATGATCTGAAACATTTGCTTCTCAAAATCAAGGAACATAGTCTTAAAATGGACCTGCACCTTAACATTAAGAAGACAAAGATTCTGACAACTGGCAAAATCAATAAGTTCATCATCAATGGAGAAGAAATTGAAGTAGTGGACAACTTTAACCTACTTGGATGAACAATCAATAAAGAAAGGACAAGCAGTCAAGAAATCCGACGATGCATTGCTCTTGGCAGAATGGCTATGAAGGACTTAGACAACATTCTTAAGAGCAGAGATGTTTGTCTCTATACAAAAATTTAACTTGTCCAAGCCATGGTATTTTCAATAACATCATATGGCTGTGAAAGTTGGACAGTGAAAAAGATAAGCAGAAAGAAAATTGATGCCTTTGAATTAAGGTGCTCCTCCCACCCCACGTCCTGTCAAACGATCTACCCCCCAACCCTGGCTTTCACCCACAATCCATCACCTATGCATCTGTGCCTGTTCTGCCGAACGAGCTTGGTCCAAATCCCATGCCCCGGAAGACCTTCTACACTTCAAATTCATGCTTGGCTCCTTCCAGTCAGTCTTAGCACTTGCCAAACAAGATTACTACATCCATCTGATCAACTCCCTTGCCTCTGATCCTCACCATCTCTTTAATACCCTCAATTCTCTCCTCAAGGTTCCCCCGCCCCCCGACCCCGCCCTCCCTTTCTGCCCAAACCCTAGCCGATTACTTCCATGACAAAATCCACAAGATTACCCTCCAATTCTCTACCCCCCATCTACCTCCCCTCCTCCCCAATTCTCCTCCTCCAGCCATACTCCCTCTGCCACCCTCTCCTCCTTCCCACCGATCTCTGAGGAAGAAACTGCACTCCTTCTGTCCTCCTCCAAACCCACCACCTGTTCATCAGACCCTATCCCCACCCATCTCCTACGTTCCATCCCCCTCACCATTGCCCCCTCCATCACCCATATCCTCAACCTCTCACTCTCCACTGCAACCGTCCCCATTGACTTCAAACATGCTGTTGTCACACCCCTCCTCAAGAAACCCTCACTTGATCCCACCTTCTAATCGACCCATCTTCATCCTTCCCTTTATATCCAAACTACTAGAACGAGCAGTCCACCGTCGCTGCCTCGACTTCCTCACCTCCCAGGCCCTCCTCGACCCACTTCAATCTGGCTTCTGTCCCTTACACTCCACTGAAACGACACTCACAAAAGTCACAAATGACCTGTTCCTGGCTAAATCCAAGGGCCTCTGTTCTATCCTCATCCTTCTTGACCTTTCTGCTGCCTTTGACACCGTTGATCATGACCTTCTCCTCACCACCCTCTCCTCACTTGGCTTCAAGGACTCTGTACTATCCTGGTTCTCCTCCTACCTCTCCCATCGCTCATTCAGCGTATGCTCTGGTGGCTCCTCCTCCTCCCCTACCCCGCTCCATGCAGGTATACCCCAGGGATCCGTCTTGGGCCCCTTCCTCTTCTCTCTCTATACCCAAGGCCTTGGCGTGCTTATCTCCTCCCATGGCTTTCATTACCATCTCTATGCCGATGACTCAGAAATCGACCTCTCCACACCTAATATTTCTCTGGCAACCCAGTCCAAGATCTCTGCCTGTCTTTCGGACATCGCTGCCTGGATGTCTCATCGACGATTGAAATTGAACATGGCCAAGACTGAACTCCTTGTCTTCCCACCTAACTCCTCCCCCCCACTTCCCCCTCTCTCAATCCATGTGGATGGATCTACTATCCTTCCTGTTCCCTCGGCCCGCAATCTAGGGGTTATCTTTGACACCTCTCTCTCCTTCTCCGCTCATATCCAGCTTGTAGCCAAGACCTGCCACTTCTTTCTCTACAACATCTACTATCCTTCCTGTTCCCTCGGCCTGCAATCTAGGGGTTATCTTTGACACCTCTCTCTCCTTCTCCACTCATATCCAGCTGGGAGCTAAGACCTGCCGCTTCTTTCTCTACAACATCCTCTCTGAACACACTACCAAAACGCTTATCCACTCCTTAATCTCTCCCGCCTTGATTACTGCAACCTACTCCTCGCTGGTCTTCCCGTGAGCCACCTCCTTCCCCTTCAATCTATACAAAATCACACTGCTCATCTAATCTTCTGCCAGCCCTGCCATGCCCATATTACTCCTCTTCTCAAGTCGCTTCACTGGCTCCCTGTCCAGTTCCGCATCCAATTCCAGCTTCTCCTGCTGACCTATAATGCATTCACTCTATGGCCCCTCAGTACCTCTTATCTCTCCCTACGTCCCCTCTCGATATTTGTGCTCCACTAACAAATTACTTCTTTCAATGCCTTTCACCCACACCGCGAACTCCCAACTGTGCTCCTTTCAACTTGCTGCACCTTATGCCTGGAACAGCCTACCTGCGTCTGTGCGCCACGCACCCTCCCTGACCCTCTTCAAATCCAGGTTAAAGACCCACCTCTTCACTGTTGCATTTAGATCCTAACTCCTTCCTCATCCCACCCCAACCCCCGTCAACGTTTATGACCAAACTGTACCACACCGTACCTTAACTAATGTACTATTCTAACTAGATTGTAAGCTCCGATGAGCATGACTCTGACGGGCAGGGACTGTCTCTTGTATGTTGACTACCTCTTGTAGGTTAGCTGTGCAGCACTGTGTGCGTGGAGCTCTAGAAATGCTAAATAGTAGTAGTAGTAGTAGTAGAGACAAATACTGTGTATATCATGGACTGCCCGAAGAAGAAACCAGTCAGTACTAGAGAAGATCAAACCTAAGCTTTTCTTAGAAGCCAGATGACAAGACTTTGACTTTCATACTTTGGACACATCATGCGAAGAGAGAGATCGTTAGAGAAAGACATCATGCTTGGCAAAGTAGAAGGTCAACGCAAAAGAGGAAGGCCAGCAATGAGATGGATGGATACAATAACAGCAGCTATGGGTGCCATGATATCAAAAATGAGCCGCCTGACTGAAGACCAAACTCAGTTTAGGACAATTATCCAGAGGGTCGTCATGAGCTGACACCGACTCGACAGCACTTAACAACTTATTGCACACTGTCAATTTAGTAGCTCAAATAGATGCCACCTCAAGAACAGGCCTTAACTGCACCTCTCTAACTGTGAATGAACTTAAAATGCAGTAAGGTTTTTTCCTGAGGGTTAACCATAGGGAATATACTGGCTATGCCTCTGACAGTGTGGCCTTGCATTTACCTCGCAGTGGTTTTTGCTCCTAACCTACAATAAGGGCTAAAACTTACTGCACTTTAGTAAAAAGGCCCCTAAGTGCCTTTGTCTGCAAAATAACCAGAAATGTCCCACAGTCTCTCCCTGGCTTGACTGTCCTAAAGGCTCATCAGCTATGAAGTCCACCAATTATATCTACTAGATCCTGGGTTCTCTTTAAATGCAATTTTGGTAAAACAAAATTATCCAGCTAACACTCATATGCTGTACAATTTCCTTACGCACAAAGAAAAAAGTCTGCATGAAAGAAGGAACCTTATATGGCCAGGGGCTGTCAGTTAGGAACGCTGACTCCCCTATGTCTTCTAATCTACTCCTTAATCACCTCCCGTCTTGACTACTGTAACCTACTCCTTGCTGGTCTCCCTTTGGATCATCTCTCTCCCCTTCAATCTGTTCAACACTCTGCTGCGTGACTAATCTTTCGCCAACCTCGTCATGCCTGTATTACCTCTCTTATCAAGTCACTTCATTGGCTCCCTATCCATTTCTGCATCCAGTTCAAACTTCTCCTCCTGACCTATAAATGCATTTGCTCTGCAGCTCCTCAGTACTTTTCTTCTCTTATTTCTCCCTACAACCCCTCTTGGGAACTCCGCTTTTCCAGCAAACTGCTCCTATCTGCGCCCTTCTCTCCCACTGCTAACTCCAGACTTTGCTCCTTTCACCTTGCTGCACCGTACGCCTGGAACAAACTACCTGTGTCTGTACACCAGGCACCTTCCCTTACCCTCTTCAGATCCAGGCTGAAAACTCACCTCTTCACTGCTGCTTTTGGATCTTGACTCTCCTTCTCCTTCCCATGCTTTATCCCTGCCTATTTATTTATTTAGCTGTATTTATATCCTGCTTTTCACTGGGTCAAAGCAGTCAATTGGGGGATATATTTAACATGAGGAGATATGAGACACATACACTAATACTTACAGGACTGGGCAATGGAGGGTTAAGTGGCTTGCCCAAGACCACAAGGAGTGCCTACAGGACTAGAAATCCCAGTCCCTCCAGCCTGAGATTGCTGTTCCCAGGTGGGACTTGAACCCCTGGCCCTCCAGCCTGAAGCACCTTGTCCTAAGCACTAGACCACTCCTCCCTCATACACCTACACCTACACCTTCTGTGTTTGTCTTGACTAGATTGTAAGCTCTGATGAGCAGGGAATGTCTCTTACTTGATTGTACAGCGCTGCTTACGACTTGTAGCGCTATATAAATGCTCTAGTAGTAGTAATCCCTCAGTTTTATCCTGTCTCTGGAAATATATTTAGAAAATGTTCATGCATTTGAAATTTCCAAAAAAAATTCAAAGAGCGTTGCATGAGTTGGAAGCCATAATTGGGGAAGGGGGCGGCGGTCCGTGTTGATGACTGACAGTCCCTGGCTATATGAGGTGTCTCCTTCACTCAGACATTTTTTCTTTGAACATAAGGACAATAAATATGTGAATACAATTTTAGTTTTGGAATTACATATTTATTACACCTTTGGCATTGGGATACTTCACAGTTGAACACACAGATGTTTCTTCTGATCTCACAGCTCCCTGTAAAAGAAAATGCTCAGATCCCTACTCTTTGCTGTGAATCCAAATGCACTTTGAGTACTTATTTCAAAAGTAGCAATGCTGGTTTCTATTGTACACGCTCTTTTTTTCTTGGAACAGAGACTTAAGTTCAAATAGGAAAAGTTCTACTAATACAGTTTCATACTTAAGGAAAATATGCATGGAAATGGATGACAGAATTGCACAGCTCGGCCAGTTGCTGGAGTATTTCTTTGGTTTCCTTTTGGTAATAAAACTCTCACTCATTTTTCTGAAATTCTTATTCAGGAAGCTCCCCAGCATGGGAATGATTCTTATAGCTCTTGGGCCACCAGGGGGAGCTGTAAAACCCTATAATTACAGAAGAAGGGAAAAATGTATTGTGTATCCCAGCAGATTTCGGGCATAGCCGCATATGACTGCAGTACGGCACAAATCACAATAAGAACAATAATTACTAAATCTGTATCCATGTTCCTTCTGTAACTCAGAGATCCAAGTCATTCCACAGATCCATTTCACTGTTGGCAACAAAATGCAGATTATGAAAATCAAGACTCTTTAAATGGCATGAATCATGTTGAAAGAAGACCAGAGGTCAATCAATTACTTTTTTTAAAACTTATTATTTATTGCATTTTTCTACTATAATGAAAAAACTGCAATGCAACATCATGCATCTAAAAATGCAGTACCCCCCATGTATTGAATGCAAAGTGAGCCTTTGAGTCAGTCCTGACTCCTGGCAACCCAGAAGCTCCTGGGTTTTTATGGCAGTGTCACTGGAAGTAGATTGCCAGGCCTTTCTTCTGAGGCAATGGAGGGCTAAGTGACTTGCCCAAAGCCACAAGGAAAGTGGGAATTGAACTCTGGTTGTTTGGTTACTAAGCTAGTGTTCTAACCACTAGGCTACTCCTTATTGCAGGTTTCTACTATAATGAAAAAACTGCAATGCAACATCATGAATCTAAAAATGCAGTACCCCCCCCCCAATTATTTAACCCAGCCACCAAAAATTCCTACTCCCCCCCCCCCCCCAATGTATTGCGATTCACTTAAAATCTCTGGATTGGCACTATAATTATTATAAAGGCTGATCTTTAATAATATATTATTTTTGTCATGATTTCTGGCGTGCATACAGATATACTCATCACTGCACACATACACATAATGGATGGACTCCACTACTTGTAGGCTGCATTCTAGTGAAGACAGACAGACAAGACACATAGGGGCTCTTTTACTTTATCCCACTAAAGTTTTGCATGTAACATGTTTTTTCATGCAGAGTGGGGGTCATTCTGAGCCGCGTTTAGTGGGGATGGATGTCTGGGTCGGACGTCCACCCCTGCAAAACAATGGACCGTATCCCCTGCTCAAAACTCCCCCATGTACATAGAAGATATGCGGGGAGATCTGGACGGGGACAGGAGGGGGCGGGCTGAGGGAGGAGCGAGGGTGGATGGTGGGTGGGGATGCGACCCTGGATGTACAGGGCTGATCCTGAGGTCGGCCCTGTATGTCTGGGGTCACCAACATTGATGCCAGGGGACAGCGGCGCAGGGCCAGGTCAGTGGAGCGAGGGGGTGGAGGAGCTTCCTGGAAGCCCAACCCTGCCTTTGGAAGGCCGCATCAAGGGTCAGTCTGTGGGGAAAGAACATTGTTGTGGCGGCTGGGGATCGCGGCTCCTTAATGGAGCCACGGTGCCATGGCAACAAGACGCCATGGCACCGTGGCTCCATTATGGATTCTGGCTGAGTTAGTGGGGCAAGTGGCTGGACATCTGGGTGCCAGAATTGGGGCACCTCCCTGACGTCCTGCCACTGTGCTGTGATTCAGCTCCTGCGGGGATGTCTAGCCCCCGCAGGAGCAGATCCGGGTGCATCTCCGGGCCATCCAGATTTCTGGATGTCCAGATAACCCAGACGTACACCTTCAGAATGGGCCTCAATACATGCAAAGCCTCCATATTAAACATCGGGGAACGTGACCAGCATGTTCCCAGAAGTTAAGGTGTGAATGCATATGTTGACGTGTAGCATAATTAACGTGGATGCATCTAGTATCGTGCATTTTGGTGGCCAGTAACTGGCATGCCCATGCATTAGCATTCACCGCAGCATTATCGCATGCTAAAATGCACATTAACCAGTTAACAGCATTTAGTAAAAGGCCCCAAATACTGAAAGCAAATACAAAGCTTTGAGTTAAGAGACTAAGGATCTGTTCTTCAGACAGGTAAAGCTGCCTGAAATTTTATTTAATTTATATAAAATACTTCTATCCCTCCTTCCCATTTCCAAAAAGCACCCAAAAACATTGATAAGAGAAACGCAGAGTAGTGCAGGTTACAGGTGGGCCCTATACAGCTTCTGCAGGCAGGGCTAACGCAAGGGTTGTGGACGCCTAGGTAAAACTTTGCACTCCACCAAATGAACTTTCACTGCATTTAATTAGTTTAAGGGTTTTACTGTTGTTAGAACAAGTCTCTCTATTTTCCATTTTCATTTTTAGACAAGAATTAGCAAACATTTACTAATTCAGCTGTTTTTTGTGGCCTTAATTTCTAGAGGAATGACCCCAAACAGCTTTCTGACACCTTAATTGCCAGGGCCCAAGGAAGTGGAGCTGAGACACTGGTGTAAATCAGTTCCAGTCCCCCTGCAGAAATGGAGCATACATCAGATCCCAAGGGAAGCAGAGTTGATCCAGAAGAACCGGAGCTGCTTACCCTGACACAGGAGTGGCCATGTGGCCGTGATACCTACACGATTCCCCGGCACGGCTGAGAAGTCTGTGAGGGAGAATGGCCAAGGTCGAAAGGACATGGAGGAAATAACTCTCAGCCCCATGGTGTCTGTCACTGCTGGGTCTGTCAGCTTCATGGACACTGGGTTCCTGGGCCCTGTTGCCTCTGCTGACCACACTGGGGGAATGAGAAGGAGCAGACTCAGTGAGGGGCTGTGAGGTAAATGAGAGTGAGTGAGAGAGAATTAGGGGTGCTGTAGGGTGTGAATGAGGGGATAGGAAGGGCTGTGGCACATGAGTGAGAGGATCACAGGGGGAAGTGGGCTAGGCTTGATTGAAGAGATCAAATGGAGCAGGGAGAGTGACAGCACCAGAGAGGGGCTGAGAAAAGTGAGTGAGGAGATTAGCAGAGCTAAGGTTTGTGATTGGAGGGGGTACAAGTGGGAGAGAAGAGAGGTTGGGTGAGGAGAGCCAAGGCCTGTCCAACCATGAGCCACCTAGGGTAGCAGCTTCTGGGGGGAGGGGTGTGTGGAGGGGGTGGAGGGACAGCAACATTAAAAAAAAGAATAGATTCTAATATCCAAGAAGCCATCAGCACATTTGTTTATCTACAGGAAGAGCAGGCACACGCACACACATACAAAGCAAAGTTTAATATTTAAGGTCGTTATTTTAAAAGTGCTATTCGTGATTTGGGCTTCTACAAATGGGCATGTAGTCATCCAGATCACAAAGATGTCCCATAGCCATTTTAGAAGCCAGGTCTATGGATGTCCCCTGCGTGAGGACATCCGAGTCTGAGTGGGGGGCGTTGCCAGGGAGTTCCTAAGAACCTGAAGATTCTGCCTGATCTCAGGAGTGCTCTGGACATCCTGAGTTTATTTTTATTTATTTATTTAACAGGTTTTTTATACCGCCTTTTCCTTAAATCAAAGCGGTTACAAAGACATACAAAGGCTAAACATAGGCAAGGGAAGTGAAAGAAGGGAAACATAACATGGTGAACAATTACAAAAAACACAATATTGAGAGATTACAATTAATATGAGTTAGTTAGGTGTCATAGCCATAGTGCTCAATGAAAAGAACAAATTTTAGTTGTTTTCGGAATTCCTTCAGTTCCTCAATTGATCGTAGGTCGGGGGGAGAGAGTTCCATATTAGAGGGGCCGATAAGGAAAGAGCTCTTTGTGAGGTGAATTTACAGACTTTAGAGTAGCTACTTGGGGTGCTGAGGGTGTCAGTTGTGGCTTTCCTTCTAGGTCTTTTGCTGGTGTTAGAGAATAAGAGGGCTTGGAGACTGATTGCTGAAGTCTTATGTCCTGATTTTGAATATATTGATGACCAACTTGTATCTAATACGGAGGCTTATTGGGAGCCAGTGGAGTTCTTTAAGGATTGGGGTGATGTGGGCTTGAGTTGAAGAGCCGGCGATTATTCTGGCAGCTGTGTTCTGAGCTATCTGAAGTGGCTTTAGTGAGTGTTTCGGGATTCCGTTGTAAATAGGGTTGCAGAAGTCAAGAATTGGAGTTATTAGAGCCTGACAGACTGAGCGGAAATGTTCTTGAGAGAAGAGGCTTCAGGCGTCTAATTATTTTCATTCTATAGTAAGCGCTTCTAACAGTTTTTCTGATGTGAGATTGAAGGTTGAGTCGATTGTCAAGGGTTACTCCGAGGTATCTTACTTCGTCCTTTAAAGGTATTGTTGTATTTTTAAATTTAATAAAAGGCGGGGGGCTGAAGTCAGTGTTTCGAGTAATGATGAGAGCCTCTGTCTTGTTATGGTTCATGGCCAGGTTGTTGAGCGTCAGCCAGGCAGACATGTTGTCGAGGCAGTTCATAATCTTGTTATAATCGGGGCTGTTAAGGTTGACTGTCGTGTAAATCATTATGTCATCAGCATAAATAGTATAATCTATTTGATGGGCAATCATGATGTTGCAGATTGGGCTGGATAACTATGTTAAAAAGAAGAGATGAAAGCGCAGAACCTTGGGGAACACCTTGTTTAATCTTAGTGGGTAGAGAGGTGGTGTTATTAATTTTTACCTTAAACTGTCTATCAGTTAGGTAAGATTTAAACCATCTTAGGACAGTGCCGTTAATGCCAATACTCTGGAGTCTAGTTAGTAGGATACTGTGGTCCACTGTGTCGAAGGCCGCTGATATGTCTATAAAAATCAATAATGTTCCTTGATTGTAATTGTCTAAGGAGTGGATGATGTCATTGAACAGATAGAGCAGTAAGGTTTCAACTCCATGGTTAGGGCGGAAGCCATGCTGATGAACGTCAAGCGGGGCATGTACGTCAATGTGGTCCTGGAGCTGTAGTTGGACTGCTTTTTTCGATGATCTTAGCTAGGAGAGGTATGCTGGAGATTGGCCTGTATGCTGCTGGATTGCTCTTCTCTAAGTTAGTTTTCTTGGGGATAGGCCTTATTGTGGCTAATTTTAGTTGTTCTGGCATTATTCCTTGAGTTAGGGAGTTGGAAACAAGGTTGTGTAAGAAATTGAGGAAGTTTTGCTTGGTAGCTTTGATCCATGGAACTGGGCAAGGATCGGTAGGTGCGGTACTTGTGTTGAGAGAAGAGATGATGTCTGAAATTTGCTTGGTTGATGGGGTGTGGAACCTGTCCCAACTTATGACGTGTATGGTGAGAATAATGGTTTCTGTGAGTTTTAGAGGCGGTGTAAGGCCTATTTTATTCTGAAGAAAATTTGCATATATTTGAGGGTTGACTTGTATGTCTATGGTCAGGGCTGGGTTCATTGGTAAGTTTTTTTACTATTTCGAATAGTTCTCTGGGTTTGTTGAAAGATCTCATGATTGTGTTAGTGTGATATTCTCGTTTTGCTTCGTTGATAAGATTGTTGTATTTAATTTGCTGTGTCGAATAAGAGTTTCTGTGAGGTGGGCGATTTGGAACGTCTCCAATGGCGTTCTAGTTTTCTTAATTCTCTTTTAGCGCGGCGTATGCTATTGAGTACCATGGCGCGTGATGTCGTTTATTATTCGGATTAAAGACTAGTTAGATTTTGCTGCTGTGTTGATGGTATTGTACCAATTGTTAACTTGCTTGTTGAGATCGAGTTCGTTTAAATTAAGGTAAGGTAGTGTTTCTTTTAGGAACTGTTCTTTTTTGAAAGCTTTGAATCTTCTTATCCTAAATAAAGAAGATTGTGTATTTTTAAGCTTATCTATTTTGTTTAAGAATTCTATTTTGATTCTGTGGTGGTCAGACCAAGGAACCGGAGTGATTACAGGAGACGAGATGAAGCCCCTGTCCATGATGTGTTTTGGTGCGAAAATGAGATCAGGCGTGGATCCATATCTATGCGTGGGAGTGCTTATAAGCTGGGTGTAATTGTAAAGAGTCCATGCTTGTAGGAAGGTTACCTTGTCATTATTTGAGGCAGAGCTGAGGTTAAAGTCACCTAGTAGGATTAGCGGTTTGTGGTTCATGTTGACTGCACATACGGTTTCAAGAATGGAGGTTAGTTTCTTCCGCTGGAGTGTGGGGGGCTCTGTAAATTAGGCAAATGGTTAAATGCTTATTTCCAACTACAATAGAGCTGCAATGGTCCAGAGCTGTTAGCAGTAATAGGTTGAAGCTTGAGTGAGTCTTTTGCAATGATTAACACTCCACCTCCTCTTTTGTGAGTGCGAGGGTTGTTAAAGGCGGAGTATGAGGGGGGGACCAGTTGGTTGAGGAGAACGTGGTCAGTGGGGTTGAGCCAGGATTCAGTAATGCATAAGATGTCAGGATGTTGATCTTCAATGTGGTCTCTGATGATATTGATCTTGTTTCTTACAGATCTGGTATTCATAAGTTCTATGGAAGTGGTGTTTAAGTTATAGGGCATCTTAGGGTATGCCTCTGGATTTAAATGATTATGCTGTTTAATGTTATTGTCATTGTTTCTGGCTTTAGTGTGTATGTTCAGCAAGGGATAGTGAAGCATGCGATATGTTGAGATGATAGTTGGTAACCATAGGTATAGGGGGTATAAGTGTAAAGATATTAATTTCTGTGGGTAGAGTAGGTTGTTGAAGAGAAATTTGGGGTGGTAGTAAGGCACTGCCATAGTCGAAGATTGTTGTCCTTATCTTTACGCACCGAAGGATGGTGTGGTTTGATCTATAGTAACTTATAAACTATCCTCATTGGTAGAGTGCAGTAGGAAGAATTAGTGTTGAAGATTATAATTGTACTCTAAAATACATAAAATAGAATAAAACGATCTGATGTGAAGTAGTAGGAAATTATTTAAACTAACAAACTAGTAGTGGCATAAACAGAACAATATATCAGATATCAACTTCCAGATAATAGAGGGAAATACTGAAACTAATACATGCGTTTGGAAGCTTGCTCTTATAGTTGATGATGAATTGTTTGCTGCTATGAAGCAGGGATATTTCCGTGTTGAATCCTTCTTTAGCCTAAGTGTCACGCCTAAAGCGAACAGAGCTTGTTTTGTCAGGCAACATCTGGAAAGTGTGGAGAAGGAGCTACACTACCTGTATTTTACACTGGTGGGGAACGGTAGCTCATACTTTCACTTTGCTATGCCACTGGACGTCCCACTGGCCTGAGATCTTTATCTTTATTGATTCTTGATAAACCGCCCTTAGTGACAGGGCATCAGAGCGGTGTACAGTAAAAGTAAAATTAAATTAAAACACAGTATGGAAATGAAAAGAACACCAACAAATGGACAGGATAGACGGGAACAGAGTAAGTCTGAGAAGGGGGGCGAAAGAAGGGGGTAGGGAGGGGCATACTAATGGAAGGGGTGAGAAATGGAGCGTAGAGACCTAGGAGATGGATGTTCCTGACCCCAGCATCCCTAAAAGGATACATATGTCGCTGCCCGTGTGCATGTGCACTTCAGGGACATCTATGTTCCTGAAATCGGCTGAAGGCACAGACATCCCCAATATTTTCCTGCAGGTCCTGTCCTGGATGGCCTTTCTAAAATCACTCTCTAAATGTATTATAAGCAATTATGCATTTTTACAGGATTATTGTGGGAAGGGTGGTCTTCAGATGATCATGATTGTTGAGTTTAAATATCTAAATCTTGAGGAAGGGGAGACATAAGGCTGTAGGTTCACCCAGGGCACCCACTACCTCTATCAGCTTTGGGCCTGGTCCTGAAGAGAATGCCTTTCCTTCCTTCCTTCCTGAGAAGACAAACAGTAGACTATGCACTTACAGTAAATTCTGGGCTCCTTTGCCCAAAGAGAGCTGGCGGTGGTCTGCCCTGCCCCCCCCCCTCCCATGGCAAAGGAGCGCCAGCTGATTCTGGTCCCTTAGCATTAGAACAAGCTGATTTTTGAAGTCTCAGTCTCATGAGATCCTTGCAAGAACACAAGTGCTAGCAAGGTGCAAATATGCAGACTACAGTGCAATGCCAACAGTGGCTGTTCCTGGTACCATGTGGCAAAGAATACTTGAACTGTCTCAAAAGCTGGACCAGATAGTCCAGCCTTTTCCAGTGCTAATATTCTGGCCAAAAGAAGAAATGTGTGCCCTACTTACCAATGAGGGAGAGAAGAGTAGCTGGGGAGGATACGTTTCCAGGCAGGAGGAATTAGTGACTAATGGATGGCTTCAAGGACCACCAGAGATTGAGACGTGAGACTTGGGACCTCTAGGACCACTGATGGGGGATTAAGGATCAGTGGAGTAAGGAAGAAGTTAAAGGCCGGCCCTAGAGTGGTTCAAAGTGTTGCTGTTCTAGGTGAACCTCAAGCTTTATACCCCTCTCGCTGTCAAAATCTATTATTTAGCTTTGAATGCCCTACTTTTGCTGCCCTCTAGAAGTTGCTGCCTAGGCGACCACCTAGTGGTTAGGCCGGCCCTGGGTGTATGCGAGAGAACCTTTGAATGCTTGTGTGCCTGTGAGTTTGGGAGAGAGAGAGTTCACATTTCCACTGCCTTTTTAGCCACAGATTAAACTCTGTAGTTATCCTACATCAGTATATATGGCTTAACGCAACACCATACAATTGTTCATATCACATATTCATCTTTATTTCTATGGGGCAGGATCTCCAAACTAGTTGAGTTTTGCACATACCAAGACAGTCATGAAACCTCACTCCTAAGCCAGGGCATGTGGCATATAAACTCAGTCTTTCAAATTTACTGCTAACGCTCGGTGTACTACTTGCATCGTGCCAAATTGAGCCTTCTTCTGGAGTTGGTAAGACGTTACATTCCTACATTATGCATGCATTGAAATCTGTTTTACTGGTGGGTGTATGCATAAAATTAAGGAATTTTAGCACTGAATGTAAATTCACCAACTGCTTACTGAGACCCTTCGACACTGAGAATAGACACCTTTCGTTAAGAGAGTTTCACTGAAGAAGTAAAATCCTTTTCTTTTAGGGCATTTGATTACTAAAGAGAGATTACACAGCTAGTGGGGAATTAATTTGTAGGAATTAAATCTCTAGAATTTAACTCATCCGTCTTATCTTGACTGTTGACAGCTATCCAAGCCCCTGGCCCTTTGCTTCCCCCCTCCCACCCCCACTGTTCCTTTTCTCTCCCATATCACACAGCTTCATGATTAACGAACGTTAAATTTTCTTTACTTGTAATGGAATAATCTGATATTTATGATGATTGTGCCTCTTGTGTCCCTAAAGTTAAAGTTATAGGGAGCAGTGCATCTTTTACATAGTCATAAGCACAATAAAATATGGCCATATACATCTTGAAGAAATGTGCTTTGAATTTAGGAGGTCTGTGCTAAAACAATTTTTAATGCAGAAATTGAGTACCTCAGACCCACAGGTCATTGTAAGTGCAGCATCTGGAAGCTCAAATAACGTAGTTGTGGCCCATCTTGGTTTTATTTTCGTCTCATTTCTCTTGTTGATAAAGCAGGTGCTTGAATGGCAACTGGTCCTTGGTGTATTCACGAAAGGAAGACACACGCGTACCAGGATTTTGTTTTCCTACACAAGTAAGATCCCCTAGAGTGATATATTCTAATTTATGCTGCCAAGCCCGGGACTTTAGATATATACGAGTATATATGTATGGACTTTGGTACCATAAATAAGAATGCCCATCTGCGGTTTCTATAGCTTATCCCCTTGACCTTTCTGTAATGCAGCTTTAATTGGGTTAATTGAGACTAAGTCTCTGGAGAGTTTCTCATCTAAGCAGCATCTGTTCAGATGAAGAAAATAATTCGAAATACTGTACATATAGAAATCTCGAGAGCGAGAAATAGCAAGCAAAGGCACTGATGGGGAAACAACTCGTGAAGATGAACCTACATTTCCAGTAATACCAGAGAAAGACTTGTGGAAATTTGCAATTTGCCTTTTCAGTATCAAAGTGTATTTATTAATAAGTTTGCAAAACTTGACACCTGCCAGCTACCCTCACATTTGTAAACCGGGGTTATTTATAGAATAGAACTGAAAAAAGGAAACAGTTTGGTCTTTTTGTACCTCCCCTTCTTCCTTGTGTGCAGATACATCCACGCCTACAGCATTTTCTGGTAATGTGTAGCGAGAGCAAGGCCCTACAGAACACGCAGCTTACAACCTCTTTGCATTAAGGAGAACAATAAAAGCCTGAAGAGATGAGTAACTACTCCAGAGATGTAAAGATTGCCCATTAACTCAGCTCCAAGAGCGCTTCCTTTATCTTTGCAGTAAGACTCCTGTTCTCAAGATGACAAATTCCAAGATCCCTCTTAAAAAATAGTTTGCGATCCTGGTGAACACATTCACTTATTTTAGAGCCTTCGCACAGAAAGAGGACTTTATAGATAGAATTTAATGGGAAGAACTGGGAGTTTGCACCCTACGAATCGTATTGTTAGCTTTAATTCCAGATAGTGTTTCAGATGATCCTATCATCGTAAGGATATTGCTAGCCAAGACTAGTGTTTGACTCCAGAGGTTTACCACTTCCGTTTTTAAAAAACGTAGATTTGCCATTAATATACTGGTCCTGTTATCCTTTTCAAGTTGAATCAGTAGAAAGGTCTCATTACAGTATATTATTAGTTTTGATCTTAGGATATAATTATGACTTTGGGGGCAAAAGGATACTCCCGCCTATTCTACCAGCACCCACAATGCATGAAGTAGCCTTTATCACTAAAGGCAAGCACCTTTCATTGACGTGCAATCCAATAACCTGTAACCTAGATCCTAGGCACCCAATGGTGGAAATTCTGCCCAAGCAGCCCCTGCGCTGCAGGGGGCCCCAAGGAAGAAGGTGGTCTACTTGCAGATGCTCCATATCTTCTGAAGTGGACTTCACCCTCTGTAGGGGCCCTTTAAAAATTGTTGCTCGGGGGGCCTATAATTTGCAGTTGTTTTTGACTCCTCTCTCTCCTTCTCTACACACATCCAACTGATAGCTAAAACCTGCCGTTTCTTTATGCATAATATAAAAAAATGTGCCTTTTCCTTTCTGAACACACTACTAAGATACTTATCCACTCCTTAGTCACCTCCCGTCTAGACTACTGTAACCTACTCCTTGCTGGTCTCCCTCTGAATCATCTCTCTCCCCTTCAATCTCTTCAACACTCTGCTGTGCGGCTAATCTTCCACCAGCCTTGTCATGCCCATATTACCCTTTTTCTCAAGACACTTCTTTGGCTCCCTATCCATTTCTGCATCCAGTTCAAACTTCTCCTGCTGACCTATAAGTGCATTCACTTTGCAGCTCTTCACTACTTTCCTCTCTTATCTCTCCTTACACCTCTCCTTGGAAACTCTGCTCTTCTGGTAAGTCGCTTCTATCTGTGCCCTTCTCTTCTATTGCTAACTCCAGACTTTGCTCCTTTCAACTTGCTGCTCCTTATGCCTGGAACAAACTACCTGAGTCTGTACGTCAGGCGCCTTCTCTGACCCTTTTCAAATCCAGGCTGAAAACTCACCTCTTCACTGCCACTTTCGGATCTTGACTCACCTGATCTCCTTCGTGTTTCCTTACCATTCCCCCTAGAGGTATCCCATGTCTACAGCTACTGGGTTGTCTGTCTTGACTAGATTGTAAGCTCTGATGAGCAGGGACCGTCTTTTACATGTGTCTGTGCAATGCTGCTTACGTCTTGTAATGCTATACAAATGTTCAGTATTAGTAATAGTAGGAATAATAATTTCTGCCACTGTGGGCACCTGAACCAGCTCTCCCATAGATCCCAATACAGCTCTGAGAATTTGCACATGTTTGTTCTGCCTATATCACCAGAAACAATTATTGGTTTTTATAGCTTTTATCTTCTTTCTCATGAGAGTAAAGGAGATATATATATATATTTTTAAATGCAGGTTAAAGAACTGTTTAAACCTTTCTGAAACTATATAGCTAACCTGTAACTTAGTTCATAGAGTTTTTATGTGCTACATAGCATTATGTCTCTGGTTTCCTTGTGATTCCTCAGGCCATGCCTGCAAACATAACTCTTTGTCTCGAGGGAGTACCTTTATTGGGTTTATAGTTTGTAATAAACACTGCAAAGGGGCATGCTCTAGCATCAGATGAGATTTGTTCTTACAGAATTCATGCAGTAGGCATTATCCGACAGAAAGAAGACCAGTGAACCTCTCTCTGCCGATGCGCTGAAGAGAATGGAGATTAACTGCAGGGTAACATTGACTCGTAAGCAGATGCAGAAGAAGTGCCGGGGGCAGCAGCTGCTCATGTCCAGGGAAGCAAATTAGAGAAAGCTGATCGCACTAACTCTAGCTGTGCATAGCAAACGTGTATCCTTCACGCTATTGCCCCACTTCTAGGATTTTAGCGGCCAATTCTCAGCCCTTCATGTTGATTCTTATGCTAATTTAGGTGCTTACATTCAGAAGTGTTTTCAACAGCATTTAGGTCCCTAAATTCTTGGCTACAAAGTTTCTAAATTTAAACACCTAAAAGGTAGGGAACGGCCTGGCAATCTACTGGTCACACCTCGCCACGAGAAACACAAGAGATGAATCAGCATTGACTGGACAGCACAAAATACACACATATTTGATGTAAGTGTGCATTCTGACAATCACGTGTACTTCTACTGTATATGTTGCTGGGTGGAGCTGCAATTCACAGATATATCACATGTATAAACTATGCAGACACCTTTCTACCTACATTGGAGCAGGTATAAATTTGTGCATTTGCATTTCTTTGCATTCTGGGTGCTTATTTTACAAAGACCCAGAGCTGCCTATAGACCCATTTTTCCAATTTGTATAAAATTACACTCTAGCAGGCTCATTCCGAGCCATGAAAAGTGGGGATGGACATCTCAACGGGACGTCCATCCTCGCTATTCATGTCCCCTCCTGCCGGCGTCTACCTTCCCTACTGGTTGTACAGGGAAGCTAGACGGGGGGCGGGAAAGGGGAGAATCGGGGGTGGCGTTAGGGCAGGCAGTGGGCGGTCGTCAGTCCCGGCCCAATTCTAATGTCGGCCCTGCACATCCGGGGCCAGCAACATGAAAGGGGAAGTTATTCCACCTCTGAGGTGGAATAACTTCCCTGGATGTCAGAGATTGGTGGGCTCAGGGCCGGGAAAGGGTGGCAGGGGGCAGAGAGCATTTCCCGCAGCCTGACCCTGGCCCTGGGAGGCCAAATCGGGGGTTGGGCTGCAGGGAATAAACTGTTTATTCTGGCGGCCGGGATCACGGCTTTTAAATGGAGCCGCGGTGCCATGGCAACCAGACGCCTTGGCGCCACCGCTCCATTTAAAAGTCCTGACTGAGTTAGTCTGGCAGTGCCTGTACATGTAGGCCAGGCTGAATCACAGTCCTGACCTGTATGTACAGGCCTGTTCGTGTTTCTGATCCCGCAGGGTTAGACGTGTCCTGCAAGATCAGAATCACGATGCCCTCTGTACATCCGGTTCAGACCAGATGTACAGAGGGTTCTAAATCCGGAACAGAATCGGTCTGTAGGTGACTAAATTTAGGACTGCAATTTGTTTGCTTAGATTTAGGCACATAGGGGGTGATACTGAAAAGGATTTAGCTAGTTAGCAGAACCTGCTAACTGGCTAAACCCCAGTAATCCTGATGTTCAGCAAAACTATGTGGATAGTGCCTCTGAATATCTGCACAGACTTCAGGAAAGACGCTTGGTTAGTTGCTTTTTTTATTTATTTAACTGGTCTGTGAATGGAGCGGAGGCAGCCATGTTAGCTATGCGATCAGCCACTAACCAGATAGCTAATCCGTAGTAAAGATGGTCAATGGGTGCCCTAACTTTGTGCAGTTTAGTTATTTGGTTAGCATCTGAATATCACTATTGACCAGATAGCTCTGGTGCTGAATATCTGGTTTTAATTTCATCAGTGGCGCCAGGTCACCGCTGCTGAAAAATGACCCCAATAGTGCTGAAAATTAATGCCGAGTTCTTAACTTTTTTCCTCTACCCTATCAATGCCAGTGCTGCTGTCCAGATCTTAGGATCCTAAATTTAGGAGGTTAACCCTAGTCACTTTTCAAGGGGACGAATTTGAAATTGACCCTTGGTATTTATTGTGGAAAAAACATTCCTTCCTTCAGATAGGACTTAAAGTGGATGCATTGAACTGCGACTGGCAGGTCCTGCACATCAAGGTCAGAAACTGAAAATCATTTGTGTCCGTTACTGAGCTCAAGATAGCATAGAAAATAGTAAAACCCAAATTGGCTTCCAGCTAACCAAGGACGATTCTGATGCTTAAGAACCAACGGCATCCCCTGTGGTTTTTTCTACTTTCTCATCTGATTGCTCCTGGTATGTGATCAAGACTTGATCTGGTGCCTTGTATGTCTTAGAGGGAACAGTTTCTTTTCTCTGTTGGTCTTAACAGCTAAACAATAACGTTAACATTACATAGCTCTTTGTCATAAAGCTTTTGACTGTAACATCAGAAGGCGGCAAGAACACAGATGTTTACCCTCTGAACATTGTAATATTGCTCCTCTGTTCTTTCCAGTAACTGATGGCACATTTAACCCAGATCTGGGCTATAGTGCTTTAGGCTGTCTCAGCATCGGAGGAAGAGAAGGAGAAAGTGGGGAGGGTGATCACAGAGAGGACTCAGCTTGGAAACTTGCTGTTTTTCTGCATGCCGCTTACTGCTGATACTTCAAGGGAAAGATCTCACAAACTGCAGAGCACAAAAATAAAAATCTCTGTCCTTCTGTTCTTGGCCTGGGTATTTTTTTTCAGTATTTTAATTATTTTCCACGACATTAGTAACTATCACATCTAATTGTACAGCAAGAAAATGAAGACAGAGCAAGCCAGTGCGCTCAGGCTGGGAGAGGTTGAGGCTCCCTTGATGCACTGCATTGTATACTGCACTTGCCACAGTGTGGAGGACGTTCTACCTCAAGGGCAAGGCAGAAAATTCCAAATCCTGAACATCAAAACTACTGCAATCTTATAAAGTGACTCCTTTCTGTTGTGAATGAGAGAATGAATGGTTTGTATGTCATAAACCAATATTCCTTTTGGTTTGCTGAAACATCAGTGCAATTAAATTACCAATGGAGGGCAATTGTATAACAGGGCACTTAATCAAAGCAAGCTTTTCTTTTATTAATTTAATGTGCTTAAAGTAGGTGCCTACTTGTCTTTATAAAATACTAAGTGACAGAGAACATAAGAGTAGGGGTGTATGGGCAAGCCTGTGTCTGGTTGTGGCCCTAGATCAGTGCTGTGATGCACAAAAGTCATTAAACCACTTTGATTCCAGGATAAAGCGGTATATAAATCCTTTTAAATAAATAAATAGTATTCTATGGTCCATATGGTCCCCGCCTATGGAACATATGCGTAGCGGCACTTGCGCACGTACTTACAGAATAGCAGCTGACCAATACTGTACCCACATGCAAGTCCTTTGGAATAGGGACTTTTGCTTGATTCTTGCCTGTAACTACCCAAGTGCCCTATATAGAATCAGCCCCTTGGGTCACAACAGCTGCTGTAACAGCAATAGACTTAAGCATGGCGTAGGAAACAGTCGAAAGTGATCCTGCAAGGAATGCTGATAAAAGGAGACATGCTTTTAAAACTCCCAGCCTGGGATGTAAGGCAGTGAATACTTCCTATGGAATGCATTTCAGAGACGACAGTAACTGGGAGGAGCTGCAGAGCTCTGAATTACGCTCTCTCTATGAATGATTGCCAGATAAGAATGTCATAGTCCTGGAAGCAGTAGGAGCCCGTTGCAATTGAACAGGAAGAAAGTGAAATCAGAAATGCAAAGCTGGAAATTTATTGAACATACATTTTCTTTTAAATGTTGGTACCCAGTGGGTGGAGGAGAAAGTAACTACAAAACCACAGATGGCTTAACATAACTAATACTACGTTCCAACAAATGGGAACATGTACAACCGATATGCAGTAGAAATGCTAGCATTAGCAGTACTTATTTATTGATTTTTTTTCATTATTAGCATTTCTAACCCATAAGCATTTAAGTATGACCTGAGGCTTTTTCCACTCTAAGCAGAATTCTCCTGCAAAGTAGAGAAGGAGTTTGGTGGGTGGACTATCTACACGGAAAGCCAGGCTGCAAATCCTGTTTCTTAGTCTGATGCTTCTTGTGACTTTGGCGCCTCCCCCCCCCCCCCCCTTCTCTGTCGTGTTTCTCGTGATTTGTTTCTTTGTATTTATTATTTTATTTTGCCTTGTATTTTATTGTTCCCTGCCCAGCTATGCACAACTATGGGCGATATATCAAATGTAATAAACTGTAACTGTATGTGCTTGGGCAACCCACCTCACCTTCCATTGCCTCAGCTACCAACTTGCAGCCTCACTTACAAACGTTTCTTAATGCACTCATGCAAGTGAATATATGTTATTTAACGCAAGCCCCATGCATTTCTATGAGGCCGATTTACTAAGTGCAGAACTCACATTACCATACGTTAAAACATTAACACAGATTAGTAGAGGCGGTCCTTACAGGACAATGCAGAAAGTTAGCGCGGGCTTTGCGAGCCCGTAATTCCACGTTTAAGCACATTTTTATGATCCTCCCCATGCAGGAAATAGATGTAAACACCGGCGGAAAAACTAGCGCCCAATTAACGCCGCAATTATTTAAATTAATATTAATTATTTAAATGTATTTAATTGTATTTAAATCTGCTGGGCTGGTATGCAAATCATGCGTATGCCTGATGCAGAGACAGGCGTAGAGGATTTCGCAACCAGCCATAGCACCAAAATGTTTACTGCAGGGTCTGAGCAGAAGTAAACCTCTAACGCTGTCCCCGTCAGTATTTTGATGGCGCCGAGTGCTTTCCCCGATGATCAGGAATTGGGCAAAGGCCCCGTTGCCATCAAAACACTGTTGGGGCCGTGCCGACAAAAAAGGATCCCTGGCGCCCCATCCCCGACAGTAGGAGACAGAGAGATCGTCTCATGCAGCTCTGGAAACTGGCCGTTCCTGCTCCCTGTAGCCAGCTATAGGCCCTACTTACAGTTCCCTGCTTCAACCTGAGGTGCTGCAATGAGGCAGACACGCGCCAGAGCTCAGCCTGCTCGTGGCTTCGGCTCCAACGGTGCTCCCACCACCAATCTCACTGTCCCTTAGAGATGGCTGGGGCTAAGCCTTCCACCTGCTCCTCACCCTTGCTTGCGGGTTCGGGAGCAGGGAGGCTGCTCCTTCTCACCAAGGGGCAGCCCCCCCCCCCATGAGAGGGAAAATTGAGGGAGAAAGGAGGAAGCAGGACTGGAGCCAGAGGGAAGAAAAAAGTGGCTATTTATTTTAGAAAGGCAACCAAACAAAAAGCATCAAGAATTAGAAAAGGAAAACAAAGAAAAAATTCCTAGCTCTGCCTATTTGTGCTGGGCCTATCCCTAGGCCCAGAATCTCCTCAGCTGCTTGGAGACTGAAGTACTGGTGGAAGGGGGCGGTCCTTGCCTATTTATACAAGAGAGAGAAGAGCTGTGATGTCATTCAGTCTCCAAGGCTGCTGGAGGAGATTCTAAACTCTATGGTCTGGGACTGGACTAGAGGGATGAAAAGGAATGAGAATTTTTGTAGCAGAACCTCTGTTTGGCAGTACAGTAAAAAAAAAAAATGCAAATTAGCCACCGGTGCCTGGACAGCAAGCCAAACTAGCGTAGACTTCTTGTGCACATGCGTTTGGCTTGCTCTCCCAGTTTAATGCTGCAGTGGCTCATTTGCATACCCTAACCCTCCTGCATCACACGTTAAATGTGAGCGTGGTCAGGAACTTAAAAAAATCGATCCAGTGCAGGTCTTGCTGCATCAGCCTGTTAGATCGTTCAATACCTAAATTTCTTACCTGCCTTGAGCTTGCATTTAAGATGGCAATAAAAAATCCATGCTACAAATTTGCAATTTAAAATGTATTTAGGGGGAGGATCATTTCAAAGCATTTCATTCACACAAGTTGACTGTCTGAAAATTACCGTCCCTCAATGTGGCTTAGAGTCTCTGGGGTCTTCCACAAGGTCCGTACCTTTAGCTGTATGGAGAGGCGATTCCCCTGGGGTGGTGGGTGGGATTTGCACAGGGGAAGCACTGTACACATGTAGATTGCATTTTCAACTTTATGAACACACTTTTTTAGCAAATTTCTATCTGCAGCAAGTTCTAAAGCAACAGCTCACAGGGATTTTTGCTTTTAATTGAAATTTATTGTAATGTATTCATTTATAAATGAAAACAATTTAACCAAGATGCTTTACAAAAGAGGATAATACAAATTGTCGACATAGCATAAAATATTTGACACAGATAGGAGGTGGTTTTAGAAGAGTTATGTGCTGCTTGTACGTGTAGAAGTCATATTTACAGATACAAATCAGATGTGCCTATAGGTAGTGATTTTAGAAGAAGTGGTACACATTCGTGTAAGTTGGGGCATGCAGAGATTTAAAGGAAGTGTGTTCAGGGTGTAGCTGGGGGGGGGGGGGGTTGTCAATGCATATTTTTGATTTTAGAATGGTAATACATGTGTACCTTGGAAAACATCCCTATAGCATTTACATATGCTTCAACCACATACAATTCTTAGCAAATTTCTTACTTGGACCTCGGGTGTGGAGGAGAGCTTGAGGGGGAAACTGTGCTTCACTCTGCAGTGTTCTGGAGAAAAGCTTCTTAATCAGTTCCCTGCAGACATGCAGATTTCCAGACTCCACCACTTGTACGTGTCCATGGTGCTACTTATAAGCAGTGAAATCTGCACTTTTCGATGCACGTAGCAGTTCTCACACGCGCAAACTCCCTGGCAGCGTCTGCTCTTCTTTGGGACATTTTTTTCTCAAACAGGTCGATACGGTTGTACATGCCACCAAGCATGTGAGCTTTTTTGACAGTGATATCTGTATTTTAGAAAAGATTCTGCGTTCATTGAGCCTTTTCTAAACTACTACTGGATTTTTTGCATACAGACCTAAATGTTTCTGATCTAGACAAGCAATGCAAAGTAATTCTCATAACAGACTGTATCACACTAAATATCCAAAGAACATCACACAACAATAGTCACATAACCCAGCAAACCTAAAACTCCAGACTACTTCGCTTGGCCAGATGGGCCACCGCTATTCTTTCCAGACTAGAAACCTTGTGGCCAGTCTTCAAAAGCACCTGGTAGTCAGCCTTAGGTGCTGATTGTCCGAGTGATGCTTTAAATCAATGCCAGGTCAGCAAATGTATATATTTTGGATGGACAAAAAAAAGGGGCCTGTGGCAATCTGAGAGCAGGGCCTAAATTTTTCCGTATAGCAGTGGTACTCAGTCATTATTTGCATAGATTTATCCATTTAGCTGTACTCATCACTGATCTACAATTCTTTAAAGGTTGCCTGCTTCAGAGACAAAATCTGCCAGTTCTTATGGATTTCGATGTGCTGAATTCAAAAATGACAATTAAAATCGCTGATTGGCTACTGTTTCCAAGATACCTAAGTTGTTCCATTTTACGCGTATATATAGAGTGTTGGTAGTAGAGAGTTTTAATCACAAATTATTATAAATTTAGGGCCCGATTTTTGAAGGTCTTTACATGGGTAACTTCCCTAGTGTGTAAAGGCCTTTTTCTGGGATTTTTGAAGGGCACCTACACAGTAGTGCCCTTCGAAAATCCCAGAATTGTCCCTAATGTACCCAGATACTATCCGCATAGCATTGGGGTGTGTTAGGGGCATTTTGGGGCAGAGTGGGGGCAGAGGTAGGGGCTACATGGGTAGCAGCGATTTTCGATGCTACCCACATAGTCTTCAGTGCCTTAAAGATAGACAAGGTTTTCCCTCGCCTATCTGTAAGGCGCAGAGGTTATGTGGGTAGCATTGAAAATCACTGCTACCTGTGTAGCCTCTGTGGCTGCTGGGGTGTCCAGCGTAAGTGAAAATCCGGGTTAAGGGGGCCAGTGGACAAGCTGTGCACCGCCGTGACGCATAGCCTGCCTAATTCAAAATCAGGCCCTTAGATCTTTTCATGTGTTTATGATTGCCATATATGACCTTGATAATATTTCACCTGTCATCTTTGTTTAAAAGTTTAAAAATCAGCCAAAGGGTTATTTAAATACAATTTATTTAAAAAGTTTGTATGAAACAGAAAGCAAGAAACGACTCTATGCATTAGTATTCATTTCAGACTTTATTCAGTGTCTACTCTGTTTCTTGGCTTGTCGCTTGTATTCGGTAAATGGAGTATCTCTTGTCACTGTCAAGCAATAGTCTGCAAGCTTTGATGGACTCCATTTGCCTTGATATCTTTTCTCCATCACTGCAATGTCCTGATTAAACTGCTAATCATGTTCATCGCTCACTGCTCTGCAGTTCGGTGGAAAAAAATCAAGATGAGAGTGTAAAAAATGTATCTTTAGTGACATGTTGCAGCCAAAACTTTTGTATATATCAGGGAGTTTTTCTAACTCCCTGTAGTTGTCTGCCTTGTTGTTTCTGAGAAAAAGTTGTTGCCTCTAACTGGAAGGCTTTCCATGCCATCCTTTCTTTGCAATGTAGTGCACGGTTAAATGCATCATCTCAACAAAGTTCACGAATCTGAGAACCAACAAATACATCTTCCTTTATCTTAGCTTCACTTAGAGCCCGATTCTGAAAGTGGCCCATCTGGGCCACAGGATGGGCCCATTAGGACCTGATTCTGTACTGAGGGAGCAAAACATTCCCATGGCACACAGAATAAGGCCCTGCATGCTTGCGGGAACATCCTCTCCGCAGGCTCCCCTGTCTCCCACAGCTCAGACCCCCCTCTTCCCAGCTGCCCAATCCATGGCTGGCCAATCAGAGCCTGGATCAGGCTGCGGGGACCCCCCTGCACCCAGCCCCGTTTGTGCCATTTGTGCTGCATATTCCACCTTCGAGGTGGAATATCAGCATGTCCCCCATGACACAGGGCTGGGACCGGAATCGGTCCTGTCCTGCCTCCTCGGCCCACCCCTTCTCCACCCAGACCCCACTCCCTCCCGTCTCCCACCTGCTCTCCCTATCTTGCTGCTCTAGATGTGCAAGGAAGAGCCGGAGGGAGATTAAGGGTAGGACAGTCTGCAGGGCTTTATGTCCCACTGGAATGTGCAGCCCTGCAGGACCCATCTCAGAATCAGGCCCTTAGTCTTAAAAATTTCCCGCTCATATACTTGAAAGCTGGTTTTGTTTTGTCCATGGCCTTGACAAAATTTTTCATTAGACCCAGCTTAATGTGTAAAGATGCTAACAAAATCTTCCTTGATTCAACAAGTGGTGGATGCCACACACTTTTCTTTCCAGGCTCCAATGACTGTTGGAGTGGCCAATCTCTCTTGATGTAGTGGGAATCTTTCGCACGACTATCCAATTCACAGAGAAAACAGTGGTACTTTGTGTATACAGTCTGCAGACCGAGCAACAGAGCAATGACTTTCAAATCACCACAAAGCTACCACTGATGTTGGTCATAGTTTATGCATCTCAATAGCTGTTTTATATTGTCATAGGTTTCCTTCATATGGACTGCATGACCAACTGGAATCAATGGCAAAACATAGCCATTATGCAGCAAAACAGCTTTAAGACTCGTCTTCTATGGTTCGAACAGTCTCCAGTCATCTGGATGACGAATGATATTGAGGACTGCCATCAAACCATAGATGTTGTTGCAGATTACAAGATTACCTTCCATGAAGAAGAATGTAACAAATCTTTTCATGTTCATGAAACATTGAAACCCTAACATCACCTGACAGGAGATTCCACTGCTGCAGTCAGGAGCCCAACAGCTTTTCCTTACTCTTAGGTAATTCCAAATCCCTGACAAGGTCATTCAATTCACCTTGTGTTATGAGGTGTGGTTCAGAGGAGGAGGATGGGAAAAAACCTGTGTCATGCGACATTGATGGCTCAGGACCAGCAGTTTCAGCCCCTTCCTCTTCCTCATCTGATTCAAGTGACAATGATTCTGGAGCATCAGGAACCGGCAGTCCTTCTCCATGGTGTGCTGGGCGAATAGCTGATGGAATGTTTGGATGCTGCACAGTCTATATTTTCTTCTTTGACCAACCTTTCCCAATTGGAGGTGCCATGCAGAAGTAACAATTGCTGATATGATCTGTCAGCTCTCTCCAAATCATTGTCACTGCAAAAGGCATGGATTTCCTTTATCTATTTAACCACTGACGAAGATTTTTTGCAAGTGTTGCAGCATATATGTGGAGCCCAGTGCTTGTCCTGATCTCCAATTTTCAGCTATAGTAAAGGTGGTAGGCTTTCTTAATCAAAGCGGTTATACTACATTTTTGTGATGCAAAAGTCACTTCACCACAAACACAGCAGAAGTGATCTGCATTGTGCAAACAATTACGATGCATCTCTCACTTTGGCTAAAAGAAAAAAAAAATCAAACACTGAGAAGACTGGTCTACAGCCAAAATACTACTGACACATCATGCAAAAAATATTGTGCAATTTATTCTGCAGAGTGATGTAATTAAGCTGAGTTAGGACTGCATCATCTATGCAATTCATATCATGTATGGTGCAATTGCACCTTCAAATTACATCATTCATTAATTGTTTTGTTTGAAAAGCAAGTACTGTCCAAACAAAAACATAGATTTATCACAAATCCAGTCAAAGATGTGTATGTATTTTAGTAATTTATGGTTTAAATGAGATCTTTTTCCATTCTAACTAGCATATCCTTAGCACTTCTGAAGTCGAGGTCGTATGTACTGACCTAGTAGTGTAAATTGACAACTAGAGCCAATAAACAATTTTAAGCACCATTTTCGTTCTTAGTGATCCAGACTTAGCAAAGTTTGACTGAATTCGTTTTGGAAGCATTTTAGCTGTAGAACAGTCATATATAGCAGTCCTAGCTTTACGGGATAACTTTATGTGCATAAACGTCCTCTTATAAAATGACCTCATGGTACACACGCATAAAAATACACGCGGTGAAAAGAAGGCACATATTTTTTACTCAATCAACATGTAGGCATGTTCAGGGGCATCATTTGGGTGGAGTCGCGAAGTATGTCATGGGTTATAAAAGCGCACCTGTCGTTCAGCCATGTACATTTACCCCTGTTCCTGAGGCTGTATGTCAGTCACAGTTCTGACAGGCTCTGTGAAGTTCTTTTATAAAGCTACATAGATGCCTGTTTTTCTTTATAAAATATCCTCAAAATAGGTGCCTACATGGACTCCCAGCCTAGGCGACATGTTATAAAATTACTCTCCACACATATAAGTAATTAGTTTAAGTTTAGGAGCACATACTACTTCTCATCTTTATGAGACTGCTTGCCTTTGAATATTATCCCCCCTTTTCCTTATTCACCTCCCAACACATCTTTTTTCCAGGGCTGTCATCCAGACACCCTACCATGTCCTCAGACTGCTCCCTTTCTAACTCTTCAAATATTCCTTCTGTCACTATCTGTACATTGCCCCCCCCCCCCCCACCACCACATTATACCCATCTCCCTGCTAGGAAAATCAAATTTCCTCTCCCCTTATTCTCCCCATCCTCCCTTTTTGAGGACTGATACAAAAGCCAGTGCAGATAGTTTGAAGAAGTTCCCCAAAATGCACAAAACAGTACTGGTTTTTGCTGCTCTCCCCGAAACTCTCAGAACTTTCACTCACTTGCTTGGTCTAACTAAACTGCACCTATTTTGAGGCCTCAGATGTTGGAAGTTCTGGTTCCAGGTTATAAGGAACCGGCAGAGGACACTGCATACACAAACTTGTGCTTGATGTATCTCAGGAAAATAGGACTACAAGTGTATCAATACAACAAGGCAAAGCAGACCTTACCCAACTAAACTTTATAACCCGGAACCCCATGAAAACCCTGTTAGCCACCAGTGTGTCCTCTTCATAGCTCATGCCTCAGTGACATTACTGGGCACTACCCATACAGCTCCAGGATTTTTGCCCTCCTCTCCAACCTCAAATACACTCCTCCTTTCTTTAATATTGTAACTGCTGTTGTCCTTTCCCTCCAATGTCCTTCCCTGCCCAATCATTCCCGGCCCTCTGTTTACTCAGTTACCTTGTAGCCATCCCATCCTAATATGGACTCTTCTGAACTGAAGTAAACATATTACTTTGCACAAGTCCTTGCCACTAGTTACCGGAGCCAAAAAATAAAAATCTTCAACAAAGTTTGCTATTAGCTAACTTACTGGAAATGAATAGCTTTGTTCCTATCAAGAAATTAACCTATGCAATGCTCACAGTGCTAATTGAACAATTTTGTGCTTGACTGAATAAGTGTGTCTATGTTTGTGTGTACAGGAAGGTGTCTCTGAGGGCAGGTTTTTGTGTGAAAACAGCTCTCTCATAAGAAAACAATCAGTCATTCCTTTCTGCATAAATTCAAGGGATCACCTCTTACAGGTATGTATCAGAATAACCTCATTAAGAATATTGAGTTCAAGAAACCATGGGACAAGGTCGTTTACTAAAGTGTGCTACCCGGGTAATGCATTTTGGGCGCCACTCTAAATTGTAGCACGGGGCCCTGTGCTAATAAACCCACAGAATCTGGGCAGTGCCTGGGTGGGGTGTGAGCGTTTCCACCATAGCACCTCTAGCACAGGCCTTGAAACTGCTGGCACTTGGTGGGGAGAAACTAACGCAACATAGTGGGTGGTGACAGTTTCTTCCCATGGGGGTATTAACACTGTGAGCTGCGTTAAATTCAGGGGAATGGCTGTCACCCCCCCCCCCCCCCGCATCTAACACAGTGCCCCACAGTGCTAGTAATGTGAGCCAAACCTGCGTTACTAGTGTGACGCTTAGTAAACATGCTCCTATGTTCCTTTGATGCTCTTTTATTCGTTTTTCGGCAATACAAGAGGTATGTGCATGTTGATGGGCAAAACGGGTGTGTGAATTTTTAGAGTCATGAGAAGAAATAACTCCCTAAATAATCCCCTCCCCTCAAATCCAGAATATAAAACTTGACGAAGTTAGGCTGATCTCTGTTAAGACAAGTAAAGCTAGCAGTTAAAGGTCTTGGAGCTTAGGTCCATATATTCATCCTTCCCCAAGATTTTCATAACTAAACCACTCATCACAATCCCCCTGGAAGAGGACGAGGAGGGAGTGAGAGGGAATGGTTGGAGAAAGTCAACGTAGGGGTGATTTGAGACAGTGATTTTAGAGTCCCAGAAAGGAGGGAAGGTAAGAAACTCAGTGAGGAAAAGGTACAGAGAAGCATTGGAAAGCTGAAGGCTTGGAAAAGGGAGGGCTGGAGAAGGGCATAATCTGGCTCCGAATGGATAGAGTCCAAGGAGATAAAAGTGACATGCAAGAGGAAGATCCATTTCAGAGACAGACTCGGGAGGAAGTGAAGGAGGACAGGAGGAAAGATTAAAATTGGAAAATGGAAAGGAAACTCTAAAAACGGAGTTATAAAACCAACAAGAGTAAAATGGCAAAAAAAAAATCAGGACCAATACAATCAGAAAAATAAAATGTTCAGAAAACAAAGGTAGAAGAAAAGTATTTTATTTTCAGTTTAATGATTGAAATACGTCAGTTTGCAAATATGCTGTATCTCATAACTTTTATTTGCACATTAAAGGAAGAAATGCATTTCTATCCCTAGTTCTTTGGTACTACGGAGTCTGGGGTTTCAGGTTCAGGTTTTGTATTTATATGTGGAGCTTGATTTTATGTTTGGTAAGGGTCTGCCCACATTGTGCATATGATCGAGGTGTGGTATTCTCTTTGTTCACAGTTTCTGTGTAGGGATCGGAAGCAATTGCGCTCTTTTTCCAATAGAAGGTACCTGGTATATTATTTGCAGTCCTGCCGCAGTGCAAGTCCTGGGAGTTAGTGATGTTGCAGATTTGCTGCATATTAGTTCTGTTTTTTTTACAAGGTTTTAAGTAACTGTTTTGGGTGACACCACATTAGAGACTGTAATTATAATTTGCATGTTGCAATGAGTGACAGTTCTATTTGAGAAGACTGAGTTTGGAAAGCCTCTTTTCTGCAGGTTGCTTTTAAATATCCAGTTATATTCTTCTCTCTATGTATAACAGACCTGTTAGTCTAAATGCAGAACTTTGTTCACACATTTTTTGACCCAACTGTTTTCTCCAGCTCAGTTGGAACCAGGCTGGCATCCGGACCTTAATTCTCACTAACTGGGAATTTTGCCTCATTTTTCTATTATTTCTCTGTCCCCCCAGTTGGGTCACTGTAGCCTAGCTCCCTTTGGAATCTTTCAACCATGGAGCCTCACTCTGGCCATCTACTGTAGGTGTTGCTCCCATGCAATGATCACGCCTTCCTCTTTCCTCCCTCACAGCATCCTCAACCCTGGGGATCACACTGGAGACCTTCTGCATGGTAGTTTACTGCACGTACTATGAGCCACCAGGTTAGCAGAGTCTTTAAGCATATTAATACACAATGGGGGTTATTTTGAGCCATGAATAGCGGGGATAGACGGCCCGATGGGATGTCCATCCCCGCTATTCGTACCCTTGCCTGCCTCCGACTAACTTCCCCGCCAGTTGTGCGGGGAAGGGGCGGTCCAGGGGCAAATTCTGGACGGGCAGTGGGCGGTCGCTGGCCCTGGATGTATAGGGCCAATTCAAATATCGGTGGAATAACTTCCTTGGACGGTTCTTTTTGGCGGCTTTTAAATGGAGCTGTGGTGCCATGGCAACATGACACCATGGTGCCGTGGCTCCATTTAAATTCCCTGAGTTAGCTGGGTGCAATTCTGCATGTACAGGCTGGACAGAATCGCTGTCCCAGCTTGCACATGCAGGACTGTTTGCGATTCTGGTCTCACGGGGCTGGACGTGCCCCGTGGGATCAGAATTGCGATCCTCTCTGTGTGTCCGATTCAGACCAGACGCACAAAGGGGTTCTATGTCTGGGACAGAATCGGGCCCAATATGACTTTTCAAAAACTAATTGTATTTGGAAAGGGCTAGGGAAGGGAATACAAAATTGAAACCTATGGCACCCAATATTCTTTCAGCAGTCGGAACCGTGAAGAGTAGGTCTATACTGGGGTGAGTCTGATAAGCCCAAATATTATAGGACTTCCATACCTTCCTCCTCTGGAAGTGGCATGATCATACAGGAAGCTCTACCCCTTCTCGTCTTGAAACAACTGGATTGTATAAGGGACCCACTCCATTCCCCTAAGTAGTAGCATTGTACAGGACGCATGGGACCCTCCTCCTAAGAGGTATGATTTTAGTGGTGGGGAGGATTCTATAATTTAGGAAAGTCTAAACCCAGGTTATAATAACTATCTGGGAATTTCTTCTTCAGAATTACAATTTCTAGCTGCCATACAGCTGTGCTCAGTCTGCCTCAAATTATCCACTTTGTAAACAGAAACAACGATGACGAGAAACTCTATCCAGCAAACCTGCCATAAGGCACAGAAGGTACTTGGCTTCACCTCATGCCTCATTAGGCCCCAAAATATGGGTTTACTGTACCTAAGGATCCTCTAGAATGCCTAATTAACACTGCACACCTGGCAGGCACAGATGGCACAGCAGAACTAAAGAGAGTCTCGGAGACACTGCAACCGAGATGAAAACCTGCTCTGCCTGAACATTTCTTGTTTATCACCGATGGTGGCAATAAAGCTTGAATTCTTGTTGAAAGTCATGAGGTAGGCAGCGGGGACTTTTGGGTGGGAATGGGGAGGAGAAAGGAAAAAACATTCAAATCCCCCCAAAAGAACAAGATAAAAAGAGAGAGTACCGAAACAAGATACTCCTCCAACTAATGTAGCTGCTGATTCATGAACCTCCAGTCCTATTTGTGAACAAAGAAAGCGTTAAATTAAAGCAGAGTTAAAAACAACAATGGAAATCTTACATTCTAATACGAGCATGTACCATTGGAGTATTTTGTTTTACACAGGTACACACACACACACAAACACACACGCGCGCGCGCACACACACACACCCACACCCACACACACCTGAGAACTGGTGTTAGTTCGATCAGTCAGAGCACTGCAGTTATCTGCTAAACCTCTAATTGCAATGAAGGGACAGGTTCCATTAGTCTTCATTTCTCTCTTCCCCGATTTCTGTCCGTATTGCTTGCTTACACCACGGAGGTTCATGCTTATCTGCATAATAAATTAGCTGTCCTGCTTAAATGCTCCGTGGATCATTTTGCAGCATGAGTACTGGTTTTTGAGATCTGAGATCCGATTGCTTTCCTAGCTGAACTCCAGGCTAAAAACCCACCTCTTTCTGGGTAAAACCCACCTCTTCCAGGCTGCTTTTGGATCCTGATGCTCCTCACTCTCTTGTTCACTACTTACCTGTATCTTTCTATACACTAGTCCCCTGTTTTATGATGTTCTTTATCTTGATTAGATTGTAAACTCTGATGAGCAGGGACTGTCTCGTAAATCTATATGTAGAGCGCTACATATGCCTTGTAGCGCTATACAAATGGTAAGTAGTAGGTAGCAGTAGGGAGAATATTTATCCAATAGAAACCTCTGGTTTCAGTCTCCATATAACATTCTGTCTTAAACTAGTGTTTGAAACTGGCAAGGATAAAAGGGAGGTGCTACGTTCCCAGACGTGAGGCTTCAAATAGTCCATATCTAGAGTTCCAGAAAGCCCAGATATGTATCTTCAAAGGTCCTGGTCATCATCGACAAAGGTCCGGCATATATTTCTGAAAGGCCTGGATGCAAGATGCTAAAAATCCAGACTCTGCACCTTCAAAAGACCAAGCTTCATCCTCTTACTTTTATCATCCATAGACATAATTTTTTTGGTTTGGTTTTACAGTTGGTCTTCATCTATCCAAACGGTTTTTCGCTGTTCTTCTACAATTTTTTCCTTGATGATTCGAATGAGATCCTCCATGCTGCTCCACGACTCCACTTCCAGGGAGGCATAAAGACACGGCAGGGCTTCCAACTCCTTCTCCTTCTGACGGCACATGCGTAAGAACTCTTCCTCACTCTCCGGTTTTGTTCAGCAGCCTCCTGTACCAGGAGAAATCAAATGTATTTATGAAAGAGGCTACCACTTTTCCCCTTAGTGGCTAGATAATTTTCCTATCAGATGGCTTATTTTAATTATTTTATATAGCCAAGATATACTGATGCTTTAAGTATCACATTGTCTTTTGGGGTGGTTTGCATTATACATGTGTTAACTTCTAGCTTAATCTAATATTCATGATGACATTTATTGTAAATTTGTATGTTTATTATTTATAAGGATATCCACATGGTATTTAGTAATTAATGGTGATCTAAATTATTTAAATAATGCAACCAGGGCATATTGTGTCATTAACTGTTATCTTTATTTGTAATTACTGGATTTCATACTCAGCACTTTCTGTGCGTGGTGCACCCCCCTGAGGAAATTACCTGCAACCAATGCAGCGGCTGTCATATCTCATACTGGCTCTGAGGCTGATTGTGTATATTTTAAATTTCCACTCTGGCTCATTTTTACTATACTCCAGCCAGTGCCGGTGTAAGACATTAGGCCCCCTACGCAACCTTCAGCCTTGCACCCATCTCTCTTACCTTTTATGCCCATGGAACCCTCTCTCCCTCCCTGAGATTTCGAGAATTCAACTCAATAAACACAATCACTGAAACACTGCACCACCCAGAATGCACCTGTAAAAATGCATAATCAGGCATCGTCCTTTCAAATATTACAATACAGTAAGCAAATATGATGTTGAAACTTTGACTACACACCAGGCTGGGACTGCACAGGACAATAGTTTTCAACTTTTAAGACAGATAATACAGCACACATCTTGGGGGGGGGGGGGGAAATAAACAATTACAAATAATTAGAAACATGAAATGCAATTACAAATATTCTGAAAATAATTGTTGGCATAGCAATGCCTTCAGAGCTTTATAAAAATTTGTATATGAACTCTCAAGGCACGTATTAGCAGGGAGAGAGTTCCAAAGACAAGGGATTGCACAAACAAAGGCAGAAGTCCAAGTCCATTCAAATTTAAAGTGCCAACAGGATGGAATTGCAAGATAATTGGCCTGGGAAGATCTGAGTGTACATTGAGGACAATATGGAATTAGCAAAGCATGTAAATACAGGGGGGGGGGGGGGGGGATCCCGTATTAAAAGTCCAATGTGCTATTATCATGAATTTTAATTGGATCCTGCAAAAAACAAAAAACCAATGCTGCACCATCAAATATGGTGTGGCATGGTCAGAGCGTTTCTACATTCTGGCAGAGAAGGACCAGTTGGTTCCCAGGTGGGAGCTCTTCTAGGTACACTTTGCCCTAAAAGGTACCAATGAAGGGGATATTTAACCCCCCTACGAACTTCCCTTCTAAGCAAGGAACTCAGTGAAGAACAGACAGAAAGCAGGACAATGAGGAGAGAGTGACTATTTTCTGTCTCCCACACTGTGTCCCTGCTGGCATAACTCAGAATCAGAACAAGAAATGTCTGAGCTGTTCATTACCTGAACCTCTTAATGTTTTTTTCAGAAACCTTGATGAAAAGAACAATCGGGTAGATCTTTGCTTTGATTAAATCCTTTGCACAGCTCAGTCCAACTTCAAGTAAACAGTGCTTGTTCTGAAAGCATACAATAGTTTAGTTTAGTTTGCTACTATGCTTTCTAGACCACCCTATGCTTAGGGGCATAAGAGGGGTTCACAATATAAAACAACATCTAACAGACAGTTTAAGAGACTAAATGAACAGGGACAATAACAGAATAAAGTAGGTCATCTGTTAAACCATGTCTCTCTAGTCCACTGTGTCCCACACTCTTGTTAAAATACACAAAATACATGATGGCTGCATACAGGGCCGTACCAAGGGCTGTGCGAGCGGTGCGGCCAAACAGGATGCAAGCACAGAAGGGGGCTCTGATATCATCACTGGGCATCCACGGAGCTCAAAAAGAGTGAGTTACTGATTGTGGCTGGGGGGAGGGGGGCACCAGATTCGTTAGTTGCACAGGGTGCATTTCTAGGCTGGTATGGTCCTGGCTGCACATTGTCTAAAGGTTTATTCCCATGCCTAGTCATGAGTAAGGGGAAGGACATGGCTTTAAGAATAGCATATCCACAAATTAATTATGGAAGCCTGATCCCTTCCAAGGAAATGGGAGGGGCAGAGGGCAGTGAGAGGAAAACACAGGGGGCAATTTTCATAGGCATTGATATGGTTAGCAGTCTTAGCATTAGGGGCTAGCACCATGAGACTGGTGTCATTTTGAGGGATGACGGAGATGGGGAAGGAGTGGAAGGGGACAGCTCCTCCCCAATCACCACTGGATCACCAGAGAAGCTCCGGTAAGGACCGAGGGTGGTTTGAAGGGCTTTGGGGAAGTTCAGGTTGACTGGGGAGCCAGTCTTCATTGTTTGATATCCAGGGTGGGCTGGGGAGGGGGGGATAGCTATCTACATGATGTGAGTGCAGTTTGGGGAAGAGGAGATATTTCAAGTGTTTCAAGAGGGATGGGGTCCTTAATGTTACTGCGGATCTTATGATCTACAGCACTGGACTTGTTATACAGATGGGGAGGGAGAGAAGGCCACGGGGTAGGGTCCAGATGTTGATGTTGATGCAGCAGCGGCCATGTAGTAGGCATTGCGATAACTCAACTGGACTTAACACCACTTCCTGAGATGTGTCATGCCCTAGCCCTCCGCCTAAGGCTTAGAGGGATAGGGATGCCATTAACTTCCCTTGTAAAAAGCTTAAACAGAATATTTTCTTCTCCAGTGAAGGATGCTGGAAATAGTAGTTCTAGCCTTCTAATAGGAAGTGTAGTTATGCACTGAGAGTGTAGGCAAAAATGAGAAAGTTTATTTCCCCAAAACGCAAACAAAGTTCAAGCATGTTGTAATAGGATACTTTTCCAGGTATTCACTCCAAGTCATTTACAAACTGGGCTGTATTAGCTTCACAGTCCTTTCTTTTATGCAAGTGCTTCAAAATAACAGACAGAAAAAAACATAGCTTCTTCATTCAGCCAAAGTAAAATACCTTCTTTTACCTTTGTCTTCATTCAGCACTCAAATACAGAAACAATAAGTATTCTCCTCTTAACAAGAGCATGCTCCTACCTTCTGCTTATGGCTAGGCTTCCTTACTCAGTTTTTCAGGAGACTTTTATCTTCTTAGCTATTTCTTAGCTGAAAGACTCAACACTATCAGCTTTACACAGTGTACAGTCCATGAGCTCCTCTGGCTGCATAGAATCTTGCTCAATGAGGTCCAACTGCATTCCCTCTAGCTCCGGTAATGCAGTGCCCTGCTCTGAATCTTCAACGTACGTCCCAGGGTAAACCCTCTCTAAGGAACCCTGCATTTCTCTGGAGTACAGCTCTCCCCGGTAAGGCAACGTTATCTGTGAGGCTGTGGACACTTCCCCCTGGCTGTGCTCACCCGTCTCCCTCCAGCTTCCGGGAAACCATCCCTGACTTACTTGCCTGCGTTCCTCTCTGGAGCTCTGCCACGGATTCCTGTTCCAGACTGTGAACTCTTGGGCTGAGTCCTGGGCTTCCAGCTCTGAACTCTCTGAATCCTTTCAACAGGAACTGGGGTTTGAAGCTTTCCCTGTGCACTCTCTCTGAGCACTGCTCTCTTGGTCTCTCTCCTCCCAGGCTCTCTCCACGGCCTTCTCGTCTCCTCCCCAGCTGTCTCCTCAGCTCTGGGTGTGATCCTCCTTCTGGCTGTGGGTGTGGCTCTTCTCTCCACTGTGGGTGTGGCTCTCCTCTCCACTCTCTCTAGCCTCGGTTTATATCTCTGCTTCTCAGGCCGTGTCTCTCTCTCTCTAGATAGGTGCATATAATCATCTTCCAAGCCTGCAACTACGTCAGCAGAGCTTGGGTGTGGCAGCCTAAGTTCAGATTCCCTGTGCTTGCTCTCTCTAGGGAAACACTGAAACCTGTGCACTTCAGGGATGTCACTTTTCTTAAAGGTAAAATCCTTAGTTTCTCCTATTTCCATAGGCTCACTATGGACTTCATTATCACAGGTGGTATTATCTGCAGCTATGTTACTGGCATTTCTGATAGCCAGTGTGTGGCAATTGCTCACATCCTGGTTGCCACTTGTGGCCATGCCTTCTCCCTGCTCCGATCTGCCTCTTCCCGTATTTACCATAGGAAATTCAGATTCTGCTCAAAATTGCTGCACTCTGCATTTTCCCTGCGTTAGCTGTCAACGCAGTGCAATAGCACGTATTATGTGCCGTGTTGACAGCTAATGAAATTTAGCAAACAGGCCCCTTAATGGGTTGATGCAATATAGTAAAATAGTAACATAGTATATGACAGCAGATAAAGATCAGTATGGTCCATCTAGTCTGCCCAGCAAGGCGGCAAGAGTAGGTGCACCTGCCGCTCCATACAAGTTACCTCTCCCCATGCCTTTGTATAGGGGTGTACCCACCGTTCCACATAGGGCAACCCTGTCTGTTGAGATATAAGAGATAGTTAAGTTTATTTTGAATTTATCCTGTTGCTATAAAGGGATCCACTGTGTCTGTCCCATGCCATTTTAAATTCTGTCACTGTGTTTGCCCCACCACTGCCATTGGGAGGGCATTCCAAGCATCCACCACCCTTTCAGTGAAAAAGCATTTCCTGACATTGCCTTTCAGTTTACCCCCTTGCAGCTTCATGTTATGCCCACTAGTTTTACAGATTTTCCGTCTTTGGAAGAGCTTTGTTTGTTCATTAATACTCTTTAAGTGTTTAAAGGTCTGAATCATATCTCCCCTGTCCCTCCTCTCCTCCAGAGTGTACATATTTAGGTCTTCAAGTCTCTTCTCATACAACTTCTGATACAGGCTACAATTAATTTTGGTTGCCTTCCTCTGAACCGTTTCCAGTCTTTTTATATCCTTTGCGAGATATAGTCTCCAAAACTGAACACAATATGCCAAGTGAGACCTCACCAGCGGCTTGTACAGTGGCATTAGTACCTCCTCCTTTCTGCTGGTAATTCCTCTCTGTATGCAACCCAACATCCTCCTGGCTTTGGCCACCGCCTTGTCACACTGTTTCCCACTTTGAGTCCTCAGAAATAATCACACCAAGGTCCTTCTCCTGGTCTGTGAACATCATCCTCTCGCCCCCTATCGTGTACATTTCCCTTGGATTTCTGCTTCCTAAGTGCATGACACTGCACTTCTTCACATTAAATCTTAACTGCTAAGCATTAGACCATTCTTCCAGCTTTTGTAGATCTTTCCTCATGTTCTCCACTCCGTTGTAAGACATGGCAAATAATATTAAAAAAATAGTGGTCAAGTCTGGGCCTTGTAGGTACAGAAGACATTGCTAGCTATATCCTAACCTGAGGTAAGTGCATTTCCTTGGCTGATTCAGCAGACTCTTTTTCAGCTTTGAATGAGGTTCCACAGTGTGTTGTGCGCGAGTGTGTGTGTGTGCGTGTTTGTATGCTTTGGCGGGAGGGGGAAGGAGAGGGAATGAGGGAGAGAAATAAAAGAGTTAAATGACACTGCAAGGGTGGAGAAAGAGGGGGCAAGCACTGTGATGGGGCAGGAGGAAGAGGAGAGAGTGAAGGGGGAGGGAAAAGTTAGAGGGTAAAGGGAGAGATAGAGGGCTGCATGGAGGAAGACTGGATGCGTGGAGACTTGCTCCTGCATGGAGTGAGGGGAAAGAGAGGGAATGGAGGCTGAAAGGGGGGCATGGGATGGGGTAAGGTGGACTGGAGTGTTGACTCACCAGAGGAGAACTGCACACGTCACATACCCTTGCTACTCCTTCCCTACTACCAACAACTAAAAAAATAATTGGGTGTAGGGAAGTAGAAGGCAGGAGTATAAAATGAATACATTTCTGGAGGAATTTTAGAATCCGTGCTACTATATCATTATATTTTTCTTTCTATTTTTTCAACAGATGCAGCCACAACCTACTTATCCCATCATGTAGTATATACCAGATTTTTTCACACCACTGATAAAATATTTTTAAAACAGAGCATCTCTAAAATTCCCAAAACTCTCAGGAAGTCACAACATCAATTCTTCCTAAAATTCATAGATATGATCCCCAAGAAATCCATAAAAACTCTAACTCCTACTTACGCCTGTGCTTTCCACACTGCCTGTGCATTAATAAAGCGCGCCTGATGACTGGTAGTGTTATTTAAGCAATACTGTCAGAGTTTTCCAACAACATCTCTTCAGATGTGCTGGCTCGCACACAAAAACAAGAAATGTTTGCCCACCTTCATCTAAAGAGGATTTTTCTCTGGTCCCAGAAGGGATCTCATGAGAGTGGGCACTGTAATACAGCTTCAAACAGAAAATGTGTTTGCAAGAAACAGCTTGTATTATGTGACCCTTCAGTGGTAACAGATGACATTACTTTGATTATCAGAAAAGAGAAGAATAAGTCAAACACAATTGCTATCTGCCGCACAAGGCAGGACTTACCTTAGCAGTAACGGCATCGATATTAATTGGTGTGATACATTCATAACTGTTAGTATTCTTTTCCCGGTAATAGATAATGACTTCTGCCTTCTGCTTTCTGTTGAATTCTTCCTTCGATACAATATCTAGAAAGAAATATGACACCCTGGGCTAAAGTTTCCCAATAATGAATTATCAGACTATCAAGATAGAAGAAGCACATTTCACGGGATCACAGTTTGCTTCTATATGTTGATTTCCGTGCATTCAAAGAAACTTAGAGGCCAGCATCTGTGTAGTAATTGCTTTCGGAGGCAATGGAGATCATTCAGAAACAAGGGTTGTGGGGCCTGACTTCCCCACCGGCTCTCCCTGTACATCCTGTGCATCAGTACAGGAAGAGCTGGCAGGGGGCGGGATCAGGGGTGGAGTGGGGTGGGCCGGCCCAGCAGCATGTACAGGGCTGATTCAAGTACTGGGCTCATGGGGATGTGCTGCTTATTCCACCACAAAGGTGGAATAAGCGGCATTTTGTGTGCGATAAGGGCTGGGGCCGGGTGCGGGGGTCTCCGCTGCCCGATCCAGGCCAAGGCAGGCCAGCCTTGGGTCGGGCAGCGGGGAAAAGGGAGGCCGGAAACGCCAGAGTCAGGGGCACACCCGGCTGTTCTGGGGCCCGATTCTAGCTACCGCGGGAACATTTTGTTCTTGCGGTCCAGAATCAGGTCCAAAGAGGCCCATCTTGCCTGGGGCCATCCGGACGTGCCCCTTCGAGAATTGGGCTGCATGTCTCCAAATGGGTTAGTTTGTGCATACCATGACAATAATGAACCTCACTCTGTAGCCAGGGTATGTGGAGTATGATCTCAATGTACTATTGACCCTCGCCAGAGTATTTGCATTGGGCCAAAGAGGAGAGTCTCCTTCTGGAGTTTGTAAGATGTCACATGTATAGACAATTTATCAGTGTGTGCCTGAAAATTCCTTTTAATCTAGCCTGATGGGAAGAATTTCTGTATCCTTTTTCCACCGTTTCTTCCCCTTTGTAGGACTGTGGTTTTGTTAATTCCAAATAAAAACATTGGGGTGGGGAGGGACATATTCAATGTCCGTGGCGAGGCTAGTTCAAGCACCTTGATTCTGTGGCTTTATTGAAAACCAGATATTTAGCAGCAGAAACTATCTGGTTTCCGTCGTGAATATCTGGGCTCGCTGGATAGTGGTGTTGCGAGTTGGTTAGCGGCAATGTTCAGCTGCTAAGTGCATAGCGAAAACCGCCTAAAGTTAGGACAGCGAGTCAGGTGACCCGACTTTCATCAGGTGGCAGCGGAATATTGCTAGTAAGCACATAGCTGTCACCAGCACCCCCAAAGTGCCCACAGACTGTCCCTGTTCTAACCAGACATTTTTCCCATGGTCTGTGGGGATAGTCAACCGCACTAGCTGTTTAGTGCCGCGAATATCAGGCTGGCCACCTTTTAACCGATTAAGAGGTCTGCTCACTGGCTAAAATGCTTTGAATATGCCCCCCCCCCCCACCTTAATTTTAAAACTGATGTGGTGGGGAGGAAGGTGTTAAACAGTCCAACAAATATAGAGAAGAATACCATGATAGGGCTTTTTTTATCCTAAAGTTCAATCTAGCAGATGCAAAGCCTCATGGTTAATTGACTTGATTTATTACGGTATTAATCTTGTTAAAATTTACATTTTTTTCAGTGTTAGACAAGGGAAAAAATACTCTACAAATGGATATCAGCAGGCTGCAGATAATTGAACCACCACCTTGATTTAAGTTAAAGATGTGCTTTCATTTTGAGACACATGAAAACGTCAAATAACACTGGTTGTTTTATTTTATGTCCTTTATTTTCCTTTTGTTTTTTTTCCATTTTAGTATGTACTAAAAGCATACAGAGGGTCATTTAAGAAGGTTTGCCTAGGTTTACGCATGGGTTTATGGTAGGAAGCATGGTATTTTAGTGATTTCTGCAGGTAATGTAGTTGGTTGCTAGTCTGTAAGTATGTTTCTTAGAGCAATGGTACATACTTTTGTTGTAAACATGTACAGAGGCAGAGTTTGGGTGGAATGTGGGCGGAGTGCAAATTTACATGCATAAGTTTATTTATTTGTCCATTTTGCTATACGCACGCTTTATCTAAGAGTCAAAGCGGTTTACAGATAAACAATTCACATGTGATTGTTACATAGAACTATTAACCAGCGATAATGATCAAAAGTGGGTAAACATCTTTAACTTTAACTGAATTAGTAGCGTTTATATAAACACTAACAAATAAATTAACCATTTGATGCTGAGAGTAAAGCTTTAGCACTAGAGAGGTGGGGCAATTATATCTGTAATACTGTACCTAGACTTGCTGACCCCATACCTTGAGTAAGTCTCCTTACATAGGTCACCCTGAAAATGCACCCAATCCTGTCCCTGACCCTTATCCTCCTCACCTCCTGGTCCCCCAACCTATCGCATGCCTTTAACCCCAGCATCAGTCACATTCCAATCATCCACAACAATGGAAGAAGAGGTCTGAAATTCCCCGCCACACCACAACAAGAACTAACACAGCCCATCCTCATCTACTACACATCCCCTTGCAGAACCTTAAGAAGAGCCAAACTGAGAAATATAATCACCAACGCATACTCAAGTGCTCACTTATAAACGCTGGATCAATACGTTCGAAATGGCCTGTAGCCAATGACCTGATATCCCATCACGACCTCGATATCCTAATGATAACCGAGACATGGCTATCCGAATGTGACAACGTTCTCATCAACCAGATGTCACCACCAGGTTTCTCTGCCTACGCAAGCCATAGGACCAACCAGATCCAAACTCCAATTTAAACTAAGCAACGCCACCAGCACAACCCACCTTGAAATGATCACCATAGCAAACGAACACTGTACAATCAACCTACTATACCGAGCACCAACATCTTCACCAGACGATCTTCCAACGAGAATCGACCTCGCTTGTAATTCCAATAACCCACGCTCCCCAAGTTGGTTAATAGGAGATTTTAACCTTCCTTCCCTGCAAGATGCACATTCATCAGCTTTCCTGGAAGCAATGTACGACCTAGGCTACGAGCAACTCGTCGACTCTCCTACTCACATTAAGGGAAGCAAAACTTGACCTGATCTTCGCTCCCCAGACTGCCATCAACTCTACCCATAGCCCTTGTGACTTCCATAACTCCAGTACCCTGGTCTGACCATAACCTCCTCACATTTCACATACCCACCAACTACCACAGCAATGGCGATAATAAATCACAGGCCCCTCCTAGAACCATGACAACACGCTTTCGGCCCCTCGTTAGGGACAAAGTCCTCGAGAAGGTCTTACCTCTCCTTACCAACACATCTCTCGAACCAGATGAATTGGTATCCAACTGGGACGACGCTCTCAGAACCGCTGCCTGCCTCCCAGCCACTAGAAGAAACCAAAGAAACGGGAACACGCACCATGGTACTCTGAAGACCTGAGAGCATCGCTTTTCCACCTACGCAAGCTCGAGAGACAATGGCGCCGAACCCGGACCTCCGAGGCACTCTACACTTATTCCTCACACCTACAAACACACTGAACGAAGACGATGGAAAAAAGAAAACATTACCATTCAGATATTCTAAAGCAGTCGTTGAACAAACCACATGACCTGTTCAGTATTGTAAAGTCCTTAACAGGTGACCCAGCACTTGCTCAACCACCCATGCCCCAGCCACAGGACTACTCCAACTATCTACAGTCAAAGATGATCCAAACTAACATGAATGCAACCTCCATAACCCTCTCCACCCCATACGAAACCCCCCATCCAGCCCCTCTGCTCAAGTTCCGTGAGGTATCCAACAAAGAGATCCAAGACATTATCTCAGCCATTAACCTCACCACTGCCCCCAACGATCCCTGTCCAGCTAGCTGGATTAGAGAGCTGCGCCTCGACCTCAGTCCCGCCATATGCAGAATTCTGAACCAATCCTTCTCAACAGGGTCCTTCCCACAGAGTTTAAAGTATACATCAATTCGTCCACTGTTGAAGAACAGCAGAATCGACCCCTCTAAAGCAGAATCTTTCAGACCAATTTCAAGCATCCCCCTGCTTGCCAAAATCATCGAGAAGGTAGTCCAGTGACAGATTCAACAGCACATCGACACTGCAGCACCACTTGACCCATCCCAACACGGCTTCAGGGAAGCACATGGTGTTGACACCATCCTCACAACCCTCTTTAATGACCTAGTCACAGGACTTGACAACATCACCAAGGATTTGTCCTCATCTTTATGGACATCGCTGCCGCTTTTGACTCGGTGAACCACGAGATACTACTACTCCGTCTCATAGAGAAAGGAATACAAGGCTCAGCTCTAGCATGGTGTAAATCTTATTTGGCCAACAGATGGCAACAAGTCAGAACAGGCCCCACGACCTCAGAGCCATTTCCACAGAAACAAGTTGTGCCTCAGGGTTCGTCATTATCTGCATTGATGTTTAACATTTACATGCAGCCAATCTGTGCCTTAATCCGCTCTTTCAATGTTCGATGTCTGGCCTATGCAGATGACATCCTGATTTACATACCTTTCAAGATTGATCAATCAGACTTCTCACCAATATTAAGATGCTTCGAAGCGGTTAGCAGACTGGCTCCTATCACAGAACCTACGGATTAACCACAGCAAAACTGATGTCCTATTTGTTACAAGAAATCAGAAGTTCTCACCACCCTCCTCATTACATGTCAACAATGCTGAGTTGAAGACAAAATCCACAATTCGCTATCTGGGCATTACACTTGACCAACGGCTCGACATGTCTGCACATGTGAAGAGCACCACGAAAGCAATATATCACAAGATCCGGACACTACGTCATCTCCGCCCCTTACTTGACTTCACCGACTACCGAACAATCTTCCAAGCCTTGGTACTCCCACATCTTGACTTCGCTAACATCATTCTCCATGGACTTCCTCAGTCAACACTAAACCCGTTCCGCCTCGTCATGAACTCAGCTGCGAGGGTACTTGTAGGATTATCGAGGTCAGATCACATAACGCCAGTCCTGATGAACCTCCTCTGGCTTCCTTTGCAGGCTAGAACCCAGTACAAGACTCTAGTCCTGACATTCAAAGCCCTAAAGAACCAACCCCCCACGCCCATCAGTAAACTTATCCACAGCACGCCAGCCAACAGACATAGGAGATCCACATTGATGAACACTCTTGAAGTCCCTAAGATCCTGACAAAATGCTCAAAGACAACAGCCAGTAGGGCCTTCTCCATATTTGCACCCAGGGCCTGGAATGCCCTCCCTACCGAAATCTGAGCCATCTCGAACTTATCGCTATTTAGAAAAGCCCTCAAACACCACCTCTTCCTAAAACATTACCCGGAAGCTAATTCTGGAAAGCACACAGCCATTACCCCTCCCCACCCAAACCACCCCATAGCTAGCCCCCCAAAGAGAATGGTTAGTCAGCTCCTCCCCGTCCCCCCCGACTCTTGAACCTATGCCTCTCCAAAGACCCCTACATGTCTCTGATAAAGTTCCTTATATAAAAATGTACTATATTTTGTAAATAGTTAAATTGATAAAGTTCTTCATATATAAAAGTACTATATTTTGTAAATAGTTCCCCCTGCTTACCTCCAGGTTTTAACTACCCTGTTCATTGTAAGCTCAATGTTCCTGTGGCATTGTAGTATGTTTTGTTCAACTGTACACCGCACTGATTATAATAGCGCGGTATATAAGAAATATAAATAAACAAATAATAAATATCTTATTATCATAGGTAATCAATACAGGGCTAACATGTTTGGGCAGGGTCATTGACTGGTTCTTGATCCTTTGGAAGATTATGCTTTCACTTCAAAATATTCTAGATTGGCCACTGTTGGAAACAGGATACTGGGCTTGATGGACCTTGGTCTGACCCAGTATGGCATATCTTATGTTCTTATGTTCTTATAAATAGGTGTTTTTTTAAATTCTTTGCGAAATGCTATAAGGTCTGATATATTTGTTATTCTTTCAGGGAAGGAATTCCAGAGACTGGTGTAAAGAGTAAAACTGCTTTGTTACAGGTGGTTTGGTTACTCTTTATTAGGTCAGTGGGTAAGGTTAAAGTGTTTTGGGTACATTGTCTTCTGATTCTGTTGTTTGGTGCTATCTATATGACTGACTTTAGATAGGTCGATGATAAATTCTGACTTTAGATAGGTTGATGATAAATTTAGCAGGACCTTGTATTTAATTTTGTCTGTGAATGGAGCCCAGTGTAATTGTTTTAATATCGAGGTAATGTGCTCAGAATTTGGTGCTCCATAGATGAGTCGGGCAGCTGTGTGTTGTACCATTAGTAGTTGATGTATGCCTTGGTAGATAATGTTGCAAAAGTCAAAATGTGGGAAGGCCATTGCCTGGAGTACTGTGCGTAAGTGTTGTGGAGTAAGAAGGGGACATAAGTGTTATAGGGTCCTTATTTTGTTGTAATTTGCTCTAGCTTACACATATTCTTGAGAAATCTAGGATCGGGTATTAACACCTGCTATAGGGCAGATATAACTGCTCGTGCGTTGGTTTAAAAGAGGTTTGGACAAGTTCATGGAGGAAAAGTCCATAAACCATTATTAAAGAGGACCAGGGAAATCCACTGCTTCCGCATGGGACAAACAGCATGGGCTCTGTATATCTTTTGAGAACCTGACTGGTATTTGTGACCTGGATTGGCCACTGTTGGAAACAGGATATTGGGCTTGATGAACCCTTGGTCTGACCCAGTATGGCATTTCTTATGTTCTTATGGTGCATTTTTGACCACTTATTTTACAAAGAATGCATATGCCTTACTTTATGAAATAGGCTTGAAATAAATACTTGCAAACATGCCTCCTTACAAAATTACCCTCCAAATGTGCATTAAACAGTTTTAGTGCATGCTAAATATTTTACAGCATTTAATGTGTACTAAGTCACAACAAACTCAAAACAAAATGAAAATTCCTCCTCAAAATGAAGCAAAAGAAATAAAAGAACAAAAGATTTTTTTTCCTGCATACTTCTAATTTGAATAGCACCTCCCCCCCCCCACTCCCCGCATGTCTGAATGCAAAACTTTTAGCATGAGAAAGTAATCAAATCTTCAGCTGTCCCGAATGAAGCTGCTCTTGGCTGATCTCTGAAGATAGGCAGGGTCAGGCCTAGCTAGTACTTGGATGGGAGTCCATCTTGGAATACCAGGGACTGTAAAATCACTGAGCGGAAGAAAGGCCTAGCAACCTACGTCTGATCTCACCTTACCAAGAAAGCCCAGAGGTTGGGTCGCTACGAGTTAGCATGGACTTGATGGAACACATTGCATTGACAAAATAATCTGCTAGCCACTATGAAATCACTACACAGCATTGCTACAGAGCAGCAGGAACACTCACACCAAAATATTAGAGGCTCCATGATGCAGGCCTAGCACAGCACCAACTGAGCAACACAACACTGTAAATTACTAGCCCAAAGTAGGATGTGTAATGCATCCATTTACAGAGCAGTTTCCATAACAAGTCACATGTGGCTGAGAAACGCATTGCTCAAGGCTGCTTTACCTGGCTTGCACATGTTGAACTCCATGGCACCACCTGAATTGAGAAGTTTCTGTACCAAACTCTTGGCTAGCATGGTGGGTGCAAAGATGACAGGCCGCCGGCGCTCACAGTGGAACGGATGCACCAGACTGTAAGGGATTAGACTGAGCTGCTTAGTGATGTCACTTTCCTGGTCTACATCTGACAAAAGAAAAGGCATTATTATCAACACTAAGGAAGAGGGTACTGGAAGACGCTCTTCAAAAATAAACTTATTTTCAACACAACTGGGGGATGTTGGGAGCAGGGCCGGCCCGTACATTGAGCAAGAATGTTTTTTGCACAGGGCCCCGCGTTTCAGGGGGCCCCGCGCAAAGAACATTCTGCTTTTTTTCAAAATTAAGTTAAAAAAAAAAAATCTGCTGCTACCGCTGCCACTGCCGCCGCAGCAGCAGCAGAATGGAGTGTCGCGGGGCCCCCTCTGCCCGGCTGAGCTCTCCCTCCGCGATGGCTGAGCCCCTCTGTGCCGGCTTTCAGATACGCGAAGGAAGAGTGTCTCCCTCGCATCTCTGTTAAGCCTGCAGGGGCAGATGGGAAATTTCCCATCAGCCCCTGCGGGCTTAACAGAGACGCGAGCCCCTGCGGGCTTAACAGAGACGCGAGGGAGACACTCTCCCTTCGCGTATCTTTCCCATCTGCCCCTGCAGGCTTAACAGAGACGCGAGGGAGACACTCTCCCTTCGTGTATCTGAAAGCCGGCACAGAGGGGCTCAGCCGTCGCAGAGGGAGGGAGGGACTCAGCCGGGCAGAGGGGGCCCTGCGGGACACTCCATTCTGCCGCTGCCATGGTGGCAGCGGTAGCAGCCAGCTTTTTTTTTTTTTAATGTTCCTTGAACCGATGGGGGGGGGGGGGTTAGGACTGGTAATGGGCTATGGAGGGGGTTAGGACTTGACTTGAGGTGGGCGGTGGGTTGATGGGGGGGTTAGGACTGGTAATGGGCTAGGGGGGGGCTAGGACTGGAAATGGGCTGGGGGGGGTTAAGACTGGAGGTGGGCTGATGGGGTTAGGACTGGTAATGGGCTGTGGGCTGATGGGGGCTGTCTGGTAATGGGCTATGGGGGGGGGTTAGGACGGATAATGGGCTATGGGGGGGCGAGGATAGGAAATGGGCTGATGGGGAGGGGTTAGGACTGGTAATGGGCTGTGGGCTGATGGGGTCTGTCTGGTAATGGGCTTTGGGGGGGTTCGGACTGATTATGGGCTATGGGGAGGCTAGGACAGGAAATGGGCTGATGGGGAGGGGTTAGGACTTGAGGTGGGCTGATGGAATTAGGACGGTAATGGGCTGTGGGCTGTTGGGGGGGGTTAGAACTGGTAATGGGCTATGGGGGGGTTAAGACTGGTAATGGGCTTTGGGCTGATGGGGCTGTCTGGTAATGGGCTATGGGGGGGTTAGGACTGATAATGGGCTATGGGGGGGCTAGGACAGGAAATGGGCTGATGGGGAGGGGTTAGGACTTGAGGTGGGCTGATGGGGTTAGGACTGGTAATGGGCTGTGGGCTGATGGGGGGGGGGGGTTAGGACTGGCAATGGGCTTTGGGGGGCTGACTGAAAATGGGCTGATGGGGGTTAGGACTGGTAATGGGTTATAGGGGGGGGGGGCTTAAACTGAAAATGGGGTGATGGGGGGTTAGGACTGGAAGTGGTTTAATGGGGGGCTAGGACTGGTATTGGGTTGGGGGGTTGCTAGGACTGGAAATGGGCTGATGGGGGGCTAGGACTGGAAATGGGCTGATGCAGGGACTAGAAGGGATTGGATGCTGGGTGAGGATGGAACTAGAAGGGAGCTGATGTTGGAGGAGGATTGGAATGGGATGGGGTTGGGAGAGTAAAATGGAGAGGGGAAAAATATTTTGTGTGGGAGGGATGAAAAATCTACAATTGGCCGGGTATTGGGAGAGTAAGTGGGGATTGAGGATGGAGGGGTAAAATTTGAGTGGATGAAATAGGAATGAGGAAAGAGCAAAAGGAGAAAGATTAGTATGTTAAAGCAGATGTAGAGAGAGAATGGAAAAAAAACTAGGAGAGAAGAAAGGACAAATGGACAGCAGACGATGGAGAGTTAGCAGAAGACACGAAGAAACCAGAAGAAAGTGGATGGAGCAATTGCAGCTGATAAAAAATGCACAAAAGGTAGAAAAATATCTCTTTATTTTGAATTTATTAATTGGAATATGTCAGCTCTGGTAAATGTGCATCATTAACGTCTGTGCTTTGTTTAGTACAAGAGCAAATTAATGTATAGTTTTATTTCTACAGTGTTGTACATTCATAAGAACATAAGAACATAAGATATGCCATACTGGGTCAGACCAAGGTCCATCAAGCCCAGTATTCTGTTTCCAACAGTGGCCAATCTAGGTCATACGTACCTAGCAGTTTCCCCAAGGGACACAGGTTCCACAATGCTTGTATTGGTTCAAGCATTGATATCCTGGGTCCCTTCTTAATAATGGTTTATGGACCTTTCCTCCAGGAACTTGTCCAAACCTTTTTTAAACCCAGCTACACTAACAGCCTTTACTACATCCTCCGGTAACAAATTCCAGAGTTTGATTACACGTTGAGTGAAAAAATATTTTCTTTTATTAGTCTTAATAGTTTACCCTGTAGCTTCATTGCATGTCCCCTAGTCTTTCTATATTCTGATAAGGTAAACAATCGATCTACGTTTACCCGTTCCACTCCGTTCATTAATTTATAGACTTCTATCATATCTCACCTCAGCCGTCTCTTATCAAGGTTAATGAGCCCCAACCTTTTTAGCCTTTCATCTTAGGAGTAGCCTTCCATCACCTTTACCAGAATGGTGGCTCTTGACAGAACCTTTTCTAAAATCGCTATATCCTTTTTAAGATATGGCGACCAGAATTGCACACAATATTCAAGGTGCGGTCTCACCATGGAACGATATAGAGGCATTATAATATCTTTTGTTTTATTTTCCATTCCTTTCCTTATCATACCTAGCATTCTATTTGCTCTCTTGGCCGCCGCTGCACACTGGGCCGAGGGTTTTAACATGGTATCCACAAGGACGCCTAAATCTTTTTCTTGGGTGGTGGTTCCTAATGTGGAACCTTGCATCGTGTAACCATAGTTTGGGTTGTTCTTCCCTAGGTGCATAAACCTTGCACTTCTCCACATTAAATTTCATCTGCCATTTTGATGCCCAGTCTTCCAATTTATCAAGATCCTCTTGCAATTTTCCACAATCCTCCTGGGTTTTAACAACTTTAAATAGTTTTGAGTCATCAGCAAATTTGATAACCTCACTCGTTATTCCACTTTCCAGGTCATTTATGAATATGTCAAAAAGCAGCGGACCCAGCACAGATCCCTGGGGTACACCACTATTCACCTTTCTCCATTGGGAAAATTGGCCATTTAGCCCTACCCTCTGCTTTCTATCTTTTAACCAGTTTCCTGATCCACAGTAGTACACTGCCTCCTATCCCATGACTCTTTAGTTTTGCCAAAAGTCTCTCATGAGGGACCTTGTCAAAGGCTTTCTGAAAGTCCAGATACACAATACCAACCGACTCCCTTTGTCCACCTGTTTATTCACTCCTTCAAAAAAACATAACAGATTAGTAAGACAAGATCTTCCTTGTCTAAAGCCATGTTGGCTGTCTCCCATTAGGTCATGACTATCTATATGCTGAGTAATTTTATTCTTTATGATGGTTTCTACCATTTTTCCCGGTACTGATGTCAGGCTCACCGGTCTGTAGTTTCCCGGATCACCCCTCGAACCCTTTTTAAAAATTGGTGTTACATTGGCGATCCTCCAATCCTCAGGTATTAGAGATGATTTTAATGATAGTTCACAGATTACTGATAGCAGGTCTGCAATCTCAAATTTCAGTTCTTTCAACACCCTTGGATGTATACCATCCGGCCCAGGTGATTTGCTACTCTTCAGTTTATCTAATAGTTGTAAGACATCTTCCCGATGTATCGATATTTCCTTCAATTCTTCCACACCTTTAAATACCACTTCAGTCGTGGGTAACATCCCTACATCTTCCTCAGTAAAGACCGAAGCAAAGAATTCATTCAGTCTCTCCGCTATCGCCTTGTCGCCTCTTAGTGCTCCTTTAACCCCTTTATCATCTAATGGACCAACTGACTCTCTCACGGGTTTTTTGCCACGAATGTACTTGAAAAGGTCTTTATTTCGTGTTTTTGCTTCCGCAGCAAGCTTCTTCTCAAATTCTCTCTTTGCCTGCCTTATCAATGCCTTGCATTTGACTTGCCAGTGCTTGTGCTGTTTCCAGGTTTCATCATTTGGCTCTTTTTTCCATTTCTTGAAAGATGCTTTTTGGCAACAACAGCCTCTCTGACCTCAGCTTTAAACCATGCTGGCAATTTTTTGGACTTCCTTCCACTTTTCTTAAAGCGTGGAATACAGCTGGTCTGGGCTTCCAAGATAGTATTTTTCAACAACACCCAAGCTTGATGTACGTCTTTAACCTTTGCAACTGCTCCTTTTAGTTTTTTCTTAACTGTTTTCCTCATTCTATCATAGTCTCCCTTTCGAAAGTTAAAGGGTAGTACTGTGGATTTCCTTACTATCCCTCCTCCACTAATTAAATCAAAGGTGATCATGCTATGATCACTATTGCCAAGTGGCCCCAACACCCTTATCTCTTGCACTACATCTGGTGTTCCACTAAGGACTAGGTCTAATATTGCTTCCCCTCTGGTCGGTTCATGAACCAGCTGCTCCAAGAAGCAGTCATTTATTTCATCTAGGAACTTTATCTCCCTAGCATGTCCTGTTGTGACACTGACCCAGTCGATGCCGGGGTAATTGAAATCACCCATTATTATTACTGCACTGTAACATTTGCTAGCTTCCTTGATTTCTTTGAGCATTTCATCATCCATTTGTTCATTCTGGCCAGGCGGACGATAGTACACCCCCACTGCCATCGCCTTCCCCTTTTTACATGGAATTTCAATCCATAGAGATTCTACAGCAAATTTTGTTTCTTGCAAAACTTTAATCCTTTCTGACTCAATGCCCTCTCTAACATAGAGCGCAACCCCTCCACCAATTTGATCAGCTCTATCATTTCGATATAGTTTGTACCAGGTATCACAGTGTCCCCACTGGTTGTCCTCCTTCCACCATGTCTCTGATATTCCAATCATATCTAACCTCTCGTTTAGTGCTATATATTCTAACTCTCCCATCTTGTTTTGTAGACTTCTAGCATTTGCATACAAACATTTTAGAGACTGTATTTTATTCATATTAATTTGGCTATTGGTAGACATGGGTAATTTGGGATCTTTAAGTTCTGTCTGCTCCATACTCGAGGGCATTTGGGCTACTTTACTCTTTTTTGGAACCTCTCTGCTTTTTGTAGTATCCTTCAAGGATACATTCTTCCGAACCATGCGCTCTTGGGCGACTGTCGGCTTTCCCCTATTATCTAGTTTAAAAGCTGCTCTATCTCCTTTTTAAAGGTTAATGCCAGCAGCCTGGTTCCATCCCGGTTAAGGTGAAGCCCATCCCTTCGGAAGAGCCCCTCCTTTCCCCAGAATGTTCCCCAGTTCCTAACAAATCCGAACCCCTCATCTCTGCACCATTGTCTCATCCACGCATTGAGACTCCGGAGCTCTGCCTGCCTATTGGGTCCTGCGCGTGGAACGGGAAGCATTTCGGAGAACCGCTACCCTGGAAGTTCTGGATTTCAACTTCCTACCTAAAAGCCTAAATTTAGCTTCCAGAACCTCCCTACCACATTTTCCTATGTCATTGGTACCAACATGTACCAAGACAGCAGACTCCTCCCCAGCACTATCTAAGACCTTATCTAGGTGGCGTGTGAGGTCCGCTACCTTCGCACCAGGCAGGCATGTTACCAGGCGATCCTCACGTCCACCAGCCACCCAGCTATCTACATGCCTAATGATCGAATCACCAACTATAACTGCTGTCCTAACCCTTTTCCCGCATGGGCACTTGGCCCTGGAGAAACCTCCTCGGTGCGAGAGGGGTTTACATCACCTGGAGGACAGGTCCTAGTTACAGGATCACTTCCTGCCACACCAGGGTGATGCTCTCCTGTCACATGACCTCTCTCCTCCATGGCAACAGGGATGCTGCCAGACTGGAGGTGGGACTTCAGGACTATATCCCTGTAGGTCTCGTCTATGTACCTCTCTGTCTGTCTTATGTTTTCCAAGTCTGCTACTCTAGCCTCTAGAGAACGGACTCGTTCCCTGAGAGCAGAGAGCTCCTTGCACCTAGTGCACACGTAAGACCTCTCACCAGCTGGGAGAAAATCATACATGTGACACTCAATGCAAAAGACTGGAAAGCCCACATCCCGCTGCTGGACTGCTGTCTGCATCTTAGTTTTAAGTTTGGGTTTAGATCTTTAAGTTCTATATGTACTAAAGGGTGCAATGGATATTTATACCACTAAAACTGTACCTAAGAAGTTTAATATACCTTGTTCACCTGAAGCTTAATTAATCTCAGGTCCTTGGTGTATGACTGATTTGGGTAATGAGCTTCACCTGAGAGCACCTCCTGTCTTTTAAGTTGTGCAAGTACCTATAAAGCTGTGATTTTCCCAGGGGAGGGTGGGTGTGGGGAGGGAGGGAGGGATATAACACTTATTAAAAAAGGGCTGCTACACAGTACCTTGTCCTGTGCTGCTGAGGAAAACTATATTCTGATTTGATTTAAATTATAGCTCTTTGCTGCTACTAGGCTCTAACCTATTATGAAATTTAAACTACAAGCTCTCTGCTGGATTCTAAATTTAACCAGAAAGCTCTCTTCTGTGTTTTAATTTGAAACTAAAAGTACTTTGCTGATGCTAGGCCCTGAGTGACTATGAAATTTAAACTACAGCTGTCTACTGGGTATGAAAGGTAACCAGAAAGTTCTCTTCTGTGTTTTTAAATTGAATCTTAAACTGTTGCTACTAGGCCCTGACTGATTTAACAAAAAAAATAGTGGGTTCACAGATTAATTAGCTTTAAAAGAAAAAAAATTCCTTTCAGAAAAATTCCCAGAAGTATATACTCACAATTTCAGATTTCTCTCCAGAAGTAACAGCCCCCCTTTCTAGTCCTTCCAAGTTTGGCTTTTGGGATTCCCAGTTTAATTATTGTCGTCCTGTTTCTAAATTGTGATTCCTTGTTTGGTGATGGTTTATGTTCTGTTCATATGTAACTGAGCTGAGGTATTCTGTTTATATAATTCCTATTTGACATTGCCACTTGTTCTCTTTCCCCAGTAGGTCATGTATTGGTATTCTCTGAAATGTATTGGTTTAATATTTGCATGTTTTCCTTTTGATAGGTAGGGTATGGTGCTTTGTGAGGCCTGGTAGTGCTGTTAGGATACGGCGGGTTTGCTATGGGTTCTAAATGGGCAGTGTTTGTAGTAGTTCCTAATGTGTCTGGCGGTTGGCACTGGATTATAGTAATGTAGAAATCTTTTAGTCTTTCTTTATTCATACACTCATTAAGAGGCATGTTTACTAAAAGTTAGTATATGGTAACATTATGCAAATATTTATGCAAATGAGGCCCCTTATGCAAATAAGGCCCCGCACCGAGTCTCCGCACTTGGCCCCGCACCCCCCTTGGACCGCCCCTGGTTGGGAGGATCCAGGAAGAGGTCAGAGGGGTTCTACTTGCCACAGAAAACAAGATTTGAATATCCAAGCATCTATCTTACCACCACAGTCTCGAGCAGTGCTTGTCAAACATTTATCCCGAATGACCCTGTTTTAACAACTGAAAACTCACGCAGCCCCAGCAGATGATGAAATAAACTGGCAGATCTCCAGCCTCCTTCCCCTCCCTCCACTCATGTAAAGCAGGACGGCGGCAGCAGCCAGCACAGGGTCCCTTGTGTCAGTGTGCAGTGTGTGCTTGCAGACCCCAGTACTCAGCATGGGCAGCAGCCGTCAGCACAGGGACCCTTGTGTCAGTGTGCAGTGTGTGCTTGCAGACCCCAGTACTCAGCATGGGCAGCAGCAGTCAGCACAGGGACCCTTGTGTCAGTGTGCAGTGTGTGCTTGCAGACCCCAGTACTCAGCATGGGCAGCAGCAGTCAGCACAGGGACCCTTGTGTCAGGGTGCAGTGTGTGCTTACAGACCCCAGTACTCAGCATAAGTTTCTGGTCTAACAGGAAGCTTACCCAGGAAGGGGCAAGGGCCTATGAATGTTCACTGGCTCACAGGCCACATGCTGACTGGTGACTGCCACTACTTGGCATAGGTCACAGTGAAAGTCCATATAGAAGGAGAAATGACCATGTTTCTGTGACCCCATCCACTAATGATGTGACCCCATTTGAGGTCCAGACCCCAAGTTTGGAAACAACTGGTCTAGTGGCCACTGTGGCTCAGAGTTTATCTGGTGTTCTCTAATTCAGCATTAGTGGCTCTGTTTATGCCTATTCATCGCTCAAGATCACCACTATAAGAGGCCCTGTACTACTCAGAAAACGCTTCAGCCTTCAGGGCAATTTTATAAGGCATTTGTGCATGTAAAACAGAATTTGAGAGGTACCTAGTTTAAGCTCATTTTCAGGTGTCTATATTAAGGCAATTTTATAAAGATAAGAAGGTGAAAGATCTTGCTCCTACATTGCAGGTGCAGACATCTGCATCAGCCTTGGAACTTACAATTTGGCAGAAGCTCAAAAGGAAATTTTAAATAAAGCATTAAGGTTTGTTCCAACAAGTAAATACAATCCATTTAAAATAAAGGTATGTTTTTTCCTGTCAAGCTTCCATCAAATTGTAAGTTGCTATGTTTATAGTTCCTGACTCTTCTGGTCACTGACATTGCCACTGAAGGTCTCCATAATTCATTCTCTGCTGAGATTGTCCTTTGGTCCTACCTCTCTTGTAATTCTCTTCTAAAATAGTACCTCTATACCCTCTTCCACCTACTCCATAATGGGGAATGTTCACTACAGTGCACACATTTTCGGCATCTTAGTATGCACCAAGTACTGAAAATTAGCACGGAGGTCAGGCCAGAGCTTGCGCAAACTGTTGGGGCTTTCCTGTCATTCCACCCATGCACTTAGTATGGGTCGGAGGAATCTGCTGCACTAAATTGGCAGCTGAACTTACCGCAGGTGCATGTCACACCACCCACTGAGATGGCAGTATGTGCACCTGCGCTAAATCACAATTAGCGTGAGTAAATGCCACCCCGCACTAACTGCACTGTCCAGTCAACGTCCCTTCACCTCGATCCCACCCAGTCTCCATCCCAACCTGCACAAGGCTATTGCTGAAGGATTTTTACCATGGTTGCTTCTTTAGCACGTGGTAGTGGTAACTGCAGTACTCTTTTTACTAAAGCCCACTAAGGATTTGCAGTTAGCGCACCCAGGGCCGGATTTACCTTGAGTGAGGCCCTATGCCAACAAAAATTGTGGGCCCCAGCAGGGGCGGCCCAAGGGGGGTGTGGGCCTCATTTGCATAAATATTTGCATAATGTTACCATATACTAACTTTTAGTAAACGTGCCTCTTAATGAGTGTATGGATAAAGAAAGACTAAAAGATTTCTACATTACTATAATCCAGTGCCAACTGCCAGACACATTAGGAACTACTACAAACACTGCTCATTTAGAACCCATAGCAACCCGCCGTATCCTAACAGCACTACCAGGACTCACAAAGCACCATACTCTACCAATCAAAAGGCAACACTGCAAATATTAAACCAATACATTTCAGAGAACAACAATACATGACCTACTGGGGAAAGAGAACAAGTGGCAATGTCAAATAGGAATTATATAAACAGAACACCTCAGCTCAGTTACACATGCAGAACATAGACCATCACCAAACAAGTAATCACATTTTAGAAACAGGAAGACAATAATTAAACTGGGAATCCCAAAAGCCAAACTTGGAATGTACAACACTGTAGAAATAAAACTATACATTAATTTGCTCTTGTACTAAACAAAGCGCAGACGTTAATGATGCACATTTTACCAGAGCTGACATATTCCAATTAATAAATTCAAAATAAAGAGATATTTTTCTACCTTTTGTGCATTTTTTTCAGCTGCAATTGCTCCAGCCACTTTCTTCTGGTTTCTTCATGTCTTCTGCTAACTCTCCATCGTCTGCTGTCCATTTGTCCTTTCTTCTCTCTTCTAGTTTTTTTCCATTCTCTCTCTACATCTGCTTTAACATACTAATCTTTCTCCTTTTGCTCTTTCCTCATTCCTATTTCATCCAGTAAAATTTTACCCCTCCATCCTCAATCCCCACTTACTCTCCCAATACCCGGCCAATTGTAGATTTTTTTATCCCTCCCACACAAAATATTTTTCCCTTCTCCATTTTACTCTTCCAGCCCCATCCCATTCTAATCCTCCCCCAACATCAGCTCCCTTCTAGTTCCAGCCTCACCCAGCATCCATTCCCTTCTAGTCCCTGCATCAGCCCATTTCCAGTCCTAGCCACCAATCAGCCCATTTCCAGTCCTAGCAACCCCCCAACCCAATACCAGTCCTAACCCCCCATCACCCCATTTTCAGTTTAAGCCCCCCCTATAACCCATTACCAGTCCTAACCCCCCATCAGCCCACTTCCAGTCCTAACCCCATCAACCCATTTCCAGTCAGCCCCCCATAGACCATTGCCAGTCCTAACCCCCCCCATCAGCCCATCAGCCCACAGCCCATTACCAGTCCTAACCCCCTCAGCCCACCTCCAGTCTTAACCCCCCCAGCCCATTGCCAGTCCTCGCCCCCCCATAGCCCATTACCAGAAAGACCCCATCTGCCCACAGCCCATTACCATTCTTAACCCCCCCAAAGCCCATTACCAGTTCTAACCCCCCCTCAACAGCCCACAGCCCATTACCAGTCCTCCTCATCAGCCCACCTCCAGCCTTAATCCCCCCAACCCATTTCCAGTCCCAGTCCCAGCCCATTTCCCGTCCCAGTCCCAACCCATTTCCAGCCCCCGTCCCCGCCCCCCCAATTACCCGTCCTACCCCCTCCCCCTCCCCCTCCCCCGGCCTAAAGTAAAATTTATATTTAAAAAAAAACCTGCTGGCTGCCGCCGCGGGGCCCCCTCTGCTGCCGCGGCAGCATGGACTGACCCGCGGGGGCCCCCTCTGTAAGCTCGGTCCCTCCCTCCGTGCCTCCGTGTCTCCCTCCGTGCAGGCTGTTAGAGACGCGAAGGCAGACTGTCTCCTTCGCGTCTCTGTTAAGCCCGCAGGGGCTGATGGGAAATTTCCCATCAGCCCTGCGGGCTTAACAGAGACGGGAAGGCAGAAGGAGACAGTCTGCCTTCGCGTCTCTCACAGCCTGCACGGAGGGAGACACGGAGGCACGGAGGGAGGGACCGAGCTTACAGAGGGGGCCCCCGCGGGGCAGTCCATGCTGCCGCGGCAGCAGAGGGGGCCCCGCGGCGGCAGCCAGCAGGTTTTTTTTTATTTTATTAAAAAAAAAAGCCTAACTACTTCAATTTTTGTGGGCCCTTTGCAGCTGTGGGCCCTACGCCATGGCGTACATGGCGTATAGCTAAATCCGGCCCTGAGCGCACCAAATATATGCATGTTAATTGCAAACGTCCGTGTTAGCTGTCAGGGATATGACCAGCATGTTCCCGGCAGCTAACAAATGATGGGTACTCCTAATGTGCACTCCTCCAAGGCGAGTTCACTTACCGAATCCCATAGAGGAGTCCTTAGGTGAACTCTCATTAAGAGCCACATTGCTGCTGGGCGCACGGCAATAACCTTGTGCTAGTAGTGATGCGCTCTCCACTCCCACGCTCTGTCCATTCCCTCCCCCATCCCGTGATAGCCGATTAACATGCGTTTTTGCGTGTGGCGGCAGACACATCCGTGCGTTAGTGTTCCCAGCTGCCACTTGCCGAACATTAAAATGCACATTAACCAGTTAACAGATTTTAGTAAAAGGGACCCTTAGTGTAGGACGTAGCACGATAGCCATTACTACACTTTAATAAATATGCCTCTAAATTCTTCACAACTCAAGTCCAATTCCTCTGAAGAAGGGATGAAAGAAATGATCAAATTGTGTGATTTCTCCATGGATGAGGAAAGACTGATAAAAGAACAAAGATGTTGTTTCTCTATACAAATGGTTCTCAACCTTTTTTGTACTGTGACCCCTTTTACCATTGGTCAACTTGTGGTGACCTCCAATGATAAAATCAAATGCGTCTCTCTTCCTTTACTGTTAATGCATTGTCACTGTAATCATTTGTTGAATTATTAATATATTATAGGCCTTTGCAATATGTTTTTATTTATAAAATTTACTTATTTAAACCACAATTAATCACAAGTAACAATATTTGATTTCAAAATTATGATGATTTTGTAGTCAAATCACTAATATGAAATAAAATTATTTTTTCTAGCTTTGTTGTCTGACCAATTTATTCTGTGATCATGCTGGTCCCAATCTGAGGCTTCTGCTTTCCTGTCTTCTCTTAGCTCTCTTTCTGTGGTCTATGGTCCACCTGCCATTTCTTATCTCTTCTTTCATCTTCTTCACTTCTTTCAATCAGCCTATTTCCAGTCCCAGTAACTCTCCCCAGTATCAGCCCCTTTCCAGTCCTCACTCTCAGTACCTTCCAATGTCAACTTGCATTCCCATGACTGCCACTGTTGTCCATTCCCTTCCAGCCCCCCTCCTTCCCCACTGACCAGTCCCTTCTAGTACAAATACCATGGCAGCCCCTCTCAGATCCACTCCTTTCCAGTTCCATTCTCCCATCCCCTCGTATCAGCACATTTGTAGCCTTATCCCCAGTTTTCCTCGAAGTCCAGCAGCTCTATCCTCCCCTCCCCACAATCAGCCCTTTCCTAGTCGAAGCCTCCCAATCAGCTCGCTTCCAGTGCTAGTCCCCCCTCAACCCCATTACCAGTGCTAGCCTCCCCTAATCAGCCCAATACCAGTCCTACCCCCCCATCAGCTCATTACCAGTTCCTAGCCTCCCCTAATCAGCTCATTTCCAGTGCTAGTCCCTCCTCAACCCCATTACCAGTGCTAGGCTCCCCTAATCAGCCCATTAACCAGTCCTACCCACCCATCAGCCCATTTCCAGTCCTAACCTCCCCGATCAGCTCATTTCCAGTGCTAGCCCCCCATCAGTCCATTACCAGTCCTACCCCCCTATCAGCACATTACCAGTCCCAACCCCCCCTTGATCAGTCCATTCCCAGTCCTAGCCTTCCCTAATCAACCCATTACCAGTCCTAGCCCCCCATCTACCCATTATAATCCTAACCCGCACTGTCTCTCCCCTCTGTCCAGCATTTATTGCCCGTCTGTTCAGTATGTCCGTCTCTTCCCTTTGTCCATGTCAGCCCCCCTCCCTCCTTCCCTCCATCCATGTCAGCCCCTCTCCCTCCATGTCAACCCCCTCCCTCCATCCATGTCAGCCACCCCTCCCTCCCTCCCTCTCTCCATGTCAGCCCTCCCCTCCCTCTTTCCCTCCATCCATGTCAGCCCCCCTCTCCATGTCAGCCCCCCTGTCCATGTCAGCCCCCTCCCTCCCTCCATCAATGTTAGCCCTCCCCTCCCTCCCTCCCTCCCTCCATTCATGTCAGCCCCCCCTCTCCCTGTCAGCCCCCCTGTCCATGTCAGACCCCTCCCTCCATCCCTCCATGTCAGCCCCGTTGCAGGTTCCCTGCCCCCTCCTCCCCTCTCCCTGTCTGCCTGCTGCTGCCCTGCTGTTCTTCTACAGTCACGGCTCCCTGTCTCTTAGGGAACCACGGCTATACCTGTAAAACCGTTGCAGAGCCTTCCTGTCTCTCGACGGGCTCCGTGCAGCATTGTCCCGCCTCCAAAGAAAGTGGTAAACAACTTCCTTTAGAGGCAGGACAATGCTGCACGGAGCCTGTCAAGAGACAGGAAGGCTCCGCAATGGTTTTACTGGCACAGCCACGGTTCCCTAAGAGGCAGGGAGCCGCGGCTGCATTAGAAGGGACTGGGAGGCGGTGAGTTTGCCGCTGCTGAGAAGCGGACTCGGCAGCGGCAGCAACTTGGGTGCTTTTTTTTTTAACGGCGGAGTGAGGTGAGGCGAGGTGACCCCTGCTAAATCCTGTGGCGACCCCCGTGGGTGTCGCGACCCACAGGTTGAGAACCACTGCTCTATACACTCAAATTCTCCAGGAGGGGGCACTGAAGATGATTTGGCAGGCTTTACAGGATAGTTATTTGACATGTCAAATACCAATAAACCTATGATCTGGCAGAGGTTGCAGTATGATGCTCATTGGTATCCACAGTGGCAGTGAAAACTAACGGGGGCTACTTTACCTTATCCGTAGCTACTCTCTGTGTTGCCCAATTTGAGAGACAACATGTGTATACATCAGAGACACTTTCAGACATCTTTAATCTGGAAGAGCTTGCTGAATATTGTCTTTTTTTAATATGGAGGGACACAGCTACCCAATTTGGGGGAGTTTTTCAATGGTTAAATTCTCTGGATGGGGGCATAGGGTGAAGGTGAAAGGGATAGGAGTATTCTGAGGAAATATTTCTTTATGGAATAGTCCCTCAGTGGAGGTGATAGAAAAAAGGACTGTGTGTGAATTCCAGAAAGCAGGGGGCAACCCCAGAGGATCTCTAAAGGAAAAGAAAGGATTGTAGAGTTCAGTGGTTGATATGGGGGGCAGGCTGGATCGGCCGTATGTCTTTATCTGCCGTCATTTTTCTCTGTTTCTATTATGTCAAAATGGAATTTCTGGATGTTTGCCCGATTAAGGAGCATGGGCTATTCAGTAACAGTCTGTTCAAAAAGGAAGTTGAGCAAAATAATCTGTTATGTTTTCAAAATCAACATCCTTATACACTAAAATTTAGTCTCCCTATTAGTCAGTTCTTAAGAGTGAGAAGAATTTGTTATCCTTGCAAGATTTTAAAGTTGAAGGCTAAAGAATTAATGATTCGATTTAAATAAGCGAGGATATACTTGGAAAAGTAAATAATAAGACATACACAAAAGGCAGAACATATTCCCAATTTGAATATTTATTAGAAGATTAAATGAGCAAATGGATGACTTAACATGCATTTTGCCTTATTCAAATGGATGAAATAAATTAATCAGATTGACTATGGGCCCAATTCTGACATGCGACTTGCAGGGCTGCACGACCCAGCGGGACGTGCAGCCTCGCAAGCCGTCCTGCCCCTATTCCCCCTCCGACTCTCCCTGCACGGCTAGAGCAGCAGGACGGGGAGAGCCAGTGGGGGGGGGGGGGGGGTGGGGAGGTTTTAGGGGGTAGAGTCTGGGCAGAGCAGGGGTGGGCCAAGGCAGCAGGATGTACAGGGCTTATTCAGGTCATGGTCCTATATGTCCTGCAGGGTCGGGGGATCATGCTACTTATTCCACCTCAAAGAGGGAATAAACAGCACAAACAGGGCAAACGGAGCCCAAACCTCCCCCCAGGCCGGAGCCAGTAGGTCCCCGCCACCCAATCCAGGTCCCGACTGCCCAGCTGTGGGTCAGGCGGTGGGGTTGAAGAGGGTTGGTGCTGCAGGAGCTAGGGGTACCTGCAAGGAGGACATCCCCACGGGCATGCAGGGGCATGCTGGGCCATCCTCAGGCCCAATTCTGTATGTCACGGGAACATCTTGTGCCCGCAGTACAGAATCATGTTCTATCAGGCCCGTCCTGCTTGGGGCTGTGCAGACGGCACATACATGCCCCTGATAGAATTGGTCTCCACGTGTATTTGCCCTTTAATTTATGGACGTCATACAAAAAGACTATAAAATTATGTTAATTGAACATCGGAGCAGGTTGGTGACTCAGACTTTACTGGCACCCTGGTCAGTCAATGAAGGATAATAGATTATGCAGAGGTAGACTGGTGTGGAGGAGACCAGGACCGACAGCTTAACTATAAGAAGCAATAGTGGATCTTTACATTACGACTGGTACAAGCTGTCTGAATGCTGAAACAGAACGGATATCCTTAATATGAATCATCTGAATAAAATCTGAAGCCCGACTGGTTGATCAATCAGGTGCGTGACTTAGAAGAAAGCTAGTGCTACACTAGTGATTTGCTTTTTAGAAGGACAGTGGCAAGAGGCAGATGAATCAGCTCCACACTGCTCCTCTGCCACAGAGCTCCTTGCTTCAAAACTCGAATTCATGTTGGTGGATTGAAGGCTTGCTCAAAAAAACATTTTTCATATAATGAGGCATATGTGAAGAAAATTGAAGCGGGAGAAAGCTGAGGTAATATCTACTGGAATGAATGTAGATAAGTCACTTCATAAATTTCAATAAGATAGCCATGGAAATTTTGAATTTATGAAATGTTATGGAATGAAAAGTGAAGTTGTTGTATAAGAAATGAGAAACTGAGTTGCCTTACATGAAATTTCCAGTGAATGTAAGACTGGATATAATGCAGATCTAACAATAAGTGGACCAATGATTTACTACCATGGTAAATCACGGCATACTGCCACTGACGCAGGACAGTTACCAATGCTAAGTGCTTTCCTTTAACTGATGATGCAAAACATACATTTGGGACTTTTATAAAATAGGCATAATTTATGTAAATATCGGCCTGCAGGTTAGGTAGCCTGTTTAAAATTATCCTCTTCAAATTTAACATGCATGAAAATAATTTGAATTCAGTTTTGATTGAATTCAAATCATGTATCTGTTGTTTTGATGTGATTGACTCACTAATAAAATGTTTTTCTTCCTCGTAATTTGTATCTGCAACCATCGATCTTGAAAACGATGAGGCTGCTATTCAAAGGGATTTATGCTTCTAACTGACAGTTATGGGCCTGATATTCAAAAAAGCCAATATTCAAATACCACAGCGGTCTGCCACAGCGCTTATCTATCGGCAGGATCATAGCTGTGGCCGCATCTCTGGGCTGAGTGGCACAAGCCAGATGAGTGCCAACAGGTATCCGGTATATAGATGTTCAATAGTAGTAGAGCAATATTTAGTCAGCACGTATTTGGATTGTGGCCAGAGTTGTCCACATAAAAGCCGACTGAAAATCCTGTAACTGGATAAAGTTGGCACTCAATCTGGACGGCGCCGATATCGCTCTTGCTCTGGCCACGGATCACCCCTGCACTAATCAGATAGTGCCACAGTGGTCTGTGGAGATATTGAATGGCATCATCCAGATCGTGCTGCTGAAGATTGCAGTTAGTGCCCTTAACTGGACAGCCCCTGTGCATCTAAACGGGTCTCTCTGAAAATTTACTAGGCCTGAGCGTCTAAATTTATGCTCAAACTTTCACTAAATTCATAAATTTAAGGGCTGTCCAGAGACCAACGGTGCTGACTACAGTATCTGGATGTTACCTGAATATCGGGACTAAGCCGCCACTATCCAAATAAATGCTGACCTTATCCGGAGAGCAATGTGTGGGGAGTTGCAACCGAGCCGGGACAGTGCCTCTGTAGCTAGGCCTGTGAAGCAGGTCAAGATACAGGCCACAGGCCTGCTTGGGACCCTCGACCACTGTTAGGCCAACAGAAGAATCAGGGGAATGAGCTGCTGACAGCTTGAGAAAATTCTGGGAGTAGAGTGATAAGGAATGTTGCTGATTTAGTGTGTTGTGCTAAGGAAACCAGATAACACAAAATGAAACCAAAAAAGAGACATGAGGGGAGGGGAACTAGGTAGTAAGATTTAATTAGGCACTGGCCTTCGGAAGGTGAGATGATGCTTCCATGCTAACTTGAACTCTGGGAAATGTAAAACTGTGCTAATCCTGTGTAGAAAAAAGTATCACAAAAAAAACAGCTGCAGGAAAATAAATAACCTTTCTTATTATGCCAGTCTTTTAGAAAAACTGTATAAAACCAGAGTGGGACAAAGGAGAAACTGGGGAATTTATTGAGCCCTGCCACGGAGGTGACAGTGTGCTGAATTGCCCCATTAACCTTTCTCTTCTGTCTATCCTATATAATAGCTACCTTGTACCCATGTAAAGTAGGCATTTGTTGTGTGAAGAATTTATGCTGAGAAAAGGATATCCTGTAATAAAGATTTTGTGAGTATTGCTGAGAAATTGGTCTCTGTGTACTTCCTCCGTGTAAGGTGAGATAGTGGCTTTTGCGGCCCAGTAGGCCCCTTACAAATGGCTTCCAGCCAGCACTTTTACTGAAAACAATTTAGGCTTTCTTTTCATGCAGCCGAAGCCACCCGGGTAAGTGCTGGCTAAAAATCACCTCTATCCAGATAAAGTCAGCACTTATCCTGACAGTGGCCGTACTGCGCTAGCTGCACCCACGGACCACACCCCTGCACTAATCAGATAGTGTGGGGCAGTCTCAGTACAATCCACTAATGTTTTCATGTTTTAGGATCAAGAAAGCATTTGTCTTAGGCTTACTCCTTGCCCCATGTGGACCCCCTTCCATCAACTGCATTCTCAGCATATCTGAGATAAGAACTGTCTGTATTTTTCCTACCCCAATCCTCCCTTCCTCTCAATGTAGTGTGTTACATTTTTGCAAGACACAATTCATGGTTCTGATTCACAGAGTGATGGAGGAATCTTCCTTGCGGGATTAAGAAGCCCGTCTCATTATTTATACCTTCTTGCTTATCCGGTGAAAGCTTCATGGCTTCCAAGGACGACCTCACCAGACCTGGAGAGCAGCCTGTGACTATGCGAACCCGCTCGCTGCTGTTCATTCTTTTGTACTTGTTCTCACACCTGCTGACAAACTGAAAGAGCAGACACAGATATGAACCCAGATGAAACTGTCTTTACCCCCCCCCCTCTCCCTCTGGTCAAGGACAAAGTACCAGAGACAACAGTGAGATGTGAAGAGATACAGAATACAAAGAATGGAGGACTTGTAGAAGGCTAATAAACCCATAGATACTTGCACACTTGATGCTTCACTCATGCAGCAGAAACTTACCAAGGGAAACAGAAACCCTAACTCAGGCTCAAATGAGATTGGCAGGCAGATTGCTTGCTTAGACCTCTATCACAGAAGAAGACCAAGGGGCATATATATCAAAGTATGCTAATGGCTAGCATGCTTTTAAGCTGTGACGACCAGGCTGCACCTCCTCAAGGCTGCTGCCCATGACAACAAACAAGATGCCCCATCACCCCTATCCCAACACAGGCCCATGGATCTCAACTCCCCTGCTCCGATTCTTCCCCTTGCAAAACCCTCCCTTTAGAAGCCCTCCAACACCAGAAGGCAACATCCATTTTTGAAGGCAACCCCCCAACACTTTCAATACCCGGTCCTTACCCTTCGCACCCCCTCCAGCCCTCAAAGGACTGGTGGTTTTAGTGGTCATTTGATAAGTCCTTGGGGGACGGAAAGAGGTGAGTTGGGTCTAGAGAGGGATCAGCTGAGAGTGAGAGGTTGCCTTCAGAAGTGGAAGTTGCTTTTCAAGGTTGGAGGATGCTGAAAGGGGGTATGATGAGGGGGGAGTTGTGCTGTGGGGGGATCTGGTCGGGGAAACCAGGGTATCACGGCCGCAGCTGCTTGCTTGTGTTGGAATATTGTGAAACCGGCCCCAATTCCCTGCCTTGGCAGATAGCCCAAGTACTCCAGTGCTATCTGACGTGGCAGGGTCTTGTGGTAAGTGTCTGCTCTATGTGCTAAAGACAGGGCAAATGCTGGACATGCCCCTTGCACTTACTACGCATGTTTTCTACTTACTGTGCAGGGTTTGTACTTACTGCGCAGGGTTTGCGCTTACGCTTACGTACAGGGTTTACGCTTACTGCACAAGGTTTGTATTTACTGCGCAGGGTTTGTACTTACTGCGCAGGGTTTGCGCTTACGCTAACGTACAGGGTTTACGCTTACTGCGCAGGGTTTGCGCTTACTGCGAAGGTTTGTACTTACTGCACTTTAACATTTTCACAAATGACTAATCCAGTTTGCCTAGTTATTTTAAATCACATCGCTAAAGATACATTCCAGGGCACCGAGTCAAAGTGGGTCCGATTCTGTGCCACGAATAGCAGGGATGGCTCAGACCGGATGTACAGAGGGGATCTACATCCGGAACGGAATGAGCCCTCGTGTGTTTTAACATGCCTAAATGAAGTCTGTTTTATAAAGACAAGTAGACACCTACGTGTCTTTATAAAATACTAGCCTAAGCGGCAGAGAACATTGCATGACCACTGGCACTGGGGTGAATGACCGTGTATGCACGTAATCCATTGTATTTAATGATCAATGCATGCACTTGCTCACAACACCCACACTCCACCTCAACCCTGCCCCGAGCATGCCCACAGTAAAAGGGCACAGCATGCTGGCTCACTCACCTATGCTCTCTTATCACCTTTCAGGATAGCAAATGGCCGTCAGCACTTTTTAACAAAAGTAAGCATGTTTTTTAAAAACTTCTGAAGTATTGTGGAAACTAAGTATCGTACTAAAATACAGTACAGCAAAACATCTTTGGCTAGAGCCGGGGTCTCAAACACGCTTCTGCGCAACAGAAACACGCTGTTTGCAAGCGCGACCGTTTCTTCCTTTTCCAGCGTGTGTTAAGCGGCTATGGAGAGGAATCGGGTCTGTCTAGCAGCCTGAAGGGTAAGTTCAGCTTTTGTGTAGCAACGGGAGCAGCTTCTGCGATGTATGTTGTGTATGTGTGTGGTGATTTTTGCGGCCTGCGGGTCCCGTTAATAGTCCTCATTTGGCCCTCAAAGCAATTTGGGTTTGAGACCCTTGGGCTACAGTGAAGCTTGGCAAAGCCAATGAGCCTTCTTTAATATTACGAATATGTCATTTCCTCTGTGCAGGACTCTTCCAATACAATGCTCTTCGAATATGTCTTATATACAGAATAACAAGCACCGATGAATATACAACATCATGTGTAGACACATACAGAGGCCGGTGCAAAGATACTGGGTACCCAAACGTATCCCCCCTTCACTCCCAATTAACTGTCAAGCCCGTAATCACTCTCCCCCTGAGATACAGATAATTAAATGCAATAATTATGATTGCGCAATATTACCCTTCCCAGAAGAATCTTGCACAAAACAGACATCATACATGTGGAGGGCAATTCCGTTCTGGGTGTCCCCCGCCTGTGCAAGAGCCCAGAATGTGTACGTGCCTGGGTTGCACCCGAGGCTGATCCTTTGGGGGCTAGACATTCCTGCGGGATCAGAATCAGGTGCAACTGGCTGGACGTGCAGGCCATGGCCCGATTCTGGGCCCTGGACATCCAGCCCACTGCATGGCCCTGAATGGATCAGTGGAGGCGTGGCATCCTATTGCCATGCCTCTGCGGCTCTAAACAGGAGCCACGATCCCTGGCCAACCATCATAATCTTCTTTCCCCGCAACCCGAACCCCGATCAGGCCTACCATTGCCAGGGTCGGGCTGCAGGGAACCCCCTGCACCCCCCACCTTGCTTCTCCATGCTGGCTGCTGCAAGTGCCCCCATCTAGGGGGACATTCCATCTCCATGGTGGAATAAGTCCCCCGTCCACATGGCCGACCCTGGAATCAGTCCTGTACATCCAGGGTCAGGTACCCGCCCACTCCCCACCCTCGCCCCTCCTCGAAACCACCCCTCCCACCCACCAACAGAGCTCCCCACATAAGCTGCCTAAATGTGCGGAGAGCTCTGTCAGCAGGACATCAATCAAATGTTTAGTGGGTCAGGATGTCCAGATTGGATTCCAGACCCACTAAACACAGTTCAGAATGACCCCCATAAAGAACAATATCCCAAACCATTTATCTAAGTGAATGTTCTATCTCCCTGCAGGTAAAGATTCATGCTGACGATTCCTTCAGTTTGTAAGGTTATCAGCATCTATTGTTTTGCCTTGAATGCAGCTGTTCTTTGCTGCTTCTCGATGGTGCAACCCAAAGCGACGGCTAGTTCATCTAATGGTTAAGCTACAGTACACAGGGGTCAGTTCCTAGAAGCTATTTGGCCTCATTACATGGAAAAATGAACCCAGTCTATATTCAGAATCAGTTGACCCTCAGAGTTCGGTACCATATGGATAGTAGAGACATCGTCTGATTCCCCAGTCCTTTTATTTATTTATTTAACTGTTTTTATATCCCGCCTTATCTTAAAGTCAAAGCGGACTACAGGGAACATGTTATATGATCATAACATTGGAGTAGGACATTAGAATTTATATTGAACAATGCAATAAAACATAACGTAGTAAATATGACAAAGAGGAGCTTGATTACTTAATCTGCATGCAGCGAACTGAACTTAATGGTAAATGAGGAGGGGAGATTGAGGATGGGGATAGATAAGGGTGGGTGAGGGTTGTAACAGCTTGTGATGATGCATTAGGTCCCAAAGTATTCTCTGAATAGGTGAGTTTTTATCTTCTTTCAGAATTCGCTGAGATCTTCTGTGACTCATATGTCTTGGAGGAGTTTGTTTCGTATGTGTGGTGCGTAGACTGAGAAGGCTCTATTTGAAGTTGTCTGGTTACTTTACTTTAGTAAAACTATTTACTTTCCTACTTCAGAGAAGATGAAAGCTGTTACCTGTAAGATTTGTCCAAACAGGAAGCTTGCTCGAGAGAGACGAGGACTTGCCTTAGGATCATTCTGAGGTGAAAGCTCTCCAGGCTGCAGCGTATTCTGAAAAGAAAAACATGAGAAAATACCATTAGTTACAAAAAGTATCCAACTATTCTAATTCAACACAATTGGTGCTTGTTAACATTTATAACATCAAAACTAATAAAAATGTTGAACTGAGCCATTTACTGCTATGTGGAAGTTTTTTGGTTCAGTCCTCAAGTCAAGTCTTTTCACTTTCTGGGTTGACCAGGGCTAGGAATGCTCTAGACAGCAGGAGGGTGTCATGGTTCTTGCTTAAGGGTGACACCTAGTGGCCAGATTCAGTGTTCATTGTAGGAGCCTTGATTAATAGTCTTTAGTCATGGTCTGTTGCTGCAATGATGAAACAAATTATGCTGAGAGCGAGGGGGTGGAGAGTAGGGATGTGTATGGGGAAATATCAATGGCTTTTCATATAACTTTTAATATGAAATTACAAAAAAACAACAACATCTGAGAGGAGCTATTATGCTTCTTCAGTGACTGGTTCTAGCCAGTCGATTCTTAGCTGTCTCTTGTATTTTTGGTAGTATTAGTTTCTGTTTGGTCCAAGTTTCATTGTCTGGTCTTGAGCTACATGGAAAGCCTTCTTGGATTTTTTTGCCTTGTGAATCTATTGACTCCTGCTCTTCAGACATACTCCAGACTTTTCTTGTGTCATGTTCTTGTGCCAGAATGTATGTGAAATCATGTCTAAATTTCTTAGACATGGTTTTACAGAACTTATCAACAGGGTCACTAATTGGACAGCGAGGATCTGGAATGGTAAATATTTCTATTAGTATAATAGTAACTGGCAATTTGACATAAGGATTCAGGATTATTAACTTCAAGAATTCAACAAGGAAACATTTTTTATAAGAGTTCTAGGACTTTCCCAGAATTTACAGGGCTAAAAATATGGCACAAGAAAAATGTTTGGAATAAGTCCCTAGAGCAGGAGTCAATAGAGTCACAAGGCAAAAAATCCAGGAAGGGTTTTCCCCAGAGTTCAAGACCAGAAAAACTTTGGGTCAATTAGGAAAACAGGAACTATTACCGAATACAAGATACAGTTAAGGATAGCTGGCTAGAGCCAGCCCTTCAAGAGATATAATAGCTCCTTCTGGAAATTAACCGAAGGGGCAATGGTTTGAGGCCAACTGGTAACAAAATTGGGAAAAGGCCCCAGCATTTGTAGTTTTTATTTGCCTGGAAACTTCTAGAAGCCAACAGCTTTTTTTTTTGTGGTTCAGGCAGCAGCTACTGCCAGCTCTTAATTAACAAAATTTCCCCCAAAATAAAATAAAATGAAAATTTATAAAAATAAAACAAAACAAAAATTTAAAAAATCCTTCAAACAGCCACAGGAAAGTAAACATAATGAAATTTGTTTGCACACCACCCTTAGTGGTAAGACGGACTGGAAAGGGGGGCTGTTACTTCTGGAGAGAAATCTGAAATTGTGAGTATATACTTCTGGGAATTTTTCTGAAAGGAATTGTTTTTCTTTTAAAGCTAATTAATCTGTGAACCCACTATTTTTTTTTGTTAAATCAGTCAGGGCCTAGTAGCAACAGTTTAAGATTCAATTTAAAAACACAGCTGGCAGTTCAAAAGGCCATTTTGAAAGACTCCTTCTATCCAAGCAAGGACTGTTAATTACCCAGGAAGTAGGTCACTGCTTACATCATCAGCACAAGCATAAATAGCTCAACCAGAGCTCTGTGACCCTGTCTTGATGGACTGGAAAGGGGGGCTGTGTTACTTCTGGAGAGAAATCTGAAATTGGTGGAGTATATACTTCTGGGAATTTTTCTGAAAGGAATTGTTTTTCTTTTAAAGCTAATTAATCTGTGAACCCACTATTTTTTTTGTTAAATCAGTCAGGGCCTAGTAGCAACAGTTTAAGATTCAATTTAAAACACAGAAGAGAACTTTCTGGTTACCTTTCATACCCAGTAGACAGCTGTAGTTTTAAATTTCATAGTCAACTCAGGGCCTAGCATCAGCAAAGTACTTTTAGTTTCAAATTAAAAACACAGAAGAGAGCTTTCTGGTTAAATTTAGAATCCAGCAGAGAGCTTGTAGTTTAAATTTCATAATAGGTTAGAGCCTAGTAGCAGCAAAGAGCTATAATTTAAATCAAATCAGAATATAGTTTTCCTCAGCAGCACAGGACAAGGTACTGTGTAGCAGCCCTTTTTAATAAGTGTTATATCCCTCCCTCCATCCCCTGGGAAAATTCACAGCTTTATAGGTACTTGCACAACTTAAAAGACAGGAGGTGCTCTCAGGTGAAGCTCATTACCCAAATCAGTCATACACCAAGGACCTGAGATTAATTAAGCTTCAGGTGAACAAGGTATATTAAAATTCTTAGGTACAGTTTTAGTGGTATAAATATCCATTGCACCCTTTAGTACATATAAAACTTAAAGATCTAAACACAAACTTAAAACTAAGATGCAGACAGCAGTCCAGCAGCGGGATGTGGGCTTTCCAGTCTTTTGCATTGAGTGTCACATGTATGATTTTCTCCCAGCTGGTTGAGAGGTCTTACGTGTGCACTAGGTGCAAGGAGCTCTCTGCTCTCAGGGAACGAGTCCGTTCTCTAGAGGCTAGAGTAGCAGACTTGGAAAACATAAGACAGACAGAGAGGTACATAGACGAGACCTACAGGGATATAGTCCTGAAGTCCCACCTCCAGTCTGGCAGCATCCCTGTTGCCATGGAGGAGAGAGGTCACGTGACAGGAGAGCATCACCCTGGTGTGGCAGGAAGTGATCCTGTAACTAGGACCTGTCCTCCAGGTGATGTAAACCCCTCTCGCACCGAGGAGGTTTCTCCAGGGCCAAGTGCCCATGCGGGAAGGGTTAGGACAGCAGTTATAGTTGGTGATTCGATCATTAGGCATGTAGATAGCTGGGTGGCTGGTGGACGTGAGGATCGCCTGGTAACATGCCTGCCTGGTGCGAAGGTAGCGGACCTCACACGCCACCTAGATAAGGTCTTAGATAGTGCTGGGGAGGAGTCTGCTGTCTTGGTACATGTTGGTACCAATGACATAGGAAAATGTGGTAGGGAGGTTCTGGAAGCTAAATTTAGGCTTTTAGGTAGGAAGTTGAAATCCAGAACTTCCAGGGTAGCGTTCTCCGAAATGCTTCCCGTTCCACGCGCAGGACCCAATAGGCAGGCAGAGCTCCGGAGTCTCAATGCGTGGATGAGACAATGGTGCAGAGATGAGGGGTTCGGATTTGTTAGGAACTGGGGAACATTCTGGGGAAAGGAGGGGCTCTTCCGAAGGGATGGGCTTCACCTTAACCGGGATGGAACCAGGCTGCTGGCATTAACCTTTAAAAAGGAGATAGAGCAGCTTTTAAACTAGATAATAGGGGAAAGCCGACAGTCGCCCAAGAGCGCATGGTTCGGAAGAATGTATCCTTGAAGGATACTACAAAAAGCAGAGAGGTTCCAAAAAAGAGTAAAGTAGCCCAAATGCCCTCGAGTATGGAGCAGACAGAACTTAAAGATCCCAAATTACCCATGTCTACCAATAGCCAAATTAATATGAATAAAATACAGTCTCTAAAATGCTTGTATGCAAATGCTAGAAGTCTACAAAACAAGATGGGAGAGTTAGAATATATAGCACTAAACGAGAGGTTAGATATGATTGGAATATCAGAGACATGGTGGAAGGAGGACAACCAGTGGGACACTGTGATACCTGGGTACAAACTATATCGAAATGATAGAGCTGATCAAATTGGTGGAGGGGTTGCGCTCTATGTTAGAGAGGGCATTGAGTCAGAAAGGATTAAAGTTTTGCAAGAAACAAAATTTGCTGTAGAATCTCTATGGATTGAAATTCCATGTAAAAAGGGGAAGGCGATGGCAGTGGGGGGTGTACTATCGTCCGCCTGGCCAGAATGAACAAATGGATGATGAAATGCTCAAAGAAATCAAGGAAGCTAGCAAAAGTTACAGTGCAGTAATAATAATGGGTGATTTCAATTACCCCGGCATCGACTGGGTCAGTGTCACAACAGGACATGCTAGGGAGATAAAGTTCCTAGATGAAATAAATGACTGCTTCTTGGAACAGCTGGTTCATGAACCGACCAGAGGGGAAGCAATATTAGACCTAGTCCTTAGTGGAACACCAGATGTAGTGCAAGAGATAAGGGTGTTGGGGCCACTTGGCAATAGTGATCATAGCATGATCGCCTTTGATTTAATTAGTGGAGGAGGATAGTAAGGAAATCCACAGTACTACCCCTTAACTTTCGAAAGGGAGACTATGATAGAATGAGGAAAACAGTTAAGAAAAAAACTAAAAGGAGCAGTTGCAAAGGTTAAAGACGTACATCAAGCTTGGGTGTTGTTGAAAAATACTATCTTGGAAGCCCAGACCAGCTGTATTCCACGCTTTAAGAAAAGTGGAAGGAAGTCCAAAAAATTGCCAGCATGGTTTAAAGCTGAGGTCAGAGAGGCTGTTGTTGCCAAAAAAGCATCTTTCAAGAAATGGAAAAAAGAGCCAAATGATGAAACCTGGAAACAGCACAAGCACTGGCAAGTCAAATGCACGGCATTGATAAGGCAGGCAAAGAGAGAAGCTTGCTGCGGAAGCAAAAACGCGAAATAAAGACCTTTTCAAGTACATTCGTAGCAAAAAACCCGTGAGAGAGTCAGTTGGTCCTTTAGATGATAAAGGGGTTAAAGGAGCACTAAGAGGCGACAAGGCGATAGCGGAGAGACTGAATGAATTCTTTGCTTCGGTCTTTACTGAGGAAGATGTAGGGATGTTACCCACGACTGAAGTGGTATTTAAAGGTGTGGAAGAATTGAAGGAAATATCGATACATCGGGAAGATGTCCTACAACTATTAGATAAACTGAAGAGTAGCAAATCACCTGGGCCGGATGGTATACATCCAAGGGTGTTGAAAGAACTGAAATTTGAGATTGCAGACCTGCTATCAGTAATCTGTGAACTATCATTAAAATCATCTCTAATACCTGAGGATTGGAGGATCGCCAATGTAAACACCAATTTTTAAAAAGGGTTCGAGGGGTGATCCGGGAAACTACAGACCGGTGAGCCTGACATCAGTACCGGGAAAAATGGTAGAAACCATCATAAAGAATAAAATTACTCAGCATATAGATAGTCATGACCTAATGGGAGACAGCCAACATGGCTTTAGACAAGGAAGATCTTGTCTTACTAATCTGTTATGTTTTTTTGAAGGAGTGAATAAACAGGTGGACAAAGGTGAGTCGGTTGATATTGTGTATCTGGACTTTCAGAAAGCCTTTGACAAGGTCCCTCATGAGAGACTTTTGGCAAAACTAAAGAGTCATGGGATAGGAGGCAGTGTACTACTGTGGATCAGGAACTGGTTAAAAGATAGAAAGCAGAGGGCAGGGCTAAATGGCCAATTTTCCCAATGGAGAAAGGTGAATAGTGGTGTACCCCAGGGATCTGTGCTGGGTCCGCTGCTTTTTGACATATTCATAAATGACCTGGAAAGTGGAATAACGAGTGAGGTTATCAAATTTGCTGATGACACAAAACTATTTAAAGTTGTTAAAACCCAGGAGGATTGTGGAAAATTGCAAGAGGATCTTGATAAATTGGAAGACTGGGCATCAAAATGGCAGATGAAATTTAATGTGGAGTAGTGCAAGGTTATGCACCTAGGGAAGAACAACCCAAACTATGGTTACACGATGCAAGGTTCCACATTAGGAACCACCACCCAAGAAAAAGATTTAGGCGTCCTTGTGGATACCATGTTAAAACCCTCGGCCCAGTGTGCAGCGGCGGCCAAGAGAGCAAATAGAATGCTAGGTATGATAAGGAAAGGAATGAAAAATAAAACAAAAGATATTATAATGCCTCTATATCGTTCCATGGTGAGACCGCACCTTGAATATTGTGTGCAATTCTGGTCGCCATATCATAAAAAGGATATAGCAATTTTAGAAAAGGTTCAGAGAAGAGCCACCAAAATGGTAAAGGGGATGGAAGGCTACTCCTATGAAGAAAGGCTAAAAAGGTTGGGGCTCTTTAACCTGGAAAAGAGACGGCTGAGGGGAGATATGATAGAAGTCTATAAATTAATGAACGGAGTGGAACGGGTAAACGTAGATCGATTGTTTACCTTATCAGAATATAGAAAGACTAGGGGACATGCAATGAAGCTACAGGTAAACTATTTAAGACTAATAAAAGAAAATATTTTTTCACTCAACGTGTAATCAAACTCTGGAATTTGTTACCGGAGGATGTAGTAAAGGCTGTTAGTGTAGCTGGGTTTAAAAAAGTTTGGACAAGTTTCCTGGAGGAAAGGTCCATAAACCATTATTAAGAAGGGACCCAGGATATCAATGCTTGAACCAATACAAGCATTGTGGAACCTGTGTCCCTTGGGGAAACTGCTAGGTACGTATGACCTAGATTGGCCACTGTTGGAAACAGAATACTGGGCTTGATGGACCTTGGTCTGACCCAGTATGGCATATCTTATGTTCTTATGTTCTTATGTTCTAAGAAAAGAGAAAAAACAACCACCTCCTGGTTCCAAATAAAGGACCGTATTTACTAAACTTCTTTTCCTCCCATAGACACAGAATGGGGAAAAAGCCCTAATAAATCAGACCTGATGGCTCATTGTGCCAGGTCCCAGCTCTGGTCCTGATTAAAAACCTGCTGGATCAAAAAAATTTAAAAGATGGATCTGTATTAGAGGTACCGAGTGGCATTATTTTCATCTGCTTTTCTCTTTTATTCACTGACCCACCTAGTTCCTCTTTTTGCTTTCATTGGGTTTCCACGTCACAGAACTGCTAACCCTTACCCGTAGTCCTCGAAGTGTACTGTATGAACTCTCTGTCTCATCCTTACTGCCTCTGTGCATTAACCGCTGTAGTTTTACCAAGAGGAGTTGCTGGGCCCTGCATAGTGAATTAAACACACCATCAAGTATATTCAGATACCTCTTGGAGCACATAAGAAAGAAAAAGATATAGCAGCATAAAGAATGAAGGGCAGATGACATGCCACTCCATTGAAACTTGCACCCATTCTTTCTACCTAGGAAATATGAGAGGTTAGGTTGGCCATGGTAGGTCCAGATGCTACAAACATTAGATAGCCGAGCTTTTCACTTACGGATGCCTGAACAGAAAACAATTTTATTAAACATCGTAGGTTTATGAACTCCCTTCAGTCACAAACAGCATATGATAACAATGGTAGTGAAGATTCATAGCTCGTGAAGAAGCAGGGAGTTGTGTTGTCATCCCGTGGACATAGCAGGGTTAGGCTGAAATGTATCATTTAAAGGAAGTGGGTGTATTTTGCAAAGACATCTTTGTATATCTATTGTCTGTCTCTGTACGAAGCTTTCTCTGTATGTTGTTGTGCGCATGGATAATCTGTACATCTCCAGATGTTAACATTCATTTATTTCTCTGTAGATTTGGTAGAGAAGTCTGGGAGGTGCGAGCTAAGCCAAAAGCCCTGCAGTCTGAGAGAAAGTGACAGATGTAGATGGAGAGACAAAGAAAGCCCACTGCACTTTCAACCATCAGGTGTAGACACATACAGTAAATTCCAGGGCTGTTATAGGCGACTGAAAGGAAGTGGTAAAGCTCATTACTTTTCCATCTGTTATCAGACACACAGCTTTTAGAGCCAGAGAATAAAGGCAAAAGTGAGGAAAACAGAGACTGGGAGAAGAAAGAAGAAAGGAGGAGAGAAAGTTATGACAGAAATATTAATTCACAGCTTCTTGCTTCATTTTTAAAAGTGGGATCAATATTCAGTAGGGCAGCCGCTGCTAAAAGATATTTGGATAAGCTATCTCAATATCTTTAAACCAACTTTTCAGATGCTGCTGAATATGTCTTCCTAAACAAGTTATCTGTTTAAAATTTGGACTGCTATTAATGCTGGCCACCTAAATGGATAAAGTTATATGGATATCAACACCATGTGCATGATTTTTTGTCCTGACCCTGTATTTAAAGGAATCCATGTTGGCCATGTATCAGCTTGTGTGGACAAAATGTATCCGTTTGTCAGTAGTAAATCTTTTCAAAAGCACTTATGTGGTTAGCACCCAGTGTGGACTGCATAAGTGCTTTTGAATATCGACCCGACACAAGTTTATGTGAATAAAGATGAATGCAAACCAGGTCCCTGAATGTAAAAAGCCTTAGTGAGAAGGCTGTCAGTGCTTGGCAATAGAAATCACAAGCATATGCTCTCAGTCTTTTGAGCATTTTGGAACACTCAAATTTAGTTTCCAAGCCAAATCAACTCCAGAAGCAACATTCAGAGACCCTGTCACTAAATAGTAGTAAAGCCTACTGTTATTAGATTGTTGCAGATTAACTATAGCCAGAAATATCTCCCTTAAGAGTCCCTGCAATTCATTTATGAAGGTTAAAAGGTCCTACGTCTTCTTGTGTTGTTACTGGAGTACACATTGGAAGATGACAACATGAGTTGCTGCAAGGGTGAGAACGACTTTAAAATAAGAACATAAGATATGTTATACTGGGTCAGACCAAGGTCCAACGAGCCCAGTATCCTGTTTCCAACAGTGGCCAATCTAGGTCACAAGTACCTAGCAGTTTCTCCAAAAGACAGACAGGTTCCACAATGCTTATATTGGGTCAAGAAGTGGATTACCTGGGCCCTCTTTAATAATGGTTTATGGACATTTCTTCTAAGAAATTGTCCAAACCATTTTTAAACCCGGTTACACTAACAGCTTTTACTACATCCTCCGGTAACGAATTCCAGAGTTTGATTATGTGTTGAGTGAAAAAATATTTTCTCTTGTTAGTCTTAAACGGGTTACACTGTAGCTTCATTGCATGCCCCCTAGTCTTTCTACTTTTTGATGGCTTAAAGAATCATCTACATTTACCCGTTCCACTCAATTCATTAATTTATAGACTTCTATATATACTGATCTTCAAAAAATCTAAGGGGCAGAGGGAGCCTGGCAGTGCAGAGTCAGGTACAAGGGAGCCCGTCGTGCTCTAGGACGTCTGAATGACCTGGACCTACCCCTTCCTAGATGGGGCTCCATGTGTAAAGGCCACATAGGTGCCTATTTTTAGTCTGTCTTATAAAGACATATAAGCACCTATATATATATTTAAATACTAGGGGTTAACTGGCAAAAATAGCAGCTAGATAGCAGCTGCAGACAAGCCTCTTTGGGAGCTGGCGTAAATGTTAGCACATAAAGTCCATGCATGCTTGATAAAACACGCATGTACATCGTATCTCTGCCTGTGCTCTGCCCAAATTCCATCCAAGAACACACCTACCATCTTGTGCGTATTTTACATGCGTAACCCCTGGGTAATTGTATAAAAGTCTTTTACATGCATAAAAAGGCCTGTACCTGCTAAAAGCCTTTTATAAAATCACCTCCTTATTGTTCAGTGGGGCTGATTCACTAAAAAATGTGTGGAAACATGCCGTAATAGAAGAGCAGTTAACTGCGCTATAATGAATTGACTTCTTAGGCACCTAACTTGAGGTGTTCAGCTATGTTTGCATATTGGGCTCAGAAAATGACAGCAGATAAGGACCACTTAGCCAATCCACTCAGGCCAGTTTGAAACTCAACTCCTGGGTTTATCATCCCTTTGGATAAATGATTATATACATTCTCATTGCATAGTCCACAGCTAGCTCCCGCCCTTCTCATGTCTTCCACCTAACCTCTCAATCCTGCCTCTACCACTGCCCTCTACAATGGTCCAGTATGTCGTTTTCTTTCATTTCTTATACCAGTTTTCCCAGCATCCTTTTATCACCATGTTGTGAATCTGTCCCAAGCAGATTTTTAAATTCCATCATAATTTTGGTTGCCTCTACCTTCATTAGTAGGCTGTTCCAGGCATCAACTACTTTTTCAGTAATAAGTATTTTTCCATGTTTCCTGTAGATCAGTGTTTCTCAATCCAGTCCTGATGTACCCCCAGGCCAGTCAGGTTTTCAGGATATCCACAATGAATATGCGTGAGACAGATTTGCATGGACAGCCTCCTTTGCATGCAAATCACTCTCATGCAGATTCACTGCGAATATCCTAAAACCTTGACTAGCTAGAGGATACACCAGGATAAGGTTGAGATGTACTATTCAGACTTTCCTCCATAAACATCTCTTCATGAAACCTGGTCCTTTGATTTTCTCTTGGGGACAATTTCTCCAAATAAGTTAAGTTTGCGCATATCATGACAGTAATGAATCTGATTCCTAAACAAGGGTATTTGGAGTGTGATCTCAGTCTCTTAAATTTATTGCCAACACTCAGAATAGTACTTGCATTGTTCCAAAGAGAGCCTCTTTCTGAAGTTTGTAAGATGGCACAAGTACAGGCAACTTCTCAAGGTGCAATTGGAAATTCCTCTTAATCGGGCCTGTGGCTCCTAATACGATGAGAAATAATTCTGTATCTTTCTGCCACATTTTCATGGTCTCTGACTCCATTTCTTGGTACTTGGCTTTTCTTTTCTATAGGAGAATTCACCCTTACTTTTCGATCAGGTCTGTGGGTGTTTCCCCTCTCTAGAGATAAATCCCACTTCTACATTTATTTTATTTATTAGTATTTAGTTCACGTCTGTCCAGTAGCAATTCAAGGCGAGTTACATTCAGGTAATGTAGTTATTTTCACTGTCCTCAGGGGGCTTACAATCTAAGCTTGTACCTGTAAGTTCTCCAGCTGTCATGGATAAAGACATATTTGAGAATAATCCTAGCTGCTGCTAATCTGGATAGTTTTAAAAAAGAAACAATTTGAGAATAGAACCTGGAGTTAGCAAAAGGACATTTTTTTTATCCTGTGATTGTTATTAATATAGGATAAGAAGCAAATATAACTTTGGAATTACAAAACCTGAATCATAGTGAATTCTTCAAGGCTTACACATATCTAGCAAAGAGTGGCTCTGGACACATTATTATGTTAGGTTGCCAAGTAATTTGGGGTCATTGTGTTTTAACATCCATCTCATTGAATTTTGGCATTTGTAATGTAGGCCAAGATTTTGTAGGGAAATACGAATTCAAAGTTCCAGACTGCAATAGAACAACAGTTGCCTTGACAGAGCTTGGGTTCTATACCTAGGCAGTCAGGCTTCTGTGAGGCCACAGCACTGAATCAGCTCTGGTGGCTATGGTTGGAGAAATCTATACCAATCTGGACATGGAGAAAAATACATTTCTAGTGTTCCTAGAGCCGAGTGTAGCCTTTGGTATTGGTATATCACATGTGACTATCTCAACTAAACTCAGTCTTTGGGAGGGGGAAGGTTGTTCTTGATTAGTTTATATATAGTTTATATATAGTCAGGAAGGCAAATATTCAAAAGGAGGAGGAAATAGCCAATGCAATAAAATGGGGGGATAAGACATTTTTCAGATATGTTAGTGAGAAGAGGAAGGCTAAAAGTGGTATTGTAAGACTCAAGGGTGCAGGGGAGAAATATGTAGAAGCTGATAAGGATAAAGCGGAATTGCTTAACAAATATTTCTGTTCTGCGTTCACAGATGAAGAACCAGGAGCAGGACCTCAGAAAACACCCACAAACAGGAACAGAAGTGAGGGACATCTTGAACAATTTTCAGAAGACTGTGCTCGTGAGAAACTAGCTCAACTTAAAGTAGACAAAGCGATGGGACCGGATGGTATACACCCTAGAAGACTAAGGGAACTTGGGGATGTTCTAGCAGCTCCACTGACTGACCTTTTCAATGCCTCGTTGGAGTCGGGAGTGGTGCCAAAGGACTGGAGAGAGGCTCATGTGGTGCAGAAGTAAGGATGTAGTAAGCAGAAGTAAGGATGTAGTTGAAAACTACAGGCCGGTTAGTTTAACTTCGGTGGTGAGTAAATTATTGGAAATGCTGCTGAAAGGGAAAATAGTGAGGTTTCTGGAGTCCAGCGGATTACAGGATCCGAGGCAGCATGGATTCACCAGAGGCAGGTCTTGTCAGGCAAATCTGATTGATTTCTTTGACTGGGTGACCAGGGAGCTTGACTGAAGGACAGCCCTAGATGTGGTGTATTTAGATTTCAGTAAAGCCTTTGACACTGTTCCTCACAGGCGACTTATAAACAAACTGAGCACCCTAAGGATGGACCCTAAAGTTACTGCTTGGGTTAGAAATTGGTTGGGTAGGAGGCGACAAAGAGTACAAATAAATGGAGATCACTCTGAGGAGAAGGATGTTACCAGTGGTGGGTCCCAGGGATCTGTCCTTGGTCCGATTCTTTTTAACATCTTTGTTAGTGATATAGCGGAAGGGCTGTCGGGTAAGGTTTGCCTCTTTGCTGATGATAGCAAAATCTGCAATACAGTAGACACCCAGAAGATGTAGATAACATGAGGAGGGATCTAGCTAAGCTTGAAGAATGGTCTAGAATTTGGCAGCTGGGATTTAATGTTAAAAAATGTAAGGTCATGCATTTGGGCTGCAGCAATCCAAGGGAGCAATATAGTATAGGGTGTGAAGTACTTTTGTCCACTAAAGAAGAGCGGGACCTAGGCGTGGTTGTGTCTGATGATCTTAAAGTAGCTAAACAGGTAGAAAAGGCGACGGCAAAAGCTAGAAGGATGCTTGGGTGTATACGGAGAGGAATGGCTAGCAGAAAAAAGGAGATGATAATGCCTCTATATAAGTCTTTGGTGCAACCTCATTTGGAGTATAGTGTGCAATTCTGGAGACCGCACCTTCAAAAGGATGTGAACAGGATGGAGTCGGTGCAGAGGGTGGCTACTAAAATGATTAGTGGTCTTCATTATAAAGCATATGAAGATAGACTGAAGGATCTTAATATGTACACCTTAGAGGAAAGGGGATAGAGGTGATATGATTGAGATGTTTAAATACCTCCGTGGCATAAATGTTCAGGGAGAGAGCCTCTTTCAATTGAAAGCAAGTTCTGCTATTAGGGGACATGGGATGAGGGTGAAGGGAGATAAATTCAGGAGCGATATGCGGAAATATTTCTTTACGGAAAGAGTAGTGGATCCGTGGAATAGTCTCCCAGTGGAGGTGGTAGAGATGAGGACAGTAACTGAATTCAAAAAAGCATGGGACAAACACAGAGGATCTCTAAAGGTAAAAAGGGGACTGTTGTAGTTGTTGATATGGAAGGACAGACTAGATAGGCCATGTGGTCTTTTTCTGTCGTCATATTTCTATGTTTCTATATCTTCTCTGAATAAGCAGTCATTTCAGATTGATTGAAATTCGTCTAGCTCCTCACTTCATACCATTCCATGCGGTGTTCTAAAAGGTTCCATTTTGAAGCACCTTTGTTATTTAGCCTCTTTCTATCTTTACTGGGAACACTTATTGAGAATTTTAAGCTGATGACACCCAACTGGTGGCCTACACTGACTCTAAATCTCTAGATCTTAGTATCCTGAATTATTACTTGGATGCAGTTGCCCACTGGCTAATGCATCATAGGTGGAAACCTAGAGGCCTATTCTGTGTTGAATGTCTGTTCCTCTGTGCATCCGATCGGAACCAATCGGGATTCTGATCCTGCGGGGAACGTCTAGCCCCGCGGGATCAGAATCCCATCTAAGCCTGTATGTGCTGGCCCAGACCCGATTCCAGTCAGCCTGCAAGTAAGGCCTCTGCGCGGCTAACTCAGTAAGGACTCCAGAATGGAGCCACGGGACCATGGCACCACAGCTCCATTCAGGAGATGTGAACCCCAGCCGCCGCCGATGTCTTGCATTCCCCACAGCCCGACTCCCGATATGGCCTCCCAAAGCTAGGGTCAGGCTATGGGGAATCGCCTGTGGCCCATCCACCCTTTGATGCATCCCGGGCCTGCTGATTCCTCCCATCTAGAGAAACCTATTCCACCTCAGAGGTGGAATAAGTTCCCTGTCTACTCTGCCAGCCCCGGATGAACAGGGCTGACATAAGAACTCCCTGTTTGTACGGGGAGGTTTGGTGGGGACAGGAAAGGCAGACAAATAGCAGGGATGGACATCCCAACGAGACCCGCTATTATTGGTTCAGAATAGACCCCATAATCTCTAGAAAATGATACTGCTGTCACTTTGAGGTCCAACTTGATTCATATCTTACATTTAAACCCCTAATTTCAGCCATTATAAAATATTTCTTTAATGCCTTGCGTTAAATCTACACTGTCAGGAACCTGGTAGAGAAAATAGTCATCAACCACTAGCCTGTCCCTAATCATCAGTTGACAGGAGTCCTACAACACCTTCTATAATGGTCTGAAAGGCACCTCTATAAAACAATTCCAGCTGCTGCAAAAGGCCAACTTGAAACTCATAAATTGGACCATATAACTCACTGCTGGTTGACCACACTGGTTCCCAATATCATACCAACATGCACTGAAGGTTTTTTTTACTGACTCATAAGATTCTTATATTGACTTACACTCCAGTTTCCCAAGATATCTAGTTGAGCTACTTACACTTCAAACCTCTTTGCCTTCTATTATGCTCTTCACAGAAATTACTCACCAGATAAGAAAGGTGACAACTAAATAATTGCAATGTTACATTTAAACAAAGGCCTGGGTAAAAAGCCAAATCTTGACTTTCCTACAAAAGGTGATATAATTTTCCTCAAGATGTATCTCCAAGGCAAAGAGGGCCAAACGCTGAAAAGACCCTATGATGAGTGGCGACAGTGACGAAGCAATTGCTGCTGAGATGATCAAAGAACCTTGGATGGTTGTTATATAAATAGCTGTTTCTTTTCATCAGGAAAATCATGATTGAGTCATGAATACATTTAAAAATCAGACGTCCACCTTTAAACTATATACAAAATTTAACAGCAAGCCAATGAAGTTCTCTAAGATAAGGATTAATATCCTCAGTTTTCCTGACTTCAAAAATTAATAGAGCAGCGGCATTTTGGTGCAAGTTGAAAGGACTTGGTCCAAACTGTCGGCAAGCCTATATATGCACTTAAAGTAATCAAAGTAAGACATCACCAGCAGTTGGACCACCTTTTAAAGTCCTTAGATTCCAGGTACTTGCACAAATCCAGAACCTATCAGAGTTTAAAGCAAACAGAACTGAAAATGCTAATTATCAGGGAATTATCAGAGAATGTCATAGAAACATAGAAATATGACGACAGAAAAAGACCTGTCCTTCCATATCAACAACTACAACAGTCCCCTTTTTACCTTTAGAGATTCTCTATGTTTGTTCCATGCTTTTTTGAATTCAGTTACTGTCCTCATCTCTACCACCTCCACTGGGAGACTATTCCACGGATCCACTACTCTTTCAGTAAAGAAATATTTCCGCATATCACTCCTGAATCTATCTCCCTTCACCCTCATCCCATGTCCCCTCATAGCAGAACTTGCTTTCAATTGAAAGAGGCTCTCTCCCTGAACATTTATGCCACGGAGGTATTTAAACATCTCAATCATATCACCTCTATCCCACCTTTCCTTTAAGGTGTACATATTAAGATCCTTAAGTCTGTCCTCATATGCTTTATAATGAAGACCACTAATCATTTTAGTAGCCACCCTCTGCACCGACTCCATCCTGTTCACATCCTTTTGAAGGTGCGGTCTCCAGAATTGCACACTATACTCCAAATGAGGTCGCAACAAAGACTTAAACAGAGGCATTATCACCTCCTTTTTTCTACTAGCCATTCCTCTCCGTATGAACCCAAGCATCCTTCTAGCTTTTACCATTGCCTTTTCTACCTGTTTAGCTACTTTAAGATCATCAGACACAACCACGCCTAGGTCCCGCTCTTCTTTAGTGGACAAATGTACTTCACCCCCTATACTATATTGCTCCCTTGGATTGCTGCAGCCCAAATGCATGACCTTACATTTTTTAACATTAAATCCCAGCTGCCAAATTCTAGACCATTCTTCAAGCTTAGTTAGATCCCTCCTCATATTATCTACACCTTCCTGGGTGTCTACTCTATTGCAGATTTTGGTATCATCCGCAAAGAGGCAAACCTTACCCGACAGCCCTTCTGCTATATCACTAACAAAGATGTCAATTTTGCATCTAGCATTTATCCTAAATTGGTATTAAATTCTTCTCTGGTATCAATATTTAACAAAATGTCACCTGCATCTATTTCCGACCTCATCATACACACTGCAAACAGACCTAGGAGACCACTGGCTGCAGACACGCTACTCATACCAAGCTCAATCAGACCACCATCAATAGGGCATTCTTGATCTATGCTCCTAGATGTTGGAACAAGCTCCCTCCCAGCATTAGAGCAATCAAGGACCTTAGGCTGTTCAGAAAAGCCCTCAAACACCACCTTTTCCTCAAGTATTTTACACATCTGAATATGCCCCCCCCTCACCCTTCCCCACCCTCCAACCCCAAACCGCAGCTATATGAGTCCAATAACCTACAGAAAATTTAGATCTAAATGTATTTGTACTAAGAATGTAAATAGTTTCCCCCAAGTTACCTCCATGTTAAATCCCTGTTCTATGTAGACGATGGTCTAATTTAACTGACCAAGTGTTATATTGTTCAATGTAAAACCGCACTGATGACAAAGAGCGCGGTATATAAGAAATGTTAAATATTAATGTGGAAGGGGAACAATAACCGGAATCATTATTCATGATCCTAGTGATTATTTTTCATATTAATTGATAAGCTATTTGCTAATAATCAGTTTCTAATTTTTGCAAACTGGGACAGGATCTTAGTAGATGATGGACCACTTGAGAGCAAAAATGATTCAAGCCTCATAATATCATCAGCACATAGTTGAAATTTTATATCATGACTCCTCAAAAATCAGCTTAAAGGTACTAAGTAGATATTAAAGAAGGATGCTAATAATGCAGAACCTTGTAGTGCTTCTTGCAATAGGTGTACTACCTAAACAATCCATTTGAGGTACAAACCTGTTGTCGATTGGTAAGATATGACTGAAACCACTTTGAAACTACCAGATATGACAATCTGTTTTAATCGATTGATCATAACTGATGGTAGCACAGAATCAAACGCCACTGCAATATCAAAACAAACATAAATTCCTTTCTGAAAACACTACTAAGATGATTGTCCACTCCTTAATCACCTCCCACCTTGATTATTGTAACCTTCTCCTTGCCGGCCTCCCCACAAACCACCTTTTTCCCCTTCAGTCTATTCAACATTCTGCTGCTCGTCTGATTTTCCGCCAGCCCTCGTTTTTCCCACATCACTCCTCTCCTCATGTCACTTCACTGGCTCCCCGTCCATTTTCGTATCCAATTCAAACTCCTCCTGCTAACTTATAAATGCATTCACTCTTCTGCCCCCCTGTACCTCTCATCTCTTATCTCTCCTTACACCCCCTCTCGGCTACTTCGCTCTTCTAATAGTCTTCGTTTCACTCGTACTGCTAATTCTAGACTTTGCTCCTTTCACCTGGCTGCACCCTTCGCCTGGAATAATCTACCTGTCTCTGTGCGCCAGGAACCCTCCCTGGCTCTCTTCAAGTCCAGGTTGAAATCCCACCTCTTTACTATTGCTTTTCGTTCCTGACTCTTGTGTTGTAATCTGACTTCTTTATAAACGCTGTGTATATTTTGTCATGTTGAATTGTAAATTGTATTTTGGAGAGCATCCACAATTTTTTTGCTTCTTTCCACATCTGTCAAAACGGCATGGGAAAAACACAGTGGATCCCTTTACAGCAACAGAATAAAAACAAAATAAACTGAAACATATAACTTCTGAACCATCTAACATCTCAGCAAATAGGGGTGTCCTACATGGAGTGGTGGGTTCACCCCTAAACAAAGACATGGGGAGGGGTGGCCTGCATAGAGCGACAGGTGCGCCTACTCTTGCCATCTTGCTGGGCAGACTAGATGGACCATGCTGGTCTTTATCTGCCGTCATCTACTATGTTACTATGTAATTTGTCTTGACTAGATTGTGAGCTCTGATGAGCAGGGACTGTCTCTCTTACATGTCTGTACAGTGCTTCGTATGCTTGCAGTGCTATATAAGTGCTTAATAATAATAATAATAATAATAAATACAGTATATTCCTAAGCTGGCAACAAAGAGGAAGACAAAGTGGTTTGAAAATATGGACTTGGCAAAAGACATGAAGCTGGAGAAAGACTGATAGAATTCTGTAAGCCCAATGATCTATTCATCTTGAACACCTTCTTCCAGTAACACAAGCACCAACTGTACACATGGACCTCACCTAATGGATTGTACAGGAATCAAATTGGCTACATTTGTGGAAGACAATGATGGAAAAACTCGATAGCATCAACAAAGACCAGATCTGGAACTGACTGTGGTACAGATCACCAACTACTAGTATGAAAACTCAAGCTAAAGTTGAAAAAGAGCAAGCCACTCATGAATGTAGATAAATATGACCTTGAGAATATACCACCGGAATTTAGAGACTGCCTGCAAAATCAATTTGCTGCTTTAGATACAAATGACAGAGTTCCAGAAGAGTTTTGGGATGACATCAAGAAGGATGTGTTGGAAGAATGCGAGAAGTCTCTACAAAAGGTGAAAAAGCAAAAACGGCCAAAATGGATGACTGAAGAAACGCTGAAAATTGCCCAGAAACACAGAGAAGCTAAAGCCAGAGGAGAAAGACAGGCAATCACAGAACTCAACAGAGATTTGCAACATGCAGCAAGATGAGATAAGTAGAAGTACTACAATGATGCATGAAAGGAAATAGATTCAGAAACAATTAGAGGAAGAACAAGATTGGCTTTCCTAAAGCTACGAGAGTTAAAGAGAAAATTCCAGCCTCAAATTGGAATGCTACAAGATGCTCAAGGATCCATATTGAAAGATGCTGAGAAGATCAAGAAAAGGTGGAAGGAATATACAGAGTCGTTAAACCATAAAGATCAAGTAGACCAACAGCCTTTTCAACCCGTACCTTATGATCAATGATGAAATTATTGATTTTGCCAGTTTTCAGGATCTTTGTCTTCTTAATGTTAAGGTGCAGGCCCATTTAAGACTATGTTCCTTGATCTTGTGAAGCAAATGTTTCAGATCATCTTCACTTTCAGCCAGTAATGTGGTATCATCAAAATAGCAAATGTTGTTGATGAGTGTTCCAATCTTTACACGTTGGTTGTCTTCATACAGTCCTGCTTCTCTGATGATTTGTTCTGCATATAAATTAAAAAGGTAGGGGGAAAGTAGGCAGCCTTATCATACACCTTTCGCTGATTTTAAACCATTCTGTTTCTCCTTGTTCCATTCATACTGTTACTTCTTGAACAGTGTAAAGGTTCTGTAAGAGAATGATCAGGTGTTTTGGTATACCCATGCTTCTTAATGTGGCCCAGAGTTTCTCATGGTTTACATAGTCAAAAACCTTGCTGTAGTCAATAAAACACATATGGATATCCTTTGGTATTCTTTTGTCTTTTCAAGGATCCAGCTCACATCCGCAATGTCGTCTCTTGTTCCTTGCCCTTTCCTGAACCCTGCTTGCACTTCAGGCAGTTCTTCCAGGTATGATTGTAGTCTCTGCTGAATGATCTTGAGTAGAATCTTGCTGGCATGTGAGATCAAAGCGATTGTGCGATAATTTCCACAGTCAGTTGGGTCACCAGTAGTGGTATAAACACAGATCTTTTCCAGTCAGTTGGCCATGATGTTGTCTTCCCAATTTCCTGGCAGAGCCTTGTAAGTATGGTAATGGCTTCATCAGATTGCTGTAATAATTCAATGGGAATGCCATCAATGCCTGGTGCTTTCTTTTTTGATAAGGCTTTCAATGCTGCTTCGAGTTCTTCTTTCAACACTTGTATTGTCCCATCTTGGCAAAATTCGTTTTCCTAAAGTCTAAGACCCTCATTTTTGAATGGATTTTATCAGCTCTAATCCTAATACTGAACCCAAGGGACATCACATGTTCTTTATAAACCTTAAATTTGTCAATTTACTCTTCTCTTACTTAAGATTTTTTGGTTTTACAACATCTTTCTTTCTACCTTAACTTCTGCTTTAAATTATGCAGCTCAGAATTAAACTATGGAGCAAATCGAGTATGTTCGAACGATTGTGATAATCTGTTAGTAACATCAGTAACAAATCTAGACAACTGCAAATCCCAATACTGCATAAGATCTTCAATAGAGGTCATATCATCATTACCACTATACTCTCAAGTGCTTTTAAAAGAATCCACATTGAATTAAATTCATTCTAGTGGCACAAATTTTAAAGATGGATTCATTTGATGACAGGAAACCAGAACTAATTTCAATAAAATGACCAAATGGTCAGACCAAGGAACTGCTGTCACTAGCAATTCTTGATACCCAATTATCGCAGTGTTGTCAAACGGGCAAAACAATGAGGCACATCTCACAATGGGACTTCCAATTGCAATCTGGGACATCAAAGCCAGAACGTCTGAAACACTTTCAGAAATGTGGACATGTTTGATATACACGTGATTCAACCATCTATATAGACTTCCCCAGGATAGCATTTCACAACTAAGATGTCTGATAGCATAATGGTTCGAGTAGTGGCTTAAGAGCAGAGTGGTCAGGATTCAAATCCCAGTGTGGGCCTTTGTGATCTAAGGCTAGTCACTTAATTCTCTATTTTCTTTACACTCTCTGGAGGTTTTAAGTTGAAAACAAGCACTTTCCTGATGCCTATTCATGCCTAGAGTGGGTATAAATATTGACGTGCCTGCAAACATCTCCAATGTTTCTGAGATCGAATGGGGATGTGTTAGTACTTTGCCACTCCCTGGACATACCTCTGCCACACCCAGGGATGGCCCAAGTCAGAAACCCTGGCCTTGTGCCACCCACCACAGCTGCTGCCAATTTTGTCTTGTGTATTTAGTGATCAGCTGATTAAAATCAAACATAGCCATGATGTCAGCAACCTGAACTGCATGAGAAAATGTACCACCATTATCATATTGACTACTGAAATCAGCCATAATGATTAGCTTAGATAACTCTAAGGGCCCCTTTTACTAAAGAGTGCTAGCTTCCAGTGCAGGTCTGGCACATGCTAAAGCTGCGTGTTGGACACTGGATTTTTGAGCTAACTGTCCATGGTGTGTTGAGGTTGCAAGTGGGAGAGTCAGAGGTGGAGACTGAGCGGGGTAAGCATCATGCAGACAGCGCAGCCACCCTACGTACATGGTGGGCTAATACTGCAGGTATACTCACCACCATTTCCATAGGTGATGTTGAGTACACTCAGCGTCATACCTAGGCTGGTGCCAGCAATGCAGCCACACAGGTGGCAAAAAAGTAGGGGCGTCTTTGGACCTGGCCCGAAAGTACAAACATGCCCCCATTGGAGGAAAGGATTGGAACAGAAGATTGTGCAGGAGCTGGCCTGAGCTACGTGGTTTGCGAAGCAGGAGGGCTGCCCAAAGTTTGTGTTAGGAGAACCATAGCGCAGCTTCCAGCTGTACTCAGGGGGAGAGAGGAAGAGTCAGCGCAGTGTGCCGTGTTACGTAGCATGAGTGCACCTCACTTCACTTCACCATGAAGCAGGCCAGATGGAGCGGCATGGCTAACGGGCCCCTGGCCCCACCAGTCAAACAAATCTGCAGAGCCAGGGCCGAAGCATATGCTGCGCCGCAGCTCCCTGCAATCTACCCACAATTCCTCCCTGCACCATGCACGCATGTTAGTACTGAGCTCTGGGTGGGGCTACAATGGGACAGGTACTGCAGTGAGTTTTGATGACATACAAGGGACAGAGGGAGTTTGTTGTGGGAGATAAGGGAGGTAGTACTAGGGAGGGAAGGGGTGGTGAAAGAACAAAGAGTAAAAGAAAGGAGAGAAAGAAGAACAGAGATAGTTTAGAACAGCAAACTAGAGAGGAATAAACAGATGAAAATGAGTGGAGAAAACATGAAGAGTGCTGAGAACAGAAGAGAGGTTTAAGGGACTCATAAAAGAAGAGGCAGAGTAGAAATGTGTAAAAGTGAAAATTAGGTTTTCATGATGGTTTAAAATTGTGTGGGAAATTATTTTTTGTGAATAGCTTTGTGCTACACTGCAATTGAAACATTATTTCATCAAGGATGTCAACATCTTTGAAACTGAACAACCTCAGTCCTCCGCTGTTTACCACTGATGCCTGTTTCCCCTCCTCTCTCGTGCCTCTTATTCCACTTTCTTCCTGCTGTCCCACTTGATGCCTCCAATTCCATGACCTCCTGCCTCCTCTCTTATTCTGTCAGCCTTACCCAATCTCCTCTTTCTACCTCTGATGCCAGTCCCTACCCCTACGTATGATGCCAATCTCTGATTCCAGCTTTCCCCCAGATATTTCTGATTTCAGTCACTTTCCTTTCTCCCCTAATAACTCCATTGCCAGTTCCCCCTCCCCCCTCCCCATCTTGCAGGCGTACCTCTAATTCCATTTTCTCCACCTATGCCACATCAGCAGTGGCTCTCCAGTCTCATAGGTTGCATGGGGAAGACAAGCATGATAGCAGCTTATTTTGCCCTGTGAGCCACCTCAGGATTTATTTATTTTACTTAGTTAGCTAAATTTATATACCGCAAGTCTAAAAGTCTAAGCAGTTTACAAAGAACAACAAGGCCAATGAGGCTTTACATAGAACAAGGACTTAAAGTAAAGAAAATGTTACATAAAACTATGATAGACGAAGTATGTGAGCTGGTAATTAAATTATGTTTTTTGAGAAATGTTCCCTATGGGGGTGTGTTTTAAGTTTCCTTTTGAAGTCCAATAGATCATTGATGGCATGAAGTTCACATGTGAGCATGTTCCAAAGAGTTAGAGCAAAGAGAAAGCTCTCCTTGATGTTGCGAAACTAATCCTGGCGTAAGCTGGAGGCACATGGAGTGAGTTGAGGGAACATGTCCTTCTGCTCCTATCGTCTGGTGATTTCAGAATCAGAAATTGAAGGTGGGAAGCAGACAAAACATGATAGACTTTGAATGTGGTTAACAGAGATTTAAATTTGATTTGTTGGGAGACAGGTAACCAGTGTAGCTGTTTAAAAAGTGGTGTAATGCGCTCTGATCTGAAGGTGTTACAGAGGAGATGAGCGGCTGTAGTCATTGCAAGTTGGAGAGGATCTATAGCATAGCTAGGCAGGCCCTGAAGCATGAGATTGCAGAAGTTGAGGTGTGGGAATATGAGAGCCTGCAAAACAGAGCAAAAGGCGTGCAGCTCTAGGAGTGGCCTTAGGTGTTGGATACTCTTGAGCTTATAGTAAATGTTTCTTACTGTGCGACTTATGGGTGAAGAGAGGGTGAACCGTAGGTAACGGATCTCTGATTTCAATTGTATGTGAATACCATCAATAGTGATATAGGGAGGTGGGATGAAGCTGATATCTTTAAAAACGCAGAGGACTTCAGTCTTTTTGAAGTTAATAGTGAGGTTTGCCCCATAAGCCAATGTGTGATGGAGCTGAAACATTTTTTTTAGAGGCAAGAGGAATATACAACATAACGTCGTTAGCATATAGATGGTAAAGGATATTGTGCTCCGGTATGATCGAGCATATTGGCTGAAGGAAAATGTTGAATAGTATAGAGGACTAGGCGGAACCTTGTGGGACACCTTGCAGCAGTGGGTAAGTGGACGACTTTTCGGGGTCGATTTTGACATGTAGTTGTCTGCTTGAGTGACGTCTTGGGGGGCAGGGCTCATTGCTTTATTTTTGTGCCTCCATAGGCTGCATGGAGAGGTCAACGGCTACTCTAACTGGGCAGCTGTGGTCTTCTTACCCTTACCATGGCTGGGAAAAACCATTAGGCAAATTAGGCAGTTTCCTATGGCAGCAGCTTCTCAGGGGAGGCAATGGGCAGCAGCAGTCAAAGCAAAATAATAGATCCCGACAGCCCCACAAACTCAAAGAGCCCTCAGCACATTCCTTTACCTTCAGGGAGAGTGGGCCTACCCATACATACAAAGCAACATTTAATATTTACAAGTATGATGTCCTAACATGCATTTTTATAGGATTGTTGTGGGAGAGGTGATCTTGAAAAGGGAGGGGAGGTGCCAGGTTCACGAGTCGCACAAGGTGCAGTTATAACTTGGTACGGCCCTGAGTACACCTGCTCTATTGTTGTGCTGCGGCAGGGCTGTGTGCACCATGGTAACTTCTAGAAACATGCTTTCCATGTTCCTGGGAATTAGCACTGTGCTGTTTCCATAATGCACCATGGATTTGCGCATTAAGGGCACGCTTGGTGCAACATCACAGTGCCCCTTGGTAAAAGGGTCCTAAGTTTAACAATAAGATGAATTCCAGCATAGAAACAGAAACATAGAAATATGATGACAGAAAAAGACCACATGGCCTATCTAGTCTGTCCTTCCATATCAACAACTACAACAGTCCCCTTTTTACCTTTAGAGATCCTCTGTGTTTGTCCCATGCTTTTTTGAATTCAGTTACTGTCCTCATCTCTACCACCTCCACTGGGAGACTATTCCACGGATCCACTACTCTTTACATAAAGAAATATTTCCGCATATCACTCCTATATCTATCTCTCTTCACCCTCATCCCATGTCCCCTCATAGCAGAACTTGCTTTCAATTGAAAGAGGCTCTCTCCCTGAACATTTATGTCACAGAGGTATTTAAACATCTCAATCATATCACCTCTATACCTCCATACCTCTATCCCGCCTTTCCTCTAAGGTGTACATATTAAGATCCTTCAATCTGTCCTCTTATGCTTTATAATGAAGACCACTAATCATTTTAGTAGCGCCCTCTGCACCGACTCCTTCCTGTTCACATCCTTTTGAAGGTGCGGTCTCCAGAATTGCACACTATACTCCAAATGAGGTCGCACCAAAGACTTATACAGAGGCACTATCACCTCCTTTTTTCTGCTAGCCATTCCTCTCTGTATGTACCCAAGCATCCTTCTAGTTTTTGCCGTCGCTTTTTCTACCTGTTTAGCTACTTTAAGATCATCAGACACAACCACGCCTAGGTCCTGCTCTTCTTTAGTGGACAAAAGTACTTCACCCCTATACTATATTGCTCCCTTGGATTGCTGCAGCCCAAATGCATGACCTTACATTTTTTAACATTAAATCCCAGCTGCCAAATTCTAGACCATTCTTCAAGCTTAGCTAGATCCCTCCTCATGTTATCTACACCTTCCTGGGTGTCTACTCTATTGCAGATTTTGGTATCATCAGCAAAGAGGTAAACCTTACCCGACAGCCCTTCCGCTATATCACTAACAAAGATGTTAAAAAGAATCGGACCAAGGACAGATCCCTGGGGCACTCCACTGGTAACATCCTTCTCCTCAGAGTGAGCTCCATTGACTTGTACTCTTTGTCGCCTCCCACCCGACCAATTTCTAACCCAAGCAGTAACTTCAGGGTCCATCCCTAGGGTGCTCAGTTTGTTTATAAGTCACCTGTGAGGAACAGTGTCAAAGGCTTTACTGAAATCTAAATACACCACATCTAGGGCTCTCCCTCGTTCCAACTCCCTGGTCACCCAGTCAAAGAAATCAATCAGAGTATAAATATCTTTTAGTGCCTATTGTGGAGATTAATAAACCATGCAAATACTATAACTAACACAATGAATTAATATAGCCTCAGCAGAGGGTGTGTTAAACCTAAAGGAGTCCTTCACCACTATTGAGAATGCACTATCAACATCACACCACCTCCTCTATCATGCGTTCTCATAGTTTGGAATATCTGACAGTCTACAAGTCACAGTTCATGAATTATGATGGAATTGTAGGGGCCTACTGAGCCGCAAGGGCCACTATCTCACCCTATATGGAGGAAGTACACAGAGACCAATTCCACAGAGCCAGGCACATTTCAGCTAGACCAGAATATCTAAGCTAACATATCTGCAATCAATACTGTCTTACTTCACACAGAACAAACATTAACAAAAGATATCTTGTAGGCAAGAACACATTGTTCAAGTAAGAAATTAGTATGCAGCAGAATCTGTCATAAATAACCATCTATTGAATGCCTATCCTTTCACAGTGCCAAGAGCATCATAGCTCCCTTGCCTGGTAATAACTGGAATTATCGAAACATCAGCAGTAACCACCATATTAAACAAAAAAATAAGTAAAATGTGGAGCCCGATATTATCAGGGGCATGTCCGGGCCAACCAGTCGGCCCTGAGCAGGACGGGCTCATTAGGACTCAATTCTGGACAGCGGGAGCAAGAAGTTTACATGCCATATAGAATCAGGTCTGAGGACAGTCTGGTGTGCCCCTGAATGCCTGTGGGGACGTCCTCCTCGCAGGCACCCCTGGCTCCCGCGGCGACGAACCTCTTCAACCCCACCACCCTACCCTAGCCCCAGGGGGGAGGGGGGTTCCAGCCCAGATCACCTGGTTTGTGCTGCTTATTTCACCTTCGAGGTGGAATAAGCAGCATGTTCCCCCTGGCCCTGCAGGACGCACAGGGCTGTGACCTGAATTGGCCATGTATGTCCTGCGACTTCGGCCTACCTCTGCTCTCCCCATCCTGCTGCTCTAGCCATGTGGGAAGAGTCGGAGAGGGAATGAGCAGGACAGCTTGCAGGGCTGCATGCCTCAGCAGACGTGCAGCCCTGCAATTCCTGTCTCAGAATTGGGCCAATAATCAAATTAAAAGCCATAAAGACAAACATGTATATGTAGAGCACAGAAAGGGGCATGCCCCTTTATCACTCCCCTTTGTCGACATGACTGGCGTGACATGCCTTGTGCCCACTGACGCTTTATTCAAATGTACTGGTGATTGCTAATGATGTCACTGCTGGTATGGAGCTCACTGTCTGGTAGGGTTAAAGTGCAATCTCTTATGGAATAGAGCCCAGACAGCCTTCAAATGGAGCCATCTTATTCTAGCTTAAAACTGCCTTAAAAACCAGCAGCAATGGTGATTAGATATTTTTCAATTCCAATCATGGCATTTAGATGATACATATATTCAACACCATTAGATAGATAGGCAACAGTACTGAATCTACATACAGTGCATCCTCGGAGCAACAGACATTGGCAACAATGGACAGTTGGGGGTCACTCACACCCAGCTCGAAAGCAGACTCTCCTCACCCATGCTTTACACAAACTACTACTACTGAACATTTGTATAGTGCTACAAGGCATACGCAGCGCTGCACAGACACATGTAAAAGAAGGTCCCAGCTCATCAGAGCTTACAATCTAATAGAGAAAGACAACACTGTAGTTGTAGACATGGGATACATCTAGGGGGAAAGGACATTAGGCGAGTCAAGATCGGAAAGCGGCAGCGAAGAGGTGAGTTTTCAACCTGGATTTGAAAAGGGTCAGAGAAGGCGCCTGACATATAGATTCAGGTAGTTTGTTCCAGGCATAAGGAGCAGCAAGATGAAAGGAGCAAAGTCTGCAGTTAGCAATAAAGAGAAGGGCACAGATAGAGGCGATTTGCCAGAAGAGCGGAGTTCCAGAGGAGGGGTGTAGGAAGAGATAAGAGAGTGAGGAGCTGCAGAGTGAATGCACTTGTAGGTCAGCAGGAGAAGTTTGAACTGGATGTGGAAATGGATAGGAAGCTAATGAAGAGACTTGAGAAGAGGGGTAAAATGAGCATGACGAGGCTGGCAGAAGATTAGCCGTGCAGCAGAGTTTGAAGGGGAGAGAGATGACTTAGAGGGAGACCAGCAAGGAGCAGGTTACAATAGTCTAGACGGGAGGTGACTAAGGAGTGGATAAGTGTCTTAGTGGTATGTTCAGAAAGGAATGGGTGAATTTTGTTGATGTAGAGAAAGAAACGGCAGGTTTTAGCTATCAGCTGGATGCGTGTGGAGAAGGAGAGAGAGGAGTCAAAGACGACACTAAGGTTGGAAGCTGAGAAAACAGGAGAGAGTTATCCACAGAGACTGAGAAAGGAGGAAAGAGAGAGGAGTGTTTAGGGGGAAAAATAAGCAGCTCAGTTTTGGCCATGTTCAGTTTCAAGCGGCGGTGAGACATCCAAGCAGCAATATCAGAAAGGCAGGAGAGATCCGGGCCTAGATTGCCAGAGAAATTTCAGGTGTAGAGAGGTAGAACTGGGAGTCATCAGCGTTGGGGCTGGGTATGAGTGAGTCCGACTTCTCGGTGGGCCTGGGTTCTATCACAGCAGCAGTAGCTGTGCAGCAAGATGGTGAATGCATAATGTAGATGTGATGTGCTGTCTGGGCTCCTCCCCAGCATCTGGGGCTCTTCCATTTCTTCCTCTCTCTCTATCTCTGGCCTGCAGGTATGGCACTGTCTGTGGGTACTGATGCTGGAAGCTGCCTCTGCTAGGCCCCCTCCTCTCCTCCTCAATCTCACAGCCAGTGGGCAGGCCTCCGGCAGCCCTTAGTTTTTTTGACCCTTCTTTCCCAGCCCTCTCGGGAACACTGAACTCTCAGAGCAACGGACTCCCCCATATAGTCCATTATTCTGAGAATGCACTCTATAATATAAGTACAGACACCAAGAGTTTATATAGTGGTGATATTCACCCACTATCTATATAGCTAAGTGGCTATACCCACTGCAGAAAATAAAAGCAAGATAAGAACCATAAGGAGGAAGTGGGGGGAGGAGGGGTCTGAAGAAACTGGCATACAGCTAACAGTGAAGTCCCAGGAGACTCTTACAAGCCTTTTCTGTGGCAAAGTTCATGCTCACGGACTCAAAGCTGATATAAACAGGTCACTGCTTTGACAACACAAGAATCAAAGCTAGCGGCTATAAGGCATGTCTGTGACAAAGTCGACACTGCAGGAGCCATAGCTGGACTTCACAGGGTACTGCTGGGATGCATTACACACTGCAGCAACCCCCAGACGGCACTGACAACCTTCTCTATGCAGGATAAATAGCACTAACTGATAAGCACAGATCTGCTCACGCTGCTGATGTTTAAGTCTTTCCAAAGACAATTCTGCTCTTCATGACTCATGCAGCGTCAATAAATCATGAGCAGAAGGGTAAACTAATGGCAGCGAAGATTATAAAAGTAGCAGAATCCTTCTTGTGTACTTAAGTGCCACAATTTTCAGGTATAAAATCCTTGTTCTGGGTTCAAGTATTTTATGCATAACATATTCTTAAGAACATGATTTGCCATACTGGGTCAGACCAAAGGTCCATCAAGCCCAGTGTCCTGTTTCCAAAAGTGGCCAATCCAGGTCACAAGTACCTATCATATCCCAAAAGTAGCTAGTTCATGTTACTTACCTCCAGGGATAAGCAGTGATTTTTCTTTCGGTCTACTTTAATAACAGTCATTTCAGCCGTTCTCTTCCAGAAGATGCCTAGGATCCCCCAGAGCCCCGATAACCCCATTTTAGCATACAAATAGCATATAGGGATCTTTGCAGAACTTTTATGCAGTCCGAAATTAAACAGCTTAGCTATATAGATAGTGGGTGAATATTGTATCTGCATATATCTAGCTATTGTGTCCTCATTCTACCCTAACTCTTTTCTGGCACTATACAGATAGTGCCGAGGTTGTTAGAGGGATTTATGCTGGTACAATCCTAATAGTACCATTAAAAATTCACAGGGACTATACATTTAGCAATGGTGATTACATATGTAAGGCTGTTTGAATACTGTCCATGGCTTTTTTTATCCAGGCTTTCCTATAACTATTGAAACTTTTTAATGGCACGATAATTTTAACATGTTATATGTAACTGTTGATTTGCTGTGCCCAAGTTATAATGTAAACAGCTACTGATCTCTGGAAGAAGTGGTATAAAAATGTAACCAAATAAATAATTATAAAAGGCATACAAAACCCTGAACAAGGATTCATTCTAATTTTCCTCGATATAAAGGCAGCATTTGATTCAGTATCCCACAAGTTATTGCTAGTACATCCACAAGCCATAGAAGTGCAGAGTTCTGCCCTGGAATGGTTCTGCTCATATCTAGCTGGGCATCATCAGCATGTGAAAATAGGACCCACCAAATCAGCCCCATACAAGCATATGTATGGCGTTCTAGAAGGTTCAGCACTCTCCTCGCTCCTATTTTACATATACTTACAGCCAATCTGCAACATCATTCAGGATCACAACATATCTACCACATATATAAACACCCAAACACCAACCTTAGATTCCTCTACCTCCATCAGCCCACAGGTGCTGGCCAACTTCTACAGCACCAAGCTGGGATTTCATACCTGTGATCCAGCGACAAATAAACAAAGCCCTTTACCTAACATTCCGGCCTGACAATCCCTCATCACAATCAATTTAGAACACTTGGATCAAACAATTACAGCAATAAACACAACTACATCTCCAGATGATCCATGCCCAATCAGCTGGTTAAAAATGTCTTCCTACAAAACTTAGAAGAATAGACGACTTCACACACTTGCAAAAGGAAATAAAGACTCTTCTCTTTAAAGACCATTTTGATGAAAAGACATAGCATTATTAATATTTCTTTATTCCATTATTACATTTGTATAGTCTCCTCCAGCTTCTTCACACTCATAATAATATTACACAATCCCCACTGAGCATAACAGGTCTTTGGGCCTACCATTTAAACTATTCTGTTGTTATACAAACATATTTTACAACCCTGCACGTCCTCACTAAATTATTATTATGTATATAATTTAAATCCTTAATGTGCACAATTCCATGTTATACTATCCCTGGCTGTATTTTGGTTGCATGTCATTTGTTCATTGTAATTTAAAGTTGTTACATGCAAGCCACAATGATCTTTGGAAATGTGGTATGTCAAAAATGTTAAATAAATACAATAAATAAATATTTCCAGTCTGCCTGTACTAATGTTTGATTGTTGGTGTCTCATGTGATCTGTTTTGTCATGTATGAGTTATTTTGAACAGAAGCTTTATTTTCCATTGGTTCTTTTTTGAATTTCCTTTGTACACCTCTTTCTTGAAAGATGGTCAAGCAAGTAATTACTATGAAATAAGCCTCCCCTGTGAGTATTTCCCATAGGTGGCGTTCAAAGCGGTATGGTCTAAGAGTAGACCAGATAGAAACCATTTTTTAAAACTATGGTGTAAATAACTAAGTCACTGATTATGTTTTTTGTATTTTGTATTTTGATTGCATGGAAGATTTGTGATCATGTTGCATTTTTGGATTATCAAAATGGTTTGGCCCAGTTTCTGGCCTCTTTCTATTCCTGGGTGTAAGTGATATCAAGATACAGACGATTAATAAACTATAGAACCAGTGAAGCAATAGACTCAGATCTGATCTTTAACTCAAAAAAATACCTAGGTCAATATCCAGATTCTGCATTCAGTGTTTTTAATTGGCAGCTGCAGCATTTAAATGACCCACATATATTCAGTGAGCATATGCAGAGAGCAAGCTGCGCTGAATACACATGGAGAGCAGTGAGTAATGTTTAGTCACCATGACACACATTCTAATATGGGCACCGAGGCCCCTGTGTGCCTGATTCGAATCGAGACACACAGAGGTAGACCCGATTCCGATCCCTTGGGGGCTAGACGTTCCCGGTGGGATCAAAATCGGGTCTAGGGTCTGTACATGCAGGCCGGGACCTGATTCCGATCGGCCTGCACGTACAGACCCATGCCTGGCTAACTCAGAAAGGGTCCTAAATGTAGCCGCAGCGCCATGTCATCGCAGCTCCATTCAGCAGCCACGATTTCCGGCTGCTGACCACACTTTCCTTTCCCCGCAACCTGACCCCCGATCTGGCCTTCCATGGCCAGGGTCAGGCTGCGGGGAACCCCCTTCACCCCTTCATCTCACTGGTACTGCCCAGGCCTGCCATCCTCCAACATCCAGGGGGATTTATTCCATGTCACCTCAGAGGAGGAATAAGTCCTCCGTCCACTATGCCGAACCCAGACATACAGGGCCGACTTCAGAATCGGCCTTATACGTCTGAGATTGTGGACTGTCCATACCCTGCATTCGCTCCTCCTCTGGAACGCACCCTCCCACCTCCGAATAAGCTTCCCCATACATACTACTTGTTCATACGGGGAGGCTTCTGCTGGGGACGGGAGGGGGCAAATAGCGGGGATAGACCCCTATCTCTATAATGACATGGTTAAAGAGCCTTTTTACTGTCCCACATTAAACCACAGAGTAGCTGAATATCAGCAACTATCTGTAGAATTAGGGAGATCATCCACCCTCTGCCCTCATTCATCTCAGCACTATCTAGATAGTGCTGAGGCAGATTGTAAGATTAATGAAAATTCACAGACCTTTAAAATCATCTTTACGTAGTTTGGGTGTCAATCAAGTAGGTAATGTTGTTAAGAATATGCGGAATATGTTAAGAATATGCGGAAATATTTCTTTACGGAAAGAGTAGTGGATCCATGGAATAGTCTCCCAGTGGAGGTGGTAGAGATGAGGACAGTAACTGAATTCAAAAAAGCATGGGACCAACACAGAGGATCTCTAAAGGTAAAAAGTGGACTGTTGTAGTGGTTGATATGGAAGGACAGACTAGATAGGCCATGTGGTCTTTTTCTGTCATCATGTTTCTATGTTTATAGAATACCTTTCATTGTCTTTGCATGCTTTGGCATATTAGGGATTTCTTCTCTGGGTGATTTACATAAAGTCATTTTGGTGGCTATTACGTCCCATATAGACTATTACAATACTTTGTATTTAGATTTATCAAAAAAAGTCGTTAGCAAGGATTCAACTGTTGCAAAGTGTTTCAGTGAAAATTCTGCTAAGAGCATCTAAATATAATTCTGTCACCCTGTTATTGCATTCATTTCATTGCTTTCCAGTGGCCACTAGGCTGGAATTTACACTGTTATGTTTAACATTTAAAAGTTTGTATGGTCTCTCTCCTGATTATCTTATATAGGTTCACGCTCAATGACTACTACTCATTCTGTGCATACGAATAGATTAATAATTCCATCTGCATCAGAATTTAGGTTAGTAGAGAGAGGAAAGCAAGCATTTCGAGGGGTAGCTCCTTTATTATGGAATACGTTGCTGCTGAAATTATGCATTGAAAGATCGGATTCTAATTTTCCTAAATTCTTGATAACTTTGGGGGTGGGAGGACATTTAGTGGCGGCATCTAATGCTTCTACAGCGGCCAGCCATCACCACTGAACCTTAAACCTGAATATTCAACACCAGGACCATATCCTGCCCCCCAGCATTGAATATTTAAGTCGACCCGTATAGTACAGAAGCTAACCAGGCAGCGGATGAATATTGCCACTAGCCATTTATCCTAGGTGCCAGCCCCCAATCTGCCCTTGGAACTAATGTTGGAGCATTGAATGGCGGCACCCGGGGATATTAACCGTGCAAATGCTGCTGAATATCTTGCTCACCATGATTAATGCGCTTAGGTCTACTAACCACGTTAACCGCTTTGAAAGTGTCCCCCTTGGCTACTAAAAAAGTGTCTTAAATAATTGTAACTAGTTTTTATGGTAGAATGGGGTGGACCACATTTAGGTTTTGATACTGTTTGTTTTATTGTCATATTTAAATTACTGTAAATCGCTCCGAGTTATCAGTATGGGCGGAATATAAAAGATTAAATTAAATTAATTATCCATAGGATGGCTGCCGCTTTTGAATATCTGGCCAATGATATTTATTACAAAGAGTAGTATCTGCCTTTCTTTGTAAGGTAATGCCACACCTACATACCTGCTGTAGCTGGGAATCGTTCCTCTCTCCAGGTCCCTGTCATTAAATGGATCAACTTTGACACAAAGCCACTCGTACTTCCCCTGGTACATGGTGTCAAGGACATGTACAACCTCATCACACCTCAAGGACAGAGAGCAGCAATCCACCTGGCTGGAGATGTTGAGATTCAGGCGGATGTGAAATGAATCTCCCGACACAATCTGCCCCTCTTCCAGTTCCTTTATCAGTTTCCTATAACCTGTAACATTAAATAAGTTCGCCATTCAGACAGGATACCATGAAGCACTTATCTGAATCCTGAGTCCAGTGGCGTTTAATCCCACTGAAAATCCCAGAAAATAAAATCAAGATAAGAAATTTAAGAAGGAAATGGGGGGAAGAGGAGTGTGAAGAAGCTGGCATGCAGCTAACACCAAAGAAGTCCCAGGAGACTCTGACAAGCCTTTTCTGTGGCAAAGTTCATGCTCACGGACTCATAGCCGATATAAACAGGTCACTGCTTTGACAAAACAAGAGTCAAAGCTAGCGGCTGTAAGGCATGTCTGTGACAAAGCCGACACTGCAAGAGCCATAGCTGGACTTCACAGGGTGCTGCTGGGATGCATTACACACTGCAGCAACCCCCAGATGGCACTGACAACCTTCTCTGTGCTTCACACTGCAGGATAAATAGCACTAACTGATGAGCACAGATGTGCTCACGCTGCTGATGTTTAAGTCTTTCCAAAGACAATTCTGCTCTTCATGACTCATGCAGCGTCAATAAATCATGAGCAGAAGGGTAAACTAATGGCAGCGAAGATTAGAAGTGTAGCAGAATCCTTCTCGTGCTCTTAAGTGCCACCATTTTCAGGTACAAAATCCTTGATTTGGGTTCAAATATTTTGTGCATACTTTCTAGATATTCTCTTTCCGATGGAACCTCCCAGAGGAGCCCCAGTAGCATCACGTTAGCATACAGTGATCTTTGCAGGCCTGCACAACAGGGCTGATGACTTTACCTTCCTGGTTTGATTTATAGTGCAGCGTAATCGGGCCACTGCATCTCTGAATTGTCCAGTGAGCTTCTTCCTTCGTACATGCATCCAACGGAACGCTCTGGTTTTCTGCTTTAATGCGGCCTTCCAGCTAGGAACATAAACGAGGCATTGTTTATTACTAGTTCAGTCGCTCTCTGTACATCAAACAATAGTTTCTTTAAAGCAAAAACAAGATATCTACTGTTGCTAATTCTGAATAGGTCATTACATTTTAAATAATTTGCTTTTTTCTTCCTTTAGTTGAGCACCAATGACGTTAGAAAAGAGAAGTCAATAGTCCAATTGAATTTGAGTGCCAGTGTTGGAGCAATTCCCTGGTATAGTCACTGTGAGAACAGTGCAGGAGCAATAGCTGGGGACCGGCTCGGAGGAGTGTCATTCACAGCTGCTCATTTTGAATAAGCTAATTTACAGTTTCCCAGAAGGTGCTATAAATCAGGTTTTTAACCGAGTCTTCAGGACCCGGTCAGCTCGATTTTCAGAATATCTACCATGGAACGGGCACAAGGTCTATTTGCATATTCTAAAAGCTGTGCATGTAATTATATCTCATTCATATTTGTTGTGGAATTCCTGAAAACCATCACTGCAGAACACAAGTGCACTCGTATGCTGGTTGTGAAGAAATATATGGTCGCGCCAATCTCTCAAGCACAAGTCATTGGAATTCATTTTAGGAGGCTTGCACAGCCTTTGCACATGCAAATAAAGGGTCTGCTCATGTAACTGGACCAACGCGTCTAAGCAGCGATGTTAGAAAACTGTTACTTAGAGGGATGTCCGTAGCATTCGCAATTTTCAAGGAGAGTGTTTTCCGGGCATGGTTTGGGTGGATCTGAGAAATATGATTGCATTTCCTAGTCTGTGATCAAAATACATGTCTGCTTCATAAAACTTTGACATCAGCATTTATAACCACTCCAAAACATGCCGAAGTGTCATTTAAGTACTCATTAGGACCTGGGGTTCGCAGACGTGATGGACAGTATAATTATAACCTCTTTGGCATTGAAAAGCACATTAAAAATGCACAGCCTAGAGTTTCGCAGCTTCACTCTTTAACCGGCTCCTTTTAGACATCTGGTTTTGAAAAATCTGGCATTTATGCATATAAGTGCCACCATGTACATGCAGCACTTGCAAAACTGCCACCTGCATGTGTAACTGCTGCCACTTAGATGTTCAAAACCCCAAGGGGTCACTCACTTTTATGTTAACATGTTCCTTTGTAAAAGAGCTCTTTCTGCCCGATGTGCTGCAGACTACCCATATTGTCTCCAAGGCCTCAGAGGTATTTTACAAAACGTTCCGCGTTCAATGAGCCTTTTGTAAAATACTCTGAATGTTCAGACTTAGGTATGTCCCTTTTTCTATGCAAAACGGGAAACAAGATAATTCCCTATGTGTGTGCGGAGGTGGGGAAGAAGACTCATACTTAGAACAGTCCAGGGTACTATGAAGAATTCATCAGAAATAAGAACACAAAAAAAGAGAACCAGAAGGACTGGAAAGTACATTTTAAGGAAGTCTCACCAGTAAGAGCTGATGTCCTTCCCGAAGACCTGCCTTCTCTGCCAAGGAACCTAACTTAACAGAACTGATAAAAATTCCTCTCTCATTGCCTCCCACCAATGTGAATTCTGTGGTGAGTTTGTCGCCATTCAGTACAATATGTTGTATAGGGTGGGTGGTGCTCCGAATGCGGCCAATAGAGGTAACCGAGGGACGGAAAGGCCTAGGTCAATGAGAAAAATGTCTTGTAAAACAATGCTTGCTCAAAGTGGAAACAAACTCGTTATTCCTCAGAGATGACACACAGATTATGAAGCAAACGGGGCTGCTTTTCAGTAGAGCTCTAAACTGCAAACTAACGCATGTGCTTTTAAGCATGCACAAAACAAATTGATTTTCAAGCCTCTTATTCTGCATGCACAGACCCCCAAATAAACTTGGAAATTTATCCCATGATGCTTAGATATTGCTTTCCCATATCTCTGGGATATTACAGCACATCAAACAACACAGAGCAGTGATGCAAGAGTTCACCAGTTTTACTATAATTGACATCAGAGTACACTAGGATTACAGCCTCTGGTATTTCGGATAATGCAGCACCCATGAGCAGTGAGTCACAATCAGGTTTAGGGCCCGTTAGCTGGTTAACGTTTTAACACGCAGCAGCTGACAGTGAGGTACACTAATGCATGAACATGTCTGCCACCGCATGCTAAACACATGATAGGGATGTACAGGGAAGAGGTGGAGAGCGGGCCTGGAGAGCGCATAACCGCTAGCGCCAGGGCAATTCCCGCACGCTCAGCAGCAACGTCGCTCTCAACATGGGCTCACCCAGTGATTCCTCTATAGGAGTCGTTAAGTGAACCTGCCTTGGTGGAGCGCACGTTAGCAAACTCGACATGTGTTAGCTGCCGGGAACATGCTGGTCATGCCCTCAACAGCTAACGCAGAACTTTGCAACTAAAGTGCATTTATTTGGCACCTTAATTGCAAATCCTTAGCATGCTTTAGTAAAAGGGGCCCTTAGTCTGCTATATGCCAAGATTTTTTGGGCATCCACAGCACTGAGAAGTACCACAAAGCACTATGGATTCCCCTTTTCTCCCCAGCTGCAGATGAAATAAAAAAAGATTCCTATAGCTAGACCACTTCCATAGTTTACACATCTCAGATTCCGAAAAGGTTCACTAGCTGAAACCCTTTTCTAGGCCGACGTTCTAAAACCAGTTAAACCGAGGCCACAGGATGGTGTAAAATAGTGAAATCATGGAAGGTTGTACAGCTGAGTGCACTTTGCCCAGGCTGCAGGAAGGACAAAACTGCAAGTTCCACATCTACCCCTGCTTAGCTCAGCTTCCAAAAATGATTCATTTTGCATTCCTTAAATACCTTTCCAGAGAAAACTTTCTGAAGATGGAGTTGACCTGCTCAAAGTCATAGCCGTCAAGGCTCTCGGAGTGGTGAGAGGAAGAGGAGGAGTGCACTGATGGAGGCCCATATGAGTACCTGTCATGAAAGTCATCTGAAAAATAGCACAAGGAACATAAAGGCATTCATCCACTGAACGCTGTACGGCACAGTGAAAATAAAATGCAGCAATTATTATTATTATAATAAATGAATGGTGACTGCAGAGGGGAGACAGCTCTTCATGGCTTTTACAGACACAACTGTTATTAGGGAGGGTGCACATTGCCTTGATTCTATCTCACAATTCTGTGCTACAACAGTTTGATATTCCCAACATTTCTAAGAATCAAACAGGCAAAAGGTGAGGACAGATTTCTAGATTACCCCTTGTGATCTGGGGAAGTCACTTCACCCTCCATTGCTACAGGTACAAACAGGGCTAGATTTACTGACCAGCGTTAATAGATTAAGATGTATTATTGCACTTTAACACACATTATGGCTATTTAAGGCACGTTAGTAAATAGGACACACTGACAATAATGGGACCTGTATGCCATATTGTGTGTTACTACATTAATGCAGGTTAATATATCTAGTTCTCAGATCGTAAGCCCTGTGTGGATAGGGACATGCCTGAATATAACTTTAATTACCAATATACGATGTGAGTTAAATCGAAATATAAAAAATAGCTGGGAGAGTCCCTACTTTGCGATTGGCTGGCAAAGGTTCCAATCCATGTCAGTAAGACTTTAATGGAGGTAACAGGGCCGGCAGGAGGAGATGAGGTGCCCTAGGCAAACCTCGTGTCTTGCACCCGCCCCCCCCCCCCACTCACGACACCTATTGCTGTCAGTGTCCCCCTTCTCCAGGAAGTACGACAGCAATGGCCGCAAACAGTTCCATGGCGCTTACCTTTAAGCTTTGGTGCCAAGCGGGGGTTTGCTTCCACCCCCTCTCCAACGCCTGATGCCAAAACAGGAAGTTGGCATCAGGCATCAGAGAGGGGGTGGAAGCAAACAGCTCTGTGGCAACTGAATCGTAAAAGTAAGCACTGTGGAGCTGTTTGCAGCTATTGATGCCATTGTATGTCCTGGGGAGGGGTGACAGTGCTGGCAATGGGTGCACCTAAAGGGGCAGCACTCTAGGCAACCACCTAGTTCACCTAATGGTAGCACCAGCCCTGGAAGGTAATTTTATAAAGAATTTTTCATACCAGCCACAGAACCCGAAAGCTAACCAGGCAGTGGTGAAATGTAGCCACTACCTGGTTAGCTTCTGCGGTGAAAGTATGGCCAAGCCTTTGCTGCACTTTCCTTTCACCATATTGAAATGAATGCATATTAAACTATTTCATGCACATTAGCCTATGAAGTAGTATACGTTAAGTCGATTGTTGTTGTTGTTAAGTGCTGTCAAGTCAGTGTCGACTCATGGTGACCCTCTGGATAGTTATCCTAAACTGTATTCGGTCTCCAGTCAGGCGGCTCATTGTTGACAGACTGGCACCCATAGCTACTGTTATTGTATCAATCCATCTCATTGCTGGCCTTCCTCTTTTGCATTGACCTGCTATCTTGCCAAGCATGATGTCTCTCTCTAATGATCTCTCTCTTCGCATGATATGTCCAAAGTATGAAAGTCAAAGTCTTGACATCAGAGCTTCTAAAGAAAGCTTAGGATTGATCTCCTCTAGTACTGACTGGTTTGTTCTTTAGGCAGTCCATGGGATACACAGCATTCTTTGTCCAATTTTCGCATCCATAAGATGTTATTGAAAATACCATCATGATTGAAACAGTCCCAAAAGAGCCAATCCCAGAATGAAGAAAATACAAATATGGGACAGCAGTGAAGCAGGAGTGTGCTAAGCAGAGAGGAGAACAGTGCCTCATCAACAGATTCGACAAGACTGTACAGGAGAGGAGAGGCGAGATAATATTGGAGATGATGCAAGTGTTCATGGTGACTGGTTGAGACTGTGGGAGAGAGATTTTAAGGGTGAAAGTCATCAGTTGATGGTCAGAGAGGGGGACAACTGAGGTGGAAAAGCCTGAGAGAGCAGTTGGAAGAAAGAACGAGAGCAAGGCAGTAACGATGTTGATGAGTTGGAGTAGCAATATAGCTGCAGATCAAATAAAGAGGTCAAGGCAAGGAACATTGAGGCAAGAGACTCAGAAGGTGGAATAAGCAGCATTGGCCTGGTGATCGGGCCTGGGGATCCCCCCTCAGGACCAGGGCCAGGGCCAGGTGCAGGGGGCTCCCCGCCTCCTCATCCAGGCCCCGGCAGGCCAGCTGGGGGCCAGGCGGCAGGGATGAGGGGGGCCTATGATGCAGGAGTCGGGGGCACCTGCAGGTGGCAGGGACATGCCAGGCCATCCACAGGCCCGATTCTGTGCACCATGGGAACATTTTGCGCACCGTGGGAACATTTTGTTCTCACGGTGCAGAATCAGGTCTTAACTGGCCTGTCTTCCTCAGGGACGTCCAGATGGCCCAGAGGTCCGCCTCCCTGAAATCGGGCTCCACGTGTTTGTCTACACCTCTAACAAGAGCTGATGGGACATTTCTTTAGAAACTCTGTCCTATTACACATGCTTAAGGCTTAGGGAATGAGTTTATATTCTTACTGCAAAGGAAGAGTCCGGAAAAGTTACACTAACTAATTTAAAGTCAATTTCTATCATTTCCCTATGTCTCCCTATGCAAATTGCAGTCACTAGACAGGGAAGGTATTTGAAAACTCATTTTAAGTTCTCCCTTCTGACTTTAACATCCTCGCCAGACCCGCAATTGTTGTTTTCCTGAGAGTCCCTAAGAAAGGATGGATGTATTTTGCTGAAGCCTCAGGGGTAGAGATTGCTGTAGACAGAAAAAAACAAAACTAGAGACTACAGACAAAGGCTGGCAGGTAGAGAGATGCTTATGGTAGATGGGTGGCAAATGTAATTTTGGAGAAAAATTTATCTTGACTTTGAAGACTTTTGAAATCTTTTATTTGCATTTTTAAACATTTATTTTAGGGTAATAACTGATACCAGCTTCTTGCAGTTCTCTACTTGTATTTGTCCAGTTTTCAGCAGTATATAGCAAATGCTTTTTAAGTTTTACACTTGAAAAAAGAGAGGACAGTATTCTGAACTCTAGCCACCTCACTGGGCAGATTCGATGGACCATGCTGGACTTTAGCTGCCATCATTTACTATGTTAAATGATTTCTGCCTGAAAGGGGTTATACTCGTATGTACAGTTATTTTTGGAATAGCTACAGTAGTTAAAATGCCATGTCAAGAATCAGGGAACCCAGGGTTCAAATTCTGCTGTTGCCCCTTGTTTATGTTTATTTATTTTATGTTTATTTTTGTTGCTTGATAGACTGCCCTTCATAACACCAGGGCGGTATACAATAAACAAGTTAATCAGAGAATGGCTAACACCGAAAAAGCAAAGGAACTACAATGCTGGATAGGAAAGAGACAAAGAACATGTATAAAGAAGGAGGGGTTTCTAAAGGGGGGAAGGGCAAATCCTTTCACGCTCCATTGCCTCAAGTACAAATTTAGGTTGCATGCTCTCGTGAGTAGAGGCCTACCTACTGTATGTGAAATGTAGTTTGCCTTGAGCTGGGGTTAGGAAAGGTGAGTAATTAAATCCAAATTCAACCTTGCCCCATCCCATCTCAGCCACCCACCTCCCTGAAGTTTACAATCCAAACTTGAGATGTCTGCAATAACACCCCCCCCCCACCACTCTGAGGTTTTTTCCCCTTTTCACTTTGCTTTTTTAATGTGATTTTCTTATTGGGTCTTTTCTTAGGGTGTTACAAGTCTTGTTCTCCTCCCCAGGAGAGTATTGAGTCCTCTCCAGAGGTGGGTACCCATTTTTCTCCTGCTTTGTTTTCCTAAATGTAATTTTGGTTATTTATTTATTGTGTTTATTCATATTGCAGGTTACAGCTTCTACCTCTACCTTGTTTTGAAAATATGCCCCTAATGTAGGCTTCATGCTGGAATATGTTGGGCTTTTATGTTTTTTAATATGTATGCAATATTGTTTTTATGATTTTAATGTGTACATGATATTAAATATTTTTTGACGTTTTTAGTACCCTTGCTTTTGCTGGTGTTTCACCACTTCTTTAGGTTTCTTCATTCAACCACATTGCAACAGCTTAGACTTAAATACCAAATCAGTGTGTGATGTCTAAACAAGTTGCAATGCTATTGGGTAGCCAGGTTGCCAATCAGAGTAGACTCCACCCATCAATCTCTAAATTTAAACCAAATGGAGTGACAGTCTGCAGACTGAAAATCCAGGATTGCTCTAATTGTTATAGTCTAAATTCACGATCACTCCCGCCCCCCCCCCCTCCAGGATCAGGAGATACATGATCTATAACTTGCCAATGTAGATTTTGAAAAGTGTGACCTTTTTCTAAACAATGGGCCATAATCGGTGCAGACTGAGTCATGGTTTTCAAATGGAAAGCATGTTCTGCCAATCCGATTTTTATAGGGTGAATCGTGCGACCAATGTATTTCAAATCGCATGAGCAGATAAGCATACAAACAGCATAATCAGATGTGCAAGAGGTGTGCCAAAAATGAACGATAAACCTTCTCTGTAGCAGAATTGACCCAAAAAGGGCCAGTAATAGAAAGAGCACAAAATCTGCAATTAGCACATCGGAAATGACCAGGATCTAAAGCAAAAGTAGTAGACTGAATATCAAGTGGAAGAGCAGGAACAACACTGTCACATATATTACGCCCCCTGCTATAGGCAATCATCAAATCAGTTTGGAAACATGAATGGAGAGACAACACATGCCAGTGTTTCCGCAAAAAGGACTTTATTGTGGAGGAATGTGACATAAATGGAAAAACAGCAACAAAAGCTGTACAGGATGATGGTTGAAGTACAGTGGGTCATGGAAAAGGCCATTCTTGATGACCATATCTGGCCCATTTGTAGGCCTGCAAAACAACAACACATGGATATCCTCGCTCTAAAAGATGATGAAAAAGATCACTAGGATGGTATTGAAAGTCTGTCAAATCAGAACATATGCGTCTTAGTCAAAACAATTTCCCTACTGGAAGACCTCGACGGAGTGGACTATGATGAAGACCATAATATCTCAACAATGTGTTACGTTGGACTGACTTTCTAAACAAGGTAGTACAAAAATTGGTTTATAAATATCAGCATCTAAAAACTCAATGTGATCATTATGCACCTTTGCAGTGAACTGAATATTAAGTTTGCATGTGTTTATCCACTGACAAAAAGCTTTTAAATATCCCCTGGTTCAACTCCATAAAAAGAAAAGATTGTCTATAAGCTGTACCCATAAAGGTATGAAGGAAAACCAGACTGAAGGATAAATAAAAGTGGTCTCAAAGTTTGCCATGTAAAGAGTGGCAACAGAAGGGGCCACTGTGGCCCCATTATAATGCCAAATATCTCTAAGAAATATCGATGATCAAAGAAAAATAATTTTTTGTAAGTACTATTTCCAATAATTGAAGTAAAAATGAATGTGGAGGGGGGGAGTCTCTGTGGAAGATCTATATGACAACTGGATATAATTGAAAGTGCCTCATTCTGATCTATGTTTGGTGTATAAAGCTATCATGTCCATTGTGACCAAATCAAGATCTTGAATGTCACTAGAAAAGGACTCAAAGTTATAAATTATATACCCACTGATCCTGGGGGGGGGGGGGGGTGGCGGGGTGATCATGAATTTAGACTACAACGAATAGGCAATCCTGGATTTTCAGTCTGTGGTCCATCACTCCATTTGGTTTAAATTTAGAGATCGATTGGTGGAGTCTACTTGATTGGCAATCAGGATACCCAATAGTATTTCAATTTGTTTAGACGTCTCATGCCTGTTTGGTATTTAAGTGCTGTTTGCAGTGTGGTTGAATGACATTTCTCTCATTTTGTGAGCATGGAGCCCGATGGAACTGCTTGATACAGAGCTTTTGATGTTCAGCTCGAAACACGGTGCTGTGTCGCATACCGATCTGAGTAATCTCTTCATGATCTCACTTCTATGATACAATTTGGATTAGTCACAGCTCGAACAAGCTTTTATAAGCTCTTGATGGCTCCTAATAACCTAAGTGAAAATATCATTTAAATCGTTCAAATTTGTTATATTCAGTGTTTGGCACATATTTGTGTTTCGTGACATGCCACAGATTGATTTTTTAACCATCTTAGATAAAAAGGAGTGTTCGGGTCAAGAGGGGTTTCTTCTCCTAATGGACAATCCGACATTAAAAATGTAGTTTACCTTTTTCTCTTGGTGAGGTTTGTGGTCATAACTGTCTAGTCTTTGCTATAGTAGTTAAAATGATGCCAGCTAAGTTCTTCTTCCCACTTTAATGTACATAGGGACCAGGGACAGTGCTGGAGTTGGTCCAAAGTGATGGAGTCCTAGGCGAACCTCAAGCTTTACACCCACTCTGGCTGTCAAAATCTATTATTTAGCTTTGAATGGCCTGCTTTTGCTGCCCTCCAGAGGTTGCTGCCCTAGGTAACCACCTAGTTTGCCTAATGTTTGTGCCGGTCCTGACAGGAACAGCCAGCAAGATTTTGACTGTACCCCTCTATAGGCACTTGGGGAGAGGTGGGTTTCTGGAGGTTCTAGACAGCTTTTTGCCGTGTTGGGAAAGAGATTAGGAGTAGGAAGGTTGGGTTCAAGCTGACCTATTGTATCATGAAGGTGAGAAATCTGCATCTGAGTAGCCTTGTTAAACTGGACAGGAGGGGGATTGAGTGAAGGCTGTGATGTAAGATCAGCATCCTAGCCTCTCTCACCACCTCTTCCTACCTCCCATCCCCGTCCCGTGTTCATTTTCTCACAATTATGTGACTGTGAGGTTAACACACTTTTGTGCATAGGATATAGCTTAGGAGCTTACCCTACTTACATCAGTAATTAGCATACACTTAATTTGTTTTTGAATCGCCTGGCATCAGCACATTCTCCAGTAGAGGAGGAAAGCAGCAGTCAGACACTACCACCATGGCCAATCAAGCTTGTGTGTGAGGAACAATAACAACCTCCATGACAGAAAGTAGCCAGAGAAGCGGAGTCCTTAGGGGGAAACTGGGAGCGAGAAATAAATAAGCCACGGGGAAGTAAGGAAGGGGGAGAGAGAGAATGTTAGGGGGGCAGCTGCCTTGGAGGGTCAGGACTGGAAATTATGTTTTATGAACCCACCCTCTCCTCACTTACCCTCCAGGTCCAGAGCCTCACAGAACAGATACTCGTTGTCCTCGTCCGTGATGCTGGGAAAGAAAAGAAAATAGGAATATTCACTTTCAAAGGATCATGAGAAAGCCTCTGGAGGAAAAAATAAAGCAATTCCTGTAATCCAAACAAAACTCCTAAACACTCCAGAGTGAGCAAAGCCAGAATCAGGGAGAGCCAGACGAGGCCAGCTGCCAAGGAGAGATTCAGCCAGTCATTTGGGAGTGTTACGCTAGCCTGAGGAAGACGAGCACAACTGTGACTGTTTTGTACTGAGAAAAGCTTGGAAGGATTCATTTTTAAGACTGGCTGTATAACAAAGACAGACGATAACCATGACCCATAACTTGAACTCAGTGTGATTCTCTGCTTGAAAAATATCATGTTTTATTAATTATTTTTAAAACATTCATTAAACAAAGTTATTTCTACAAAATTCCATTATTTTTACATTCACATGTCAAAACAGCAGCTGCAAGAAGGGTATCAGAGCAACTTGCTAAATGCTTTTACGCATTCATCAGCCAAACCAAAGAGCTTGGCAATATTTGCTTTCTTGAGAGCAAAGTATTCAGCATGCTGGAGGAATGGAACAAAACCCCTTACAGCCACCATGGATCACATGATCACTCCCCATCAAACACTGCACTGCTGGATCACATGATCACTCCCCATCAAACACTGCACTGCTGGATCACATGACCACTCCCCAACACACATTATGCACTGCTGGATCACATGACCACTCCCCAACACACACTATGCCCTGCTGGATCACATGACCACTCCCCAACACACACTATGCACTGTTTCTACATTTTCAAGACTACTGGTCCAACGTAAACTGCTCTTGGGGTCATGTTGCATGAACTGGATTACCTGCGGGGAGGAGCATCTTCTTTCCAGCGCCGAACGATGGATTCATTTCCTGGAGGTTCTGGTGCCGTGGAATTAATACTATCTTTGCGACCCCTGAGCTGCTGCTTGAGAATAAAAATGAAACGTCTACAGTAAAAGCAACTTGATATATTCTAGAGCTCACTGTCCGCTTTTGACTCCGTATCCTGTCCTTCCTTTCTCATCTGGCTCTGCCATCAATGTTTTCATTTTTTTCCCCAAATCTGTGTTCTGCATGCCGAGCACTCAGGATAACAAGCTCTCCAAAGCTAATCCCTAAACTATATTTTAGTCCCCTTGAGAAGGAGCAGTGCCTTGCTTAGCTCTTAATTTTTCCAAGAGGAGTGTGATCAAGGTAGTGAAGTCAGGTGACTTACACAGGGCTCAGACCAGGGGTTATAGGGCAGTGCAGCATAAAATTCACGAGCTGTGGTTGGTGAATTGCTGTGCATCTCTTGGGGGGAGAAAATATAGTTTCCTCCCCAAGTCTTGCTGGATACCTTCACGTGGTGATCCCGTTGTACAAAATCTATACTAAATCCCAGCCAGGCGACACTACCACTGAAGTATGGTAGGAAAGAAAAAGAAAATTACATACTGGCCACATGTCACCCAGGATAAAAGGTGCCCAATGGGGGTAGCAATAGTGCAGACACTGCAGATGCAAGTAACATAGGGTTGCCAACTTTTTCACCGAGAAAAACCCGACACCTGTGGCTCGCCATGCTCCACCCATTCTCTGCCCCCAGCCCCACCCCTGCCCCGCCCCCACCCACAAAAATTACCGAGGATTCACTCACCCCCCCCTCCCCTCAGTGCTGGTTCACTCACCCCCCCTCCCCTGCTGGTTCACTCACCCACCCCCCTGTAACTCACTCACCCCTCCCCTGCTGGTTCACTCACACCACCCCCCCCCCCTCCACTGCTGGTTCACTCACCCACCCCCCTGTCACTTACCCCTCCTGCTGGGTTACTCACTCACCCCCCCTCCACTGCTGGTTCACTCACACCACCCCCCTGCTGGTTCACTCACACCACCCCCCCCCCTCCCCTGCTGGTTCCCTCACACCACCCCCCCCCCCTGCTGGTTCACTCACACCACCCCCCCCCCCGCCCAATCCACTGCTTCTGCTTTGTACAGAACAGCGGCTGCAATACACTTACTTTGAAAAGTAAAGACAAACTGTGTGAGGAGCCCTCCGGTCATCGCAGCGCCCGAGGAAGTGATGTCATGGGGCGGGCTCCTCACAGGTTGTCTTTCCTTTTCAAATTAACTTTATTGCAGCTAGTTTTCAATGTAAGTGTATTGCAGCCGCTGCTCTGTACAAAGCAGAAGCAGCGGCTGCACTGCTATGAGGAATCGCGTTCGCGCCGCGGACTTCGGGACAAAAGCCGTTTTTTTGCTATGGCCGCTCCCAATCTTGCGGCCAGAGCAAAAAACCGGCTTTTCAATGGCTGGTTTTACATCTGTGCCGGCAGCCGGCCTGGCCATGGAAAAACCGGCCAGGCCGGCTGAAAACCGGCCGGTTGGCAACCCTAAAGTAACATCCCTGACATGGATAAAGGCCACAGTGAGCGTGTTCATGGACTCACTGTGGCAGGAGATAAACCACAGAAATTGATTAAAAAGTTAAGAGGATTAACTACGGTTAAGTGGATTTCTGCAGATAATGTACTGCTACTTTTTTACTACAAACCCTGTATTTAAATCAAGAGGGTACATGATGCAAGTACTACGCCGAGCATTAGCAGTAAATTTGAGAGACTCAGATCATACTCCACATGCACTGGCTTAGAAATGAGGTGCATGACTGTCATAGTATGCGCAAAATTAACCCATTTGAAGAAACTGCCCCTCAGACCAGTCTCTGAAAACAAAGGCCGAAAAATCTCTTGTGACTTAAGCAGACGGCTCAGGCCTCCTGCATTAAAGTCTTTGCTGCTAGCCGTGCTCTGAGACTACAGTTGGAACAGCAGCAGGATCCTGAGATAATAAGATAGGCTGGCCTAGTTTCTTACAGCAGTAATATCTTTCTTTCAAGATTAAAGCGATCGGTGTAATATATGACCACTTTTTCAGCAGAACAGACTAAGGGACCTCCCACCAATTTCCAAAAAAAGAACTTAAGTGCTCAAAATTGAAAGAAACTGGCAGGCGGGCTGAAAGTAGGCCAGCAATAGAGAAAGATGCTGAGCTGTTTTAACTAGTTAGAAGGCAAAAATTTAGATTGACATACGAGAACCTCAAAGCAGAAGTCTAGGGACAGAGAACTATTCATGCAGTGGGATGCTCAAATGCTCTCCTATTTCCACAAAGGGGAAGAAAGAGTAGTTACCTGTAACAGGTGTTCTCCAGGAGCAGCAGGAGTCAGTCCTCACATATGGGTGACGTCGGCGCCGACGGAGCCCTCGCGGAGCAATTTCCCCAGCTTTCAAAGAAAGCCTTTGGGAATTGCAGCGCGCATGCTCGGTCCCCTTCCCGCCCAAGGGTGCCATCTTGCTCAGTCTGATGACATAGCTAAAAGACAGCAAAAAAATTAGCAAAAACGAAATGATAGGACTGCAACTCCAAGGGGAGGAGGGAGGGTTGTGAGGACTGATTCCTGCTGCTCCTGGAGAACACCTGTTACAGGTGAGTAACTACTCTTTCTCCAGGACCAAGCAGGAAGTCAGTCCTCACATATGGGACTCCCTAGCTTAAGGCTACCGGAGACCTCAAGCGGAAAAATGAGCTTCCTCTAGCTCAGTAGCACAGAAGGAAGGAATCTTCTCTGAAACGCCCCCGACCGGTAGCCCAACACCAGGGCCGGAGGGTAGGAGTTGCCTAAACCTCGAAGAGATTATGGAGGACTGCCTGACCGAAAGCACTGTCCCTGCGGGACTCCCTCTCCAGGCAGTAATGGGCCGCAAAAGTCTGGCTTGAAGACCAAGTAGCGGCCCGGCAGATGTCTGCCAACAGAACAGAGCGGAGATGAGCCACTGACGCAGCCTTCGCCCTGACACGATGAGCCGTGACTCGACCCTCCAACGAGAGGCCGGCTGCCCCATAAGCCCAGGCGATACAGTCAGCAACCCACAAGGACAACATATGCTTGAAGACAGGTAGCCCCAATTTATTGGGGTCAAAAGAAACAAAGAGCTGAACAGCCCTCCTATGCTCCCGCGTACGGTCAAGGTAGAAGGACAAGGCCCTCCTACAGTCCAGGGTATGCAGGACCATTTCAGCCCGGCTGGTGTGCGACCTGGGAAAGAAGGTCGGAAGAACCACCTCCTGGTTGAGATGAAAAGGAGAAACCACTTTTGGAAGAAACTTAGGGTGAGTCCGTAAGACTACCCTATTCCTGTAGAACCTAGTGTAAGGGGGATCAGACACTAGGGCCTGCAGCTCACTAACGCGTCTAGCAGAGGTAAGGGCTACCAAAAACAAGGTTTTCCAGGAAAGAAAACGAAGAGGGCAGGTAGCCATAGGCTCAAAGGGCGGACAAGTAATCCGCTGTAAGACCACATTCAGATCCCACTCAGGGGCTGGTGGACGCAAAGGAGGCTTAAGCAGAAGGAGGCCTCGGAGAAAACGAGCCACCAAAGGGTGGTTGGAAAGAGGCCTGCCATCCACCTGTGCGTGATGCGCAGAGAGAGCACTGAGGTGGACCCTGACAGAGTTGGACTTAAGGCCCAGATTGGAGAGGTAAAGCAAATATTGCAAGACCACTGCCACTAAGCAGGAGAAGGGATCCTCAGACTGCTGAGCACACCACACGGAGAACCGACGCCACTTAAGAGCGTAGGACATCCGGGTGGAGGGCCGCCCGGAGGCCAAAACGACCTCCTCCACCTCCCGAGGCAGCAGGAGGGGAGCAAGGACTACCCTTTCAGCAGCCAGGCCATCAGATGAAGGGACCGGAGGTTAGGGTGTAGGAGAGTCCCCTGATCCTGTGACAGGAGATCGGGTTGAAACCCCAGAGGAAGAGGAGTGTCCACTGCCAGCTGCATCAGAAGCGGGAACCAGGGTTGCCTCGGCCACCGGGGAGCCACCAGGATCATCGAGGCTTTGTCTCTGAGAACCTTGAAGAGTGTCCGAGACACCAGTGGCATGGGAGGAAAGGCATACAAGAGGCCTGTGGACCATGGAATCAGAAAAGCATCTGCTGCTACCCTGAGAGGATGCGGTTGTCGAGAGCAGAATATGGGAAGTTGCCGGTTCAGAGGACTGGCAAATAGATCCATGGTGGGGAGACCCCACCTGAGAAAGATCCGTTGAACCACCAACGGGTCTAATCTCCACTCGTGTGGTTGGAGGATTCTGCTCAGCTTGTCTGCCAGGTAATTTTCGTGACCTGGGAGATAGACCGCTTTGAGGAGGATGCCGTGAAGGACGGCCCAAGAGCACAGTCTTCGTGCCTCCTGACAGAGAAGGAAGGAGCCTGTGCCGCCTTGTTTGTTCACGTAGAACATTGCAACTTGATTATCCGTCTGGACCAGCACAGACTGGTGAGAAGTGAGGTGGGAGAAGGCTCTCAGAGCTAGGCGAATGGCTCTGAGCTCCAGGAAGTTTATCTGCTGAGCAGACTCCCAAGGAGTCCAGAGGCCTTGAGTGCATGTCCCTTGGCAATGTGCTCCCCACCCCAGGAGAGAAGCATCGGTGGTCAGCACCTGAGAAGGCGGAGGAGATTGAAAATCCACTCCCAGCACCAGGTTTGGCAGATGAAGCCACCACCGCAGAGAAGAGACCAGTAGGTCGGACACCTGTACTGAGTCCGCCAGGCTCCCCGTGGCCTGATGCCATTGAGTGCGAAGGCACCATTGAGCAGGTCGCATGTTCAGGCGGGCATTGGGGGTCACATGGACCGTGGAAGCCATATGGCCGAGCAGTCTCAGAAATTGCCTGGCAGAGACCAGGGAATTGCTGTGAAAGTGGCTGGCGAGATCCATGAGCCTGTTGGCCCTGTCTAGAGGCAGGAAGGCCCACGCCTGAAGTGTGTCCAACCTGGCGCCTATGAATTCGAGATTTTGAGAGGGGAGCAAAGTGGACTTTGCGAAGTTTATGACAAATCCCAAGTGCTGGAGTAGAGTCACAGTGCGATGAGTGGCCTGAGTGGCCTCTTGGGAAGACTGGGCTCTGATCAGCCAGTCGTCCAGGTATGGAAACACAAAAAGGCCTTGAAGTCTTAGATAGGCCGCCACCACTGCTAGGCACTTGGTGAACACCCTGGGTGCTGAGGATAGGCCAAAGGGCAGTACTCTGTACTGGTAATGATTTCCTCCCACAACAAACCTGAGATATTGTCTGTGGTCTGGATGAATAAGGATGTGAGTATAGGCATCCTTTAGATCTAAGGAGCATAGCCAGTCTCCCTGCTGGAGGTAGGGCAGCAGGATTCCAAGGGTAAGCATCTTGAACTTTTCCCTTGCCAGGAACTTGTTGAGGTTTCGCAAGTCCAGGATGGGTCTGAGGCCTCCAGTTCTTTTTGGAATCAGAAAGTACCTGGAATAAAAGCCGTGACCCCTGAGGAGGTGGGGCACCGGTTCCACAGCCTGTTCCTGAAGAAGACTTGCTAACTCCTGAAGGAATAAGTCCCTGTGCAGAGGGAGTCTTGGAGGCTCCCCTGGAAAGTAGGAGGGAGGTACCTGGTGAAAGTGTAGAAGATAGCCTTTTTGAACTATATGGAGCACCCAGGTATCTGATGTGATGGCGGACCACCTGTGGGCAAAGTGGACCAGCCGGCCTCCTGTGCTGAGAGAAACCAGCGGAGGGGAAGAGGCTATGCTGACGGAGTCAAAAACCCCCACCCTGCTGAGCAGGGGCCGGTGTTGTGGGCTTGGGGGCCTGCTGCCTACGGGACCCATTACCCCGTCCCTTGGCCTGCTGACCCTGTTGGGGAGCTGCTGAGGCCTGATAATGGGGGTAGTGTTTATAGGCAGCCGCCTTCCTCGGGTAAAAGGGATTTTTCCCCGAGCCCTTCTTCTTCTGAGAAGGGGCAGAGGTTTTTCTGGACAGCCGAGTCCTGGTCAGAGTCTCGGTCTCAGGTTCTGCAGCCTTTTCAGCCATGGGCTTGCCAAACTTGTCCTGTACCCATGGCTCGAGGTCGGATGACTGAAGCCAAGCCTGTCGGCGGGCACCGATGCCGGCTCCGGCTACTCGAGCCGATGCTTCAAAGCCATCATAGGCTGCTCGAGAGATAAACTTTGAGCACTCTCGAATACCAATGCACAAGGCCTGGAACCTCTGCAAAGGTTCCTCGGAGAGACCAGCAGAGAACCCGGCAATTTCTTTTGCCAGGTCTCGGAGATACATGCCCATGTAGAGCTGGTAGGTCTGGACTCGACAAGCAAGCATAGAGCCCTGGAAGCACTTCCTACCGAGGGCATCCAGGTTCTGGGCCTCCCGGCCGGGAGGCACCGAGGAGTGCATCTTCTGACTCTTGAGTCGATGCATGGCCGATTCCACCACCATGGAATGGTGCGGTAGTGTGCCTTTTGGAACCCGGGGCTCTTGCGGACTCGATAAATGGAATCAACCCGCTTGCTTAACACCGGCGCCGATGCCGGGCTCTCCCACATGCGGAAGAGAAGTCGCTCCAGCATCGGAGGAACCGGTACAGTAAAGGCCTCCTTCGGGGGAGAGTCATACTGGAGGGCATTGAGCTCTTCGGCTCGAGGCTCCTCCTCGGGATCCGCGGGGAATGCCAAGGCCTTGGCCATATCCCGCACGAAGTCCGAGAACCGGGTGTCCTCCGGGGGGGACCATCTCCGAGGTTCGGACTCGGGCGAGTCCGATGGGACGCACCGAGTCCAAAAAGTACCGGGTGACTCTTCGTCCTCCATCTCCCAGGCCGACTCCTCGGAGGAGGAATCGAGCGGCTCCGGTCGGGCGGGCACCGATGCCCTCCGCCCCGACGCCGAGGCCGGCGTCGATGACCTCGGTCCCGAACGGGAGGCCGAGGGAGACCGTGACCAAGGATCGACTTGAGCTCGCATGGACTCGAGGATCGGCTCGGTCTCCGGGGTCGACTTGGACGTCGACGTCCCGGTGGTCGGATCAGATGCACCGGCGAGGCCAGCGACCAATGCCCGCTGCTGGTCCATGAAGGCAGCTAAACTGCTCTCCAATGCCGTCAACCTGAGTCCGAGCTCAGGAGACCCAGTAGCCCCCAACTCGGGCCCCGACGGCGTTGGGCCCGACGTCGGCTCCTTTGGAGGCGAGTCTACGAGGACTACAGTACTCACGTGTTCAGGAGACTCCATCTCGAGACGAGGATGTTTCGAAGGCCTCTCCGACTCCGAGGACCCGGGACGGCTATCGGGGCTATGCGACCTGGCCCTCGAGGAACCAGGAGCATCCACCGACGCCGCCCTCGTGGGTTTCTTCTTCCTATGATGTTCCCGGGCAGGAGACCCCCGCTCAGAGGAACTCCGACGATGCTCAGGACCGGAGTCCCGGGACGTCGAAGCCTCTGACGAGGTCCGGGCCCGGCCAGACGCGGAGTCAGAGAAGATTAGTTCTTTTTGATGCTGCCGACTCCTCAACGCTTTTGAGGACATTTTGCCACACGGACCACAAATCATCGGGTCATGATCGGGTCCGAGGCAGCGGAGGCAGCAGTCGTGTGTGTCGGTAAGAGACATACGTTTCTTACACAGATCACACTTTTTAAACCCGCTGGCAGCCATCGGGGGAAAAAGGGCCCCTGCGAGGTCAAAAGACAGGGCTGCCAGTGAAAAAGAAAAATGGCGCGAACGCTAGTCACGAAGGACAAAAACCGAAAAAATAAAGAACGGACCCGATACCGGAGTAGCGGGTCCGGGCGGGAAAAGGATCCGGCGTCGAACCGAGAAAAGAATAGTAAATAAAATCAACTTTTTCTGCGGCGATCACAAACAGCGTCTGTAGGGCTCCGCGGAAAAAAGAAGACTGAGCAAGATGGCACCCTTGGGTGGGAAGGGGACTGCGCATGCGCGCTGCAATTCCCAAAGGCTTTCTTTGAAAGCTGGGGAAATTGCTCCGCTAGGGCTCCGTCGGCGCCGACATCACCCATATGTGAGGACTGACTTCCTGCTTGGTCCTGGAGAATCTGACACTCCCGCTTCTGATCTGACCTTGCAGTCAGGGCCGGCCTGACTACTAGGCAGACCAGGCAGATGCCTACGGTGGCAGATCCTGGTGGGTTGCACAACATGATATTTTAAAGCGGTGGCTTTGTGCTGCCACGTTGGTGCCCACGGCAGGCCATGTGCTTCGGCACCTGCAGAGCAAACACCATGGCCTGCCGCTCCTGAGTGGGAGGCCATGAGTGTGTGCCCGGCAGGACCATACCATGCTAGAAACGCACCCTGTGCGACTAACAAATCTGGTGCCCCTTTCATCCAGCCATATTCAGTGTCTTATTCTTTTTGAGCTTTCTAGAAGCCCAGTGATGATATCAATGCCCCCTTCTCTGCTTGTGTCTGTGCGGCCCCCCCCCCCCACTCGCACAGCCCTTGATATGGCCCTGGCGCCTGGTCACCAAAGCGGTAGCATAAAGCCACCACTTTAAAACTGGCCTAATGTCATGCCACCACACCACCCCCCTCAAGGTGAGAAGATGGATTTGGGTGGCGGGGGGGGGGGGGGCACGGGGTGGGAGCTCCTGCCTGGGTTCCAGAAACCCTTGGGGCAGTCCTGCTTGCAGTGTGAGGAATAGGAGGTTGGTCTTGCCTGCCACTCATTGAAAGGATTTTGCTAAAAGGAATTCTTATTGTGTGTCTTGAGAAAAGCAGTTTTGGTGCATTTGACTCTCTAGGAAAGGAGACCAAATCCCTTAAATTTGTTTTGCCTAGGAGATTTGTTGGAGAGTTTGGATTTTCTGCCTAAAAGTCCAGAGCACATTTGCCATTGTCAGCACTTTTCTTAAGGCGCTGGGAAATGAACCAGTTTTAGGGAGAGTTTTGTTGCCTTGTGTGTTTTACAAGCACGGTCCCAATGAGCCTGGGATACCTGAGAAGTCAGGAGGAACCCCAAGATCCAGCAGGAAGGTGAAATTCAAGGACTAGATATACACGTAAGGACTTCTTTTGGGGATTTTGTAAGATCACGTTTGCTTTTACTCTTTCATTACCTTGTTTTTGCCTTAGGTATATTTTGTTTTGGGGAACCACCAATAAAGGTGTTTTTATCTAATCATACTCCTGCTAACTGGACCATACTTTTGCCTCTTGATTACTTTGTCCTTTTCTCACTTGGGCTTAGGCCTTGAGGTTTTTCCTCTTTCAGTGCACCAGGACCCTTTATTCCCTGTATACTGGGTCATTTCTCTAGTCTGGTCCTCTTGATTTTCCTAGATGACAGTATAAGGTTATCCCCACCTCCTTAGCGAGGGGGGAGCCCCTGAAGAAAGACAAACTGAGAGGTAACGTACAGGGAAATTCAGTGACCCGCTTAAAGCCACAAAGTGTTTGGGTTGGATTTAAAAGTGCAGAGCCCAATGTTCAGCCTGCGGTGGTCAGCGCTTGTAAAGCGTGGACAAAAAAACCCTGGTTATTCAGCGCTGGATGCTGGATATCCACCAGAGCTGAATATGCACTTTCACAGCCAACCTCTGTTGCTATCTGGTCAGTGTCAATATTCAACTGCTAACCGAAGAGCAAAACGACAAAGTTTGGACAGCGATTGACCTGTCCTAACTTTATGCAGTTGCCTATCTGGTTAGTGAGCTGAAAATTGCCACTGACCAGAGAGGTGTCAGGACCGCCCAAGCCCCACCCACAAATCACCCCCAGCACTATCTGGATTGTGACAAGGTGGTCTGTGACGATATTCAGCCACACTGACTGGTTAATGCCGCTGAATCTTGGGCTCAGTGGGGTTTATGTGAACATAAGAACATAAGAACATAAGATATGCCATACTGGGTCAGACCAAGGTCCATCAAGCCCAGTATTCTGTTTCCAACAGTGGCCAATCTAGGTCATACGTACCTAGCAGTTTCCCCAAAGGACACAGGTACCACAATGTTTGTATTGGGTCAAGCAGTGGATATCCTGGGTCCCCTTTAATAATGGTTTATGGACCTTTCCTCCAGGAACTTGTCCAAACCTTTTTTAAACCCAGCTACACTGTGGTTAGTGGAGCCAGGTGATCACATTAAACTCTTTCAAATATTGGACCAGTATTGTCTATTTCAGAATTCTGTGGTTACTAGACACCAGCAGCTCTGAGTGAAATACTTTAGTCATTAAGTTTAAAGAATGAAGCAACCCAAACAGTACTTACCATTTTGGTGATTTCTGAACTACTTATGGAGTTCAAAGAATTATTGACAGACACAGTGTTGGAAGAGTTGGTATCGGTGCGGCAGCTGTTGCCATCTCCATCATCTTCATCTTGTGCCCTGACAGCTGTTCTCGTAAATAACAGAAAAACGCAGACACAGAAGAGAGAGAATCAAATGAAGGGAGAGGAATAGAGCAGGAAGGAGGCATACAGGGAAAGGCGACAGAGACCTATGCACAATACATCAATAAAAAGATGCAGCCGTTGATGGAGACGTAAAAGGAGCAATAATCAAACTATTCACATTGGTGTAAACTAGATATGCATTTCAAACTTGCTTGGGCACCTAACAAATTGCTTGTGTGCACGTATACCTATGAATTAACATATGTGCACACAGTAATCAGGCAAATATGAAGAATACAAGAAAAACTTTGGTTCGTTGACATTTCAAATTAAGTTTTTATGACCTGGCACATGCCTAGTGCAAACCCCACAGGTACTTTCTACCATCTAGGTTTGCACCAGATAGTTAAAATATAGCAATGCGCATAGTTCTGCTTTGATTATTCACCTCTGAAAAATTACCTGTGGATGACTTTTCAATTGGGAGCAATGAGGGTATCTTATAAAGTTATAGGGCCAATATTCAAAGGGATATCCGGGATATTCAGCGGCACGAACACGGTTAGTGCCGCTGACTATCTGCGGGTGCAGTTGCAACACACCCCGATGCTAACCGGACGATGTGGAGCCACTGCCCGATTATGGCAAAGCGGCGAAAGTAAGGTGCAATAAGGTGCAGCAAAGGCTGGCCTAACCTTCATCATGTAAGATAACCAGGCAGCGGCTAAATATTACCACTGCCTGGTTAGCTTCCTGCCAGTCTGGGAAACCCCGATATTTAATGCTGGGGCTGGATGTAAGCCTGGCACTGAATATGCGGGTTTAGGTTTCAGTGGTGGTGACTAGCTGCCACTGCAGATCTCTTAATTATGGTCTTTCTCTGAGCGATTACTTATTAGTAATATAAATATATTCAAAAACGCCCAGTTCTATCAATATGGAACCTAAGTCCTCTTTTAATTATCTCATGTGGTTGCTTTAAACATTGAACTATTCTATCGTTGAAGATCTCAGACTTCTTTGGCACTCATCTTCAGACTCACACTGTGTCTAACATTAGTGCCTAATCGCATCAACGACCTTCAACGAAAATATCTAGTGATAATGAAAGCGAGTGGAGCTCTTCTCTCATTTTCTCATTACTCGAAAAGCCATGCTGTTACTTTCATCATGTTATCTCCCAAACGATTCAGTGTCCAGCTACCATCAAGTATTTAGCTTCTATATATGATTTTCTTCTTCATGCTCCCTTCACGCTCTCTGATCCCAACGCCTTCCTCTGGCGCCTCCGTCGTGTTTCACAATTGTGGTTTCCTCAGGGGATCACTGTTTACTGTTTTTTAGTCACAGAAACGCAAGTAATGCTGCACACGCCTCTTATCAATTTTCTTAAGCCATTCCAATACTCTCAAACTTGGTTCAAAACGTTCTTGAAAGGACGCCGCGCATCAAGAACGTTTTGAAAGAATATCTCTTAGCATGTATATAGCAATTTGTGTGTGTAAAATCACTCTTGTAAACTTGCAGCAGGTATAAAAGCACACACGATGGCATGCACGCACATACATGTACTGTGGGCATTGCCTGGAGTATAGTCTGAAGGGAGAATAAATGTAGTCACACAGCACATGCACTGATTATCTATGTGCATACTTGTGTACTCTACGCATGGACATTTATACGTGCTCTCGAGCAGGCATGATTCAATCTAGGCACAAGGACTGCAGGACGTGTGCTGATATTTTATAAAGACACATAGAGGTCCCTTTACTAAAGGGTGTTAGCTGTTAACGCAGGTTCTAGCACACATTGACAGCTAGAGTAGGCCCATGGTGGATTTTGGTGCTAACTGTCCATGGCGCATTAGGGGAGCAAATGGGTGGGGTAGAGGTGAGCACATACCGCTACCTCAATACGTAGAGGTAAGTGCACCCTAGGGGAGGATGCATACATTAACTGCTAGGAAAATCGACAGTTGTCACGAGTGCTGCTGCACCTAACACTATGGTTTTGGCATTATTGATGATTTAGGGGCACCATAGTGATCTTTTAGTAAAAGGGTCCCAGAGGCACCTATGTGTGTTTTTGAAATAGGCTAAAATTAGGCCCCTTCTTACCCTGTGTGCTATGTTATAAAATTATATTCAATGGGCCTGATATTGAGTGAGGCTCATTTTTGAATGTCTATATACCATGTTGGTGCATAGCCCTCCCCACTGACCTCTAATCCAGATAGTCAATGCCACATCAACAGCACCTAATATCCAAAGATTGCCACACCCACTGGAAACCTACAGTATCTTTTCGGTGCAGATCGCTAACCGGGCAGCATGTAAATATCACTAAGTACATACTACGGATAATGCTCCTATACCGCAGATTAAGGGGCATTATTGTTGTCAGAACTGTGACTTTTGTACCACAACATTGGAGGGCTCTTGTTGGACACATCCAGTTAACCATCGCTCTTATTATAGTAAATTTTATACCACCTGTCAGTCCTCCTTTGTGATCTATTTTTTGTTATGTCCTTGTGATAAGACCATTCGGCCTGTGAAGAAGCGTTTACAAGAACACTGTTCTAGGATTAATACGAAAGTATTATCTGCCCCTGTAGTTCAACATTGTGTGGACTTTCAGCATGCTTTTATAGATCTGCGATGGCGTATCCTTGATTCTGTTTCCGAAAAGACTCGAGGTGGGGATCGGGAGGCCCGCGTCCTCTACCGTGAACAATACTGGATTTTCCTTTTAAACTCCTTACCACCTATGGGTCTCAACTCCTCTTTGGATTGGTGGAGCATTTTATGAAAACCTGTCCCTTTAATTTTAGGCAGCCTCTCCCATTGGTTAATTGGTTGGTCAGATGTTTAGGTGAGTGTTTTAAATGAATGAGAGCGTTTTCTACTTCTTATACCAGCAACGGAGTTTTGAGAAAGGGCTAGGAATGTCACAAGCCCGAAACTCAACGTTGGGTCTACTACATTCACTAAGTTTCTGAGGCTGATATGCTCGTCATTTTGGAATATGAGTGTTTTTGGAATCCTTGGGAAGTAGGATTTAGGCAGTCTCCTTATAGATTCACCTTTTACATTTACTTTTACCCTATGGGTTTCTGATACCTTTTTGGGTACGTTTTAGGGTTTCCATTCCCTATTAAAAACAACTTGATTAAAAAGAACATTGTGCTTCGAGAGGACGTAAGTTTTCATGGCAGTAGTTCCGCCAAAATTTTTTCTTTCTTTTTGATATATCTCTTATGGTGGTTGTGATTATAGCGTGGGATATAGTTTATGGGTTTATAATTTATAGTGTCAACTGCCAGGCACATTAGGAAGTATTACAAAACCCTGCTCATTTAGAACTCATAGCAAACCCGTCATATCATAACAGCACTACCAGGACTCACACAGCACCAAATCCTACCTATCAAAAGGCAACAATGAAAATATTAAACCAATGCATCTCAGAGAATCCCAATACATCTTCTACTGGGGAAAAAAAGAACAAGAGGGACTGTGTTACATAGAAAATACATGAACAGAATACCGCAACTCAGTTACACACACAAAACACAGACCATCACTAAACACAGAGTAAGGGATCACAATTTAGAAATATGAAGACAATAATTAAACTGGGAAACCCAAAAACCAAACTTGGAATGTACAACACTGGAGAAATAAAGCCATATATGAATTTCCTCTTGTACTAAACAAAACGCAAAGACGTCAGCGATGCACATTTCCCAGAGCTGACATAATCCAGTTAATAAATTCAAAATAGCTTTTTCCTACCTTTGGTTGTTTGGGCATTTTATTTTTCAGTCGCATTTGCCCCAGTCATTTTCTTCTGCTTTCCTCATGTCTTCTGCTAACTCTCCATTGTCTGCTGTCCATTTGTCCTTTCTTCTCTTTTCTCCTATTTTTTCCATTCTCTCTCTATGTCTGCCTCTATCATATTGATCTTTCCCCTTTTGCTCTTTCCTCCACTTCTTTCTTTACTCCTTTTTCATCCGCTCAAATTTCACCCCTCCATTCTCAATCCCCTTTTGACTTTTCACCTATAAACCTTCCATTTACTCCTCTAACCTCTGGTCCAGCCCATCTCCCCAGTTATCCCATTTCCCATCTCACTCTTCTGCTAGCCTCTTACTTATGTTTTATGTTTATGTTTTATTCAACTTAATATACCTCACTTTCATAAATGCAGCAGTGCGGTGCACAATTTAAAAAATAAACAATTGAACAACAGGAAAATTGGAAAGGAATGCATTTTTTTCAACAGGAAAGGTAGTGCAAGCATACAAAGGGGGTAACAGGACAGGAGAACAGGGGTAGGAGAATTAAAAAGCAGAGGATGGCAGGTCAAATGCTATTTGGAAGAGATGCATCTTGAGTAGGGATTTGAACTTAGGATAGGAGAGCTGGAGACAGAGGGCAGGGGGAAGTGCATTCCACAGGGCAGGGCCGAGAAAGTAAATGGCGGAAGTGCAAGTGGATTCCAGCCAGGCTCTAGTGGCGGGAGGAAGGTATAGGCAATTAGCATGGACAGTGCGGCAGACACGATGCAGGGAGTGGAGATGTATAAGGTCTGAAAGGTATCTGGGGGTGCCGGTATGTAAGACTTTGTGGACAAGATGAGATGTTTGAACTGAATATGGTACTTGAAAGGCAGCCAGTAATAGTGAATCAGGAGTGGAGTGATGTAATCAAAACGGGAAGCATAAGCAAGGATCCAGACAGCAGTGTTTTGGACGAGTTGGAGGCGATGCAGTTGGTACTGTGGGAGACCAGGGAGTACAACGTTACAATAATCGAGCCTGGACATAACAAGTGTAAGGAGAAGAGTGGACAGTGAGGGGGGAGGGAGAAAAGAATGAACAGCATGGATTTGACGAAGGGAGATGAATGACCAGCAAACAAGAGATGAGATGAGATCTTGGAAGGTTAATGCGGAATCAATGATAATACCCGAACAACGGAGAGAGCTAACAAAGAGAACAGCAGACTCCAAAGGTAGAGGGGCGATGGAGGGACAAAAGCCCCCTCTGGGAACCAGATGGCAGCTGTCTTAGAGGGGTTGAGATGAAGAAAATTGGTGGGCCTCCAGGAGGAGATTTGGGCTAAGCAGATGTTAAGGGGTGAGAGGTTTGTGTGATGAAGGAGGACAATGTAGTCGGCATAGTAGTACGATGAGACAATGTGAGTTGGATCAGCAAGGTAAGCGGGACCAGGAAGATGTTGAAAAGAAGCAGAGCCAACATCGATCCCTGGGGAACACAACAGGAGAGAAGGACAGGTGAGGATAAGGAAGAACCCGCGAGAACAGAAAAGGAACAGTGAGAGAGGAAAGAATGAAACCAGTGCAGTACAGTACCATGGATCCCAAAGTCATGAAGATGGGAAAGAAGAGTAGTGTGATCAATGAGGTTGATAGATCCAAGGACACTGCTAGAGAGATATTGCCCCTATTGTGGAATTCATGTATTTTATTTGGAAAGGAAAGAAGAACAGTTTCCGTGCTGTGACCTGGGTGACAGGGGTGAAAGGCATGAGGGGTATCAAGGTAGGCAGAAAGTTGAGCAAAAACTAATTTCTCAAGAATTTTTGAAAGAAATGGGAGAGTCAAAATGGATTGGTACTGAGCAGGAGAGGAGGGGTCTAAGGAGGGTTTTTTCAAGATGGGCGGATCAAAGCGTGTTTTCAGAGGGATGGAAAGGTACCAGAATTTACACTGTTATTGAAGATGGAGAGGAATGCTGGTGAGAGGGCCAGGGAGGGTTCAGTCAGCCAGGAAGAGGGGATAGGGTCAGAACAGCAGGTGGTTTTGTGAGAGGAAGACAAGAGCTAGAGCATTCAGCAGAGGAAATGGAGTGAAAGAACCAAGTATGATTAGTGGTCGATGGGGGGAAAAAAGGAGAATCGGAAGGGGGGAGACAAAGGGGGGAGGCAGTCTGGGAAGGTGTCACGGAGGGCCAAAACTTTGTCCTGGAAATATTGGGCAAGGAGAGGGCTCAGGAAGAGAGGAGGTAGATGGCGGAGGAGGGACAGAGCTGGGCCGGGAAAGAGAGGCAAAAACAGAATAAAGCAGTCGGAAACCAGAGTGATGCAAGGGTTGGTGACTGCTGAGGGGTTTGCACCAGGGATGGAGTAGGGCAATGTAGTCAAGAGTGGCAGATAAAAATGAGTGACAAGTGCGGACCTGGAAGTCGACTGGGAGGGAGGCAAAGTCAGAGGGGAGAACCGAGTTGGCAGATGGGAAAAGTTCAAAGGTGTGAGGTAGAGGGCCCATTGGTGAGAAAAGAGTTGCGCAAAAGCAAAGAGAATGCAGTGAAGGAAGATCTAAGGCTGACAGGGAGGTGGGAGGTGAACTTAGAGCAGAAGTGGAAAGGGTGTGACCAGCAGCATGAGTGGGGGATGTGCACGTGCTGAGTGAGGGAGAGGTCTTGGAGGAGTATAACAAAAGCCCTGTAATGGGGTTTGAGAGGGTGTTCAAAATGGACATTAAAATCACCCAGAATGATAAGTTTGAGGATAGAGTAGAGAGGCCTCAGTGACAGTGAGAATCAGGGAGTCCCAGAGATGGGGACGGAGGGTGAGAGGGGAGTATCTTTCACCTATTCTCCATTACCACATATACATGATATATAATTACCATCCTCCTCGCACTCATCTCCTTGCCAACTTCCCATGGCCTCTTTCACATAGTTCCACCATGCCCACCATCTCCCCTCTCTTTCATTACCCCAATTCAGCATCACCCAATTCCCTCACCCTTCTCCATTTCCTCCCTCCCCCCCAAATCCAGCATCTCCTTTTTCTTCCACCTTCCTAGTCCTTTTTCCCTCCCCCTGACCCAAAGAATATCAGCTTTCTATCCCCTTCCCCTTCTCCATTGTCTCCCCCTCCAATAGTCCAGCAGGGCCTTGTGGTAATGAGGGAAGGGTTAGAACCGCTGTTATAGTTGATGATTTAATCATTAGGCATGTAGATAACTGGGTGGCTGGTGGACATGAGGATCACCTGGTAACAGGCCTGCCTACTGTGAAGTTAGTGGACCTCATATACCACCTAGACAAGATTTTATAGTGCTGGGAAGGAGCCTGCTGTCTTGGTAGATGTTGGTACCAATGCCATAGGAAAATGTGGGAAGGAGGCTCTATAAGCCAAATTAAGGCTTTTAGGAAGAAAGTTGAAATCCAGAATTTCCAGGGTAGCATTCTCAGAAATGCTTCCCGTTCCACGCACAGGATCCAAGAGACAGGCAGAGTTCCGGAGTCTCAATGGGTGGATGAGATAATGGTGTAAGGATTTGTTTTTGGACTTGTTAGGAACTGGGCAACATTCTGGGGAAGGGGGGATACTTTTCTGAAAGGATGGGTTCCACCTCAACCAGGGTGGAACTGGGCTGCTGGCATTAACCTTTAGAAAAGAGATAGAGCAGCTTTTAAACTAGATAATATGGGAAAACTGACAGTTGCCCAAGAGCACATGGTTCAGAATAATGTATCCTTGAAGGATACTAGCAAAACAGGGAAGTCAGGGCATCCCAATAGAGAGAGTCCAAAAAAGGTAAAATTAACTCAGGTGCCTTTAAGTAAAAAAACAGACAGATTTGAAAGATTCCAAATTAATCCTGTCATCAAATAGCCAGATTGTTACTATTAACAAAAAACAAACTTTGAAGTGCCTATATGCAAATTCTAGAATTAAAAAAAAAATATAGCAATGAATGAAAGGTTGGGTATAATTGGCATTTCAGAGACCTGGTAGAAGGAGGATAACCAATGGGATACTATGATACCAGCCTACAAACTATATTGCAAGGATATGGTAGACCACATTGGTAGAGGGGTGGCTCTATATGTTAAAGAGGGCATTGAGTCAAACAGGATAAACATTTTACAGGAAACAAAATACACCATATAATCTCTATGGAGAGAAATTCCATTTAAAAAGGAGAAGGGAATGGCAATCGGGGTGTACTACCATCCATATTGACAGAATGAACAGACAGATGATGAAATGCTAACAGAAATTAGGGAAGCTAGCAAAGTTTACAACACGGTAATAATGGGAGATTTCAATTTCCCTGGTACTGACTGGGTTAAGGTCACAACAGGACATGCTAGGGAGATAAAGTTTCTAGATGAAGGAAATGATTGCTTCATGGAGTGGCTGGTTCAGGAACCGACACCCGGGGACACTATTTTAGACCTAGTTATCAGTGGAACACAGGATCTTGTGCAAGAGGTAACTGTTTTGGGGTAGCTTGGCAATGCCAATCATAAAATGATCACATTTGATTTAATAAATGGAGAGAAGATAGCAATGAAATTGTCTGTGCTCGCATTTAACTTTCAAAGAGGAGACTATAAAACAATGAGGAAAATGGTTAAGAAAAAACTAAAAGGAGCAACTGCAAAGGTTAAGAGTTTACATCAGGCCTGGGCGTTATTTAAAAATACTATCTTGAAAGCCCAGACCAGATGTATTCCATGCTTTTAAAAAGTGGAAGGAAGGCCAAATGACAGCCAGCATGGTTTAAAGGTGAGGTAAGCCAAGGAAAGTCTTGTCTTACCAATGTCTTATATTTTTTGAAGGTGTGAATAAACAGGTAAATAAAGGTGAGCCGGTTGATATAGTGTATCTTGATTTTCAGAAAGCCTTTGACAAAGTCCCTCATGAAAGACTCCTGGAGAAATTAAAAAGCCATTGGATAGGAGGCAATGTCCTATTGTCGATTAGGAACTAATTGAAAGATGGAAAACAGAGAGTAGGGCTAAATGGCCAATTTTCTCAATGGAGAATGGTGAATAGTACAGTACCCCAGGGATCTGTGCTGGGCCCGCTGCTTTTTAACATATTTATATATGACCTGGAAATCAAAATAATGAATGAGGTGATCAAATCTGCAGATGATACCAAATTGTGAAAAATTGCAAGAGGACCTATGCACTTAGGGCGAGATTCCGATATCAACGTGTTGGCCCTCTGAGCAACCGGTCGGAACTGGATGCACAGAGGGAGCCGCCATTCTGATCCCATGGGGCATGACCCCAATTCAGTCCAGCTTGCATGTACAGGCTTTGCCCAGATAGCTCAGTCAGGGCTGTTCAATGGAGCTGCGGCGCCATGGTGTCCAGTTGCCATGGCACCATAGCTCCAGTGAAAAGCCGTGATCCTCGGCTGTCAACTGCAAAGGTGCTTTCCCCGCAGCTTGACCCCCGATCTGGCCTCCTAAGGCCAGGGTCAGGCTGCGCTGAATGTCCTCTGCCCCCTCTGCCCTTTCCGCGCCCTGGGCCCGCCATCCCCCACCGACTAGGCCCCATTCAGGCCACTGGCCCCAGACATACAGGGCCTACACTGGAATCAGCCCTGAACGTCTGGGGCCAATGACTGCCTACCGTCTGCCCTAATGCTGCCCCCCCCCAATCCACCCCTTTCCTGCTCCCATCTACCTTCCCTGTACAATGAGTCGGGAAGGTAGATGGGATTGGGAAAGGGCTATTCGTGCCTTGGAATGATCCCATTAGGGAAACCCAACCCAAACTATGGTTACACAATGCAAGATTCTACATTAAGAACCACCAACTGGGAAAAGGATTTAGGTGTCATACTGGATAATATGTTGAAACCCTCTGCCAGTGTGCAGCGGCGGCCAAGAAAGCAAATAGAATGATGGGAATAAAAAAGAAAGGAATGGAGAATAAAGCAAAGGATATTATAATGCCTCTGTATTGTCTCTTGGTGTGACCACACCTTGAATATTGTGTGCAATTCTGGTCACCATATCTGAAAAAGGATATAGCAAACTTAGAAAAGGTACAGAAAAGGGCAAAAAAAAATGGTAAAGGGGACTGAAGGATATTCACAGGAGGAAAGGCTTAAAAGGTTAGGGCTCTTTAGCTTGGAAAAGAAATGGGTGAAGGGAGATATGATAGAGGTCTATAAAATAATGAATGGAATAGAATGGATAACTGTAAATCGATTGTTGGAAATGCAATGAAGCTACAATTTAGCACATTTAAGACTAATCAGAGAAAATATTTTTTCACTCAATGCGTAATCAAACTCTGGAATTCGTTTCCAGAGGATGTAGTAAAAGCTGTTAGTGTAGCTATTACAGACTGTCATGGCTAAAATAGATTATTGTAATGTCATCTACCTGGTTATCCACAATATCAGCTAAAACGACTGCAATCAGTTCAAAATTCAGCGAAAGAGATATGATCATACTACAGCCCTTCTAATTAAGCATCATTGGCTCCCGATAGCGTTTAGAGTTCTTTTTAAGGTTACAACATTCACGTACAAAGCAATTTGTGACAGTGGCAGGATATTTATTATCTTTGGTTACCCTTTATGCCCCTGCTAGGATGCTGAGATCACTCTATGGGTTTTGGCTACTCATTCCCTCTCCATCACTGCTTAAATATGAGATTACTAGAAAATCAGTTTTTTGCTGCAGCCCCAGCAATATGGAATTCACTCCCAGCGGATGTATGCACGGAATTAAACTTCCAACAATTTAAGAAGGCACTGAAGACATATTTATATGAATCGGCATTTGGAGGGGCTATATCCCCTGGTTAGAGAGGGTGAGCAGTTTTCAAGAATTAGCAGTCCTGATTTGTATCCGCCCCTCCCCCTCCTGAGCTTTGGCCCCACCTTTATCCATCTTCCTTTCCTCTATGTTTCCTGTGCATCACTAGGAAGATTTTTTTATTAATTTCTTTTCTATTAAGATAATTGGCGTTCCTCCCTTTTATTTTTTTTATTGTTATATTATGTTTTATCATTTCTGTTTTTGATTTTATTGAATATGTTTATTTTGTTTTATTGTATTGTAAACCACAGAGTTTGTCCAAAGATTTGTGATATATCAAATAAAATATAACCATAATCATAACCATTTAAAAGAGGTTTGGACACGTTCCTGAAGGAAAAGTCCATAAACCACTATTAAAGAGGACTGGGGGAATCCACTGCTTACTCACTGGACAAGCAGCATGGAATCTGGATACCCTTTTGGAACTTGACAGGTACTTGTGACCTGGATTGGCCACTTCTGGAAACAGGATACTGGGTTTGATGGACCCTTGTTCTGACCCAGTAAGGCATATCTTATGTTCTTTTGTTCTTATCTCTCCTATCTCCCAGCCCAACATCTTCTCTCTCTCCCCATTCCCACCCTTATTCTCAGTCCAATATAAACCTGAATCTCCCTTTCTTTCTCTCTCTCTTCCCCCCTCTCATCTAGTATATCCCCTCTCTCTCTTTTTCTCTCACTCTCTCTCTCTATCCCTCTTTCCCTTCATGCAAAAATATTGCAGGGCACCACCAAGTCAGCGGCAGAAGGATAGCAGAGCACCATCCCCCTCTTCATCTTTCTTTCATTGAGTCTGCACACAGCAGCCAGTGCTGCCTGAAGCATTCAAATCTAATCTAATCTAATACATGCTTATAGACTGCCACTCCCAGACCCAGTGGTTCAGTGCGGTTAAAAAAAGCAGTCTCAGTCCCTCCCAGCATCATCTCCCCTCCAGTCCCAGTGCCCCCATCCCCCAGCATCAGCTCATTTCTAGTTCTACTTCTCCAGCAGTCAGGTGCCAGCTTTCCAACCCCTCCCCCCCAGCAGCAGTCCTCTTCTAGTGCCCTCCCCCAGCATCAAAACCACCCACTTACCTCTTCCCCTATGTCCCTGTCACAGCCTACATTCCTTGCACAGCCATGAGATCATTTTTCTTTGCTGCTCGCGGCTGTGCTAAGTTGCAGCCGCCGGCATCGTGAAGTTCACAGAAGTGACACTGGGGCATTTCCTGTCTCTTGCACAAAACAGGAAGTGCCCCGGTTTCACTTCTATGAGCTCTGTGGTGTTGGTGGCTGCAACTTAGCACAGTTGCAGGCAGCAAAGAAAAACGCTCCTGTGGCTGTGTAGAGGTGAGCTGGCGAGGTAGACTTTGGGCCTCACTAACGCACCTCTTAAGCCAGCTAGCGGCGCAGAGCTCTTTGGGGAGTGGGGCTATGTGCAGGCAACATCTCCGCATATGTCTAAGGATGCCCCTACAGGGAAATACCTACAGTACCCAAATGCAACTTCTTTTGATCTACTACTGGAAAGGCATGAGCTAAATAATTACTAATTCCCATTACTAAAGAGGCCCTTAGATCGCACATGCTGGGACTGAACTAGCTACATGCACTGCATATGACTTCTCTCTGTTGTGTCGCTGATGCTGATATCAACTGATGTCTCCGTATGAGCACACAAATTATACATGTTGTTCTTAAGTGCCGTCGAGTCGGCGTCGACTCATGGCGACCCTCTGGATAGCTATCCTAAATTGTGTTCGGTCTTGAGTCAGGCGGCTCATTGTTGACAGACTGGTACCCGTAGCTGCTGTTATTGTCTCGATCCATCTCATTGCTGGCCTTCCTCTTTTGCGTTGACCTTCTATCTTGCCAAGCATGATGTCTTTCTCTAATGATCTCTCTCTTCGCATGATGTGTCCAAAGTATGAAAGGCGAAGTCTTGTCATCTGAGCTTCTAAAGAAAGCTTAGGTTTGATCTCCTCTAGTACAAACTGGTTTGTTCTTTGGGCAGTCCATAGTATACACAGTATTCGCCGCCAGCACCATAATTCAAAGGCATCAATTTTCTTCCTGTCTATCTTTTTCACTGTCCAGCTTTCACATCCATATGATGTTATTGAAAATACCATGACTTGAACAAGTCGAATCTTTGTATGGAGAGAGACATCTCTGCTCTTGAGAATCCTATCTAGGTCTTTCATAGCCATTCTGCCAAGAGCAATACATCGTCTGATTTCTTGACTGCTTGTTCCTTCTTTATTGATAGTTGAACCAAGTAAGTTAAAGTTGTTCACGATTTCAATTTTTTCTCCTTCAAAGATGAACCTGTTGATTATGCCAGTTGTCATGATCTTTGTCTTCTTTACATTAAGGTGCAGGCCCATTTTGAGCCTATGTTCTTTGATTGTGAGAAGCAAATGTTTCAGATCATCTTCACTTTCAGCCAGTAATGTGGTATCATCAGCATAGCGAAGGTTGTTGATGAGTTTTCCACCAATCTTCACACCTCTGTTGTCTTCATACAATCCTGCTTCTCTGATGATTTATTCTGCATATAAATTAAACAGGTAGGGGGAAAGTATACAGCCTTGTCCTACACCTTTGCTTATTTTAAACCATTCTGTTTCTCCTTGTTCCATTCAAACTGTTGCTTCTTGATCAATGTACAGATTGTGCAAGAGTACGATCAGGTGTTCTGGTATACCCATGCTTCTTAATGTGGCCCAGAGTTTCTCATGGTTTACACAGTCAAAAGCCTTGCTATTGTCGATAAAGCACAAATAGATATCCTTTTTGGTATTCTTTAGTCTTTTCAAGGATCCATCTCACATCCGCAATGGTGTCTCTCGTTCCTCGCCCTTTCCTGAACCCTGCTTGCACTTCAGGTAGTTCTTGTTCCAGGTATGGTTGTAGTCTCTTTTGAATAATCTTCAGTAGAATCTTGCTGGCATGTGGGATCAGAGCGATTGTGCGATAATTTCCACAGTCATTTGGATCACCTTTCTTTAGTATTGGTATAAACACAGATCTTTTCCAGTCAGTTGGCCATGATGTTGTCTTCCATATTTCTTGGCAGAGCCTTGTAAGTACGGTAACAGCTGCATCAGATTGCTGTAATACTTCTATGGGAATGCTATCAATGCCTGGTGCTTTGTTCTTTGATAAGGCTTTCAATGCTGCTTCAACTTCTTCTTTCATCACCAATGGTTCCCGATCATAAGGTACAGGTTGAAACGGCTGTTGGTCCACTTGATCTTTATCATATAAAAACTCTGTATATTCCTTCCACCTTTTCTTGATCTTCTCAGCATCATTCAACATAGAACCTTGAGCATCTTGTAATATTCCAATTCGAGGCTGGAACTTTTTCTTTAACTCTCGTAGCTTTAGGAAAGCCGATCTTGTTCTTCCTCTAATAGTTTCTGCTTCTATTTCCTTGCATGTGTCGTTGTAGTACTTTTCTTTGTCCTGTCTTGCTGCACGTTGGAAATCTCTGTTGAGTTCTGTTATTGTCTTTCTTTCTCCTCTGGCTTTAGCTTCTCTGCGTTTCTGGGCAATTTTCAGAGTTTCTTCCATCATCCATTTTGGCCGTTTTTGCTTTTTCACCTTTTGTAGAGATTTCTCGCTTTCTTCCAATACAACCTTCTTGATGTCATTCCATAACTCTTCTGGAGCTCTGTCATTTGTATCTAAAGCAGCAAATCGATTTTGCAGGCAGTCTTTAAATTGCACACAAATTATACATAAGAGATCTATAACGCTCTTCTGACAAGAATGCTCCCAGTTATATTACATAGGGGTATGTTTGCTAAAGATTAGCTTGTGCTAACAGATGTTAATGAATGCTAAGCAGCAATGCGGCCATAGGAATAAAATGGGTCACTGCCGCACGGTAATGAACTTAGCACCTGCTAAGCATTAGTAAACATGCCCCTAAATAAGTATTAAATGGAGGACATTTCATAAAAGGACAAAAGAGCCCCTATTTAGTGCCTATTTATAAAATATATTGCAAGAAGCAGTCCCTGCAGTACACAAAACCTCAGCCAGAAGTTTAGCCCTGCTTTGATGACAGTGTGGAGTGGAAGAGCAGCCTAATGGTTAGAGCACTGTTTTAGTAACCAAGAGACCAGGATTCAATTCCCTTTTGTCCTTGGGCAAGTCACTTAAACCTCCATTGCCTTGGAAGACAGGCCTGGCAATCTACTTCTGGTCATCATGCCAAGAAAACTCAGGAGCTGCCGGGTCGCCAGAAGACAGCATTGACTTGAAGGCACACATTGCATTTTTTGATGAAGGTGTAAATGTGTGCCTGTACTTTGTGCATATATATTTTATAGAACATGTGCATGTGCATCAGAAACTATGCATCTTTAAATGCCCACACTCGCGGTGCATAAACAGAGGCATACTCTTTCTATCTTCCTAATTTTTATGCACATATATAGCCGTGCATTTTTTATAAGCCCTTTTTCCTTCACACCTGGAAACGTTACAAATTGTCCCCATTATATATTTTACTGTTCTATGCAACATGTGTTCCTACTAACCTGCAGGAATTTCGCAACATTACACGGCATATGGTGGGTACAGTGTCCTTCTGGTAAGTCAAATTACTAGCGATAGTTCCTAATCAGTACAAAAGAGGAGGATGAAAGAAACAATAGGAAAGGAAAGATAATTTGTTTATAGCCACATATGACTGCCAGTAACAAATTTATTTTCAGGTCTGCTCTTTTCTGATGTGGATAAATGTTTCAGGGCTAAGGATGCAACTACTATTCAAGCTTCAGTTATGACCAAAATTAATATCCCAGGTCTTAAGATATGAAAGAGTTTAATGTACAAATCTGTCGTGCCAGTCATCTTTATCCACAGCCATGATCCTGCTCCCTTATGATTAAGAGAAGAAAAAGACATGAATAAGGCAGTTGTAAGAGGTGTGATGAGAAAATGAATGAGAGGCATCACTGGAAGAGGAGAATTTAATAAACTCCCGTGGAGTTAACACGCGTCGTTGGTACACATGCATTTAAAGCCTATTTTATAAAGTGAAGTGCACACGTACTTTGCTTTATAAAACAGGTGCTTCGGTCAGTGCTGGAAAATCTTTTAGAAGTGAGAGAGGAGAATCCAAGAGGGCAGCAGCCACGTCCTCGCCCTGAGATGCTTTGCTTGCTATGGTCAAAAGGAAAGGGAATGTGGATAAGAGGTGCTCTAAAGCTTGCCGAACTACCTCTGCTTCCTCTCAACTGGTTGCTGAGTTAGTTGGGGTGACAGGGGGCAGAAGGCATTCCCCGCAGCCTGACCCCCAATCTAGCCTCCCAGCACCAGGGTCAGGCTGCGGGGAATGCCCTCTGCCCCCACATCCCAGCCCCAGGCCCGCCGATCCCACCGCATCGGGGAAGTTATTCCATCTCAGAGGTGGAATAACTTCCCCGTTGAAGTCGCCGGCCCTGGACGTACAGGGTCGACATTAGAATCGGCCCTGTACATCTGGGACCAGCTTCTGCCCACTTCCCACCCTCACTGCCCCCAATTCTCCCCTTTCCCACCCCCATCTAACTTCCCCATACAACGCGCAGGGATGGAGGACAGGGCCGGGAAAGGCTACGAATAATGAGGATGGACGTTCCAACGGGACTTCCATCCCTGCTATTTGTGACTCAGAAGGACTCCTATATTATACCTGCGCCCCCCCCCCACCCCCGCCCTTCCGGTGGATCCAGGTGCCCATATCTGCATCTGGTTCCCCCTCAGCCCATTTCTTACCAGATGTAGGTGCCCAATCTGTCACATATATAACTCCTTGAAAATAGGAGATTTACATGTATAAATGGTGCATATCTTTATGCAGGTCCTTATAAAATTACACCTAAATGACCCCAGTGAAGCGGAGCTTGAACTGTACTGGGAGGAAAATCTGGAGGACTGAAAGGAGCTGATGTTACAAACTTTGCTTTCACTAAAAGGCACAGGACAGAAGAAATGCATTTGTAGGTTTTTCCGCATAGGTAAGGTGCAAAATTCATTTTGGGTCGATACTCATAGAGAAATATCTGGATAACAGCAGTTGTTATCCGGATAATTCCCCTAGTCGGCACTATCCTTGGATTTTTCAGCAGCACTACGTGACAGCGCGGTTGAAATTCCTTACAGACCACCATGGCATTATCCATATAGTGCTGTCATGGTGCATGGGCAGCACATAAAGTAATATCGCCATTTTCTGGAAAGTTCCAGCCCTGACTGTTCTCCACATATATTCAGCGCTATTCACCATCTGGATAGCAGTGCTGAATGTAATATTTTATTTAAATCCTGCAGCCACAGAGTCTAAATATTGACCCAGTTTTTAAATAAAAATAAGGGACTGTTCCTCTACAGATAGTTATCCTTCAAAACAAAATAAGCGATACCACTTCCATAAAGAACCTACAAGCAATAGATTCAAACAATCTAGCCTCTAACATCACCTGGAATGCTTTTGATAATATCTCTGCAAAATAACTGAACAGCATCATCACAAACAGAAGCACCACAACTTCCCCCCTTGACCCATTCCTGGTCTCATGGATCAAGATCGCCAAACAAGAACTTAACCCTCTTCTCCTCAAATGTGCCTCCATTAGGCCACTGCTAAAAAACATCACTTTAGACCCAAAAGCCCCAACCTCATATAGACCTATCTCCAACATTCCATTTGTTGCCAAAGTCATAGAAAATGCAGGCCATATAGAGTCTACACATCCCTTGATTCACAACAACATGGATTCAGAGCATACAATGGTGTTGAGACTTTAACCACATCTCTCTAGATAATCTGGTCAAAGGTACAGAACAATTAACATAAGGATGCATACTCATATTCTTAGACATCTCTGCAGCATTTGACTCGATAATCCACCACAATCTGTTATCATAACTACTCAACTGGCCTACAACACAGAACTCTTAAGAGGTTCCAGTCTTACCTTCAGGACTGTCATCAATAGGTAAAAGTAGGACCGCTCAACTCCTATCCCTACAAACAAAACCAAGGCCTACCAAAAGGGTCTACTCTATCTTCACTGCTCTTCAATATATTTATGCAACCACTATGCACATTAATCTAAAAATACAAGATCCTCTGTCACATATATGCCGATGACATTCTGATCTAAAGCAACATTTTCTATTAACGATCCAGAATACACAAGGATAGGAGAAGGCTTTAGGGCAATATCACAGTGGCTCATCAAACATAACCTGACCATCAACTATAGCAAAAAGAGAAGTCCTCCACATCACAAAGAACCGATTTTTCTCTCCACCAGCCACCTTAGCTCTATCGAACACAGTGATCGAAGTCAAGAATGAAGTCAAGTACCTAAGAGTAACTCTCGACCAAGGCCTTAACTTCCATACCCACATAAAAAGTGTGGTTAAAGCAGCATACCATAAAGTGGAACACTACACAATCTCTGCCCCCTACTCAATCACAGTGACTTCAGAGATGTTTTGTCAAGGACTCATAACCCCAATAATGGATTACTGCAACATAATCTAACATGGGCTCCTAAAAGCAACACTATACCCCCTTCAAATGGCACAGAACGCAGCTGCCAGGATTATAGCAGGAGCACCTAGAAGAAACCACATCATACCTACCCTACATTACCTACATTGGCTGCCAATTCACATGAGAATCAAATACAAAGTAATATTAAGAATATTTAAGATGCTCCACAGCTTATCAGCACATAGTCTGCAAGTACTAATCCAAAAAGCCCCCAACACCAGGGCAAGCCAGAAAAGCATCACAGAACTTACTAAGTATCCCAAACTTCATAGCTAAATGCAACCACTCAATATCCTTATGAGCCTTTTCCCTGCTTGCACCCTCCATCTGGAACTCACTACCACTGGAACTACGACTATCAGACACAATTATCGAACTCCATTGGAAACTCAAAATGCTTTGGTTCAATTACCTAACAGCAGACACAAATTCTCCCTACCAACCATTTTGGATTCATCTGCGCTTCAGTACACCACCACACTGTATCTTGTTAGTTGACCTAGCAAATTCACAAAAGTTAAGCTTTAAACTATCTTGTTTAGTACTATAGCAAACTTATAATTTAAAATGTATTTGCACTCATCTTCTGTTGAAATGCTACAAGTTCCTATGTTAGTGGATTTAATTCTGTTAAAGTTATATGTAATGTTTCCCTGTTCACGTTGACTGTACACCGCTTTGACTTGCAGATAAAGTGGTATAGAACATTTGTTAAATAAATAAATAAATAAAATCAATATTTTCACCAGCGTCCTAATCCTTACCTTCACACCTCACCTTGTTTCCCCACTTATGGTATCTGTTTGGATTTGGTGTTTGACAGTACATAAGGATTTATTCTGGAGGATGGACAAAGGGAATACCAGACAGAGGGACAACAAGATAGAATCAAACAGAATTTAGGGATATGTATATTGCTTTAACCTTGGAAATCTGATGCTCTGGTACCTCCAATGGGAGATTTTGATCTTGGAAGCTGAAAGAAACAGGGTAGAAATGAAATCAGTTACATGTTGCAACATTGAATTAATGAATGATAATAGATTGTGTAATAAATTGAGTTTCTGGAGAACCAAGGCGCTCCGTGATTGGGTTAGTCTTTTAATTTTCTCGGTATTGAAATCCAAGGATTTTCTCCTGAGAAAGTAGGGCCCGATATTCAAAGGCAGTCACGTGGTTAGTGCGGCCAAATATCCACAGATACCACCGATATACACCCCGATGTTACACAGTTCCGGGGCAGTTCCGAGAGCTGTCCTAACGTTTGCCACTGAAGCTCACCGGCAGTGGCTGAATATTGCCGTTGACCGGTTAGTTTCCGGCTTCCTTGGCAAACTCAGATATTCAATGCCAATGACTGGATATGGTCCTGGCATTCAATATCCAGGGTGAAGTTTAGTTTAGTTTATTTAAAAATGGATATACTGCCATATCACTTTCAGTATGCTGTCCTCTGCTGCTGAAAATCCCTCCCCCCCCCAATCCCTTCTATGAACTGACTGAGGCCTAAAGCAGTCCTGTACCATGTATCACTTTCAATCAATGATCTTCTCCAGGGAACCATGCTAATTTCAGAGGTCATTTTAGAAGCCTTGCACAGCTTTTACAAGTGTAAACTGCAGAGTTTACCAAGCCATGAGATGTGTAATTTGGAACGGGCATATTGTAGACAAGATATAGGCATTAGTGGAGTAAGTTCTAATGAGGGCCCTCCATTGTTGCAGTGACACGCCCCTCCCCCCCCCCCCCCATGTGGCGGCAGCAGCAGCAAACTTACTTTAACCTGTTTGCCATGCTGCATTCACTCTTTCAAGTTCCCACCAGGCCCAGTGGCTGTTGCCTCCCGGGCTGAAGTCTCGCGATATGGCTGTTATTGCAAGACTTCAGGCCAGGAGATAAGAGCAGCCGGGCTGGGTTGCTGCTTGCCACTGCTGTGTGGGCCTCCTTTCTGCCTGGGACTTCCTGTATTGTGGGGGATACTTGGGTGGAATTTGATCACCCTAACCTAAACAAGGGCATCCTTCACAAGTTGAAGGGGTACTTTTGTCCACGTCCTGTCCATTACTCACAGGATCGGGTTGTCCAACTCTTCTCAGCCCACTCTGTGGCTGAGATGTGGATTGAACAGGTGGCCACCAATCCACATGGCTACCCTGTTCCAGTCACTCTCATCAAGTCCCTTCTCAAGATATGTATGAGCTTATCTCACTTGATTATGTTGAAGTCGTTCCCCCATTCCCCTTTACACAAACCACAACTCTCCAATATTGTACTAGAGTCCCCCTTTTCTTTGGACCCAGGTGCCTGTATCCACATCTGTCCCCCCTCCCTTTTCTTACCAGACCCAGGTACCCAACCTGCCACACTTGGGTCCCTAGTTTTTGCTTGTACCCCTTCATTATTTGGTAAGGTCCCACCCTGCCCCCAGTTTTGCTTGCCTATGGGGATGGAAGGATACTCCTATGAAGAAAGGCTAAAAAGGTTAGGGCTCTTTAACCTGGAAAAGAGACGGCTGAGGGGAGATATGATAGAAGTCTATAAATTAATGAACGGAGTGGAACGGGTAAACGTAGATCGATTGTTTACCTTATCAGAATATAGAAAGACTAGGGGACATGCAATGAAGCTACAGGGTAAACTTTTTAAGACTAATAAAAGAAAATATTTTTTCACTCAACGTGTAATCAAACTCTGGAATTTGTTACTGGAGGATGTAGTAAAGGCTGTTAGTGTAGCTGGGTTTAAAAAAGGTTTGGACAAGTTCCTGGAGGAAAGGTCCATAAACCATTATTAAGAAGGGACCCAGGATATCAATGCTTGAACCAATACAAGCATTGTGGAACCTGTGTCCCTTGGGGAAACTGCTAGGTACATATGACCTAGGTTGGCCACTGTTGGAAACAGAATACTGGTCTTGATGGACCTTGGTCTAACCCAGTATGGCATATCTTATGTTCTTATGTTCTTATGCTGCCCCTTGCTTGTTGCGTCACCACTTTCTGAAACCGCCCTGCACTGCTTACTGAAACCAGGTCTGCTTCATCTACCCCTCCATGACCCTTTAATACTTCTCACCCCCATCTCTGCTGTGCCTTCCCCCTCCCTAGCCAGCCCACCTCCTTCTTCCTGTTTCCTGGCCCACCTCTTGTTGCCGTTTCCTGCCTCCATCCACTTGCTTCCCATACTCTTGCCCCATGTGTCTCACTCATGGTGGCTGGCAGCGGCCGGGTTATGTCATTGTCATCATTATTCTGCTAGCGACCCCAAGCTTTAAACAGAGGCTTACTTGGAGTCCTTTCAGGTTGACTCTCCTGTTCTGGTAGGGCTGACTTAAAAGGAAGAATTCACTGTTTTCTGGTGACTCCTCAGATGTGGATGAGTCCTCAGCTTCTTGTCCATTGGCTTTAGGACCAGGCCCTCCAAATGTCTGAGAGATAATGGTTATGGGTAGATTCCTGGGTAAACTCTACATGATAAAAAATGTAGATTAGAGTTCTTTGTTTGGTTTATTGCATATAAGATATCTCTTGATATAGCTGCCTAAACTCACCTACTGGTTGAATTTCAATGCTGGTTTATCAATGATCTATGAGAATGTGATAATATATCTTGTTTTCTTTGAGTTTTTGCACTTGAGATATTAATAAGTATATCTGTATCTATTAATCTATCTACACCCACCCACATATCACAGTTTTAGAAATCACTTGCTTTCTTTTTCTTCATGAAGACCTTTCACTTATTTTGGGGAGTGAAAAACTCTCCTCCCCCACACAATGAACCCACCTGGGGCCTAATTAGCAGAATCATTCCTTGTATCATAATTATCTTCTGAACAATGAATGTTACCTTTTTCTGCCCAATTATTTCTATACAAGTTTGTCACATTCCTCACAGTGCCTTTAGGCCAAAAACCTGTAACATTTTCTAGCTCATTAGTACAAATGAATGGAAGTTTGATCAGCATTATCTGTCTGTCTCAATAGCAAACTATAGATATTATAGTATTTCAATTTAAAGATAGAGGACAAAAACAAAATTAGAAAAAAAACCACTAATCAAAAAGAATAAATTGTAAACTTTGTTGGGATCTTTTGATTAATTATCTGGACAACTTCAAATATGGACCTAGTCTGGACTTTTGCACAAACAGATATGATAATGAGGGACAGAAGACAAAAGTAATTGCAGGTAAGTACTAATTCTGAACTGTATCCCACTTCTCCCACCATCATACACACATACACTGCTATGCAGTACCTGGTCAAGACAGGTGTTGTCCTTGGAAAGCCGTCTGACTTTGCACTCCAGATTGACAATGCGGGCCTCTTTCCTCAGCATCTCAATCCTAAGCTCATCATTCCTTTCTTCCAGTTCCCGGATCTGCTTCCTGTATTTATCCTTGTCAATCAGGCACTGTGAATATTGCGTCTGTGCCTCATCTCGAGATCGGAATGCCTATGGGAAAGGACAAAAATACAATTCAGTCACAAGGATATCTCAAAGCTAAACCTCTAAAAGCCCTTAATGGAGGCACAGAGAAAAAAATACTAGATGATAGGGGAAATCCGACAGCCAAGAGCGCATGGTTCACAAGGATGTATCCTTGAAGGATACTAGCAAAAGAGGGAAGTTAGGACATCCCGACAGAGAGGTTCCAACAAAGATAAAAGTAACCCAGTTGCCTTTAAGTACAGAGCAGACAGCTGAAAGATTTCAAATTACCCTTGTCAACTGATAATAATATTGTTAATATGGATAAATTCAACCTCTTAACTGCCTGTATGCAAATGCTAGAAGTCTAAAAAATAAGATGGGACAGCTAGATTATATAGCATGGTCAGATGTTTTAATGAGGTCACACAATGGCTGGCAACACAGAACCTCAGAGTAAACCACGACAAAAACGAGGCCCTCTTCAACCACAAAGACTCAAAGTACAGTCCACCTCCCATTATAAAAGTTGCTGGAACGCATCTGAAGGTAAAATCCAAAGTATGGTACCTCAGCATAACCATAGACCAACACCTAACTTTGAAGCCACACAGCAACATCTCCAGAACCATATACCGCAAAATAGAAATAGTGCAGCACCTGTAAGCATTATTGGATTTTAAAGACTACCGCGCAGTCTTCCAATCACTAGTTCTACCCACTTAGGCTACTGTAACATCCTCTTCCAAGGCCTACCAAATTGCGCTCTCCACCTTTAATGTGGAAGCAAAAATGCACAATAAAAATGTTTTCAAGTGCATTTGTAGCAAAAAACCTGTGAGTCCGTTGGACCATTAGATGATAGAAGGTAAAGGGGGCACTAGGCCACTTAATGGTTTTATTTGTAAAGAATCATTTTATTGAAATTTAATTAATTACTTAATAATGAATCCTAATGTCAAATTGTGTTGTTTTTTTTTTGTGCCATCAATTCAGTGTTGACTCAGCTACCTCTGGGTTTTCTTGGTAATGTATCACTGGAAGTAGATTGCCAGCCTTTTCTTCTGACAAAATCACCAAAATCAACCCCGAAAATGTAGAAACTATATTTTTTTGTCGGATGTTGTCAGGAAAGGAACATTGTATTAAAAACTATGTCCACCACACAGTCACATCCTTTTTATTATAAAACGAAGATACTTTACTTAACTGAATCGCAGATTACTGAGGCACGCTCAAGCACGACGTGCACGTTTCGGGTAAAAACCCTGTGTCAAGTGCCGCCATTAGCAATATCATCTGTCTCCTGAAATGCCGAAATCAGCTGTTACCTTCAAAAAGGGTCTGATACTTTCATGAATGGCCATCACCGCTGTCAATCCATTATAGCCCACCAATGAAACACCAGGAACACCCCACCAATCAGGGGAGCCCCGGGATCACCGGAGGCATCAGCAAACACTGAGCCAATCAATCTCTTTGTTAAGACCTGCTGGAGATACTGTATGTAACTGGAAAATCCAACGTTGTTCACAACTTTGTAGTCGATCCACTCGATTTCCACCTCGGGGATCCAAAGGTATATAATCAATGATCGTCCATCGTAAATCTGTAAATGCATGCCCTACGGTCAAGCAATGTTCAACCATCGGGGCTGTCAGCACTTCTTGGCAGAGGCCATTCAAGTCACTTCTTATATACGGGACACTACACAATTTCTTCAACAACTGGAGGCTTTGCCGGTCCCTCAGTGCTCTTTATATATGGTGACACTTGATGTCACTGCATTATATACCAATATCGATCAAACTGAGGCTCTACAATTGTTACGTTCCAAGTTTACATCGGCTCCCTCTCGTCTGCCACGACATTTTTTGATTGAATTAATTTCGTTAGTATTGACTAAAAATTATTTTATGTCGCAGGGGCAGTTTTTATCTGCAAACATATGGGATAGCCATGGGGGCTTCGGCGGCACCATCAATAGCCACCCTCTACATGGCAGCTTTTGAGGAACAATATCTTTACCCTTCAGAGTATTTCCAGAGTGTTATCTTTTGGAGACGTTTCCTCGATGATGTTTTTTTCTTATGGAAGGGTTCTCTCGATGATCTACAATGATTTTTGGTTTGGCTTAATAGCCTGAAGTCTCATTTGAAGTTTACTGCTCATATTGATAATCATCATATCGACTTCTTGGATATCACCATATTTTGGGAAGATGACCATTTTCGTACTTCACTCTATCGAAAACCTACTCAACGCAACAGTTTGTTGCAATATTGTAGTTTCCATCCTATGTCAATGAAACGTGGCCTGCCATATGGTCAGTTTCTCCGACTGTGGAGGATATGTTCCTCGATTTATGATTTTAAATTTCATGCTAGGGAATTATGCACCCGGCTGTCTGAGAGAGGATATCCATCTAAAGTGATCAAATCTGCTTATCATCGTGCATTGTACACACACAGAGAATGGCTTCTATCTGAAAATCAATCTGGGGGAAAATAGGGATCAGACCCCTGTGCAATTGGTGGGCATTTTACCTTATATGGAGTCCAGTACAGGGGTAGTTGATATTCTTCGTAGACATTGGTCTATTTTGAATCTTCATCCTTGTTTTCAAAAACCCCTTTTGATAGCTTTTAAACGGGGTGCCAACTTAGGGGATATGTTGGCACGTACTACTGTGATTGAAGATAGCCCCCCAATACGATTTTTTTCACATGGGGGTCATAGTGAATGTGGTAAATGCACTTACTGTGCACTGACACTGACAGGGGTGGATTGGATTTGCCCGGGGACAGATCAGAAATTCTGACGTCATTGGGAAACAACTTGTGATTCAAGCTTTGTTGTTTATCTCATTTATTGCCCATGCCCGTTGGCTTATGTGGGCAGAACTACCCGAAAAATGAAACTTAGATTGAGTGAACATGCTTCTCGCCTCCGCCAAGAAGTGCTGACAGCCCCGATGGTTGAACATTGCTTGACCGTAGGGCATGCATTTACAGATTTACAATGGACGATCATTGATTATATACCTTTGGATCCCCGAGGTGGAAATCGAGTGGATCGACTACAAAGTTGTGAACAACGTTGGATTTTCCAGTTACATACAGTATCTCCAGCAGGTCTTAACAAAGAGATTGATTGGCTCAGTGTTTGCTGATGCCTCCGGTGATCCCAGGGCTCCCCTGATTGGTGGGGTGTTCCTGGTGTTTCATTGGTGGGCTATAATTTATTTATTTATTTATTTATTTAACATGTTTTGTATCCCGCCTTTTCCTTCAATCAAAGCGGTTAATACAGCACAAAGTTAAACAAAGGTGAGGGAAACATACATTGCATTATCATTACATCACAACAAAACACTAGGAGTACAAACAGGGAACACAGTACATAACTTACATTACATTACCTTACATTAACTACAAACAGCATATCGCTGAACAGAATGAGCATATAGAATAAGCATATAGCAGCAGTGACAGCGGTGATGGCCATTCATGAAAGTATCAGACCCTTTTTGAAGGTAACAGCTGATTTCGGCGTTTCAGGAGACAGATGATATTGCTAATGGCGGCACTTGACACAGGGTTTTTACCCCGAAACGTGCACGTCGTGCTTGAGCGTGCCTCAGTAATCTGCGATTCAGTTAAGTAAAGTATCTTCGTTTTATAATAAAGAGGATGTGACTGTGTGGTGGACATAGTTTTAATACAATGTTCCTTTCCTGACAACATCCGACAAAAAAATATAGTTTCTACATTTTTGGGGTTGATTTTGGTGAGGTGGTTTAATTTTCACCAGAAGATTGGGGTTTTTGTGGTATATAGCCTTTTCTTCTGAGGCAATGGAGGGTAAAGTTACTTGCCCAAAGTCACAAGGAGTGCCAGTGGGAATTGAACCCTTGATCTTCTGGGTGTTAAGCAGCTGCTCTAACCACTAGGCTACTCCTCCACTCCCAAATTGTGGTATCTCATGATAAATCATAATATATCAGCATTTTTTTAATCTCAAAACACTATCACTAGCATTTTAGCTCCTACTGCAGTTCCTGATGTCCTGTTAATTTAACTGTGGATCATTTTGTTTTATGTGTATTGCTAAGGCCTGATATCTGTATTTTTTTAAACCTTTGAAGGCACATTTCAGAAAGGTGGTTTAGATGTAATCTGGGCTATCCAAATCAAAACATTCAAAATTCCCTGGGAGAGACTGCAGTTTAGATGGGCAGGTCTACATATTTTCTAAAATCGCCTCCTCTCCCCCCCTAAAAGATAAATATCTCCGACAACAGAAAAAGAAACGGAGACCTGCGGAATAATGATTTTAGAAATGTGCGTGCGTTAGATATGGATGGTGGTGGGTCTGAGAACGCAGGCTTGTCCGTGACAGAACATGCACATGTATGTCTCGTCACATACACATCCTGGCTTGCTGTTTTGCATATGGAGATCTACCACAGCTCTGCAGCTAGGAAAGAGGCCCCTCGATTTACTGGCATGCTTTATTGAAGGAGCCAAAATTATTGGGGGAATGAGAGGACGTTCGGGGCTTTCAAAAATGGCTCTTGGGACGTAGTTGTGAATGGTGTTTTTGGATGTGCAAATCAAAAATAGAGCTTCTACAATAACCCCATTTCTTCTAATTGATGAATTAAATTTTTGGCTCATACTTAACCTTTTATGGTTCTTCTGTTTCTTTCTCTTTTGTCCTTCTAGCCTAATAGATATATCATTCACTAGGTCACAAAGCATTTATAGCAAAGCCCATACTGATTAAGTCCATAAATACCAACTCAAAGTCAACAGCTACATTGGATATATTCTCTTTGCTTTTGGGGATGCAATTTTCCATATAATTGAAAGCCATGTGCAAGCTGCTCGTTCATTAGATTGAATGTTGTGATATACCTGATCTCGTTCCTTCTCAACCTCCTCTAGCTGAATCATGATGGTAGTCATCCGGTGCTTATACATTTCACAGTCTTTCACCAGGGTTGAGCACTTCAGCTCCAGGTCTTCCTTCTCCTCCAGGTACTGAAATAGATAATTGCCAGTCATGAAAGCAGTGATAACTTATCTCAGTTGCAACTGCTGCAAAAAAGCTTATGTTGTTGAAGCCACTGTTACCATTGCCATTGCACTGTGGGAAAAATTTTATCTCGGGAATCCCTCATAGCACTGGCAAGACTTAAGGAAACTCTCATTGCTATGATTCTTACTAAATATTCATTGACAGAACACAATTGTTTGCAGTTTGCACATCCTAAATAATGATCGACCTTGAAGGATTTTCCTCCAAATAGTCGTCACAGATAGTTCTTATTGGCAGTGATCTAAAAATATTTCTACTGGGGCAATTTCTCCAAATGGTTTAGTTCTGCACATTCCATAATAGTCATGAACCTCACTTCTAAGCCAGGGTATGATGTCAGCATGGGGCGTGGGTAGTTTGCATGGCCAGAGCTTTGAATTCAAGACTCTTATTATGGTCAAGTCCTAGATAAGTTCCAAAGGCCCTGTTGATGTCCAATCAACAGATGCGAGTTCAGTAAGCATTCTGAAAGCAACATCTGCATTACTCCATTGTCCCTCTCATGGTACTAGCAAAGCCCTCTCAGGACAGTGAAAGAGTTGCTCCATTTCTGACCTTATCTCTCAGTTCTTCCACCTGCCGGATCTCCTCTTGTAAATTAAAGATCCTGTTCACCAGTTCATGGCGGTCCTCCAGTGCCTCCTGGCGATCGTGCTCCAGGATATCTAAGATTGCTTTGTCAGAGTCTGGCAAACTACGCTTCCCCGCCTGTGTCAGAATAAAGAAGAGTAGAGGGGGTAGAGGATTCGAAGCCCACTTCAATTTTGAGATACAGGACAACAATTGTAAAAAAATTGATTTTGAATAAAATAAGTCTTACTATTGATTCGAGCAGTTCCAACAGAAGTTAAAATCCATATCTGACCTGACAGTAGTGGACTAAAATCCCACCCTGGAGATGCCTTAGAAGAGCGATCTGACCAAGGACCTCTCTCTTTCCCATTCTCTGCATGATGACTTGCATAGTTCTCAAGCCCAGAAAGAAAACGTTTCTGAATCCTTACCGTGTCAGGTGCTTATATTTAAGAATTTACTATGGAGAAATTTAATTCCTAAATCATTCACTCTTCATTAAGATAAAAATAAGCACTGTGTATGGCAGAAAGATCCATCTTTTTTTAAACTTGCCGTGAGCTACTGATGGAAAGATATGAGCTCAGTCAAAATAGATAAATCCAACTCTTTGGGGTATGTTTACTAAACGTGAATAACGCGCGTAGTATGACGTTAACGACTGTAAGTGCAGTGTAACGCGCGTAAACACGCGCCAACGACCGGTAACGTCGTACTACGCGCGGTAACCGCGCTTAACGATCGTAAAGCCCCGCGGCGCGTTAAAACAGCGCAGAAGGTGGAGAGTGGGCGGAGAGAAGGGGTCAATGGGCGGAGAGGGGGCGTGGAGAGGCTCCCCCTCACTAATGCGCTGTAATTCTGAGCTCAATTCCAACGCGAATGAAAACCTGCCGTTAAAGGCATTTAAAGGGAAAGAGAAACCCATTTCCGTCAGCAATGTACAGAAAAACCGGGGAACCACACAAAACGTGAGCAGTGTGATACATGTGCACTGAACAAAATAGCACATAAAACGTTAAAAATGACCCACAGGAAACAGTTTAAAAAGCATAATACAGCTGGGCAACAGTGATAGCAATGGGCAACAAGGAACAACACTGCCTGGAAAGCACCAAATAAAAAAGAAATGATGTATGGAAGGGTCTACGCTTCACAGACCCTTTTAAATATCATTTCATTGTAATGGATTGTCCTGGGAGTGTTGTGTAATGTTTCCCAATGATATCATTGTTGCCCAGCTTGGTTATGGGTGTGTGCCCCTTTTGTGAGGTATTCTCTGAGGTTTATGTGCACCGTTGTCTGCATACAAGGTAAATGAGGTCACAATAAACCTGTTGCAGAGCAGGGTTTCTGACTCGTCAGGCCGGTTTAACTAACTCCAGGGACTGCACTGTCTCTGTCAGTGTGGTGCAACAGACACAGCCAATGCCTGTAAGACCAGAGGGTCACAGGTTCAAATCCCAGCTGGGGCTCCTGCCAACCCAGTCCCCATAGCTTTACCCACCACTAAACACTGATAGTAAAGACACACCTTTATTGCAGAGAACATACGCATGGCCTATATTTTACCACACCAGAAACAGGCACATTACCGTAAAGCAGAGTTTCGCAAATGTAGTCCTGGAGGGCCCCACAACATTCCGGTTTCATGCTGCCTCCAATAAAGATGCCTGTGCTGCATAGCTATGCACCACCCCCATGTTATGCAGATGCAGCTCATGCATATTTATGAGGGACAGCATGAAAACCGAACAGGTTTGGAACACCAGGACTGGAGTTGGGGAACTCTGCCGTAAAGCAGCAGCCAACAGGGCACACACCCACCCACAGGCCCCATTGGCCAATGCCACCTGGAGAGGCAAGAAATTGGGTCCTGCCTGTATCTCCCAATACTAGCAGTTGCATACCTTAGCAATGCCACCCTACACCTGGGTATATGGTACACAGCTATCAAACGTTTGCTATGAGAACTGGCAGATATCAATTCCTCTGTTAAGCACATTTTGCTCATTGAGCTCCACCATAACAATCATGCTGATGTCTGCGGTGTGTGCTGCAGGTCTGGTCTCTGACAGTGTTCACCACCTGGGGAGTGACCCCCCAACAGTCTTGTGTACCATATCCATGCCTGTACTATGCCCAGGACTGGTGTGGGTGTGTATGGCTGCTGACCACTCTATAGTAGCACAATGCTGACATCAGTGTGGGGGTGGTTGTCTGTCTATCCAGTGTGTGGTGGCTGGCAAACACCTCCACAGGCCACACTGCCAGCAATGTTGCCAGTATTGGGCTGCCAATGTGCATAATGAGGAGCAAGGTACCATGGGTATAGGCCGGACAGGGTGGCCTGGCCAGGCGCATCTGCACTGGGCATAGGGCAGTGACAGGCACATTGTAGTGGCCGGCCACCACCTACACAGACAGGGTGACCTCAGTATGTGCTGCTGAGAGATCACTCTCACCCTGACTGTGCAGTGACCACAGCATGGCTAGGCACCCCCATAGTGCTAGCTAGTATTTCTCTCATGTGATATATATGGGTTGCCTTTTGGGGCCCTGTCACTGATTTAACTGTGTATGCTGACATCCCAGTTCTGGGTGCAGGCATCTCCACTGGGCACTAGCAGACTATTTGCAGCTGGTATGTGTTGTGATGGAGTGGCTTGCAGGGTGCAGTGGCTGATGGCTCGCACCAGCGGAATATCAGATAGTGGTGGGGTGCAGCATGCCATATCTAGGCCTAATGTCTGTCTGCTATTGTGTTCTGGATGTGTACAGAGCTGCATTGACTGCTCTGTGGGGTGTGTGTCCCTCAGCAGAACTGGGGTTGATGTTCCCCTCTACGTCCACCTTGCAGGGAGGTAGATGTTGTATCTTTTGATAGGAGACCCTGTTTGCTGCCCTGGGGGAGGGGATGGTGGTGGTGCATGGGCCCTCCTGGGGGTCCATGGGGGCTACACCTGACTGATACAGACAGAGATGTCCAAGGTGTTTCTGCAGAAACTACCTCTCACACTATAACACTGCTGTGGACCTGCACCATGGCCTCTTTCAGCCATGGACAGTGCTGTGGACCTAGTGCTGGGCGCCTCACTGCACCCTCAGGGTGAGCACAGTACCCGCACAATGTGACGGTGTGTAGCTACTCTGTGCCAGTACAACACACGGTCGGTACCCCCTATCAGGCCGAGGTGCTGTGGGGGTGTATTCCCCATGGTGTGTATGTGTGGACAGCTGATTTGCATGTGCAGTGCATCATGGGTGTGACTGGCCCAATCCATCCCTGTGAAACACCAGCACCTGCTCACAGGCTCTGCTAAACCATAGGCCATCACACGTACATCTGTTAGCATAATGCATAGGTGCAGGACACCCTACAATGTCTGTAATATAAGATGCCCACACTGGTAAAAACACACGTACCCACGCACGTAAACAAACACGTACCCACGCACGAATGTACGCGCGCAGCTACGCACTTACCAATGCACGCACCAACGTACGTGGCTAGGCACACTCCGAGGGTGTTTTTCTGACACCAATACTCAGCGTAACGAAAAACTTGCCTCCTCTTTCCTTCTGTAATGTACAGGATGATGCCTGAGACAGCCTTTTGCGTTAGGCACACTGGGGGCTCGAACCCATGCTGCCTGTAACAGAGGTCAGTACCGTAACCATTGTGCTACAGCTCTGTTTCAGTGCTTTGTGTCTGTACGTCTTCTTACGATTAACGCGCAGTAACGCGGCACGGCGCCCGGTAACGCTCGTTAATTTTTCTAACGCGCGGTAGTGGTAACGATGTACCGCCCATGTCCTTATTTGGGGTTTCTTTCACTACCGCGGCTCCTAACGCGAACTGCACTAACGCGATTTAGTAAACATACCCCTTTGTGTTGAGACCTAGTACAGCAGATAACATATAAAATTATATGACATATGCCAATGTGGCCAAAAGCCAAAGAAAGATACATAGGTGCCAATAAAATAAATAGGAGGGTAACATTTTAGATTTTGTAATGTTTCCAGAAGACTGTGTAGTATTTACATGGATACAACGATGTCCACAGAAAAAGACCATTGGTGTGCTTAGCCACTCATTTGTACCTCCCTACTATGGTATCATGGGTCTGGTCTGTGGTTTTCTCCCTCCCTTTGCCACTAAGACTTCTTTCTATCTCATGCATGCCAGAATTTTGTCTTCTGTTTCACATTCTTCATTTTTTTGTACCTGAATTTCAAAAGGGAAGCATACGGACTTGAAGCAAGGCCATTTTTCAATCTATTTTCTTGGCAGAAGAAATAGCTTTGTATTGATGCTCAGTTTAGGGCCAGCACTTTCTCTGAAGTAATTTTTCGAACAAAGAGACAAGCTGTTTTTCTGTACTGACACCCTGTAAACTTGTACTGGAATAGTCAATACGAAAGTCTGAGATTTAGCCTTTTCCCATTGCGCTCCCTCTTTTGTTTCAGGGAAACTTAAAACTACTGAATTTTAGGACTATGGATATTTATTTCTGTCACCTGAACGATACCTTTCTGCATTATCTGCTGAGCAGTGCTTTGTTATTGCAGTTATCTTTTGTTCTTTAGGGGCAGTGACATGCGGGTCCCTTTTACTAACGCTTAGTGTGTACTAAAAGTCACACAATCCATAGGAATAAGATGGGCCGTGCAGCAGATGGCGCGTGCTAAGCGTTAGTAAAGGGGGCCCTTAGCCCTTTTCCTATCTGATACTTTGCACCACTTTGATAGCAGGATGGTCTTTACTTCCTCAGGGTGCGTGGCAGTCTTCTCCGCTCACCTGAATGATGGACTGCAGCTCCTGGATTTTGGTCTTCATCATTTCGTTCTCTCGTTCCAGTTCTAACATTTGTTCTTTCTTTGGCCGGTTCTCGATATCATTCTTCAGTTTGAGGGACTGATTCCGCTCCAGCTTGCATTCTTCTTCCACCTTATTCAGCCAGTGTTTTAGCTGGTCAATCTAGAGACACCCGAGAACAGATGAAAGAGAGACCCACAGATCCACACAACAAAAACAAGCAGCACCTACAATAGCATTGCCACTCTGTGTTACCCTACATGTGCATTATTATATTTTCACATCTTTTACTATCGGCAAATTTATCATATGAGGACACAACATATGCATAGTACATGCACTAAGGGGGTACATTTATAAAGGGGCTTGTAATTTTAGGAACCGAGTGTGCGGCTAACTGGGGGCTATTTTAGTCATTAATGCATATAAGTGGCCACGTAAGCATGTAAATAACCTGATATAAAATACTAACCAGCGTAAAAGTACGCACATGGCTTGCCGATGTGCATTTTGCCGGTGCGTGTATGTTCAGGTGGAGCACACAGGGACATGCATAGATCATAAAATACTATCATTTGTGCGCCTCTTGAAAACACCTAGACGAGGGTGTTTATACCAACTCTGAGGCTGCTGTAAGTTGCTGCACCTTAGCTTTAAGGTAAGATTTCTTCCATTTAATATTTAATAAATATAAGCAGGCTCCTATTTCTTTTTATAAAGTAGACTTAAAATAGGTGCCTTAAAAAGCGCTTTAATTGGATGCCCCCTTATAAAACTACCCTCTACGTGCCCAGCTGCACTGGTTATGCCTCATCATTGGCACTTCTTCCCTACGTCAAACCATTTTAATCCCACATCAAACCAAGCTGTCCACAAACCATTTCCTATCACAGCTCTTCTGCCCCACTTCTTCAGCTAAGCAAATTATTAGAAAGGAACAATTGACCCGATAATATTTTAATGATTTATGTTTCATATGTTCTACTGTGGATCACCATGTATCTAAGAGTTCAGAATCTCACAAATTATGGGGCCTATTCTGTACCGCTATTTGCCCCCTTCCATCCCTGGCAAGGAGTTTGTACGGGGAAGCTTAGATGGGAGCAGGAGGGGGCGTTGCAGAGGCAGAGTGAGGGCGGGCTGTGGATGGTCCGAGGCCCCGGACGTACACTGCTGATTCTGAAGTCGGACCTGTACATCCGGGGCCTTGGATCTAGACGGGGGACAGCAGGCCCGGGCAGCGGCAAAGAAGTGAGGTGGTGCAGGGGGGTTCTCTGCAGCCTGACCCTAGCCATGGAAGGCCAGATTGGGGGTCAGGCTGCGGGGAACAAAGATTGTGGTTGGCAGCCAGGGATTGCAGCCCCTGAATGGAAACACGGTGCCATGGCAATGGGTCGCCATGGCACCATGGCTCCATTCAGGAGTCTTACTGAGCTAGCCGGGCAGGCGTCTGTATGTACAGGCCGATCTGAATTGGGTCCCAGCCTGTACGTACAGGCCAAGACTCGATTCTGATCCTGCCGGGCTAGCTCAGCGGGATCAGAATCGGCTCTGCCTCTGTGCGTCCCGATTCCGGACACACAGGGACCTGCACGCACTCATTGGAATGTGCTTCAGTGTGTTTTTCCTCTCTCCTTTCTTCATAAGCATTTTTAGTTCAACCCATTTCTTACCTCTAACTGCAAGTCCCTGCTTCTCATCACAGCCATATTCTTTTCCTCACTCAGCTGTGCGTATCTCATGGCCAGGTTATAGTTGTCATCCTTCACTTTAATTAGTTCATCATTGTAGTTGTTCCTTTCCTCTTTCATCTTGTTGTATCTCTCTTGGAAGGTCGCTAGTTCCACGCTGATGAGTTTCAGCTGCTTTCTCTCATCTTCCAGCTGGCGCAACGTGGCCAGGAGGTCGCATCTCTGAGCATCCTTTGTCTTCATCTGCTGCTGCAGCTTAATCACCTCATTCATAAGGAATTGTGTTAGACCCTCATGTCCCTCCTCCACTGAAATGAAGGGAGCACTCCACCATCAGCAAAAGGGTTTCAAGCACTAAAGCAAATTAACAATACAGTTCACACACATTAGACACGCAGCTACACCATAAATATCTGTATCCACTTTCCAAAAACAGCGAACACCCATGGTCGAAATAAGAAGTGATTTAGATATTAGGAAAGGAACAGAGAATCTTTATCTTTATCTTTATTTCTGAATTTGATATACCGCTTTGGTCGAAACATAAAAGCGGTTTACAATAACAAAAAAAGACTACGCACCCTGACTATAGGAAAAGGAACGCCATAGTAAGATAGGAAAGGGGGGAAAAGGACAGTGCAAAACACACAATAAGTATATCAGACGTAGACAAAACAAAACTCAGGAAGGGACGGCAGGAGGGAGGTCGAAGGCTTGCTGAAATAAGTGGGTTTTCAATAACTCCTTGAACTTTGGGTAAGAGGATTCCAAAAAGAGGGAGGATGGGAGGGCGTTCCAAAGAGCGGGGCTGAGAAAGAAGAAGGCTGAGCGACAGGTTTGTTCTAGATGTGCCTGGGACAGAGAGGGTAAGGACAGGCGATTGGCATGCAAGGAGCGAAGCTGGCGGTATGGAGTGTGGAGAGAGATGAGGTTACATAGATACAGCGGGGTGGATGTGTAGATGGCTCTGTGCGTTAAAATGAGAAATTTGTACTGAAACCAGAAACGGAGAGGCAACCAATGAAGATGATAAAGAATAGGGGAGACATGGTCATAACGGCGAGCAAATGTAATAAGGCGGAGCCTATCGTACTGGCTTTGTTATGCGCCATGGTGCAATCACACCTGGAATATCATTTGTAATTCTGGTTGCCCTATCTCAAAAGAGATACAAAGGAATTAGAAAAGGTGAAGAGCAGGGCAAGCAAAATGATGAAGAGAATGAAATGACTCCCCTATGAGGAAAGACTAAAGAAGTTAGGGCTTGGAGAAGAGATGGCTCAGGGAAGATATGACGGAGGTCTGTAAAATCCTGAGTGGAATGGAATGGAATGGGTAAACATGAACTGATTGATTACTCAAAGTACAAAGACTGGAGAAACACCATGAAGTTACTGCCAAATATTTAAAACAAATCAGAGAAAATATTTTTTCACTCAGCACCTAATTAAACCCTAGATATTTGGTGCTAGCGGATATGACAAAGCATTTTAGAAAAGGCCAGGTTCCTGGAGGAAAAGTCCATAAACAGTTACTAAGAAGGCAGACTTGGGGGAAGTCACTGCTTATCACTGGGTGTAAGCAGCATAGACTCTGATTATTGGGATCCTTACAGGTTGCTTGTGACTGGACTGGCCACTGTAGGAAACAGGATACTGGACTTGATGGACTTTGGTTTGATCCAATATTACAGTTCTTATGTTCAATTAAGGTTAGTGCAGCTGAAATCTGTGGGTATTGCTACCAGGTGCCCCGATGCTAGGCAGCTAGCATCCAGGGGCGGCATCTGGGGATCACTGGTCAGCAGTGATGTCCAGCCACTGCCTGGTTATCTCTTGGCGGTGAAAGTCAGGTGCAGTATAGGCTGTCGTAAATTTCACTACCGAAGCTAACTGAGCAGCAGCTGAATACCGCTGCTAACTAGTTAGCTTTCCGGATATCAAGCTGCCCTGGATATTCAATGCGGTGGCCAGATATGGCTAGCTGCTGTAATCATGCTAGCCGCCGCCACTGAATATCGGGCCTGCAGTAAACACACAAATGGCTGAATTCATCAAGGTTTTTAATCAAAGACACATCATGGGCAAAAACTCTAATCAGCTTTCAAAGGGGGATATTCAGCATGATTACAACAGCTAGCTGTCGCTGCCGAAACTTACACTGTATTCGGCCACCAGCGCTGAATAGCCCTGCTATCTGGAGGAGTAGGAAGTGATGGTATTCAGCTGCTGCCCGCTTAGCGTTTGCGATGAAAAGGAAGTCACCCTTCACCACTTAGCAATAACCGGGCAGTGACTCAATATCGCTCCGCCCTCTGAACGGGGTGTGCAATGGAGGCACCTGTAGATTTTCAGCAGCAGTAACCACGTAACTGTCACTGATTATCCCCGTGACCACAACTGACGTGGCTAGCAGTTCAGCTAAGTGCATTAATTGTGTGGAATATCCCCTCCAAAGGGTTTAAAAACAAAAACTGGCCCTTTTGAAGAAAGAGTAGAGCAGAGCATCTAATATTATGAATCTATTTTCACTAGCTACTAAAAAAGTGAGAGAGCAATAATGACACCGTGCAGGGAGGTTGCAAGCAATGGAGCTTTGTGAAAAAACGACAATTGTGTACTTTGTATCTGCACTGAAACAGGTGCAAGTACTGTACATACTGGAAAGTTAACAAAAGGGGTTATTAATTAGCCTGCATTAAGACTGAGCGCTTAGCACATATTAGCAACCAAGGGAAGGTGCCTTAGCTGCAAAACCTCTCTTAGCTGTTGGGGCCATTCCCAGCACTTTGGGACAAGGAACTATGCAGTTAATGCGGCGTGATTAGAGCTAGCATATGTTAACGGCATGGCAGATACTGTTACACTTCTGGAGGCATAAGAAACTGCGCGGTAATAACCTCTGGGTTAGTTACAAGTAACAGTCCTCGTCCATAGCATGCCCCCTTACCAGAATCTCCTCATTAGGTATATAATGCTTCAACTAGCATGTGTTTGCAGTTATGAGGATTTTTAAAAGTTATGTGAAACACCTAATGCAGTTTAGTAAATAGGGCTATAAATCAGTTTTAAACAAAATAAATAAAGAAGTTTGAAAATACAATCACTGGGTTTTTTCCTCCTGACTTAACCCCATCCACTTTCCAGTAGTAAGGTGGGAGGGGGGGGGGGGGTACAGTTATCAAACTGCATTTTCACACAAGTGATAAAGTTTGATTTTCCCCCTGGGCAATTTTGGGGATAGACGTAGCACTGTGAAAAAAAGGTTAGGATCATAGCACTGATTTTCATTGAAAAAGTGAATGCAATTGAGACAATGCCAACTCAGCCCCTGGAAATAGATTGCCAGGCTTTTCGTTTGCACAGTAAGCCTACAGCCCCTGGTATTCCAAGGTGGCGTCCCATCTAAGTACTAGCCAAGCCCAACACTGCTGAATTTTTGAGATCAACCAAGAGCACACCCATTCAGGACAGCGAAGCCCCTGTTATGAATGCTCTAACTTAAGAGCCTCTGGAGATGATTTAGAAGACTTGTGCAGCATTTACTGATATAAATAGTGGTGTTTATGTGTACAAATGCCCTCCATGGGTGAACAATAATCTTAGGTAGTCACTATTTGAATGCTTAGATCTGAAGCATGCACAGTTTTGATGAGTATGGTTTGGGGAGGCCAGAAAAAGATGCATGTATCTTTAGAAGCTCAGATGACAAGACTTCGACTTTCATAGTTTGGACACATCATGCAAAGAGAGAAGAATCATTAGAGAAAGACATCATGCTTGGCAAAGTAGAAGGTCAACGCAAAAGAGGAAGGCCAGCAATGAGATGGATTGATACAATAACAGCAGCTATGGGTGCCACTCTGTCAACAATGAGCCACCTGGCTGAAGACCGAACACAGTTTAGGACATCTATCCAGAGGGTTGCCATGAGTTGACGGCACTTAACAACAACAACAACAATGCTTGTATCCCATAGAAACATCTAGATGTTGGCATTAACACCTGCTCTGAGGCATATGTAACATAGAAACATAGAAATATGATGACAGAAAAAGACCACATGGCCTATCTAGTCTGTCCTTCCATATCATAAGTTTCACCTATCTCTTCATTTGGACCTGAAGTTTAGATGAATGATGGAGGGGGCAATTTTGGTGTTTAAAACTGCCTCAAAAATCCAAAGAAGAACAATATTTTTTCCGCTCAGTTCCTTAATTGGTTCTTTCTGGACATCCAGCTTTGTAAAAGCTGGCACTCACACATTCTGGCACGTACAGTTATAGTTACAGTTTGAGTTTATTTGATATACCACCTATAACCAAGGCAACTAGGTGGTTAACAAGGTAAAAGAATAGTAAAATTAAAATACAATAAAATAACAAGTAAGAGGATAAACGACAGGAGTAGACAGAAAGACGGGTAAGAAAAGGGGAAGGGGGCCTAGATTACAAATTAGGAATGAATGTCATGAAAACAGAGGACACCTAGCCCCCACAGGATCAGAATCGGGTGCAGGACCGGCCCATCCAGATTTTGGACATCCAGATGGGCCGGATGGGCCCCGATGGGAATTGGCCTCATAGAGTACATGCGTTTGAGCAGGTGTAAATTTGTAAGTACACATTTGTGTGCCTCTGTGGATAGATAGTTGCAATTTCATAGATGTAATCTACTTTTGCAGCTTTCCTGTCTTTGAAACAGGTTTGTTTGTGCATTAATACTCTTTAAGTATTTAAAGGTCTGTATCATATCACCCCTGTCCCTCCTCTCTTCTAGATTATACGTATTTAGATCTGCAAGTCTCTTCTCATAAGTCTTCTGGTGCAGGCACCAAATAATTTTGGTTGCCTTCCTCTGAACTGTTTCCAGTCTTTGTATATCCTTTGCAAGATATCGTTTACAAAACTGAACACAATATTCCAAGAGAAGCCTCACCAGTGACCTTTACAGTTGCATTAGTACCTCCTCTGTAGGAGAAGTTTGAATTGGATGTGGAAATGGATAGGGAGCCAATGAAGTGATTGAGAAGAGAGGTAATATGAGCACGATGAGGCTGGTGGAAGATTAGCCGCACAGCAGAGTGTTGAACAGATCGAAGGGGAGAGAGATGATTCAGGAGACCAACAAGGTTACAATAGTCTAGATAAGAGGTGACTAAGGAGTGGATAAGTGTCTTAGTAGTGTGTTCAGAAAGGAATGGGTGAATTTTATTGATGTAGAGAAAGAAATGGCAGTTTTTAGTTATCAGTTGGATGTGTGTGGAGAAGGAGAGAGAGGAGTCGAAGAGGATCCCGAGGTTGTGAGCCGAGGAGACAGGGAGGATTAGAGAACTATCCACAGAGACTGAGAAAGGAGGAAGGGGAGAGGAGTGTTTAGGGGAAAAATAAAAAATCCATTCTCAGAGGAACCCATTGACTCATTAAGGGGATAAATTTAGTATGTATGTGGCAATACTGTATGTGCTTAAAATGGCTCTTGTAAAATTACCTAAGGCATAAAATTATTTGATAAAGATACATAGGTGCCCATGTATCTATAAAATTTGGCATCTTCTTGTCCTCTAACCTAGGTATCCTGTTATAAAATTACCCTCCATGCACATACTTCACATTAATCTGAAGTAAAATGTAAATGCAGATTAATAAATGAGACCCTTAGATTGCAAACCCACTGGTATTAGAGGAAACACCTATTGTACCTGAATGCTGAGTACTTTGAGCTAGCAATAATAATATGTGAGCTAAATATACAAATAAATTGCTCTCTTTCAACCCCTTTTCCTGCCAACACCCAACACTCCTATGAAGAAAGGCTAAAAAGGTTAGGGCTCTTTAACCTGGAAAAGAGACGGCTGAGGGGAGATATGATAAACGTCTATAAATTAATGAACGGAGTGGAACGGGTAAACGTAGATCGATTGTTTACGTTATCAGAATATAGAAAGACTAGGGGACATGCAATGAAGCTACAGGGTAAACCTTTGGGGAAACTGTTAGGTACGTAGGACCTAGATTGGCCACTGTTGGAAACAGGATACTGGGCTTGATGGACCTTGGTCTGACCCAGTATGGCATATCTTATGTTCTTGCAATATCTGAATGACACAGCCAAACAATGATGAGCAAATCCCTCCCACTCCTAAGTCTCCATGCCCCACCCACAGAATATGCAGCTGATGCTAAACCACCGGCACCGAGTTTGCTTGTCTGTAATAAATGTTGTTTTTACTCCTTTCTTATTTCTTTGCTTACACAAGCACACATATGTATTCACAAGGCCTGCTACCAGGAAGAGAATAAAAAGTTACCACTTCTGTCATCCTGTAGCTTTACCATCTGGTTTGCTTAGGTATATAAAGCAGTGACTTAAACTGGAATATTTCAGTATGATAGAAGCTACAATGAAACATTAAAGTCTGCAAAACAATTTGCAAAAGCAATTTAAAAGAGATGCAGATTCCCAGAGAGAAACACGGAGGTGTGTAACTTTCAGATGCTGAATGAGAGGATGAGTGCTGGCAACATAAAGGTGCCCTTCTGACTTATACAGGGCTTGTAAAAACTACCTTTTATTCATAGAAATGTATTACATTTGCTCAGTATCTTATGCAGCAGGATATGGATAGCAAAAAACAAAACAAAAAGAACATGACTTGCTTTAGTTGTAGGATAGCAATAGAGATGGACGGCATGCCACTTTCCTATTAGAATTTGATTTGCTCCTTGGAGGTGGAAAGTACTTACCGACAATAGTGGAAAACCTTCGTGTTGGCTCTTTCCCTGTTACTAGTTTGTACAGTTCTGGGTAGTAGAACTCAAGGCTCTCCAAGAAAACCACATAGCCCCTCTGGCCCTTGGTATGGAGAATGTCCAACAGTCGACCTGAGATTACAAATAAAAGCAGAGTGGAAGCATGAAAGCAATATTCCAGCCATCAGCCGTGACCTCTCTGAATACAGAATGACAAAAGTTGGTACCCCTATGAACTACACAAGTAGTGCACTGCAGTTGAGCTGATGCTTGGTTGTATCGTACAAAGTCAGCAACTAATGGCAGCTAAAGGAACACTATAGGGGTAAGGACTGGAGGCTCAAATAACAAGAGATCATGACAAGATTGAAGGTTGACACAAAAGAGGAAGATCGGCAATTTGATGGATTGATATGATAACAGCAGCTATGGATACCATGCTATCAACAATTAGCTGCCTGATTGAAGGTGGAATACAGTTTAGGGCACCTATTGACATCGACTTGATAGCACTTAACAATAAAAAGGGCTAGTCGAAGACAACTTCATCAAGTACTCAGAAGATGAAATATCAGGGCAGGAACAGGGAGACCTCCTCCAGCTATTGATTTCCTGAGCAAACATAGCCACATGTTCGGGATTTCTTAGAGTGACCTATAAAGCACTTTAATGCAAAAGAGACTCAGTGAAGCCCATTATTCTTTACAGGCAAGGAAATCTTGACATGATGACCTGGGGATAGGTTTATAAGGGGATATGTACTTTAAAAGAAATTAAACACTCTCCCATAAACATAAGCCCACTCCATGCTTTTGTTGTGCTGGTTTCACCTTATAGATTTAACTACCATACAAAATTTGTGCTGAAACGGATTTGCTGTATTTCCATAACCTTGTTAAGGCGCATTTATTTTTGATTGGCTTTTAATTTTGTTAATGATATTCATTGCGCTTTATTTTCGTTCCATTTTCCATTAACTTCTTTCTCTTATTGTTTACTATCAATTATCTGATTTGCTATTTTTTTCTTATGCATATTGGTATTTTGTATTTTTACATATATATGCATTATTCATTATGCAGCATATTGTCTTTTATACTCTTGTTCCTTATCCAGAAAGCCTTGCAGTTTATGGGCATGTAAAATAGCCAACAAATAAATGTATTACGGAAGATACCTGAGCGGTTTATTTTAGAAAGCAGCATGGGAGAGCTGAGCACCTCTTCCTCATCTTGCTCATCGATGACCTTGCACTGACGCAGGTAAGGGGTCAGTTTGGCTGGATTAATATAGCGACTCAGCATATGTCGATTGCATTCTACATTCTCCCATAGAGCCTCCTCTTCTTCATCCTTCAGCGTTTCCATGCCTTCATCCATCTTTGCTTTACCTGAAGAAAACAAATAGATGAACATAGAAAATATGAATTCAGGGTCATATTTCCCCTCTACATCATTTTATAGTCTACTTGAACTTGCTGTATCCCATGTCATATGTAAAACGAGTTTGTTTTTGTTGCGTTACCAGTGTATGGGTATCCACATCACAAATATCACCATCATAGTTTGGCACTACTTGGCACCATTGGTAGCAGTGTCAACAAGAGCCAATGACTGCACTAAAGGAGGCACCAAGGGGGCAAATAGACCGTCCTTACTCCTTAGAGCTTACTGCTAGTCAACACAGCTTGACAAAACAGACAAGAGACTTAAGATTAAAACAGGGAAACTCTGATTGGGAGGAACTCGTCCAAGTGGATTATAGGTAGTGGTGATTTTAACCAGATAGCTAGTCTGGTTAACTTTAACTGGATATTGAGCCTGCGAATACCAGCCCCCAAAATACTTTCTCTCACAAGGGAGTTGATCCCTCCACAGCAGAGCTGAGGTATAGTGGCCTTACTGCAGGTGTGCTGTTAGGGATGCGGTTCCCTTTAAAATAAAATAGAAAACGTTGGCAAGACATCCAGTTGTGTTCCATTTTGTTTTGCAAATGAAACAAAATGAATTTTTTCTTCATTTTTCATTTTGTTGTGTTTGCAGCCCCCCTCAAACTGAACACACAAAGAGTAAATAACGCTCCCTCGAGCTTGGCAAAAACAGCCCAGGTCCCTCCAGAGCTCCTCGCAAATCTTCCTAGCCCCTTCTACATCTTAGGTTTTCTCATCCAAGGGGTTGAAATGGGGCATCTGTGATACCCGGTGGCACCAGCCCCATTAATGCCTCATTTCAAAATATCACTGGCTGACCTGAAGCTGGTGCTATTTGGGAATATGGGCATACTCCAAGATGTGCTGGCCTAAGGTCAGACAACAACAGTTTGAAATATGGCAGGTATGACAAAGAACCACTCCTGTCCTATTTGGATTTCTCTAATGAGGTAAATTAAAGGACATGGGGGGTCAGGAGTTGGTTTGGGCTCTAGTTGATTGGAGGGGTGTCTTGTCAAACCTCAGGGGGGCTGCTTTTTCGTACCATCTTGATGCATTCATTCAGCACGGTTGAAAGGGGCAGGACTGGTGGTCATTTTTTAGTATATATTATTGAAAAATAGCACATACTAAAAAGAAATAAAAAAAGAAACAAACTGAAAAAGCCGCCAAGCAAAAAATAATTAATCTGCACATCAGCTACATGTTATACCTGTTATGCAGATAACTTCGGGATTTCTGTTTCCAGTGCTGCCACTGGACAATTTTGTTATGCACATGAAGCCTGATTTTTGCATAGGTTTTCTGCATGGAAAAAGGGATGTACAAGTTGGGACATTCTCAATTAGCAAGGTATTTTATAAAAGGCTTGGTGAACATGGAGCCTTTTCTAAGATAATTGCAAGGCCTCGGGTCCGCGTCCCCGTGGCCACCGCTAACCAGGGGGGCGGCAGGCTGCCCTCCCCCTCGGGATTCGGCGGCGCGCGGGCACAGAGAAGGCCGCGCCGTCCGGCGGTCTCATTGGCTCCCGCGGGTTTTTCAAGCGCGCGGGAGCCAATGGGAGTCCGAGGTCTGCGGGCCGCGGAGGGGGGGAAATGCGGGGACCCGGCGCTGCTCCAGTCTCTCGGTTGTTGAGGCTGGAGGCGCCGGACATGTTTTTTACCTCGTGCTCGTGAGCGGTCCGACGATTTCTGCGGCAGCCGGGAGTGGAGAATCCGGGTGGCGTGACAGGCGGCTGGAGAGTCGGGGCGGCAGCGTTCTCATAGCGCTGCTTCTTCTGCAAAAACCTGTTTGTTGGCTGGGACCCGGGTGGAGAAGGACCTAATTTGCAGGCACGTGGTGCGATTTTGCAGGCAAGTGTTCCATTGGTTTGGCAGGGTCATTTAAAAAAAAAAAAGCAAGAATAATTAATAAATAAAATAAATTAATTAGAAATCCTGAGGAGCGGAACCTTTGGGTTTTTTGTCCTTCCAGCCTACTCCTATGTCGGCTAAAGGGAAAAAAGGGGGCACCCGGCAGACGAAAAGGTCTGTTCCGGCTACCCCGGGTGAGACAGGAGCTCGTGGGGCATCTTCTTTAGGGCCTGCCCAACAACCAGCCCATGGGAGGAGGGGTGGGTTCAGGGCTTCTGGAGGGCCTCAGGAGCTGCCTTCTCCTGTCACCCAGGGGCGGGGGGAAGTCAGGGGCAGAGCCCCTAGCCGGAGCAGAGCTTCCAAAAGAGGCTCTGGCTCTGTAGGCGGCTCCGGCCTTGATAGGCAAGGGCATAGGGGGAGTTCTGGGGCCCCGGTTAAGCGGGGTGGTCGAGGGCGGTCTAGGGGGACAGCGAGAGGTGGGCTGGGGTTGAGTGAGGCTCACGGGTCTTTGGGTAGCGGTGGTGTGGCCCCGGCTCCTGTAATCGGTGGTGCCGGGTCATGCCAGCAGGGGGGCGTTACTCTTGTTGGGTCATCGAGTCAGGGGAGTTTATCGGCCAGTTCGGGAGGGGGTTACCCGCCAGTTTGGGAGCATTGGCAGAGCGGGGGGCAAGGCTCTTCTCATGCGGAGTGGCTAGGGGCGTGGCAGCCTCCGTGGGCTATGGCAGGTGTTCCTTCGCCCTTTCCTGTTTTCTCTCCACATGTACCTACCGGATGGCACTACGCAGGACCTCCTTGGACGGAAGCTGCTGGACAGACGGATGGCGGGACGGTGACTGCTGGGCGTAGTCCCTTGCCTGGTGGGACAGTTGGAGGAACTGCCGCTTCTGCTTCGATGCAACGGGAGCTGCTACCGAGGTGGTGTCAACGGCTGCAGGTGAGTTGGATGCTGGCGCAGCGACGGGTGAAGCTGGTACCGCAGCGAGGAGTGATACTAGGGCGGCCGGAAAAGGTAAGAAGCGGTCGCGGAGGGGCGGGCAGCATTCATGTCATCGGCGACGGCGTTCGGGATCCTCCTCTTCGTCAACCTCGGAGTTTTCATCCAGTTCCATCTCCGATGGCGGGGGGCGGGGTCGTGAGGGTAAGGGAGATCCAGAAAAGGCCGTACCGGTTGGAACAGCGCCTTCGGTCGTGGCTTTCTCGGAGTTATGGGAGGGAGTGCCAAAGAATCTTCGGAGGAGAATTGTTAAGCGTCGCTACTTAGATATCTTCCGTTTGTTGGAGGGTCGAAAACGGTCGGGGGATAGTCGGAGGAAGAGGAAAGAGGACGAAAAGGCGGGTAGGGTTCGGAGAGTAGCGCGGAACGTCATCAATTGGACGCATTCCTTTCTGCGTTTAGCTAGTGTATGGGGTCATGCGCATCCGGATCAGTATGGGATGCTACTGGCGTATACGGATTCCATCTTAGAGGCGTCACAGACTCATGAAGGTTGGGCTTGGCTCAACTATGCTGAAAAATTCCGTGATAAGATGGAAGAGAATCACCTGCTTTCCTGGGGGACGCAAGACATCAATCTTTGGCTGACGCAGATGGCGATCAGACCTAGTGGAGGGAGTTCGGGCGGGCAAAAGGGGGGACTGTCTGGCCCGGTGAGGGTGGACAGGCCCTTTCGATCTGGCGTGTCCCCAGTTTTGCAGAGGACCCTAGGGTGGGGGTGCGGGTGACTTGTGCTGGCGGTTCAACAAGTCTTCCTGCCCCTTTCCGGATTGCAAATTCCGGCACGCCTGCTCTCTCTGTAACGGCTGCCACTCAGCGATCAAATGTGTCAAAAAGAGTGGTGGAGGCGCCGCGCCCCCCCCCCCTCACCGGCAATAGACACCTGTTGAGTTTGGCTCCCACTCCGATTGCGATTGATGTTTTGGGTCCATGGCTTAGGAACTATCCTATCCTAAGCGACGGGTAAGCAGCATTTTAGAGAATGGCTTTCGGGATGGTTTTCCTATTCCGGTGGTCGGCAGCGTGGAGGTAGCCAGGGCCCGGAATTCGCCTTCAGTTCGGCGTTTTGCGCATTTGGTCAAGGATAAGTTGGCATCTGAGATTGCCTTGGGTAGGGTAGCGGGCCCTTTCGGCGAACAGCCTTTTGCTGAATTTGTCGTATCTCCGCTGGGTATTATCCCAAAGAAGGAGCCAGGCAAGTATCGCTTGATACATAATCTGTCCTTTCCCATTGGTTCCTCGGTCAATGATCACATTCCTAAGGAATTGTGCGCGGTACGCTATGCCTCCTTTGATGATGCGGTCGAACTCGTGAGAACCTGTGGGGCTGGATGTTTGTTGGCAAAAGTGGATATTGAATCCGCCTTCCGGTTATTGCCCGTGCATCCATCGTCATTTCCTTTGTTGGGGTTCTGCTTCGAAGACCAATTTTATTTCGGCAAATGCATGCCGATGGGTTGTTCGATTTCATGTGCTTATTTCGAACAGTTTAGCTCCTTTTTGCATTGGGCATTTGTCGACTGGATGGGGTGCGATGCGGTCGTGCATTACTTGGACGACTTCCTTTTCGTTGGACCGGCGCATACAGAGCAGTGTAAGGCGTTGCTGGACGGTTTTGTACAATTAGCCCAGATATGGGGGGTTCCCTTAGCATCAGGAAAAATTGAGGGTCCTGCGACTACCCTTACCTTTTTGGGTGTAGAGTTGGATTCTGTAGCGCGGGTGGCTCGCCTGCCAAATGAGAAAGTCGTGAAGTTGCGAGTGTTAGTTGCGAATGCGATGGTTTCAAGCAAGCTAACATTGCGTGAGATGCAGTCCTTGATAGGTTCGCTTACATTTGCTTGTAGAGTTATCCCGATGGGGCGAGTTTTCTTGCGTCGGCTAGCAGCTGTTACTGCGGGTGTGGTGAAGCCCCATCACCGGATTAGGATGTCACGCAGCCTGCGGGCAGACCTCAGGATTTGGGATGAGTTTTTAAGTAACTTCAATGGTACCACGGTGCTGCGGGGTCGAGAGGAGACTTCTGCGGAGCTGCAATTGTTTACTGATGCGGCTGGGGGTGTGGCCTGGGGATTTATTTTGGGAGATCTTGGTGTGCGGCGGGGTGGCCCCAGTCCTGGCAAGATGCCGGCCTTACGAATAATGTTACCTTCCTTGAGTTGTTCCCCGTGTTGGTGGTGATTTCATTATGGCCGGACAGACTTCGCAATCGTAGAGTTCTTTGGTGGTGCGACAATGAAGCGGTGGTGTCCGTGATCAATAATTATTCCCCACGATGTAGGCCTGTCGCCGACTTAATGCGGCAGGTTGTGCTCGCTTGTTTGCGGTTGAACTTGGTGATTATGGCTCGGCATATTCCAGGCAGTCATAACACGATTGCTGATGCTCTTTCTCGTTTTAAGTGGGAGCTGTTTCGAACCTTGGCCCCAGAGGCGGACGAGGAGGGAGCGTCGGTCCCGGATCACCTTTGGCGAATTGGCCTAGTGACATGATGGAGCTGCTGCAGAATTCAGTCTCTCCGGCGACGTGGGTAGCTTATCAGCGAGGCTGCAACAGCGTGGTGTCCTTCCTGGTACTTCAAGGGTGGCAAGGTGGTCCAGCGTCAGATCAGCTTGTGGGTCAGTATGTGCTGGCGTCAAAGGCGGCGGGACTGTCGCGGGCTACCGTTCGGAGGAATCTGGCGGGGTTTTCCTTTTTTGCACGCGCCATAGGGTGGGGGGCAGCGGGTGGGGGATTTTTAACGCGTATGCTTCTGCGTGGTTGGGAGCGATCCAGTCCTTCGTTGGGTGATTGGCGGCGCCCTATCACGCACGAACTGCTCGAGCGTTTATGCGGTGTTTTGCCTCAAGTGGTTTCATCCTCCTATGAAGGGGTGCTTTTCCGCGCGGTTTTTTCGGTGGCTTTTTTCGGCGCTTTTAGGGTGGGCGAGTTAGTTGCGGAGTCGAGTAAGATTTGCAACGGGAGGGAGGTGCAGATGCATCACGTGCAATTCCTCGGGGGAGGGGTTCGTATCCACCTTGCTCGTTCTAAGACGGATCAGGCAGGGCGAGGTGCGTTGGTGGCCTTGACAGCGGTGCACGGCTCCTCCTCGTGTCCCGTGGCTTTATTGCAAGCATACTTACGCGTTCATCTGGACACCGGCGGTAGCCTGTTTATGCATCGGGATGCGCGGGTTCTTACGCGTTTTCAATTTTCGGCGGTTCTGCGACTGTCGTTACTGAGGTTAGGTGAGGACCCAGGTGCGTTTGCCCCTCACTCCTTCCAGATTGGGGTGGCGACCAGCACCGCAGTTGCTGGACTGTCAGATCAGGAGATACAACGGATTGGGAGATGGCGGTCGCGGGCTTTCCAGAGCTATGTGCGCCCATAGGACATGGGGGGGGGGGGTTACTAACTGGTTTGTTGTTCTTTCTTTGCAGATACATGCCGAGGATCATGTTGCTGTTGGGTGATTGGCCACTCCTTTGTGTTCTGGGCTGGTCGGCGAGCAGCGACACGGCCGATCGGGTCGGATTTGGGACTTACTGAGCTCGCGGTGACCGTCTCATGGCTGGGCGAGCGCGGACTCCGGTGGATCCAGTTTTTGCCTTTGCTGCGGCATCACCAGCGTTCCAGATGTGCACCGGACATTTTGCTGATACATTTGGGTGGCAACGATTTAGTTTCATGGACTTGTCGACAGTTGATTCGGGCATCAAAAAGGACTTGGGGGTGGTGTTCGGGATGTTTCCGGGAGTGTTATTGTTGTGGTCTGATATCATTCCAAGGCCATCCTGTTGGGCTCAACGGCGGTGGTCACGGGGTGTGACAAAGATTACCGTCAAATTGGCAGATGGGTGGGTGAGCAAGGGGGCGTGCAAATTCTGCACCCTTGGGTTGACGTGGAGTGCTCGGGCCTGTATAGGCCAGACGGCGTGCACTTGTCCCCGATAGGGTTGGATTTACTTCTCAACGATTGGCAGGAGGCCTTGGAAGGTATTAGGTTCAGGGTGAGGGCTGGTCGCAGCTTACCTTTGGGGGCGGCTCCGGTTGTGGCTGACCTGAGCTGGTGGCGGGATCCCGGAGGTTTCCGGGGTCTGGAGCCGGAGGCAAGCAGGAGGGCGGGGGTGGGGTACCCCCGACCCGGTTAATCCCTCAGGTTTTTGCTAATAATATGGCGAAGCCGGAAGAGGGAGGGCGTGGAAAATTATTGGGCCTGTGCCCGGGGGAAGCGGAAGCAGCGTCACCTTGCTACTAACATGGCGGGTGATGGCTCGCTCTGCTTGGCGGGGGGGGGGGAGTTAGAATGTTTGTATTTGTATTAATTGGTTTGTTAAAAAGGTTATTAAAGCTGCGACCAGTGTTGAAATCCAAAAATGTTGTCATGTGATTGCTAACATGTATCGGTTTAGAGTAAATAAAAGGGGGGTGATGAGGGGCAGAGGGTGACGTGTCCGCCTTACCCGGTTACTATAGGAGCACAGGAAAAATATCCATTTGGCAGCATTAGGGCTAGCACAACCTTTAGGCAAACTAGGCGATCGTCTTGCTCATCAGTTTCTGGGGTCCACCAAAGAGCAGGGCATTGAAAGCCAGACAATAGATTCTGTCAGCCGGTTGGGGGGGGGGGGGGTGGATAAGGCTTAAGGTTTGTCTAGGGCACCAACACTTTGAATCAACTCTGGGCTGGCACATCCAGCAGAAATAGACATTTTACAACACAACACAAGACAAGCAGAGCAGGGTCAAAACTAGAGCAGCATCACTCAAGGTTTTCAATGTGAAAGCACCAGTATTTACACGTGCAAGCATAGATTTTGCAACCTATGTGCACAAATACCTGCACTTACACATGTAAATGCCAGATCTCACAAAGCCGGACTTCCAAAGGGAGTCAATTAAGAAGCGAAGCTACAAAGCTCTATGTTTTGCAGTTTTGATGAGTACGAGGTAAGCACGGTTTCTCCCCTAGCTTTCCTTCAAATCCCAGGTCCAAACAAGTAGTTAGCTGACACTTATGCATGCCTCAGAGCCAGTGGCATAAATTCCACCCAAAAAGCCCCCTCAGTGCGTAGGAGCACGGGCAGGAAGGGGGCTCACACAGCAGCGCAGCAAACTTATTTTAATATTTTATTTCTGAATTTTCAACAACTTAACCAAGCAACATGCTTGTACAGAAAAGTGTACACTTAAGCAATTTTAAAAAGAACATTATATAAAGAAAACCACAGTGACACATCATTAGTCCCCAAGTGAGGGGGAGATAAGCTAAAAAGAAAAACACACACAGGGGAGGAGACCCCCATGTGTATATAACTCTTAGGCAAAAAGTAAAGAAATAAGCATAGTGACGGAGAAAGAGGAACATTTCCAAAAGTGAACGCTAAGGCACCTTAAGCAGGAGAAGATGTTACAATATGAGTACTGAGATAGGTGGATAAATCACCAGGCTGAAAAAATACATATTTCTGAGACGTATGAACCACAATACATTTGCAAGGAAACCTCAGCAAAAAGAAAGCTCCTAACTGAAGTACCCCAGGTTTTAATAGTAAGAAAGCTTTACGCCTTCTCTGGGTATCTCGAGCAATATCGGGGAAGATAGAAATCTTTTTCCCCATAAACAGAACATTTCTCTTTTTGTAATACATCTTAAGAAGTCAGTCTCTGTCCGAAGACAACGCAAAAGTCACCAACAGAGTGGAAACCTCAATATCTTCCTCTTGAGGGGAGCGAAGCAATGCTGACACATCCAGCGAATCCATCTCCAGCACACCAACTACACGTTTCCCCTCCTTTTTACCAGCAGGAAGAAAGTATGCTTTCGAAACCAGGGGAATCAAATCAGGGGGAATCATTAGAGACTCTTGAAGGTATTTCTTAACAATCTCTACTGGTGCTACCGCAGAGATAACTCAAACTTATTTTAAACTGTTTGCTGCACCGCCTCCACTTTGGGCCCCGCGGCTGTTACTTCCCAGGGAGAGGCACAATTATTAGGAATTCCACAGGTGGGTGACAATGTGTGGCCCTCATTAGAACTCTCGCCACAGCTCAGAGCAGGAGTAAATGTCAATATCTAAATTTTACGAAGCATATGTGTATTCCTGTTGCAATGAGGAAACACATTTTAGATTCACCCAAATCACACCCATTTCAAAGGTGTGCACACCCTGGATATACCTGTGCCAGTAGCAGTTTTTCTAACATTGGGGTCTATTCTGTCCCACAAATTCACCCCCCTTGCCAATCCTGACTAAGCCTTCCGTATGAACAAGGAGTTTGTACAGGGAGGCTTAGACGGGGGCGGTGTGGAGGTGGAGTTAGGGCGGGCAGTCCGCGGCCACAGACATACAGGGCTGATTCTGAAATCAGCCCTGTATCTCCGGGGCTGGCAGACTGGATGGGGACTTATTCCACCTCGGAAGTGGGATGTCCCCCTAGACAATGGGGGATGGGAGGCCTGACCGGGATCGAAATGGTGAGGGGGTACAGGAGATTCCCTGCAGCCCAACCCTGGCCATGGGGGGCCAGATCAGAGGTCGGGCTGCGAGAAAAGGGGAAAGTGGTCGGCAGCCGGAGATCACGGGTCCTGAATGGAGCTGCGGTGCCATGGCAACCAGACGCCATGGCACCACAGCTCCATTCAGGAGCCTGACTGAGTTAGCCGGGCTGGGGCCTGTACATGCAGGCTGATGAGAATTGGATACCAACTTACACATACAGGCCCCTTCGTGATTCTGATTCAGTGGGGGCTAGACGTGCCCCGTGGATTCAGAATCGCATCTGCCTTTGTGCGTCCAGTTCCGACCAGATACATAGAGGCCCAATACGGAACGTGCCTCATTGCTACTTAGATGCGTCGCACCATTTATAATAGTAAACTCACAAGTTAAACGTGCAAATGTCACACAAACCTTCAAAAATGACCTCCTGAATTTGCAACGCCTATAAATAGAATAATAAGTAAGACACGAACCATCCAACTTCTCAACAAATAGGGGTGTCCTAAATGGAGTGGTGGGTTCACCCCTAAACAAAGACATGGGGAGGGGTGGCCTGCACAGAGCGACAGGTGCACCTACTCTTGCCACCTTACTGGGCAGACTAGATGGACCATACTGGTCTTTATCTGCCGTCATTTACTATGTTACTATGTTACACACTGCCGCATGGCTTTAAATCTGGAAATCTTTACATTGAAAAGGTTTTGTGAACATAGGTATCGCTGACTTCCAAGCAATAAATTAGAACTGATTTATTTAATGATGAGAAAATGTAGTTTTTGGTATGTTGAGATAGCCCTCATCACATATATTTGAATTTCTATGCTAAAGAGCCAATAAAAAAATCCTCACTTTTTTTAACCCCCGTTTCCAGAGTTTTGGAATATGCTGTTAATCGACTGACTCATTTTCCCAGTTTAATGCTATATTAAACCATTATTAATTTACTTTTGGATTAGAATATTCAACTGAGACGGCCTTGATAGCTGACCTAAATGATGAAGTGTAGCACACTTGCCCTCCTAGATCTATCAATTGCATCTGGTGCAGTTTATCACACTTCTTTTTCTACATAAAATTGCTCAGTTGGGTGTTGCACGCTCTCCTTGCTTGGCAAGCTTCCTATTTTGCCTTGATCATTCAAAATTCTGGCCACTGCTTATTTTTCTCTAGCTTACCCCTTATCCTTCAAGGCTACCAGGATTCTCTTCTTGGTTTATCCTCGGTCTCTTTATTTCCGAGTTACTTTCTTTTCCTTTTACAGTATCATCTCTATGCAGATGACATGCAAATGAAGGTTTCCCTTTCACAAATATCTACTTCTAAATTTCACAGCTATCCTCCTACCTTTCTCCCATTTCAGCTTGGATGATAGCTCATCACTTAATCCTTTACATCCAAAATTAAGTTCCGCTACTGCACTCAAACATCCTCTAATTTTAGCTTTTATACCTGTCTAAATCTTCCTTCTTCTTTTCTTACAGACAGAAATTTTGGAAACATTCTTCAAAAACTCTATCATTTGTTGCCATTCACGCCAAAAATCAGTTTCAGAAAATTTGTTTCAGCTACAAGACTGGATTTCAGATTACACCCCTACAAGACCAGCATTGGGGGGGGGGAGGGGGGGAGGAATGTATGGAGGTAGTTCCCTTGGGAGACAGGCATGGTACAAAGGATAATTAGGTGAATCTCTAGTCTTGCATGAACCTCTGTGATAAGTATTCAATCCCCGAGGGCCCCTACGAATTTGATAATTACATTTAGTGTTGTTATTTGGATGTGTTTATGAGTTATGAAGAGTTTTAGTGATAGCATATATTTTCTGCTGATTATAATTTTTGTTTTACTAAGCATGCCATTTTGTAGCCTCCTTTGGAAGAGAAGCTATAAAAGAATAAAAGATTAAATAAATAAATAAACAAACGGGATGGCAGCCAGAGCACTTAGGGGCCTGTTTACAGAGTCCCACGCATGGGGCACTGCATTAGATGCAGAGGGTGGGACAGCTGTCTCCCTGAATTTAGCACAACTCGCTGCATTAATACTGCCACAGGGAGCAACTACCGCCACCCATTGTGCTAGAAGTAGTTGCCCCTCACCAAGTGCAGACAGTACGGGCTTTCAAGGCCCACACTAGCGGTGCCGTGGCAGGAATGCCTATTCCGTGCCCAGACGTGCACCGTCCAGGTAGCAATTCACCAAAAACACGCACTAACCCTGCTCTACCCAGGTAGTGCACTTTAGTAAACATGCTCCTTAAAGCAGCTGGCTGTCGCCAGTTAAATTAAAGACCAAATATTCAATGCTGGGGTCATACCCGGCCATCGACGTTGAATATCTGGTGGGTGCACTTGGCATTTTACCTAACAAGGCAGTGGCGATATTCAGCTGCTGCCCAGTTAGCTAAACCAGCTAAAGATAACCAGCTACGGCTGAATATTGCCGCTGATTGGTTATCTCGCGTGCCGCCCCGATGCTCCATGGTTAGTCACTTGGCACTTAGCGACATAATAAGGGGATATTTGCAGTAGCTGCAGAAACTTGCAACGTGCTGCTGAATATCATGCTCACCGCAAACATGGCTAGCGGGTCTGCTAATCGCTTTGAATATTGTATGCCCCAATATATTCTATAACCACGAACCATTGAAAGAATTTTTTGCAAAAAGGTTTTCTCAAAATCAAAGTTAGCTTTAATGGATGGTGTCAGTGATTCTCCGACCCGCTTATAATCTATGGGCTTAGAGTGTGTTTTCTAGATAGAGCTTATTGTTTTACCGCTTGGATTCCCTCATTATTGTGGGCTTGGTAAGAGGTGATACCTACTCTAATGTAATTTACTTTCTGTAGTTTTGTTTTCCTCAGATTTATTTGTTACATAAATCTCCGCCTTAATTTCTGTACAAGAATAACTTTTTGTAAAATTTTTGAGCTCTTAATAAATAGAAAGTAAAAAAAGAAAAAAAAGAAGAGCCGAATTTAATTAATTAAATAATTACCCATATCAACATGGTATATATCATTAAAGATACTTTCTGCTTGCCCCATGGTTTCCCGAGTTTCTTGATAATGTTTGCCCCATTGCCTCCATTTCTTGCCTCTATCATCCTTTCTGTGCAAAAATGCTTTCTTAAATGATTTCTACTTTTTTCACCTTTATATCAATGCATCTTATTACGACTTCATTTTCACTGAAAAATATTTGCCAAAAAAATCAACTGATGTTGTATTTAAAGAGTTTCTAAATCCCACGTTGGAGCTGTTCCATCTCCCAGACATAGAAAAATCAATGTGAATATTTATATAGCAAAATAATATTTGTGTGTGCAAGAGTTTGGAGTGTATAGTCCAAGTCTGCCTCAGCATGCGAGGAGGTGGAAGGATTGTCGAGGAGGTGGAAGGATTGTCTTTTCATACTGTCTGCTTACACAACAGAAATTCTGAAAAAAAAAAAAAACCTGCCCATTTGGATATAGGAACATCACAACTAAAGGAAAGAATATGTTTGTAGGTCACCCTCCCTAAAAGGAATGAAGACAGCCCTGGAGGTACAGCATCAAAGAAAAGAACACTGGCACATGGAAAACCCAGGGAGTACCACAAGGCTCCACATTATCAGCCCTCCTCTTCAACATTTATCTGCAACCGTTCTGCTCGATTATAAAATCTCACAACATCAACTTCCACATATACACAGATGACATTATGTTCTATGGACCAGTAACCCCAAACAACCCACAGCTCCGAAAATGCTTTGATGCTGTTTTCGAATGGCTCACCGACAAAATCTTACCATCAACTACAACAAAACTGAAGCACTATACATAACAAAGGACAACACTTTCACCCCACCAACCCATCTCAAGCTAAATACCACCAAAGTATAGGTACAACAAATAAAATATCTAGGCATCATTCAAGACCAAACCCTCGCCCTCAAAAGGCAAATAGCAAAAACCACAAAAAAAGTATACTGCAAGGCCACAACCTTTCAACGTCTTCGCCCACTCCTTGATCCACCAGACTTCCACTCCATCCTATAGGCCACGACCCACCTCTACCTCAATTACCACGATGCTATATACCAAGTAGTACCTCGATCCTCCCGCCTCCCCCTATGCACTGCCTTGCACATAACAGCACACATTGCATTGAAAGCTTCTAAATATGACCGCATTACACCCATACTAAAACAGCTTCACTGGCTTCCTTTAGAAAGCTGCATCAAGTACAAGACCTTCCTCCTCACTCACAAAGCTATTCACCATCATGACACATCCTACCTTCACACACTCCTACAAGAACAGAAATGCACCAGAACCACAAGACAATTCACAAACACACTAGTCATCCCCTATGCAAGAACTAAGAACAACCACCAATTATGCACCTGCTCCTTCGAACTCTATGCTCCATCGATATGAAATACACTACCAACCAACATCAGATCCACCAGCGACTCCTCCTCATCTTTCGGAAACAACTCAAAACATACCTCTTCATTGAATACTTTAGCCCCTCATCATAACACTCCCCACTTGAATCAACCTCCCCCGACACACACCCCCCCGACAAGAATCTGCATCCCTGCCTACATGTCTCCAGTAAATTACTTCACACCACTATGTAAAAAAACAAAATTACCAAGGAAAGTCTTTCTTGCATTGTAAATAACTTAATGCTCATGAAAATAAGCTAAATTACCTAAGAATGTTCTACTTGCATTGGGCCCGATTCCCATTGGGGCACATCCGGCCTGTCCAAACATCCAAAATCTGCATGGGCCGGACCTGCTCTTGATTCTGATCCTGCAGGGGCTAGATGTCCCCGTGGGAGCAGAATTGGGTGCAGTTGGTCTGGCCGGACTGGATGTGCCCCGATTCTGGGCCTCTGTACATCCAGGCCACTCCCCATACAACCCACTCAGGGCTCCTGCATGGAGCCCAGTGCTGTGGCGTCCCCTTGCCATGGCACTGGGATGCCATGCAGGAGTCCTGATTACCGGCAAGCAGCTCCCCTGCTCATTTACCCGCTGCCTGACTCCCGATCAGGTCTGCCATGGCCGGGATCGGAACCCCTGCTGCATCTTACCAGCCATCGGCAGCCCAAGGGTAGTGATCCCTTACCCCTAGGGGGACTTATTTCACCTCCGGGGTGGAATAAGTCCCCCGTCTATGTTGGCAGACCCGGACGTACAGGTCCATGACCGGAATGGGCCCTGTACGCCCGGGTCAGTGTCCCACCTCCGACCCGCCCTTGCTCCTCCTCCGGCCTGCCCCCATCCAGAGCTCCCCGCTCATCTCCTCTATATGTGCAGGAAGCTCCGTGTTCAGTATCGGCCCCCTGGCTTTTAGAGAGGATGGACATCCAAACTAGACGTCCATCCCCGCTAAACACGACTCGGAATGACCCCCATTGTAAATAAGTTAATGGTCAACCTCATACCTGATGTGTACTTGTAAATAAGTTACCTATTATCTGTCTGTATTATGAACACCACGCTCAATGTACATAAGTTAACATGATATTCAATGTAACCTACTATTCCTTGTTCGATGTAAACCATTTTGACCAGGAGAAAAGCGGTATATTTATTTAGAAACATTTTTATATCGCTGTATCTACAAGTCACAGTGGTGTACAAAGAACTTTACATGGAACATGGTTGATAACAGGTTAACATTTTACATACAATTTGCATAAAACATTTGAGAACAGGTTAAACTAGTTTAAACAATAGAAAAACATGTGATATGTAACATTATAAAGAACAGAGTGGGGGAGATTATTGTGCATGGAGTGAGCAGGACATAGGGTTGCTAGGGTATGAGACTGCATTTTCAGTGGAGACTACAACCATATATAAACCCTGCTAAATAAATAAATAACATAAAAAAAACAAGGGAAAAAACCTGCAAATCACACAAGCACAATTAAAGTAAAGCGTCTAGGTGGATTGGGGAAGAAACACCTCAAGGCTTCAGCTGGAGTGAGGCACAGGAGTAAATCAAACATTCAATGTACTGTGGAAAAAAACAAAACCTGTGAACACCAGGACTAACTCCAGATAAAAGAACTCTTTCTGGTAATATCCCAAATAAATATATGATGTGCAGAGAAGCTGAGTCACAAGCGCAAGGAAAATCAGAAAAGGAACGTCACGGTGGAGACTAGTTTTATAACAGGGCATTGCCGGTTATATAAAGGCATAAAGCCACCTATGTGTCTTTATAAAACACTAGCACATATGCAGCAGCGGGTGCGGACATTATACCTGCTCTCAAGCAGGTGTAAACGTTAGAGAGCACTTTATGTGAACATGCATGTATGTTCTATAACATGCAAGCATATTGTAACTCCATCCATGTTCTGTCCTAACTCTTCCCCGGAGGTGGGACCTAATTGTTTAAAGAAGGCTTTTCTATGCCTAAACAAAGGCACAGAGGGGGGTAACCTGCACGGAGCGCCATGTACAACCCTTACCAGCTCACTAGGCAGACTAGATGGACCATGCAGGTCTTTATCTGCAGTCATTTACTATGTTACAATGTTATAAATCAATGTTTTTCACACAGAAAAGGTTTATAAATGTAGAGGCCTCTAAGGTCCTCTAATTTTATTTCATCAGGATCTCCAGAGGCATTTTAGAAGCTGGGTCTGTGGATGTCAAGTCTGAACGGGGGTGTGGTGGAGGCCCGCCCTGGGCATTCCTAAGAATAGGCAGCGGGAACGTGAGTGTAAAGGAGATAATCCCATTATCCCCACTACTCTGCACAGTCAAAATAATAGCTGCAGTGGGATTTGAACCCTGGCTTCCCTGGTCCTGAGGCTATTCCTAGATGTTTAGGTTCTGGAATACTGTAGACAGCCCGCGACTTCCATATCAGACACGCCCGCATTTGTGACATCATGCCTGAACTTGGACGTGCCTGCTTTTTTTCAGACATTCTGGCTTGGACATCCCAGACTGCACTTGGGCATTATTTGTAAAATGTCACTTCACATCTGGACCAGACTACCTGAATTAGTACATTAGGGTCCCTCGCTGGCTATATTCAAATCCAGGCTAAAACCCACCTCTTCGAGACCGCTTTTGGATTCTGATCCCCTTATTCTCCTCTTTACCACCCATGTGTTTATAACCATTTCCCTTGCCCTCCGTTTGCTGTATTTGTCTGTCCTGGTTAGAGTGTGAGCTCCTTTGAGCAGGGACTCTCTTACATCTATGTGTACAGTGCTGTGTACACGTTGTAATGCTCTACAAATGATGAGTAACAGTAGTAGCAGTAGTAGTACTAAAATGTTCAAAGCTACCGAGTTTATCCCCATCCACACCGAGCCTTTCCCCACTAGCCTTCTTTATCTCCCTTCCTTTCCTGTCCCCTGTAATGGTCTCACAAACTTCCAGAGGTCCATGGACCACAGATCGGGAACCACTTTGAAGACAAAAGGGTAATGGGCCAGAGTTACTAGAACAAGCTGCCTGTGCCGCTCTCTTCTGCCCCAAGGTCAGGTTCTTTAGTCCTTTTACAAACAGCTTCTTTCCCCTCACCTGCTTCGCTTCTCAGAACAGAGAAAACTGAAGGGAGAGGGTGTTTTACTTTCAGTTCTTCAGGAGCTTAAAAAAGCAATTAAAAATGCTATATTCACAGCAACAGCACTATACAATCTATCTGTGCCAAAAATACAGAAAAGGCTATTTAAAGTCTTTCAGCTTTCTATTCAGACATGGAATAAAGCTACACAATTATTACCGAATGAGGAGGTGCATTCAGTTAGCACTTTTGGTTTGGAAATTTTATGCACACTAAATCGACTTTTTATGCCTAAAACCTTCAAATTAATGCATATAGAGTGGATTTACATGTGTTAAAATATTTATGTGTTTTAATCAAATTTTATATGCATTAGTTTTTGAAACAAACTGATAAAAAGTCCAAAAATTGGCCAAGAAAATCCAAAATGATTTGAAAGCAAGACAAAACATTTTTTCCATGCACGTTCCTATTAGTAAAATAGTTGCTTTAGCGCAGTGGTACTATTCCCATGGTTATCGTTAGAGCCCAACTTTGAGGTTAAAACAATATTTTTCACTTGACATTTTGCCAAAAATGTACTCCCCTTCCCTAAATTTTGGCAGAAAGTTGAACTACAAATCCCTCTTTGGCCTGCTAGATTTCAGAAAAACTCTTTTTAGATGAAAGTATAAAATGGTGAAATGCCCGATTTCAAAACTTTTCAGAAACTTTATAGCACTTTTGTAAGTCATAAAACGTCTTGAGAACGTACAATACACGCATTATTTGAAAGACCTTAAGAAGCTACCACTACATATCTGTTTGGTGTTTTTCAATTTCAAGGGTTTCTAAATTTTGAGAAATTACGACATCACATGTTTGTACATCTTTTAAAAAATGGTTAAAAATAAATGCATATGGGGACTGACAGTCATCAAATGTTTGAATCACTGTGAACGTTCATAGACTTATCTGTGTGTATTGACGATTTTAAGCTCTACAGAGAAGGGACTGTTTCTTATATGTGTCTGTACAGTGCTGCACTATATTAATGCTTAATAGCAGTAACAGTGATACTAGCATAGGATTACCATAGAAAGAGAAGAAGAACCTGTTCTGATTCCCCCATTATTCATATGCTTTTGTAACTTTGATTTCTTAAGAAAATCAGAACTACAAATTCACACTACCAATGAGAGCAAAACCAGGACTGGTTCAGCCTCTCCCTGCAAACATGTAGCTATATTATTATACCCTATACTAATACAAGATGTAAAGAAGGTCTCTGCCTCAAAGTGCTTACAATCTAATGAGTGCCTTTGCTATGGATATTCCATCATTGTTTCTCAAGACTGCAAGGACGTAACGTGGTGATAGAGCCATTTCGACACCAGAAGATTGTCCTCAATGGGATTCTGGTCTTGCATTTAGATGTCGTCATGACGGCAGGATATTAGAAAGGACATCTAAGTGCAGTCTAGGATGTCTAAGTGAGAACATCTGAAAAAAAAAGCAGGCATGTCCAGGTGTGGGCATTATTTCACAAATGTGGACATGCTCAATATGAACGTCTGCGGAGACGTCTACATAGACATCTCCAGAATTGCATGCCAGAACCTGGATATCTAAGAATAGCCTAATGGTTAAAATAGTGGACTAGGAACAGGGAAGCCAAGGTTTAAATCCCACAGCTGCTATCACTGAAATTGTGCTGAGTCCTGGGGATGATACAGTGCTTTTTTCCTCTGGATGTTTTTCAGCCAAAACAAGCATTTTTCAGATGCATGTTCATGCCTGGAGCAGGTCTTAATTTAGTTGTGTCTCAGGACATTCAGAAGGTTTTTGAGATCAGGTGGTGATGTCCATGTTCCTGGGAATGCCTCCACCATAGCCCCAATGGAAATCCTCATGATGGGGATGTCCATAGACCTGGCTTCCAAAATGGCTTTGGACATCTCTATGCCTGTTTTTGGACATCCAAAGTACATATAGGGCTTCCAAAATGCTTCCCATAATGTCACAAATGGCAAAAAATTGTGAAAGGTCATATGCTTCATCCCATCCCTCCTTACCCTATCAACAGTTCCATCCATGTGCCTCTCTACTGTCTGTACGTCTGCCCTCTTTTCATTTCTCATTCCCCACTACAACTCTTAGCCTCTTCTTCACACATGTTCTCTTGATGATCCTTTCTAGAGCTACCTATCTCCTTTCGTTGCACTTCTGTTCCCCCATGCATCTTTTCTGTCTCTCTCATTTCTACTTGTGAGACTCCTGTGTATCACTTTCTTCACATATATTTCTAATACATTATCTATCAAGGCGGTCCTTGTGTACCTCCCCTAGGCAGTCTGGTTTTCAGGAGACCCACAATGAATGTGCATGAGATAGATTTGCATGCACTGCCTCCATTACATGCAAATCTGTTTCATACATATTCATTGTGGATATCCTAAAAACCAGACAAGGACCAGCTTGAGAAATACTGATCTAATGCTTTCACAGAAGGCCCCTCAGTCAATCTCCTTTTGTCAATGCTTTTCATTCCAGCCTTTTAGTATTTTATCCATGTGCCTCTTCTGTCTCTTCTACTTTATCTGCACCTCCCATGCAGGTCTCCTCCTCTAGCTAACCTTCCGCTTTAATCTGTATTAGTGAAGCATCTGGAGGGAGAGGGGTCTGTTGGTTACAGCATTGGGCGAGAGCAGGAGTCCAGGGGACGTGAGTTCCAGACTGTCCTTTGCAACTGACCTTGTTTGGAGTTCCTGGGAGGCTTTGGCACCAACTTGCTCTTCGTATTGAAATTATCTTGAAACTACTGTTTGCAAATGCTTATATAATGGAAGCGTAGCCTACTGATTGCAGCAGCGGGCTGAGAACCAGGAGAGCAAGGCTTCAAATTCCACTGCTGTCCTGATGTTCCTGTAGTCTTGGGCAAATCATTTCACTTTTTACTGTCTCAGGTTCAACTCTAGACTGTAAGCCCTCTGGGAACAAGGAAATACCTACAGTATGTGAATATAACTCGCCTTGAAGTACTATTGAAAAGATATGAGCTAAATAATAAATAACCAAAAATGCTTTTTCATTACAGTGCAATGGGGTACTGAAGTGTAACTGACATGTGAGCCATAGCTTGCTGTACTGCCTCTAGGCTGGATACTCAAAACTGTGATCAATCAATAAGTTAAAACTAGCAATAATTATACTGCACTATAACCATAGTTTATTCTAACATAGCTCATGCTGATATTCATTCAAAAACCGATGCCAGCTGTTGTTCCACAGAAATCTCCATTTGAGACTGCAACAAAATCAACCAATATTCATGCAATTCCTATAGAACCTCCAGCATGGCATTGAAAGTGCTTGAAAAGTATGAATGTGACGTCTCTTGGAAAGAGACAGCAAGTCTATTTATTTACCTGGTGCTTCCCAGAGCCAGCATGGGAGTATCTCAGTTGTGTGAACATTATCATAAAGACAGAGCTAATGTCATTAAACCAAATATCAAAGCACAATTATAGCCAGTATGCAATAAATGCAAAACATTCCAAATGCAAAGACTCATGATTAAAATACAGTAAAAGACACAATGCAATGCCTTAGATTTCCAAAAAGCCACTTGCAGAAAACGTCACTCTTCCCTCAGAATCCAGAGTGTCTCAGACCAGACAATATACTGCCCTCTCTGTAACATCAACACACGAAAACATACAACACAATGTAGTCAACATGACAGTAATTATATTGGGATTTAATAGTTAGGTGCAAAGGTGCTCTGCTTGTCAAAATTAGGCGATACAATGTCAGTGAAAAATAAAACTGGAGACAAATGCAGTAGACATTCCTCACCTATGTCAGAGATTTCACTTGCTACATCAAGGATTTCAGACAGCAAGTGCTGGTTTATGCTCAACTGCGAGGGAGCTATCTGTCCTTAGAAGAGATCAATTTTTCTGCATCACGTCTCTGAAAAATCCCGAATCAACCAATCACTTTGAGAGAGATCATCTCTATGCACCCTTTCACGCACTAAAGGAAATGTTATCCCCTCAGCAGTCCTACCAAGTTTATTGGAAGTAAAAAGCTGTCAGCAAAGAAATGACATTGCACAGAAAGAGTCAACTGTTACCTAGAACATGCATAAGAAACCAAGAGTAACGCGGGAAGAGCCAATCAGGCTCAGATGAAGTCTCCTCTTCATGAAACAAAAATCATGCATCTAGAAAGAGTTATATCATTAAATAAATGTCTCTTTCTATTATGTTTGATGGTGTCTCTTGTCCTTCTGTCTGCCCCTTCACCATTCCTTCCTCTCTGCTCCGGTTGCATGCTACAGCGGCACAGTGTGACACTCCGGAAGCTGCAGCTCACCATCTTTCACAGATGTAACATCTATATTTAGCTGAAAAGAAGGTGCTGGGAACACTTCACTTCCCCTTTTGGTTTTAGTAGAGATGAGTGATTTTCACATACAATTAAACAACAGAGGAAGATCAAAAGAGAAGTGGTCTGTTCTTTGATGAGTTAGAGATCAACATGAGACAGCAACATCATTTATGGGATAAAAAGCATATGTAGGACGACAAGACAGGCCTGAACCTTCCACTGACATTGACTGGACTGGATGAAGTTTTGGGAGGGATAAAATATTAAAATGAATGAAACTAGGGGTCAGGCTTGTGGCTTCATGGCAAATGTTTTACACTACAATAAAACAAAAATTGCCTTACCGAGGAATATCAAATATACCCCACAAAACCTCAGCATTTAATTAACTTTATCCGAATTCTACCCTTAGAAAATCTCCCAGCAGATTACCATAATTTACTTTTAAATACTACAAGACAGAGAAAAGACCTCAGTAACATGTGCTTTCCCTCTGCACAGCAGCTATGTACCGCCTTAAGGGGAACTGCAACAATCACCATCACGGGTCAGAAAAACTCCTCTCCTTTACCTATTATCTTTTATTCTTTTTCAATTTAATTTAACTTTTAATTTTATTATATTTAAATAGCTATAAACCACACTACTAGCAGCATTAGCATAGGCTCTCCATATCTCTCAATTGCTGTGGTCCCAGCCAATCAGGGCCAAAGAAAGAACTTTAAATTTGGAGCGCCATCGGGCATGAAGAGCAGAGCGCCGCTGGAACACCACTGCACCCTGACCGGCATCCAGCGAGGGAGCGTGAAGGCAAACCCCTCCCTGCTCACTGGTCCAAGGCCAATCAAGGCCAAAGAAAGAACTTTAAATTTGGAGCGCCCGATGGGGGACCCAAGAAGGAAACAGATACACTTAACGATTGAATGCCTTATGTAAGTTCTCCACAGTATCCTTATTCTTGCCTACATTACAATTTATTGTGCTACTTATTACAGCATTCGTACTGCTATAATCTTCCCTGCAATACATATTAGTGTTTTGTACCTTGTGCAATCTAGCCGCTCATAGTATTACTTTGTACCCAAATTATATGCTGATATATTGTATACCTTATAATCTTGATACTACGTAGTCACTTCCAAGGTAAAATGTCAACAAAAACAGTTCTCCTAATCACACTTTTATTATGGTGCTCTGTCAACCAATCTAATGCCCTATCCCACCCCAAGCAGCAATTTCTCATTCCAATAATACCCTACCATTTTAGACAAAGGGATAATTATTCATCCCACACACCTCTCCAACCCCACTACTCCATACCTAATCGGCTCATAAAAATAAAAACGCAACCAAGACAATACCTTCCCAAGCTCCACCTAAACAAGCACTCTAAACCATTAATATGGTACCTAATAAATGCTAGATCTATAAAGAAGAAAATCCTTATCATACAAGACCTAATAAATGATGCAAAACCAGACATCATATGTGTAACAGAAACATGGATCTACCACACAGATACTGTACTCCTCAATTAACTACAATCGCAGGATTACAACATTTACCACTGTTCATGACAATACAAAAAAGGAGGTGGATTAATTATTCTATGCAAAACCTCTATATGTGCTCAACAAGTACCGAGAGTTTAGATATCCTAACAATCACCACAAGAAAATTTACAATTTCACTCATATATAGACCACCCTCCTCTGAAATCAATACACTGGATAGCATAATTGAAACATCATGCTCTGCATCACCTCTAGGCAAAGAACACATCATACTGGGTGTCTTTAATCTCTCGTCCATACACACTTCACTGAGCTCGACCTTCCTTCAAGCAATGGAAGTCATTGGCTACAATTAACTAATTAACACAGCAACACATGCAAAAGGGAATATTCTTGATCTCATCTTCTATCCCACTAACTGATCACCAAGTAGAAATATATTTATTAAAAGCATACAGCCGATTCCATGGTCAGATCACTTCCTCATATGCTTCAGTACTGAGTCAGACCTCCATCAAACAATTAGCAACCATGTAACATCAGCACGCAATCGATTCATAAAGTTTGACCAAGATAAATTTGTCAATAAAATAAGTCGACATCTCTCATGTAACAGTGACGACATCGACTTCCTCACCGAAACTTGGAACAGAACGCTAAGTGCAGCATCAGTAACCGTAAACCATCAAAACAACAAAACAAAAAAATCAGAACCTCCCAACCCTGGTATTCCCCATCCTTAAAACATACAAAAAGAGTCTTAAGAAAAGCTGAAAGAAAATGGAGAGCTTTCATATCCGAAGACAACATGCTGAACTGCATGAATAACTTAAAATCTATTGTCAAAGTATATTGGATACAAAAAAAAGAATACCATTCAGAGCTTCTTTTGAAATCCCTTAACCGGCCAAGAGAACCATTTTACATAATTCAAAACTTAACAAAAAAACCGACCCCAAGTGATCCATCAACCTGCAACATAACCGCTCAACAGCTTGCAAATCATTTCATGGAAAAATCCAAATTCAACTCAAAGTATGACTCTACATCCAATGATCCCACACCATACTGCCCTGGAACCTGGAATTCATTTTTACCTATAACAAAGGAGCAGATCAAACACTACATCAAATCTTTGAATACTACCACCTCAATACTAGACCCATGCCCAGTCAGTTGGATGAAAGCTACAAACTCAATACTCCAATTAAAAAATAAGATCATGTGTTAGGACAAACATAAACTAACATTCACAACACAAAACATATATGATTAAATGTAGGAACATCCGTCAAGTCGGGGGACAAGAGATCCCTTCGTGTGAACAGACTTCTCCTTTAATCTTTTTTATTATTATTATATTTCTACAACAGTCCTAGTAAAAGCAGACCCAAAGAGCCACAGTGCTAAGAATAAAAATTCTTAATGACCAAAAAGTCAAAATCGAACTTAGCTGGCAATCGGGTCCTGCAATGGTCTCCCAAACATTCCTTCCAAGATACATTAGCGAGAAAATCAAGGCTCCATTCCTCCCAAAATATTGCAAGGGGAAAACATCCTCTTAAACAACTCATCGAGAAAACATTTCTTCAAAACTCCATAACCCAGCGCTGTGTTTCGGATCCTCCGACCCTGCTTCAGATGGCATTGAAATAAACATCTTTAGGTTTTGGGATATTCATTCGGAGGAATGGAGCCTTGAAGAATGTCTTCTTGATTTTCTCGCTAAAGTATGGCTCTTTGGGTCTGCTTTTACTAGGACTGTTGTAGAAATATAATAATAATAAAAAAGATTAAAGGGAGAAGTCCGTTCACACGAAAGGGTCTCTTGTCCCCCGACTTGACGGATGTTCCTACATTTAATCATATATATTTTGTGTTGTGAATGTTAGTTTATGTTTGTCCTAACACATGATCTGATTTTTTAATTGGATTTCATTATACAGATCTGAGATTTGGCAATTGTTTTTGACAAACTCAATACTAACACCATTCATCCTAAAAATTGTCAACATCTCACTAGCCCAAGGACATCTACCTAACATACTAAAAAAGGCATCCATCCACCCAATCATGAAACTGAATGCTCCAATATCTTGTCCCTCTTCGTTCAGACCAATATCTAGCCTACCCTTCCTATCCAAAATTATTGAAAAATCAGCACAGCTGCAACTTCAAGATTTCATTGATTGTAACGCTCCACTTGACCCTCATCAATATGGTTTTAGAGCAAATCATGAAGTTGAAATGCTACCCACGTCCCTCCTTGATTTGGTCATACAAGGAATCGACGACATCCAAAATGCCTTCATCCTTATTTTCCTGGATATATCTTCTGCATTCGACTCTGTAAACCACAACATCTTAATCGACCACTTAAAATACCTGGGCATAGGTGGTACAACCTTACAATGGTTTCAAGACTACCTGTCTAACCGTACACAACAAGTTTACTATGGAAATACCCTATCCAACACTTTCACTCAACAACAAGGTGTCCCCCAGGGATCTGCATTATGTGCACTTCTGTTTAATATATACCTACAACCCATCTGCAATATCATACAATCACATAACATCAACTACAGAATTTATGCAGATGACATAATGCTTTTCACAACTTTTGACACCAGAGATCCTAACTTCACAAAAATCACCAGCTGCTTCAACGATGTCTCCAAATGACTTAACTCTGTCAATTTCACAGTTAACTTGAAGAAAACAGAAGCACTCATAATCATTAGGAATAAAACTTTCAACCCTCCCAGCCTGTTACATATAAACAATGCCTCACTTGAAATAAGAAAGGAAATAAAATACCTTGGGATATACCTTGATCGAAACCTGGATTTCACCAAACACATCCACATGACTACCCACACAATTTACAATAAAACTAGAATGATTCAACATCTGAGATCTCTATTCTCACCCATGGACTTCCGCACCGTAGCCCAAGCACTTATAATCCCCCATTATGACTACACCAAAAGTTTACTCCTCGACCTTCCAAAGAAAACCCTAAAGCCCCTCCAAATGGCCCAAAATACAGTTGCACGCACAGTCATGAAAGCTGATAAGTCAGACCACATAACACCCATCCTGTTTCAGCTCCATTGGCACCCAATAGTTCAGACCATCAAATTCAAGGCTCTCACGATCATTTTCAAAACGATAAACATTGCACCAACATACCTCAACACACTAATAAATATGCAACAACACACAAGAATAAAAAGAGAAAACCTAAAAAACATGCTTTCCACCCCTAATAGAGCAAGAAAGCTAAACCAATCTACAACCAATACAGCATTCTCCCTCTATGTCCCTATCCTAAGGAACAGTCTTCCAAACTCACTAAGAGAAATCAAAGATTTAACTCAGTTCAGGAAGCAACTCAAAACATTTATCTTTATGGAATACTACCAATGTGAGCAGCCACCATAGACCTCTTCCACCTCTGTATCAAACATAATACATTATCCGACATCTCCAATCCCATATTCCTGACACACCCAACTCTAAATCACCATTCAAACCACTTATGTTCAATTCTTCTGTAAATAGTTCTATAGTACTCTGTTAAATATTTCTGAAATTTGATTGGTTGTTATTTGTACAATTGTTCCTTGTAAATTATTATACATTGTTTATTGTAAACTGTCTTGTGCAGTAGTTAAAATGTTATATGTAAACCGCTTTCATTACCATGACAAAGTGGTATATAAAAAACAATAATAAATAAATAAACTGAGTGTCTTGGGGATAGACCCTAAAGTGAGCAACTGAGCTAGAAACTGGTTAAGTGGGAAGCAACAAAAGTACGGGTAAATGGAGCTCACTCTGAGGAGAAGGATGTTACCAGTGGTGTACCAAAGTCCTTAATATGATTTTTTTAAAGATTTTTCATTTTTGTAAGTGATATTGTAGAAGGGCTGTCTGGTATGGTTTGTCTCTTTGTGGATGCTGCTGTAATCTGCAATAGAGTAGATGCCCAGGAAGGAATAGATAACATGAAGAGGGATCTAGCTAAGCTTGAAGAATGGTCAAGAATGTGGCAGCTGAGACTTAATGCTAAAAAATGCAGGGTCATGCACTTGGGCTGCAAAAATCCAAGGGAGCGGTATACTGTAAGGGGCGAAATATTTCTGTCCACAAAGTAAGAGCGGGACCTGGGAATGATTGTTTCTGCTGATCTTAAAGTGGCTAAACAGGTAGCAAAGGTGATGTTGAAAGCCAGAAGAATGCTTGGGTGCATAAGGGAGAGGAATGACCAGCAGAAAAAAGCAGGTGATTGTGCCTCTGTATAAGCTTTTGGTGAGACCTCATTTGGAGTAATATGTGCTATTCTGGAGACCTCACCTTCAAAAGGATATAAGCAGGATGGAGTCGGTGCAGTGGGTGGCTACCAAAATGGTCAGTAGGGTGGTCCATAAAAATGAATTCCTGAATTCCTTTGCTCCCTGGCCTGATTCTGGTTCCATTTAGGTAGAAAACACTGTGTACAAAGTTTGAAGCCAATCAAATAATATTTAGGGGTGGCTCAACAAGTCTTGAGATTTCCCCCTGGGAGCAGATGACGAAATGTTGCATCATCTTGCATCATCCACTCAGTTCCACGCTGATTACATTTGATTGCGTCATATTTGAACTAATCTCGTCTCTGAGAAGTGGCAAAGACATTGTACTATTATCTTTGCATCTTTATTCTTTTCAGATGGCGAAAAAACGTGGTTTTTATCTCATTGAAGAAATGTCCACCACAATTCTGGGGGCCAAGCTCCCCAGCAAGGAGCAAGTGTTATGTGTATTTTTACATCACCATATGACATTAAACAAAGGCGCTAGTGAAAGTGCATCTATTGTAACAAGTGAAGTAGAAGCTTACTGGGAAAAGGCCAGGCTTCCTGTTCAAAGAAATGAAAAAGTAAAGAAATTGTTCAATCAGTGGAAACTTTTGAAGAAAAACAAAGGGAGAGGAGGGAAACAAGAGGCAAATGAAAAAGAATTCCAGGTTGCAATGAAAAACCTATTTGATGTGGCGCATGCCAATGCAATGTCTTTAATTCATATTCAAGAAGACAAAGAACATAAGAACATAAGAACATAAGATATGCCATACTGGGTCAGACCAAGGTCCATCAAGCCCAGTATTCTGTTTCCAACAGTGGCCAATCCAGGTCATATGTACCCAGCAGTTTTCCCAAGAGACACAAGTTCCACAATGCTTGTACTGGGTCAAGCATTGATATCTTCGGTCACTTCTTAATAATGGTTTATGGACCTTTCCTCCAGGAACTTGTCCAAACCTTTTTTAAACCCAGCTACACTAACAGCCTTTACTACATCCTCCGGTAACAAATTCCAGAGTTTGATTACACGTTGAGTGAAAAAATATTTTCTTTTATTAGTCTTAAATAGTTTAACCTGTAGCTTCATTGCATGTCCCCTAGTCTTTCTATATTCTGATAAGGTAAACAATCGATCTACATTTACCCGTTCCACTCCGTTCATTAATTTATAGACTTCTATCATATCTCCCCTCAGCCGTCTCTTTTCCAGGTTAAAGAGCCCTAACCTTTTTAGCCTTTCTTCATAGGAGTATCCTTCCATCCCCTTTAGCATTTTGGTGGCTCTTCTCTGTACCTTTTCTAAAATCGCTATATCCTTTTTAAGATACGGTGACCAGAATTGCACACAATATTCAAGGTGCGGTCTCACCATGGAACGATATAGTGGCATTATAATATCTTTTGTTTTATTTTCCATTCCTTTCCTTATCATACCTAGCATTCTATTTGCTCTCTTGGCCGCCGCTGCACACTGGGCCGAGGGTTTTAACATGGTATCCACAATGACGCCTAAATCTTTTTCCTGGGTGGTGGTTCCTAATGTGGAACCTTGCATCGTGTAACCATAGTTATTCCACTTTCCAGGTCATTTATGAATATGTCAAAAAGCAACAGACCCAGCACAGATCCCTGGGGTACACCACTATTCACCTTTCTCCATTGGGAAAATTGGCCATTTAGCCCTACCCTCTGCTTTCTATCTTTTAACCAGTTCCTGATCCACAATAGTACATTGCCTCCTATCCAAAAGTCTCTGATGAGGGACCTTGTCAAAGGCTTTCTGAAAGTCCAGATACACAATATCAACCGACTCACCTTTGTCCACCTGTTTATTCACTCCTTCAAAAAAACATAACAGATTAATTAGTAAGACAAGATCTTCTTGTCTAAAGCCATGTTGGCTGTCTCCCATTAGGTTGTGACTATCTACATGCTGAGTAATTTTATTCTTTATGATGGTTTCTACCATTTTTCCCGGTACTGACGTCAGGCTCACCAGTCTGTAGTTTCCCGGATCAACCCTGGAACCCTTTTTAAAAATTGGTATTACATTGGCGATCCTCCAATCTTCAGGTATTAGAGATGATTTTAATGATAGTTCACAGATTACTGATAGCAGGTCTGCAATCTCATATTTCAGTTCTTTCAACACCCTTGGATGTATACCATCCGGCCCAGGTGATTTGCTACTCTTCAGTTTATCTAATAGTTGTAAGACATCTTCCCGATGTATCGATATTTCCTTCAATTCTTCCGCACCTTTAAATACCACTTCAGTCATGGGTAACATCCCTACATCTTCCTCTGTAAAGTCCGAAGCAAAGAATTCATTCAGTCTCTCCGCTATCGCCTTGTCGCCTCTTAGTGCTCCTTTAACCCCTTTATCATCTAATGGACCAACTGACTCTCTCACAGGTTTTTTGCTACGAATGTACTTGAAAAGGTCTTTATTTCGCGTTTTTGCTTCCGCAGCAAGCTTCTTCTCAAATTCTCTCTTTGCCTGCCTTATCAATGCCTTGCATTTGACTTGCCAGTGCTTGTGCTGTTTCCAGGTTTCGTCGTTTGGCTCTTTTTTTTCCATTTCCTGAAAGATGCTTTTTTGGCAACAACAGCCTCTCTGACCTCACCTTTAAACCATGCTGGCAGTTTTTTGGACTTCCTTCCACTTTTTCTTAAAGCGTGGAATACAGCTGGTCTGGGCTTCCAAGATAGTATTTTTCAACAACACCCAAGCTTGATGTACGTCTTTAACTTTCGCAACTGCTCCTTTTAGTTTTTTCTTAACTGTTTTCCTCATTTTATCATAGTCTCCCTTTCGAAAGTTAAAAGGTAGTACTGTGGATTTCCTTACTATCCCTCCTCCACTAATTAAATCAAGGCGATCATGCTATGATCACTATTGCCAAGTGGTCCCAACACCCTTATCTCTTGCACTAGATCTGGTGTTCCACTAAGGACTAGGTCTAATATGGCTTCTCCTCTGGTCGGTTCATGAACCAGCTGCTCCAAGAAGCAGTCATTTATTTCATCTAGGAACTTTATCTCCCTAGCATGTCCTGACATGACACTGACCCAGTCGATACCGGGGTAATTGAAATCACCCATTATTATTACTGCGCTGTAACTTTTGTTAGCTTCCTTGATTTCTTTGAGCATTTCATCATCCATTTGGTCATTCTGGCCAGGTGCTCGATAGTACACCCCCACTGCCATCGCCTTCCCCCTTTTATATGGAATTTCAATCCATATAGATTCTACAGCAGATTTTGTTTCCTGCAAAACTTTAATCCTTTCTGAGTCAATGCCCTCTCTAACATAGAGCGCAACCCCTTCACCAATTTGATCAGCTCTATCATTACGATATAGTTTGTACCCAGGTATCACAGTGTGCCACTGGTTGTCCTCCTTCCACCATGTCTCTGATATTCCAATCATATCTAACCTTTCATTTAGTGCTATATATTCTAACTCTCCCATCTTATTCTTTAGACTTCTAGCATTTGCATACAAGCATTTTAGAGAATGTATTTTATTCATGTTAATTTGGCTATTGTTAGACATGGGTAAATTGGGATCTTTAAGCTCTGTCTGCTCCATACTTGAGGGCATTTGGGCTACTTTACTCTTTTGTGGAACCTCTCTGCTTTTGGTAGTATCCTTCAAGGATACATTCTTCCGAACCATCTGCTCTTGGGCGACTGTCGGCTTTCCCCTAATATCTAGTTTAAAAAGCTGCTCTATCTCCTTTTTAAAGGTTAATGCCAGCAGCCTGGTTCCATCCCGGTTAAGGTGAAGCCCATCCCTTCGGAAGAGCCCCTCCTTTCCCCAGAATGTTCCCCAGTTCCTAACAAATCCAAAACCCTCATCTCTGCACCATTGTCTCATCCACGCATTGAGACTCCAGAGCTCTGCCTGCCTTTTGGGTCCTGCGCGTGGAACAGGAAGCATTTCGGAGAATGCTACCCTGGAAGTTCTGGATTTCAACTTCCTACCTAAAAGCCTAAATTTTGCCTCCAGAACCTCCCTACCACATTTTCCTATGTCATTGGTACCGACATGTACCAAGACAGCAGACTCCTCCCCAGCACTATCTAAGACCTTATCTAGGTGGCGCGTGAGGTCCGCTACCTTCGCACCAGGCAGGCATGTTACCAGGCGATCCTCACGTCCACCAGCCACCCAGCTATCTACATGCCTAATTTATTTATTTATTTTTATTTATTTAGCAAGCATTTGTAGCCCGCTCCTTCCAGCGATCAGAAGCGGGTAGGATTACTATTGTGAAACTGCCGAATCAAGGCAGGTACAAATTTTGTTTACATACAGATTGTCAGAAAAGCACATCATACAGAGTTAACACTTCTTAGCTATGGGGGAGTTCATTTACATATATACATAAATACATATATACAGGATAATCTTCTTGGACTGTCGAATCAAGGCAGGTACAAATTTTGCTTACATACAGATTGTCAGAAAAGCACATCATACAGAGTTAACACTTCTTAGCTAGTGGGGAGTTCATTTACAGATATACATAAATACATATATACAGGATAATCTTCTTGGACACAGTGGTCAGGGGCTGCTCCATCTGTGGGTTTAGTTCAGGTTGAAATGTGATTGGAAAATGTGCGTTTTGAGTTTCTTTCTGAAGTCTAGAAGGTCATTGCTAGCTCGTAGTTCTGGTGGGAGTTGGTTCCACAGTGTTGGCGCCACATATGAGAAAGCCCTGTGGCTGGTGTTAGTTTTGGCAGATCTTATATCTGTTGGAGTGTGAAGGATGTTGGAATTGTGGGTTCTTCTGTTTCGGGTAGGAGGTTGCAATCTTACTAGGTTGTTGAGGAAGGAAGGTGCTAAGTTGTGGACGAGTTTGAAGGTGGTTGTTAGTATTTTGTATTTTGTGCGAGCTGTTATGGTTAGCCAGTGTAATTGAATTAGCACTGGTGTGATGTAGTCACTTAGATTTTTCTTCATTATGACCCTGGCAGCTACATTTTGTGCCATTTGTAATATGTTTAGGGTTTTTTTTAGGTAAACCTTGTAGGATGGCGTTGCAGTAGTCAAAATGTGGCATGATGAGTGCTTGGGCCACTGTTCTGAAGTCTTGGGGATCAATAATATTCCGAATGGGTTGGAGCACTCTAAGCTTGTGGAAAACTGCTCTGTTGGTCTTTCGGAGGTGTTTTTCCATCTTTAGGTCACAGTCAAATGTGACTCCTAGATACTTTATTTCTTTTTTTGTTTGGTAAGTGTTGTTACATAGTGTTATTGATGTGGGAGGGTCAAAATTCGGTTCTTTGGAGATATACATTACTTCGGTTTTTTTGTGATTAATTGACATGCTACTTTGTTGTAACCAGTCTTGCATCTCTCCGATACATGTCTCCAGTGGGTTGTAGTCTGGGTTTTTAGTGTCTAGTTGTGTGTATAGCATGATATCATCGGCATAGATGTGGTAATTAATTTCGTGCCGTGAGAAAAGTTTGCATAGTGGCTGCATATATATGTTAAACAGAAGTGCTGAGAGAGCAGAGCCTTGGGGGATTCCCTGTGTTTGTGAGAAAGATTCTGCTTTTTCTCCGTTGAATTGAACCTAATGATCGAATCACCAATTATAACGGCTGTCCTAACCCTTCGCTCATGGGCACATGGCCCTGGAGAAACTTCCTCGGTGCGAGAGGGTTTTACATCACCTGGAGGACAGGTCCTAGTTACAGGATCACTTCCTGCCACACCAGGGTGATGCTCTCCTGTCACGTGACCTCTCTCCTCCATGGCAACAGGGGTGCTGCCAGACTGGAGGTAGGACTTCAGGTCTTGTCTATGTACCTCTCTGTCTGTCTTATGTTTTCCAAGTCTGCTACTTTATCCTCTAGAGAACGGACTTGTTCCCTGAGAGAAAAGAGCTCCTTGCACCTAGTGCACACGTAAGACCTCTCACCAACTGGGAGAAAATCATACATGTGACACTCAATACAAAAGACTGGAAAGCCCCCATCCCGCTGCTGGACTGCTGTCTGCATCTTAGTTTAAGTTTGTGTCTAGATCTTTAAGTTCTTACTTACTAGGGGTTGCTATGGGTATTTATACCAATAAAACTGTACCTAATACGTTTAATATACCTTGTTCACTTGAAGCTGAATTAATCTCAGGTCCTTAGTGTATGACTGATTTGGGTAATGAGCTTCACCTGAAAGCACCTCCTGTCTTTTAAGATGTGTAAGTAAATATAAAGCTATGATTATCCCAGGGGAGGGTGGGTGTGGGGAGGGAGGGAGGGAAATAACACTTATTAAAAGAGGGCTGCTACACAATACCCTGTCTTGTGCTGCTGAGGTAAGCTAAATTCTGATTTGATTTAAATTATAGCTCTTAGCTGCTGCTAGGCTCTAACTTCTTATGAAATTTAAGCTACAAGCTCTCTGCTGGGTACTAAATTTAACCAGAAAGCTCTCTTCTGTGTGTTAAATTTAAACTAAAAGTACTTTGCTGTTACTTGGCCCTGAGTGACTATTAAATTTAAACTACAAGCTCTCTGCTGGGTATGAAATGTAACCAGAAAGCTCTCCTCTGTGTTTTAAATTCAAACTTTAATTGCTGCTACTAGGCCATAACTGATCGAACAAAAAACAGTGGGTTCACAGATTAAGTAGCTTTAATACAAATAATTCTTTTTAGAAAATTACCAGAAGTATATACTCACAGTTGCAGATTTCTCTCCAGAAGTAACAGTCCCCCTTTCTAGTCCTTCAAGACCAAAGAATTCTTAATAGTGCAACGAGAACCAGGGCGCCGCGGCTCAATGTGCGCGATGGACAAGAAACTGGCCAACACAGAAGCAAGATCGCAACAGCGAGAAGAACTGAAAAGGCGCAGACAAAAACGTGTTGCCGAAGCTGAGGCAACTACAAGCCAAGTTCAGCTGGAAGGATCTTCTTCCTCCGCAGAGTCAGGTGAAGACTCGTCGACATCTGCGGATTCAGATAACAGACAGAAGAAAGCAACTCCACAAACGAAGCAGTTTCGACCTAACAATGTCTGGACCCCAGAGCTTACAGCAGCCCTGGATCGGACAGGGACAACGGATCGCAATGCTCTGTTTGTGGTAGCTGAAACCGCTAGAAATCTGGGACATTATCCTGGGGAGCTCAATATCAGCCGCTCCAGTGTCAAGCACCATAGAGAAAAGCACCGTCAGCAACAATGGACGGACCTGCACAATGCATTCAAAGCCGAAGGCAAAACATGCATTGTGCATTGGGATAGCAAGTTATTGCCATCTCTCCTCTGTTCAACCACATCCATTGACTGCCTTCCATTTTTGATAATGGCTGTCTCCACTGGAGAAACACAACTTCTTGGTGTACCAAAACTGACATCAGGAACGGGCGAGAATCAAGCTGCAGCAGTTTATGAACTGTTACAGGAATGGTGTTTGGATGAAAAGGTTGCAGGCTTCTGCTTTGATACAACTGCATCGAACACGGGACGTCGATCAGGAGCGTGCATTCTTCTAGAACAGAGACTCCGTCGCACAGTCCTTCATTTGGCATGCCGCCATCACATTTACGAAATAATTCTTGGTGCAGTATTCTCTACATGCTCTGGAGCTTCATTGGGTCCCGATGTCCAATTCTTTCACCGGTTCCAAAAGAATTGGGGCTCCCTTGACAAGTCCAACTATCAAACTGGAAAAGACTTGGAGGTGCTGCAACCTGACAGGGATTGCATCATGAAGTTTGCGGAATCCAAGTTGGCACAGGGCAATCACCGAGATGATTACCTGGAATTCTTGGAGTTAACGATTGTCTGCCTTGGAGGGAATCTTCCTAGTTTCAATTTCAAGAAACCCGGAGCTTTCCATCATGCTAGATGGATGGCAAACGTCTTGTACTGTCTCAAGATTTGGATGTTCCGAGGACAACTCAAAGATCTTACCCAACAGGAGGAGTCCTGTGTTCATGATGTGAGCATTTTCTCCATCCTGATTCATGTGGAAGCCTGGTTTTCTGCCCCTGATGCCGCAGTTGCTCCTCAAACAGATTTGGAGATGCTGAAGAAACTACACTCTTACCACAATGACCGTGTTGGAAGAGCGGCCAGAGACAAACTGCAACAGCATCTGTGGTATGTGTCAGAGGAGCTTGTGGCACTGTCACTGTTCGATGAAGCTGTTTCAGCACCGACAAAGCAGGCCATAGTGTCGGCCATGATCCCGGCAGAATCAGATGAAAGCGATGAGGATGATGACGAAGACAAAGATCCCCCAAAGTGGGTCGAATTGAAAAGTTCCATGATTCTACCACTTGAATCTTTTGCAACTCGCAAGTCAATCCGTTTCCTGAAACACCTCGACATCAACAGTGATTTTCTTAATGCAGACCCAGAAGACTGGGAAGAGAATGCATCATTCAAAGACGGTCTGAAGAAAGTAAAAAATCTTCCAGTGATCAACGATGTGGCTGAGCGAGGGGTCAAACTCATTGAGGAGTTCAACGGCTGACACACCACAAAAGAAGAGCAACTCCAGTTCCTTTTGGGTGTTGTCTCGCAACACCGTAAGATGTTCCCCACATCGTCAAAGTCCTTACTAGCATCTGGACCACATTGAGTGCTTGGCAAACATGATACCCCCGTCTATGAGCAGATAATACCCAGTGGTCTGACGAACCCTGGGGGGATCCAGGGGCCTGATAGATAGGGACCTTGAGCCACCCCTAAATATTATTTGATTGGCTTCAAACTTTGCACACATTGTTTTCTACATATATGGAACCAGAATCAGGCCAGGGAGCAAAGAAATTCCTACTTTTATTTTTTCCCCTATGGCAGTGGACCACCCTAATGGTCAGTGGTCTTTGTCATAAGGTACATGGAGATATATTTAAAGATCTTGGTATGTATTCTTTGGGAAAAAAAAGGTGGGAGATATGACAAAGACGTTTAAATATATCGATGGCATAAATACATAGGAAAAGACTCAATTTATTTATTAGTATTATGCTCTCACCTTTCCAGTGGTATTCAAGGCGAGTTACATTCAGATATGTAGATATTTCTCTGCCCCCAGAGGGCTTACAATCTAAGTTTGTACCTGAAGCAATGGAGGGTTACGTGACTTGGCCAAGGTCACAAGGAGCGCCAGTGGGAATTGAAAGAAAAATCTGCAATGAGGGGGTATAGGATGAAGACGAAAGGGGATATACTTAGGAGTAATTTGAGGAAATATTTCTTTACAGAAAGAGTGGTAGATGCATGAAATAGTCTCCCAGTAGAGAAAGGAGAGATAAGGACTGTATTTGCATTCAAGAAAGAATGGGACAAACACAGAGGATCTCTATGGAATAAAGGGACTGTAAAGCTTAGTGATTGGTATGGCAGGGCAGACTGGATAGGCCGTATGGTCTTTATCTGCCATCATGTTTCTGTGTTTCTATGAATACCAAGTTAGATCTTCTGTGGCTGTGGCTAGAAATGAAGGAAAATAGGTATTCATAGGTCCTGGGGGCAGGAATCATTGCTCACTGGCATTACTTAGCAACCAGACGTTGGGTTCATATTAATCAAGTTCCAAAGACAGTCACAGCCTGTAGACAAGGGTTATCACTGCGACTAATGGATGGGCTGATTTCAACCATAATGATGACGTGCACCTAGAAAGTGAGGCCACCCTTCCCTTTGTTCACATCTGTCTGCTCTCTCTTTCCTTTCAATTGCTAACTTTTTTGGTTTTATGCAGTTAGGTAGCTCACAACCACTCAATCTCTTTGCTGTCCTACAGGTTCTTTCTTGTGCGTTCCATATCTCAGATGACAATACATCATGTCTACTGTCTGGCACGTGTCTATAACACTGCCTGCTCCGTGCTTCTGAAAATGTGATCTCATAGCACCTTCACCCATTGATAGAGCAGGCACAGGACTCACAAACAGTTTCATGGAAAGGTTGCTGATGACATGCGGTTGATTAAATTTCATGAATCAGTGTCTGGGGACATTGCCGATTGGCTTTTAGGAAATAAGCTTCTTTTATACCCTCAAAAAGCTGAGATTTTGGTTATTGGCAGTGGTGATGTGTGCTTGCTGACGTCTTTCTTGACTGACTTGGGCAGTATCTCAGCTGCCAATTCTATTAGAAATCTAGTAATGCATATCTCCCAGGCTGTCTGCACTTCTGTTTGTTTTTTTTTCAACCCAATGAAATGCTGAAAAGAAATTATACACAGAGGACTCATAAATCTGTCTGTCCATCTGTCTGGGAGCAAAATAGCTCTCCAAAAAACTAATAGAACAGGGCTTAAAGAACCAGAGAAAGACTTATCAAGTTCAAAAATGACCTAATTGGACTAGGGGTTCTGGAGAAATAAAGGGGGGGGGGGTATTCAGCTGTGGCGGCTAGCACTTGTAAAGCAGTTAGCCGTTGCCGCTGAAATTTAATCCCGGATATTTTATGTCAGGGCCATTTCCAGCCATTGAATATCCGGGTTGGTCACAGAACCCAGAAGTTAAACAGGCAGCGGAAATATTGAGTCGCTGCCCGGTTAGCTTCCGAGGTTAAAGTAAGGCCAGCATTTGATGTGCCTTATTTTAGCTGCATGTCACAAACCAGGCAGTGGCTCAATATCACTGCTGTCCAGTTAGCGAAGGTTGCCACCCGAGAATGCCACCCGGTTAGCAGAGCGGCATTTACACAGTCTGCAAACCACGTAAACGCCTTGGAATATCCCCCCACCAAAGTCACCAAAAAATGTTTCAACGCATTTCTGTGGGACAGGCAGTTGCGACACAGTGACATCTAAGGACTAGATAAATGATCAGACACAATTTCATTTTTCTTCCCAACCCAAGGAATGTTGTAAACACTCATATTCTGCAGATATTCACATACAGACAAAAAGAGACATGCACACACATACCTCACTCACTCACACGGGAAGACAGATAAACTCACACCAACACGGGCAAAATGGATTCACAAATCCTCACCAACAGACAACGCTCACAGGCAACACATTCTTCAGATCTGAGCTCACATCTCAACATTCACTGGGCTGCTGCTACACTTTCCATGCAAAAATTGCTTCAGGAGCACGATAAATACTACATATAGTAGGAAATTTAAGAAAAGAAAGCCGCCAAGACCTATAATCTGCTATATGCACGAAAGGCCTTCTTCACTAACTGGGTACACTTGGAAAAGTCTGAAAATACAAACATTTTTTCACCATAAAATAGTTTCTGTTAATTTTTAAACAACCTCAAAGCAAGACCTTGATCGTTATCCATAGCATAGGTAAGAATGAATGTTTTATGAGAAATCTTTCAGCACAAAATACTTATTTGGTAAATAATTACAGAACTTCTCAATTCAGAATAAACTGCTGGGCAATACTGGATAAATTGAAAACTGAATTAAACCAGAGAAAAGATACTGAGTCGGGATTAGTAAGAGATAGTTTGAATTTGTCTAACAAGATACAGCATTTGGAAAATATTGTAAGGCAGTGACCTTTGCATTTAAATAATTTTCCTAAATCATCAGTGATATCTCCTCTGGGTATGTTGTTGTCATGTAAACCACTTTGACTTTTAGATTTAGTGGTATATAAACATAGTAAAATAAATAATAAATAAAGTACTTTGAAGACAGCATTTGGTTGGGCATGAGGTAGGGTGTCAACTCTAAACAAGAAGCTGTCCAACCATGTTTTATTTTAAAATTAACACAAACAAACTAAATACGATGTTCGATAGGTAACCAATGTAAATATCACAAACAGGGTGTTATATAGTCAGATATGGATTTTTAAAAGGATCCTGGCTACAGAATATGACTGTATGATTTGTTGGATCTATTGTTTTTCCCCTTAAAATTTGGGGCTGGTGGGCTATGTTTCTTTGATTATGTTTATATTGCTTTATATTTGCTGAATGCTTTACAATATATATTTCTTAAAACATAATAAATAAATAGACAGACAGATACTAAGAGGTCTATAGACATAGGTTTTCATACTAGATTTTAGGATACACGAATCCCCATAAACATGGAGCACATTGCTTACCTAGGAGAATGGGAATGGAATTTGTATGGTGAGTTCAGACCATGAAATTTCTCTTGGATTCTTATCAGGGTTGATAAGGCCTGGATCTGCAACCTAGCCTTGGGAAATGGTAGAGGAAACATAAGGATCACCAGTCGATAGAGAAGCTCACAAATAAACCATTACAGTAGTTTAGGTGAGTCAGACACTGTATGAAAGGACTATAAATCCAAAAACAGACTTCCAGAATTTAAAAGAAGGTTTATCATTACAAATCCATCTTTTGATTTGATCCCCTTTAATTATGAACTTCAAGTTGCCTTTTTTCATTGTTTAGTTATATTTTTTTGTGAATCTATATAATGTTACTTCAGTTTGGTTTTCTCTAACTGATATTATTGTTGAAGCATTAATAAAATAATAGTGATAGAGGGGTCAATATTCAAAGGCACTTATTTGGTTGGCAACCCCTCTAACTGGATAAGTGCCAGTGATAGCGATGTTCGGCAGTACTATCTGGATTGGAATCGACCTTGTGCATCCGGGGCCACCAACCACCCACTGTCCACCCTAACTCTGCCCCCGCAATGCCCCTTTCCTGCCCCCCTACAACATGCAAGGAAGTTCATTGGGGTCGGCAGAGGGGCCGAATAGCAGAGATGGATGTCCCAATGGGACGTCCATCCCCGCAATTTGTGCCTTGGAATGACACTGATTGCTTGCTATGATTTAACTATTGCTCCCACAGATTCTATAACAAGGCCTCAGTAAGAAAACATCCAAAAGAACAAGGGTAGCCCATATATATGGGGCCCAAACACCCAACTCTCCCCATCCCCCCTTCAGCCCCCTCCTCATCGCTAAGCCCAATCCTGCCCCCTTCCCCTTTTAGGAATAATCCACAGACTTATGCAAACAAAGGTTGGTCGCAGCTTTATTTTACAACCATGGAATAAGAAGTAACACAGAACAACCTGAGCCAATAAAAGGACATACTACACATTAGTCATCCACCCCCAATGTCACCACCTGTTATACTACTAGCAAGGTGGATCCATATCCACACTGCTGCACCTCCAATGGCTTGCTACCAACCTTGTCATATTATTAACTAAATGTACATTATTTTTTATAATTTATTTATTGGCTGTTGCTCATTTATTTTTGATTTTATCGATATCTTTATGATGTTTGTTTGGTGTGACTGTTTTCATGCAGTTAGGAACGCCTCTCTTGTGTTTGGATTTTGGAAATTGCCCTAACTAAGGGAAATTTTATAAACCTTTTCATACGTAAAACACGTGGAACCCGATTCTGAAAGGGGCATGTCTGGGCCACCTGGATGGCCCCAGGCAGGATGGGCCATTTAAGACCTGATTCTGTACTGCGGGAGCAAGACATTCCCACAGCATGCAGAATCGGGCCTGAGGACGGCCAGGCATGCCCCTGCATGCCTACAGGGACATCCTCCCTGCAGGCTCTCCTGGCTCCTGCAGTGCCGACCCTCTTCTTCCCCACTGCACGACCCACAGCTGGGCAGCTGGGGCCTGGATCAGATGGCAGGCACCCGACACCAGCCCCGGGAAGGGGGGATATCTGGCCCCAATCGCCCAGTTTGTGCTACCTTTGAGGTGGAATAATCAGCATGTTCCCCCTGACCCACAGGACGTACAGGGCCGTGACCGGAATTGGCCCTGTACATTCTGCTGCCTCAGCTCACCTCTGTTCTGCCCCGACTCCGCCCCCTCCTGCCGGCTCTCCCCGTCCTGCTGCTCTAGCTGTGTGGGGAGAGTCAGAGGAGGAAAAGGGGCAGGATGGCTTGCGGTGCTGCACCTCCCGCTGGGAAGTGCAGCCCTGCAAATCGCGACTCGGAATCGTTCCCTAATTTACACATGGAAACGATCTCTTATAACATTAAGTCATGCCTAAAAGTATGAGTGATGCACACTGATCCATGCTCATAGAGTAGGTGTACTCATGACTGGAGCATGGACAGGGTTGTGAGTTACACAGTAACATTTATGCTGGCTCCCAAGTAGGTATAATGTCCATGCCTTCAATCTGGGTGTGATTTCTGAGGGATTTGTGCTAATAGCTTATAAAAACATTGAGGCATCCATGTGCCAGCAGTAGTGTTTAAAAATAATCTGGATAGTCAGTTCCGCTATCCAATGCTGAACATCCGGATAGAGTGACGAGTGTCGCTGCTGTCCAGGGAGAGGTGATATTTCGAACACTATCCAGATAGCTATCAGGGGAACTTTAAGACAGCTTTTCTCATATCCTAAAATTATCCTGGTAGCTATCTGGATAGTGGTTGGAAGATGGCCGCTTTCTGGATAACTTCCTGTTCTGCTCACAATATAGCCAGGTGTCACCCTCACGCTATCAGGAAAACTGCCTTTGACTAGTGATCCATTTAAACTTTTAGACCAAATGTATCTCACAGACATTCACTGTGTATATCCTCATAAGGAGACCTCTCTATGCCCCTCAAGAGATTTGAATTAGGCATCCTGGGCCTGATATTCAAAAAAAGCTGAGCTCCTAAATTTGTGCTCAATTTTCAGCCACGTTTAGAAGACTAAAGTTTCATCTGATAATTCATCCTAATTTAGGAACTTAAAATTTATGGGCCCTATATTCAGCGGCGGTAGCTAGCACTTGTAAAGGGCATAACCGTCACTGCTGAATACTAATTCTGGATAGTCAATGCCAGGACCATATCCGGCCACCGGCACGGAATATCCAGGGTAGCTGCAGACCCCAGAAGCTAACTGGGTAGTGATGATACTGAGGTGCCGCCTTCGGTCTGCCTTGGAATGCCCAAGACACACTCTGATACTAACCGCGTAGCATCGGGAGACATAGCGGCGACACCCACAGATATTTAGTGGGACTAATCATGTTAGTCCCACTGAATATCCTGCAAACCGGCATTTACATTGTTTGCAGGTCTGCAAACCATGTAAATGCTTTTGAATATTGGACTCCACTTTCCTAAATTTAGGCTTGCTATTCATGTGCCTAGATTTATGAACCTAATTTAGGTACCTAGTGCTGAAAATCAGTGCTAAGCTCCTAACTTTCTCCCCCCACCCTAAATCCACCCCCGTTGCCACCCACCTTTTATGCTCCTAAATTTAATTTAGTGAATTTTTAAGAAACAATTTAGACACTCAACCACTGTAAATTACCACAGGCCAATTTTGGAGCCTAACTCTCAAAGTTAGGAGCATAAACCTTTTGAATATTAGGCCCCCTTATTTAAGATGATCTGACAGAACAGCTAATCTTGAATAGTAAAAATCCTAATAAGATAGAGAAATATGTTGATTAATGATGCCTAGAGCAACTCCCATTTAATATGTGTTTTATAAAACTAAACCTTAAAATACATCTCCAATTAGAAACAGCAAGTTGAAAATTGATACCACAAACATGTGGATGCCTGAGAACCATGTCTCTCTCTATTCTATTCATCCGTCCCTCCCACACTGCACACTTTTCTTTTCTTCACCACCTTCTGTTGCACAAAATATTTTACCACCAGAGGCCGGCTCCTATATTCTTGGACTGGTTCTGGTTCTATGTACACAATCTCTTTCTTGCCGAAGTACATTCCACTTTTCATTAGTTATATTTCTTCCTTTCACATTTAAAAAATACCTGATACAACTGGTAACTGGAAGTGTTGAGTGAAAAGTTATGGAACTCTACTGTGCTCATGTGCCCTTTGCTTGAGAAGAGAATACAATGGAAACATAGTTCTACCACAAAACAGCAAAGACATTTCTAGATGTTGAAAATATCCAACTGTGTTGCCTGTGGCAGGAAAAATGACAGAGGTTGGTGGCACCTAATAGACTAACCAATTTCTTGAGGCATGTGCTTTGGAGAATCCACTTCATCTAACACTTGTTATTAATATAACGAAGTGGACTCTTGTCCTCAAAAGCTCAGGCCTCAAGAAATTGGTTTAGTCTATAAGGTGCCATATTTAGATGTGTCAGTTCAGTAAAATGATAAATTAAAAAGCTACTTTATCAAGTCAACTGTTCAGACTTAATTGATTGTGTTACTATATACTGCACGGAATGCGTTGTTGTGAGATGGAGGGAGATGCTACGAATGCTTGTTAAAGCTCTGTCAAGTAACTCATTCTGCAATATCAGCACTTGATGGTCTTCCAACTGTCTTAATGATTAAGAGAATGTTTCACTGACACCAGGGTCATCAAATCAATAAGCACAAATATACATAAAGGCATGCTAGTGGTTTGCAAATAACACCAACTGTTGTTTAACAGAAACACCCACAGAGTGGCCTACAGACTCTGAATGATTCTGAAGTAGACAGCAGCAAAGGACCAAACTTAATCCCTGAGACAGACTACAGTAAACTAAGCAGAAGAATGATTTCCTGAATGTTTTATGTCAATAACCCTCTAATTCCCACCATGCAAAGCTGTAAAGATATCGGAGTCTCAATCAACTTTCAGAGGCCATTACATGTATGAAAACTGAAACCCTTTAAAAAGTACATAATTCTATTTTTCCCCTAAGGCATAGCCTAGTGGTTAGAGCAGTGACCTGATAACCAAAGAGCTCAGGGTTCAAATCTCACTGGTATTCAATGTCGGGGCCATATCTGGGCTCTGACACTCAATATCCAGATTGCTAAAAAGGCAGTGGTGATATTCAGCCACTGTCCAGTTAGTTTCTGCAGTGAAAGATAGGGTAGCCTTTCCTGTGCCTGACTTTTATTGTGTGTCACCAACTGGGCAGCAGTAATATGGAGCCACTGCCCAGTTATCGATGCAAGCTACCCCAACATGCCCTCAGCATACCCCAATGCTAATCAGTCAGCATCGGGGTGTGTAGCAGCGGCATCCAAGGATATTCAGTGGCACTATGTAATCATGTTAGTGTTGCTGAATATCCTGCTTAGTAGCATTTACATGGCTTGCAAGCCCATTACACTGTGCAAGTTGCAGTTAGCACAGAAATCGACCCAGTTTCTATAGGCCACAGTGGTGTTTGGATTTGTTTTAAGTGCTGTTGAGTTGGTGTCGACTCATGGCAACCCTGTGAATAGTTACCCCGGTTGTCCTATGTTTCTTTCCCTGTTCTATGTAAAACTCAATGTTACTTGTATGCATTGTAGTATGTTTTGTTCGATGTACACCGCACTGATTTTAATAGCGCGGTATAAAAGAAATGTTAAATAAATAAATAAATAAATAAACCCTCTGGAAAGTTGTCCTAAACTGTGTTCAGTCTTCAGTCAGGCGGCTCATTGTTGATAGAGTAGCATCTATAGCTGCTGTTATTGTATAGATCCATCTCATTGCTGGCCTTCCTCTTTTGCATTGACCTTCAACCTTGCCAAGCATGATGTCTTTCTCTAATGATCGCTCTCTTTGCATGATATGTCTGAAGTATGAAAATTGAAGTCTTGACATCTGAGCTTCTATAGAAAGCTTAGGTTTGATCTCCTTTAGTACTGACTGGTTTGCTCTTTGGGCAGTCCATGGTATATACAATATTCTTTACCTGCATCATAATTCAAAGGCATCGATTTTCTTTCTATTTATCTTTTTCACTGTACAACTTTCGCAAGCATATGACAGTAATGAAAATACCATGGTATGGACAAGTTGAATCTTTGTATGGAGAGTGACATCTCTGCTCTTGAGAATCTTGTCTAGGTCCTTCATAGCCACTCTGCTAAGAGCAATGTGTCATCAGATTTCTTGACTGCTTGTCATTGATCCAGGCAGGTTAAAGTTGTCAACTATTTCAATTTCTTCTCCATCAATGATGAACTTATAGATTTTGCCAGTTGTCAGGATTTTTGTCATCTTTACATTAAGGTGCAGGCCCATTTTAAGACTGTGTTCCCTGATCTTGAGAAGCAAGTATTCCAGATCATATTCACTTTCAGCCAATATTGTGGCATCATCTGCATATTGAAGGTTGTTGATGAGTCTTCCATTAATCTTCACACGTCAGTTTCCTTCATACAGTTCTGCTTCTCTGCTTATTTGTTCTACATAGAAATTAAACAGATAGGGGGAATGTATGCAGCCTTGTTTTACAACTTTGCTAATTTTATTTTATTTTATTTTTTTTTATTTATTTATTTTTTTATTGAAATTTCAGTCAATTACAATAACCAAATAAGTAAAGGTCAATCAGAAATACAAAAATAAGAGAAAGAAAACTGCCTCTTAAAAATTATTATATAGGAAATAAACATCCGTGATACAGTCCACATCATGAAACCTCGCTGCTCACAATTCAAAAGAAAGAAAAAAGTATACTATTAACAAAGAAAAATAGGGTCGAGACCCAAAATAGGAGGTCAATTATTTATCACTGGTCAGACTCTACCACTTTCCTGTCAGCCACAAAACTTTCTAAATGAAGTACATCAGTAAATACGTATGAAGCATCACCAAGACTAATGATGCATTTACAAGGGAATCGCAAAAAGAACGAAGCACCCAAGGCTAACACCTGCGGCTTCAACTTTAGAAATTGCTTCCGACGCAATTGGGTGCTGCGGGCGACATCAGGGAAAATATTGATCCGCTGGCCACAAAACTTAGTCAACTTCACCTTAAAAAAGGCACGAAGAATACGTTGCTTCATTTCAACCGAGGTAAAAGTGACTAGCAGAGTGGCCCGCGTGCCGATATTATCCTGTGAGTCCTCCAAAAAAGCAGTAAGATTCTCTAGTGGGGCAACAATCTCATCAAGTCCACCCTCTACCACATTAACTTGCTTAACTGAGGAGGGAATGTAATATAAAGTAGAAATATCAATGGAATCTGAAATGGCCAATACATCTTTAAAGTAACTTTGCTAATTTTAAACCATACTGTTTCTCCTTGTTCTGTCCAAACTGTTGCACCTTGATCAATATAAAGGTTCTGCAAGAGAACAAGGTGTTTTGGTATACCCATGCTTCTTAATATGGTCCAGAGTTTCATATAGTTTACACAGTCAAAAGCCTTGCTGTAGTCAATAAAATGCATATAGATATCCTTATGGTATTCTTTTGTCTTTTCAAGGATCCATCTCATATCCGCGATGATGTCTCTCGTTCCTCGCCCTTTCCTGAACTCTGCTTGCACTTCAGGAAGTCTTGTTCCAGGTATGGTTGTAGCCTCTGCTGGATGATCTTGGAGTAGAATCTTGCTGGCATGTGGGATCAGTGCGATTGTGCAATAATTTCCACAGTCAATCGGATCACATTTCTTCAGTATTGGTACAAACACAGATCTTTTCTAGTCAGTTGCCCATGATGTTGTCTGCCAAATTTCCTGGCAGAGCCTTGTAGGTATGGCAATAGCCACATCTGATTGCTGTAATACTTCAATGGGAATGGCATCAATACCTGGTGCTTTGTTCTTTGAAAATGCTTTCAATGCTGCTTCAATTTCTTCTTTCATCACCAATGGTTCCTGATCATAAAGTACAAGTTTAAACAGTTGCTGGTACAGTTGATTTTTATGGTATAATTATTCTGTATATTCTTTTTACCTTTTCTTGATCTTCTCAGCACCATTCAGCATGGATCCTTGAGCATTTTGTAGCATTTCAATTCGAGGATGGAATTTTCTCTTTAACTCTCATAGCTTTAGGAAAGCTGATCTTGTTCTTCCTCTAATAGTTTTCGATTCTATTTCCTTGCTTTTGTTGGGGCATATACCAGACTAGTAGTTGTGTTTATGGGCATTCCTCCTAGACAAATAGAAATTAAGCATTCACTGATTGCATTGTATTTCATTACAATTCTTGCAAATTGTTTTCTTAATTATAAATGCAATACTATTTCTTCTTTGTCTTTTATTTCCAGCATAATATACCATGGGATCATCAGATGCAAAATGCCCGATGCCAGTCCATTTCAGTTCATTGGAATATGTTACCGGAGGATGTAGTAAAAGCTGTTAGTATAGCTGGGGTCAAAAAAGATTTGTACAAGTTCCTGAAGGAAAGGTCCATAAACCATTATCAAAGAGGACCCGGGAAATCTACTGCTTATCTGGGGATGAGCATTGTGGAACCTGTATGCCTTTTTGGGAACCTGCCAGGTTCTTGTTACCTGGATTGGCCACTATTGGAAACAGAATACTGGGTTTGATAGACCTTGGTCTGATCCGGTATGACATTTCTTATGTTATTATGTTCATGCATCATTGTAGTACTTCTTCTTGTCTCATTTTGCTGCACATTGGAAATCTCTGTTATTGCCTGTCTTTCTCTGGCTTTAGCTTCTCTGCATTTCTAGATAATTTTCAGAGAGTTTCTTCAGTCATTCATTTTGGCTGTTTTTGCTTTTTCTTCTTTTGTAGAGACTTTTCACTTTCTTTGAGCACAACTTTCTTGATACGTTTATTACAAACTTTTCTGGTGCCTTGTCATTTATATCCAAAGCAGAAAATTGATTTCACAGGCAGTCTTTAAATTCCAGTGGTTATAACCTTGAGAATATACCACTGGAATTTAAAGACTGCCTGTGAAATCAATTTTCTGCTTTGGATATAAATGACAAGGCACCAGAAAAGTTTGTAATAAACGTATCAAGAAAGTTGTGCTCAAAGAAAGTGAAAAGTCTCTACAAAAGAAGAAAAAGCAAAAACAGCTACATTCATGAGTGGCTTGCTCTTTTTTCAGCTTTAGCTTGAGTTTGGATATTAATAGTTGGTGATCTGTACCACTGTCAAATCTCCAGGTTTTATCTTTGTTGATGTTACTGAGCTTTTCCATCATTGACTTCCACAGATGTAGTCAATTTGATTTTTGTACAATCAATTGGGTGAAGCCCATATGTACAATCACTGCTTGTGTTGCTGGAAGAAGGTGTTTGAGATGAATAGATCATTGGTCTTGCAGAATTCTATCAGCCTTTCTCCATCTTCATTTCCGTTGTCAAGTCCATATTTTCCAAACATTTTGCCTTCATCTTTCTTGCCAATTTTTACATTCCAGTCACCCATGACTATTGGCATATTCTGTTTGCATATTCTGTCAATTTCAGTTTGTTCTTGTTCATAGAACTCATCAACTTCTTATTTTATTTATTTATTTAGTGTCTCTTCTTTACTGCGCTCTTTAAAATCAGTGTGGTTTACATACAACAGTAACTTATACAGTGTGGTTGAGGCTGCACTGTATTTACAATGAAACAGGTGCCGTAACTTGGACATAACTAGGGTAACTATATACAAGTTGGTAAACCAAGTCATAGGTCCAAAGTGAGGACTGTATTTGGTTAGAGACTATTTACAATAATAAGGATACAGTACATACTAATATTTTCATGGTGTGTGGTGGCGCCAGTGGGTGTGACTACATCATTGCGTGCTGGGTGTGGTTGAGAGGCATTCCTGATGGGGGGTGGCTGTTTGTGAGCTGTCATCAGAGTAGTGCATGAGGAAAAGGTGATGCTTCAGCGCCTTCCTGAACTGGGCGAGGTCGGTGATTGCCCGGATGGAGTTAGGAAGGGCGTTCCAACATCTGGGCGCATAGAACGTAAATGCCCTGTTTATCGTTGCTTGAGTACATTTCGTTATTGCCTTTGGGATTGCCAGTGTGTTTATGGCTGCTGATCTTCTGGATCTGTTAGGGGGCATGGGGTGGATTAGCTCAGTGAGAGAGGTGGAGGAGCACTTGTTGATGGCCTTGAAGGTCATTAATAGAATCTTGAAAGAGAGTCTGCAGTGGATCGGCAGCCAATGGAGGTGTTTCAGGATTGGTGTTATGTGATCCTTCCTTGAAGCTCTATGTAGTATTCTGGCGGCGGCATTCATTGCAAGTTCGAGTGGATTCAGCATGGTTTGCGGGAGTCCATGCAGAATGGCATTGGCGTAATCGAAGTGGGGGGATTACCAGTGCTTGATAGATTTCCGGAAGTCCTCTGGATCTAGCAGAGGTCGTAGATGCCAGAGTGTCCGGATCTTGTGGTAGACTTCCTTGACTGTGTTTCTTATATGGGTCTTCATGTCCAGCCGTTGGTCCAACGTGACCCCTAGATAACGAATTGTCGGCTTGGTTAGCAACTCGGCGTCCTTAACATTTAAAGAAGCGGGGGGGGGGGAGGGGGAATCCTTGGTTTTTCATAATGAAAAGGACATCTGTCTTGTTGTGGTTTATTTGGAGGTTTTGAGTGTGGAGCCAGTTGGAGACGGGGTCGAAACAGCTTGTTAGTGGGGAGAGGTCTGGCTGGTCGGTTGCGAATGGCATGTAGAGCAGTACGTCATCTGCGTATATCAGGCAGGCAACATTGAAAGAGCGGATTAGGGCACTTATGGGTTGCAGGTATATGTTGAACATCAGGGCTGAGAGAGAGGATCCCTGCGGTACCCCCTGTTTTTGTTGGAATGGCTCCGATGTTGTAGAGCCAGTTTGCACATGTTACCATCTGTCGGTCAGGTATGATTCGCACCAGCTCAGGACTGTGTCATGTATTCCCTTCTCCTTAAGACACACCAGGAGCAGCTCATGGCTCACGGAGTCGAATAGCGCAGCAATATCCATGAAGATAAGGGCATATCCTTGTCGGGGATTGTCGATTCCCGTGATTATCATACTGAAGAGGGTGGTAAGGAGGGTTTCGACACCATGTGATTCCCTGAAGCCATGCTGCCATGGGTCGAGAGGAGCGGCGGTTTCGATGTGGCTTTGGATTTGGCATTGGACTTCCTTTTCAATTATCTTGGTGAGTAGTGGGATACTCGAGATTGGCCTGTACGATTCGACCTTCTGGGGATCCAGTTGTTTTTTTAGCAGCGGCCTAATGGAAGTGTGTTTCAGCCTTCATGGGAATGATTCTTACTCTTCTGCAGCTTTTCTTGGGGCATATACTTGAATAATAGTTGTGTTGATAGGCATAGACGAATAGAAATTAAGCGTTCATGGATTGCATTGTATTTCATTACAGTTCTTGCAAATTTCTTCTTAATTATAAATGCAACACCATTTTCTTCTTTGTCTTTCATTTTCAGCATAATATCCCATGTAATTATCAGATGCAAGGTGCCTGATGCCAGTCCATTTTAGCTCACTGACACCCAACAGATTGATCTATACACGTTTATTTCATTCTTGACCACCTCCAACTATGTAAGACATCTTTGCAGCTTCTGATTCTCATTTTATGTGCAGCTACATCAGCTGTCAGAGTGGAGGAGTAGCCTAGTGGTTAGAACACTGACTTGGTAACCAAGCAACCAGGATTCAATTCCCACTAGCACTCCTTGTGGCCTTGGGCAAGTCACTTAACCCTCCAGTGCCTTGGAAGAAAGGCCTGACAATCTTCTTCCAGTCACACTGCCAAGAAAACCCAGGAATGTCTGGGTCACCAGGAGTCAACATTGACTTGAAGGCACACATTGCATTTTGCACATCAGCAGTCAGAGGATTTTGATCCAACCACATCATAAATGCTGGCTTTAATCTGAAAAGTCTTCAGCTCATCCCCAGTAGCCAGATGAGTGCCTTCTGACCTGGAGGTCTCATTTTCCAGGACTATAGTGCAATTTGTTTTGTTGTGACTATCCATTAGGTTTGTGTAACAAGATTCAGAAGTAGATTGCCAGGCCTTTCTTCCATGCAGGCAATTCTAGTGTTGTTGCCGTTGTCACAGAAATGTGATCCTCAGCCACCACAATCATCCCATTCTGCTGCTGGTGGTTTGTCTTAGTCTGGCACCTCAGTTGAGACCTGTCCATCTGCCAGTAGTTAAACTACAGATATCTTAGTTCTCCACATCAGTGATGCACACAAGCCCTCACAGCATGACAAGCTGTAAACCAAGTGAGGGACAGTGGTGGTTAGCATAGCGCACTTTAGTAAAACTTACTCCAAAATTTACCTGTGAATCACTACTGAACATTACAGAAGAGTTAGAAAATGTTCCCAACTCAAGCTCCCAAAACCATCTATAGAAGCCACATATTGGTCAGCAACCATAAGGGAGCTCAATATATTAACTTTACATAATACTCTCAGACATTGCTAATAAAATTTCCTCATCTTACAATTATAATCCACTTTTGATACTGATACTGTTGAAAAAGAAGTTTACTTCTAACATTATCTGGTATATAGCAAGCATACTCACAAACCCACAACTGACACACCAGCATATGCGCTTCTGAAAATGAGACGTCATGGCAGCAGCGCAGTTTCCCGCTATAGTCTGCATTGTTGTTGTCGTGACTACAGATAACATGCGTCTCCTCATGCCAAAAGAGGGGAATCCCTCCTAGACAGAGCTGTTCCAAACTTAGGGTCTCTTTTATTAAAACCTATTAGCTCATTAACAGGAGTTTTAATGTGCAGCAACAGGGTATCGGGAACACTAACGTGTGAGCAGACACGCAGCAGACGAGAAAATACTCATTAACCGGTGATTGCAGGATGGAGCGGGGAATGGGCGGAGCAGACGTGGAAAGCTAACCAGGCAGTGGCGATATTCAGCTGCTGCTCAATTAGCTAAATGACTAAAGTTAAGCAACCTATTTTCTTCCTCACTTTAGATAACTGGCCAGCAGCTGAATATTGCCGCTGACCGGGTTATCTTCAGTATCATCCCTGGAATGCCTCTGAAATGTCCTGCTGCTATCGGAGCATCTATTTATGAATGCATTTATTAGAAAAGAGCAGAGGAGAAACATAATGGTTAGTGCAATGGGCTGAGAACTAGAGAAGCCAGGTTCAGATTCCACCGCCACTCCTTGTGATCTTGAGCAGGTTGTTTAACCTTCCTTTGCCCTAGGTACAAACATAGACGGTAAGCCCTCTGGGGACAGGACAGCTTCAGCTACTGCTGAACAACGGAGGAGCTAAATCCAAAATCCCTTCTTTTGCCTTTCTCACAATGAAAAATATCCAACTGGCTCTTCGAATTCACCAAAAGTTTGGAATGTTCACAGGCTCAGATTTCCTACTCATATTATTTCTCTAAATATGTTTTCTATGATCCTCTGCTACTGAAACATTTTTTATTATATTATTTCTCTTGGAACATTAATTATTGCCTTTGCTTAGGATAAGGATTAAGGTCTTGTTTTGAGGTTGCTTTTTAAAAATGATTAAAATTATGCTGAAAAAATGTTTGTATTTCCAGACATCTCCTGGCCTATCCAGTTAGTGAGGAAGGCCTTTCTTGAGTGTAAATAACAGTTACAAAGCTATGGTAAATTTTTCCATTTTACTGCCCAAGACTTACTACGGGAATCATTAATCTGCAGTAACTCAGTATCACATGTTAATGACTCCCGGGGTAAAGGAATAAAGCAACTTGCAGTGATCATCGTAAGCCCCTTTATTTTGAGGTAAAAATAACCTCAGCTCAAAGTCACTAATATGTGGCCTGATGCTTCAAGCCACAATTTTAAAGGATGCTGCACTGTTAGAATAAAACCGCGGGTCCCCTCTCACCAGTACCATCAATGTGTCAGGACCCCATCAAATAATCACTACCTCCCCATAGAGACCCGGGTGCCCCCCTGAGCCCAAGTAGAAGACCTTCCCCCAAAGTCCCCCACTCCTCACTGATCTGAAATCAAGATTCACCCATCCTCAGAAGGCCATCTGAGCCTTCTATTTAAGATGCCCTGGTGGTCTAAGGGTAGGCCAGCAGGAGTGATCCCTCTCCCTCCAGATGGCACTGGGTTCAAACTAGCACCCATGATCGCTTAGCGGTAGCCTTGAAAGGACTTGGCATGTTGGGAACACCAGGGCCACCAGTTTTATTCTGATAGTGTAGTCCCTTTAAAATTGCAGCTCGGAGCATCAGGCCAGGAAAAATACTAATGAGGTCTTTTGCATGCATTTGCATGCTTTGCATCTCATTAGTGTTTAACACATGTCGTGGTAGCAAATTGCGTGTTGCAGTAAAACAATACAGGTTTCTGCCCTTTAATGCATGTTAAGAGGCTTGAAAATGTGTGTCATTCCTATAATGTATTTATTTTGAGAAATCTAAATATGTTTTCTATGATCCTGTGCTACTGAAGAATTTTTTTGCATGGAAAGTATAGCAGCTTCCCAGTGAATGTTTGGGGTCTGAGCTCGGACCTGTAAAGATGTATAAAATATTTGGGGAACAACATCCAAGAGCAAGGCGAAACAACCAATGGAGGGTGTAAATAGAAGATCTTTAATAAAACGTAATTGCTCCTACCCTACTCACCTGGGTTTCGGCATCAACCTTCATCAGGGTGTATGAATCTCAAATAAAACACAACCAAAACCAACAAAAAATAGCAATTACATAAAAACTTAAAGCAAATATTTAGACACCATAAAAGCATGTGAATACATAGCAAAGGACATGCAAATCTAATAAAAGCATATAAATATATGGCAAAGAACATGTATATACAATAGAATAAAAGACAGGGAAATAAAAGCGGGGGGGGGGGGGAAAATAAGCACAAATAATGCACGGTGTGTGATCATGAAAGAAATAAAAACTGTGATACAATCATGAAGCCACTTATCGCACAGCCTCGCAGATGACCTGAGAGGATATAAAACAGAAATTCATTTCAAAAGAAAAAAATAGACAAAAATTAAAAAGTCAATGAACCTAAAAGAACTAAAATGAATTAAAGAGGACTTCATAGCGTTGAATAAAGGACATTGAGAGTAGTAAAGCATAAACCACTATCAAATAAAAAAGTCCAGAGATAAAAATAAAACTACATAGACAGAGCACATAAAGGTGGCTGAAATTGACTCACTGAAGTAGTGCAAACATTTCAGCCTTACTACTTTCTACTCTGTGAGGCTGTGTGATAAGAGACTACACGATTGTATCACAGTTTTTATTTCTTGCATGATCACACAATATGAATTATTTGATTCCAAAACACAGCTGTGTAGGGTAGGAGCAATCATATTTTAATAAAGATCTTCTATTTACATCCTCCATTGGTTGTTTCGCCACCTCACTCTTGGACGCTCTTCTACTTCTGTGGATGTGTGTTCTTCTTTTGGACTAAAATGTTTGGGGGTCATACTCAAAAGTATTTATGCATTGTGCAGATCCCCACAAAGCATTAGTACAACTGAGAGGATTAGTGCTGCTGAATATCACCTCTTAATCAGGTTAAATTCCCTGCTACTTTCCAGATAGCACTGAGGCATTCTGGGGACAGATTGGGGGTGGCACTGCTGACTAGTTTTTAAGTGGTGCCGCCACTCACCTCAGAGCTCTCCCCCAACAACTCGGAAATTCCTCCCATTCAATGAACATGACTTCACCCAAAAAAAATCCCAGTTTTAACCTCCTTACCAACACAGAGAAACCTCAAAACTAAAGTATGCTCAACCATTTCTGCCGCCGCAATGGCCCCATCAAAAGTCTCCACAGGAACCAAACAAGCACATGCTCCCTGGTACTCCTCAATCTTAAAAACACAGAAATGCAACCTATGTCGACTTGAATGCCTATGGAGAAAAACCCCAAACCCACAATTCAAATCTCAGTACCCACAGGAACTCAAATTATACCACAAATCCACCTTTCAGGCCAAGCAAGAGTACTACAATAACTTACTTACACGCTCCTTAAACAAACCAAGAGAACTTTTCAAAATCACCAAATCTCTTACCAAAGAGCCTTCTCACTCCAACCGGGACCATTCTCTCAATCCTCTAGACATGGCCTCACACCTACTAGCCAAGAGCAGACACACATCATCAAACAGTCTCTGCATCCCAGTCTCTAATGATACGCCTCATCAAGACAAACACTGGACCACCTTCAACACTCTCCCGCACAAGAAACTCAGCAAAATCATCTGCAATCTCAATATACCACCTCCCCACTCGACCCATGTCTGGTCTCCTGGCTGAAAGTTACACATGACCAATTCTTACCTTTCATATCCGATATTGTCCATTCCTCCCTCAACCATGGATTCCTGCCTCCCTCCCTCAAGCAATCATCAATCAGACCACTTCTGAAGAAGCCAAATCTGGATCCACACTCACCATCCTCCTACAGACCTATAACTAGTATACCCTTCATCTCTAAAATCATTGAAAAAGCCATCCAAACACAACTCCAACATCACATAGACCTTCATGCACTGCTAAACGCACAGCAGCATGGATTCAGACCCAACCATGGCACCGAAACTCTGATGACCTCCCTGCTAAATTCACTGATCACTGGCATTGAATCAATCAAACAAGGCTTCCTCCTGCTGTTTCTGGACATCTCCGCCACCTTTGACACTGTATCCCACCAGCTCCTCCTCAACAAACTCCACCAAATAGGAGTTTGTAGCACCCCTCTCAAGTGGTTCCACTCATACCTCACCAATCGCAATCAGCATATAAGGATTTCAACACACACCTCAACTCTATTCACCCTTAACCAGGGTGTACCACAAGGTTCCTTTCTCTCCTCTCTACTATTCAATATTTACATTCAACTTCTATGTGACATCCTCCAGCAATTCTCCACTTCCATTCCATAATACTCCACTCTATCAAGCTGCCTTACTGAAACCATCAATTGGCTCCACCTTCATAACCTCTTCATCAATCTCAGTAAAACAGAGCTCCTCCACGTAACCAAGGACCCCAACTTCACCCCTCCTGCTTCTGTCAAACTCGATAACTCTGATATCCGAGTCATCTCCCACATTAAGTATCTGATAATCATACTCGATCATCAACTTAACTTCAAGGAACAATTCACAGCATTACCAAAGCAGTATATTACAAGCTAAAAATCGTCCGAAACCTGCATCCCTCCTAGCCACCGACACTTTCCATTCAGTTTGTCAGGCCACTATCACGCCTCTCTTTGATTACTGTAACTCCATTTATCAAGATCTACCTAAATACGCAATCCTTCCTCTGCAATTTGCTCAAAACACCATTGCAAGAACCATCTTCCAGACCTCTCGGTACACTCACATCACACCCATACTCAAACATCTCCATTGGCTCCCCATCAACTCAAGAATACAATACAAGGTCTTAACCCTTATCCATAAAACCATGAATAACTCCTCAGCAGAGCAACTACATGACCTAATTCACACCTTGACTACAGTATACCAGACCAAAAAGAAAAAGAACCCTGAACCTCCTCTGTATCCCACCACAGTCTCGCAATTCCAAGCAGTCAACAAAATCAAGAACTTTCTCACTATATGCCCCCACCCTCTGGAATGCACTACCCCCAGAAATCTGGAACATCAAGTCCTCCATTGCTTTTCATGAACAACTCAAGGCACACCTCTTCAAAAAACATTTTGACAATAAACAACCTTCTTGACGTCACTCCTGAAACCCTATGACTCCTCTCTTCATCACCCCCTTGAAACCCATCTGACCCCATCCCTGCTAACTTATCAACCTGCTGTAATTAGTTACATTTGTTCATAACCTTACAATGTTCATTGTTCTGAATTCCCTATGTTTATTGTAAAAGTTCCAATTTTCTTACAAATCTGTTCCTTGTAAAAACTAAATTCCATGTAAACTGCTTTGCCTAGTAGAAAAACAGTATATTAAATTCTGTAACCGAGGTAGGGCAGACTCAATGCTCTACTGCCCCTCAACTTCCCCTCCCCCACCTTTCCCACTATTTAACACAAAACTCTGACACCGTTTCTTTTGGTAAACATCTGGTCGCAGCTTTATTAACCATTAACAATTAACAATCAACTCCCATAACAATCCATAGGGCATACCATAGCAGAATGATACCTCACCAGCCATATTACTAGCAAGGTGAGCTCGCCTCTGCTTTGCCAACTTCCTTCCCCCCCTTAGCCCTGACTTCGCCATTTAATTAGCAAAAGCTGGCCAGGGGTTGCCCGGGTCGGGGGTACCCCACCCCCGTCCCAAGCTTCTCCTATGGCTCCAGACCCCGGAAACCTCCGGGATCCTGCCACCGGCGCAGGTGACCTCAGTGTCCCTGCTCTGCCCCCCCAAAAGCTGCGAGCAGCGAGAGTCCCCCCGCACTACCCATTCTAATGCTTCCTCCAGTCATTCAATAATAAAACCCATCCCACCAGGGATAAGTGTACCCCATCCCGGCCGTACAAGCCCACACAGCCCACTTACGCCCATGAATGCATTATTTGGTAAACCACTTTTGCACACACCTACCGGCCGATTTGTCGGTTGATCTTAGTTAATCCCCTCAACCAGTGTCGCTGGCCCCAGCAAATCGGCCTTGGGATAATGTCCGACCACATCAATATTACCCCAGGAAATAATTGAAGCACCTCCCCCAAATCTGTCTGGACCGCTCTGATCAATTGCTTGCAGGTCTAAGCTGACAATTCGTTGCTCCCCAAATGTACTAAAATCAAGTCAGGTGCCTTCCGAAGACACCCGTGGTGCCAAAGCAAGGGGAGCAGCTGTGTCCATCGTAGACCTCACTCACCCAGCCATGAGACGGACACTACCCCAGGATCCAGGCCCAGATTAGACCCCAAAGGCTGCACAGCCGCTCGCTGACCTAACCCAAGAAGGCCTTCGAACGCCATCTCCCGATGCGCTGCACCTCCTGTTCGGACAAACCTGCTGCCGCTGCACTTGTTGCTGCCCCAATGCAGAAGGAATGCGCCGCAAACTGCAGCGGCTCCTCCCCTATCCGCTGCAGCACCAACTGTAACACCGCTGTCACCTGGAATCACGTCACCACCTGAGCATCCGCATGGAGAAACAGCACACTCCCTACTGCAGGGTGCCACCGCAGGTAGTCCCGCAAGGCTGCCACCGTGCATGTGGTGACACCCTCCATCTCCCGCAGCACTACCCACCACCCTCACCCCTGCTGGTCCGTCTTCGAGCAAGCCAATAACACCCACACTCGCCCGCCCTCCACCTGGACATGCTGCTGGAGCAAATCACCGACTCTGCCCGACCTACCTTTGTCGCATACCAGCTCACCAATCCTAAAGGCGCCAAAAAATGCCAAGCAAAAATTTGCTTTAAACAATATCACTTCATAACTAGACGACGCCACTAACAGTAGAGCCCCACATAGCCGCACCAGCAAGTCGTGCGTAATCGGCCGTCTGCGGTCCCTAGCCACTGGCTCTGCCCGTCCCCACCCGTGCAATAACTGCCTGGTTAAAAACCCACCAGCTGCCTGAGCCCATCCCACCGCTCTCGCAAAAAACGTGAACCCAGCCAACTGGGCACGGACCGCTGACTTGGAATCCCTTGTTCTTTGGCAGCAATTACATATTGGGCCAGCATCTGGTCAGACACCGAGATGGCCATCCCTGTGCCACCAAAAACTCCTCCACCTTGTCACAACCCCACTGATATGCCGACCATGTTCTTCTTGCCACCGAGCTCTGCAACAAACTCAGCATCTCTTCAGGCCAACGTGCCATAAGCGCCCTGGGACCATCTCTCCAACTGCGTCTGCTCCTGGCACCAGTTTCCCAAACCGGTCCCACTGAAAATGAGAAAGAGTGTCAGCCACCTCATTAGTACTTCCCGGGATATGTCTCGCTTTGATCACCACTTTCAGGCGTAAGCAAGCTAGCACCACCTCCCGCATCAGCTCCGCCACCTGAACACAGCGCGGGGAATAATGATTGATCACGCTAACCACCGCTGCATTGTCACACCACCACACTACCCGTCTGTTATGAAGTCGCTCTGGCCACAACTCCAATGCCACTAGCATAGGAAACAGCTCCAAAAAGGCCACTGGTCACCAAACACGAGTCATGCCACTTTTGCGGCCAGCGATCTGCACACCAAGCCCCCCAAAATAAATGCCCAAACCCGACCCCCCTTGCTGCATACGTGTACAACTGTAAGTCCGCCGAGGACACCTCCCCCGCCATCAGCACCGCTGTCCCATTAAAGTCCCTCAGAAAGATGTCCCAAATTCGTAAATCCGCCCTCATCACCGCTGACACCCGAATCCTGTGATGCAGCTTTCGCACCCCCGCTGTTGCACTCGCCAACCGTTGCAGAAACACCCTACCCATCAGGATGACACGGCAAGCAAAATTTAACGCTCCAATTAACGCCTGCAACGCCCTCAAATTCATCTTACTGGACACCATCGCATTGGCCACCAACACCCTCAACTTCTCGACCTTATCCTGAGGAAGCCACGCTAACATATCCCGTGAGTCCAATTCCACCCCTAAAAATGATAGCCGCCTGGCCGGGCCCTCCATCTTCCCCTCTGCTAACAGTACCCCAATTTCTTTTGCCAAGTCCAGGAAACTGCTCAATAAGCTCTGGCACTCCATGGAATGCGTTGTTCCTACAAAGAAAAAATCGTCCAAGTAATGTACCACGTTCCCACAACCTACCTCCTGTACCAACGCCCAATGCAGGAAGGTACTAAATTTTTCAAAGTTAGCACAGGACACAGAACATCCTATAGGCATGCATTTATCAAAATAAAACCTATCCTCAAACCGAAACCCCAACAGTGGAAAACCAGATGGGTGCACCAGCAGCAAACGGAAAGCCGACTCAATATCCACCTTGGCCATCCTTGCACCTCTCCCCGCCTGCCTCACCAATTCCACTGCTCTATCAAATGAGGCATATCAAACCGTATACTTGTCCCGAGGTATATGATCGTTGACCGAGGTTCCTTCCGGAAAGGACAAATTATGAATTATCCGAAACTTCCCCACTTCTTTTTTTGGTATAACACCCACTAAATTCGGGAACGGCCTCTCCTCAAACGGACCTGCGATCCTCCCTAACTCCAGCTCCTTGCACAATTTATGCCACACTATGGCTGCTATGGAGTGGAGGAGTAGTCTAGTGGTTAGAGCAACTGCCTAGAACACAGAAGATCAAGGGTTCAATTCCCACTGGCATTCCTTGTGACTTTGGGCAAGTCACTTTACCCTCCATTGTCTCGGAAGAAAAGGCTGGCAATCTACTTCCGGTGATACATTGCCAAGAAAACCCAGAGGTAGCTGGGTCACTATGAGTCAACACTGACTTGATGGCACTAAAAAAAAAAAAAAGGCTGCTAACCACCACACCGAGGGTGAATTGCGCACTGTACAACCAACTACCCTGCCTGTCACCTTTATAACAAAGCCCTCCCAAAACCCCTTTTCCAACACCCCTGGTCCCCTCATCTCGGGTATTGCCGCAGATGAGCCCGCAACGCCTCTACCTTTATCGGGATAGGGGCAAGACCACTTAATTCAGTCTTACTTCGTGCCCGGCACACTAGCCGGGAAGGCCCCTTTTCTGACGCATTTGGCCGCTGCATGCCCCCCACCGCAACTTGAGCATATGTGTTGGAACTTGCAATCCGGAAAGGGACACAAAGACTTGTTGAATCTCCAGCAAACGTCCCCAGTTCCGGTACCTCCCACTCTCTGTGGCACAGTGGCTCTGGTAGGCCGAAAGGAACGACCCGCACTCCCTAGCAGCGTGCCCACCTTACCCCCCCCAAAGCCCTCCCAGTACCCGACCTAGCCGCCATTTGGGTAAACCACAAATTAATATCCTGGGCACCCCAGGACAAGAACCGATTCTCCTCCATTTTATCCCTGAACTTCTCATCATAGTACAACCATGACCATCCTTCGTGCGTCTGCTCCGCCTCCAAAATAGCATCCATGTAAGCCAACAACATCCCATACTACTCAGGGTAGTGATGTCCCCACATGCTCGCCAAGCGCAGAAATGCTCGGGTCCAGTTCAACACATTCCGGGATACCTTTTTTATCCGTCCTGCGTTCTTATCTTCCTTCCTCTTCTACCTGCTGTCCCCCGACCTCCTCCACCCCTCTAACAATCGGAAGATATCAATATATTTCCGTTTTTTGATGTTCCGACACAAGTTTTTCAGTACACTTTCCCATAACTCCGTGTACGCGGCCAAAGACGGAGCTCCCCCAACCTGCATGTTCGGCCCCTCACTACCCCTTCCCAGCTCGAGTCCCGCGTCTCCACCACTCGTGGAGGATGACGACGACGACGAGGATGAGGAGGAATCTGACGCACGCCGCCTCCTACACATGTGCCTCCGCTTCTTATGCATCTTCCCACTCGTTCCTGCCGGCTCATCCATCCATCCTGCAACCTTGCCCCGGCCTGCTCGCAACTCACCTGTCGCTCTCATATCCACTGCACCAACCGCTGGCACCCCAATCACTGCTTGGCACTGGTCTCCACCATCCTGCTGCAGCTCCCCTGGTCTCCCTCCCGACATCACCACTCCAGCACTCTGGCGCCCCGTCTGCTGACCTTACGGCTGTTCCGCTCTGACTTTCCCTCTTGTCCCTGGCATTGCAAGGTAACGCCCCAGTGCCGGTACCTGTGGAGACATAAATGGAAACACCGGGGGAGGGTCTGCCGTATGCCATGCAGGCTGCCAAGCTCCGAGCCACTCTGCCCCAGAAGGACCCTGTCCTCCCCCAACCAATGCTCCCAGGACCCCAACCCTCTTTCTAGCTGATAACCCCCTTGCCCTTCCCCCTCCCTGCCCGCTGTTGTTGCCCTTACCCCCTGAACTGCCCATGGCCTGACCCACCATGCTCTGGCCACTTCACACCTCCTCCCCCCATACCCTGGGGCTGCGTGGTACCATAGTCTCCCTGGGTACACCCTCCAGTCCATCCCCTGCTTCACTGCCCCCAAGCCCTGCCCACAGAGGAACACTCGCCCCTCCTCTTCACCCCCCCCCCCCCACTTCCTGGCCTGCAAACGGGACCCCCGTGCCTGTACTCCCCCCCTCCCTGTCCCCCATGGGGACCTTGACCCCCTCCCGGGCCCCCCCAACCTGCCAACCCCTACTGCTCTTCGTCCCCTACGTCCTTCCTCCCCCCGTCCCCCTCACCGGAGCAGAGGCCCCAGTCTCCCCTGCCTGCATTACCTGCCTCCCTGTGGTCAGACCCACCCTCCTGGGCCCTCACACCACACTTCCCTGCCTCCCGCACGCCGGCATTACCCCCCATGGCCTGCTCACCACATGTACACCTTTCCAATACTCCTTTTTTTTTTTTAAATGTTATTGCCTGCAGCCAACCACCTGTGCTATTTGTTTTAAAGCACTTGCCTCCAGCACCCCGGGCCACTGCTCCACTGGGCCTGACCGCGTGTCTGCTCTCTCCCACGCAGTGCCGCTGCTGACGGAGACCACAGCCGCAGCCGCCCAAGCTCTCCTGCTACGCTCTCTGCTGCACCTCCTCTCTCCGCTCGACGCGCTGCCCGCCTCGACCGCAAAGGACTCCGCAATCCTTCTCGCTGTGATCCACCTCACACTGGCACCCAGGCACTCCGTGATCCTCCGACACCGGCCACAGACCTCTTCCTCGCCTTGCGCAGGACCGCTGGGGCAGTTCCTTCTCCTCCCGCCTCCTCCTCCTTGCTCATTGGCTCCCTCGCATGCCCTGCGCGATGGGAGCCAATGATTTTAAACAATGCTGCTTCTGCCCCCGCCCCCTCTTCTTTCGAACCCTTGCCGCCTCGCCTCTTGCCGCGCCACCTGGTTACGGGCGGCCAGCCTGGACATCGCCACGCGGCCTTCATTTAAATAAATAGATAGTCAAATGATATAAAGTTAGAACAGGTGAAATTCTGATCAGATTGTAAAACTACAATCTGGGCAAACCGAATATTCAGCACCAGTCAGCAGATATGTCCCAGCGCTGAATATCCATTTTTAATTTAAAGTGGCGGCAGTCAGCCACTGTAGTGGCACTGGTTGCCTCCGCTGAATATTCCCCCCTACCCCCCTTTATCTTTAGACTTTCAGCTTATGGTTGGATCTTTCCACCTTCAATTATGGACTTCAGGTTACATTTTTTCATTGTTACTGTTTGTTTCTTGTGAATAGATGTAATATTACTTCAGTTTGGTTTGCTTTAGCAAGCATTATTGTTAAACATTGATAAAATAAAAAATAGCAAAATAGATTCCATGAGAAGTCCACAATAAGGGGGGGGGGGGAGAAAACAACCAAGATAAAATAGAACCTTGCAAATATCCCCGCTATACCACCATATGTCACCTCTTAAAGATCTCGGCCATTTAGGGGTGAGCACCACCGTTCAACGGGAATGCATGCTCTGCCAAGAATACTTCCAGTAGTGCAGGATTTAAAAAAATGCAGACTGTAGCCTTTGAAACTTTTCTATACATTTACAAGAAATTAATTTCCTAACTGCAAACATGCAAACCTTTTCCTCTTATTATGGGCTACTCTACACAGGCAAGGAAAAGTTACTTTCTGTCCAAAGAACAGCACATGTTTTGAAAATATGATATAAGAGTCCAATATCTATTCATTTCTAAGACAAAGTGCTAAACGTATTTAAATGCAAAGAAATACATCACGCTGGAAATCATTTCACTTCTATGGAGGTTTTGTAATTAATGTATGCAACCATTTTACTTTGAAGGTTATTAATGAAAATGAATGTTTTTGCATCAACACATCTCATTACATAGCAAAAACAGACTTAGAGAAGGGGCGTCTTACGTGCAGCCTATGGGCCAAATATGACCTGCCTGACCTTGGGCTGCAGTCCACTTGAGATTTTTAGCTAAAGAAACATTTTTGCCTAATTAACTAGCACACATGATTTTGAAGCCCTACAGATATGAAATCACAAGTTCAGAAAAGATTCAGACATACTGATCAGTAGAAATAATGCTATAACAGGCTAAAATCTTCATGTGACCCTTAAACATATGGATTTCTGAGCATTGTTAAGATGGCTGGAATATTGCAGGGTATGAATATGATGCTCTGTAATGCATATGATCCAATTGTTTACTGCCACAAGTTTTATTCAATGCAAGTAACAAGGCTGCTGGTCTGACGAATACCCCACAAACTCAGCCTAAACAAGAGAGAATAATAAATGCCAAATAGCAGAAAAAACTATCCACTATTTTTCTAAAAAGAAGAAAGTATCCACTTCAGAAGGAAAAAAGACCTCAGCACTACAAGCCGATCCAAGTCAGCTATAATAGTGCAACATGATAGGTCTTTAAAAAACCTTCTCAGTCAAACAAATCTACAGAAAAGAATTACTATACATATATATATTCTTAATGATGCTACTGTATGTGTATCCAATTATCTCCAGCAATGCTGTATATAATCAATTGTTTATAAAGAATCTTCTAACAGCACTTATCTTTTATATGTCCTCTGGATCACATCAAAGTTCCAAAATTCCATTAGTCCCATTGTAGATAATGCAACTTTGCTGTGCACAAAATACTCTGTTCTAGTTGTTCAATTGTTTGCAAACACTTTGCTCTGCACAAAACATTCTCTTCCAATTGTTCAATTGTTCCAATTGATCTAGTGGGTTCCATTTCATCAGAGGCAGTGTCAGGGAATCTTTGTATCAACCATACATGAACAGTGTTGGCAGCAAGAAAGTTCCACAGGGCCATTTTTTAAAAGGCTTCACTGGGATCGGTGAGAAAACCTGTCTCATGCCTACACTCTCCCAGAAGCACACATATATGTTTGTAGGCACGCTTCTAACTTGAGAATGGCTGCTACTGTCTTTTCTTACACTTTTAAAATTACTGAATGCTACCTAGACTGGTCATTTCAAAATATATGGGGAAAGGATGCCTGAGGAGGGAGGACCCCTGCCCATGCCATGCCTACTCTACAAATACTGCGCATACTTGTAGATATTTTATAACAAGCTTTTTATACACATAAAAAGCATTTTAATGGCAGACATGATGCATAAATTTACCATCTCTGATTTTGTGACCAAACGAAAACCTGTTTCTATAGCAAGTCTATATAAACAAGAGTTCATCTTTAGCTTCCGAACCAAAAGCCGCCCATCATGACTGCAGAAATTATTACTGTTAACATCTGTTGATTTTACTGCAACTTTGTAGCACAGCTTGAATTCTTGCTGGAAATGTATCAGCTTACGGAGAAATGTTTGTGACGTACTGTATCTGAATTTGAGTCTAAAAGCCACTATCCCATCAATGCGATTAGTATTTACCCTGGAAGACGAGTGAACAAAACAGCAAGAGTCTCATCACCCGAGGACACAAGAACTCAACTAAAGCTAGACATCGTGGCCAAGATTAGTTTTTGTAATCTTGCCCTTGAGGAAGAAGGTGACTGTAAACTGACAGGTTAAACCAAATGAAGATTAAAGAAGGAGACACCGACTGAGTGAATCAAGCCAAAGATTTCAAAATGAAATTCTTTCTGGGCTCTAAATTATTTTAGAGACATTTTGCAAATAGAAAAGTAAAAAGACATTGTGAGTGCACAAAATGATACTCCATTAACTCTTTCCTCGCCAATTACAGACATGTCTAAAATACCCATTAATGCAAATGCAGGCGTGTCTTTAATTCTCTTTCTACAGCCCTCAGACTTGAATGCATTTACTTTTACTTAAGGCTGATGCAAGACTGGAACTGCGCATTTCTGCTGCAGCGCAACTGCTCCCAATGCTTCTATTACATAGAAACATAGAAACATGATGACAGAAAAAGACCACATGGCCTATCTAGTCTGTCCTTCCATATCAACAACTACAACAGTCCCCTTTTTCCCTTTAGAGATCCTCTGTGTTGGTCCCATGCTTTTTTGAATTCAGTTACTGTCCTCATCTCTACCATCTCTACCACCTTGATCATAGGTGATACATATGAAAATTGCAGTTAATGAACTTGCTAAACTGGACTTGCTTCTCTCATTCTTTTCCTTTTGTGGTTGTGTTGACTTAGTTTCCATGACTGGATTGCCAAATGATGAAACATCTGACCCTGTGCAAGGCTGTGTCCTCCCAGTTGTTGAGGGTGTCCTTTAATTTCATCTTCCTTCTCATCTGTGTTCATTTTTCAGTTAATCAGAGAGAATAAAGCTGGGAATCTAAATGTCTTCCATCTTTATGATATGGCCTGGCTACAGAAGCTCAGCTTTCACCACTATTCACTCCACAATAGAGATCTGGGATCTTCACTATCTTTCCGTCTAATATAGCAGATGGATCTCAAGTGGCACTGGTGAAATTACTTGGGTTGTCCGAAGTGTCTGGGCTAGAGCATTTAAAATTCACATCAGTACAGCAGTGTAGACAGAACAGTTGCCTGGTACACTTTGATCTTAGTGGGCCATTGCACCCTCTGTCATTCCATAAATAAAGACAGATTGTACTAAAGGGAGAACTTGCCTCTGCACTGTGCTCTATAACCTCATAGTCAGTGTTGGTAGAGTTAGAAAGAATACAGCTGAGCTAAGAGAATTTAGGTGACATTTTGGAAGGAGCAAGAAGAAGCTGGGATGTCCAGGACATGGCATCCAAAATTCAGGGGGAGTGGCAGCAGTGAAGGGAGGCATGTCTGCATGCCATCTGAAATTGCTCTGTCTCCATCCTCAAAAGATGGATATCCCAGCAGACAGGTCTGGTGATGGGCCCATGCAGTTCTCAAGGATAGATTCATGCATGCCAGTAGCCCATATCAAAAATATAAACATCCCCAACATGAATGCCTGCCAGATTGGGTAATTGAATGTCCCAGTTGGTGCATAGTACAATGGAGGCGGCCATGTTCTGCATCATATATGTCCCAGTCTGCTCTTTTGCAACATCAGATGTGCAGTAGCAGGATGGGGGAATGAAAGCACTGCCTAGAAACATGCTGGTTGCATTGACATGATAAAACGTGCTGTGCAAGAGAGAGCACATTTCCCTCTTCCCCTTGTAAGCATTGCTGCCATGAAAAGAGAACTTTTATACCTCTTGTGCATTATGTGATGCAGGTTTAGGCATCAACGTCTCAGCAGCCAAGACCGCCATGCATGACCCATTCTGAAATTGTGTGGGGATGTGCAACTCTGTCAGATCACCCAGGCCATGCCTCTACCCTGCCCCCATAGACCTTGGATATTCTTACACTGGGGACATCCATGCAGCCACCTTTCTAAAATGGTTCCAGGAATGACTCTGTGCCTTGGACATCTGGATATCCATTTTCAGATGTCCAAACCATGAATAGTGTTTCTAAAATAACCCCCTTTATCAGTTGCTTTCATTTCAATGTCCTCATTGAAAACAGTAGGTTTGATATAGGACTTAAATCAGACTGATGTGAGACCAAAGTATCTTGCTGCCTGGGTAAGCTGGTGTATGGTAACCTTGATGCTCTCCAATGAACAGTGCTCAGTCAACTGCAAACAACTAGTCCCTGACTATTGGTTCCACCACCCTGGGCAAGTCTATAGATATCTCAGGTTAACAATCCTCCACTTGATCACAACCAAATGTAAACACCTCAGTCCAGGTCTTGGAAGGCACCCAAGAAGCATCATAATCAAGACAATTAAGAAGAGTGCTGGTGCTAATATTCAGCCTTGTTTTGTGCCATCTGAGATTGGGAAGGGATAAAAGAATTCACAGCATTCCTGTACTTTGACCAGCATCTTTTCTGAAAAGATCTAATAAAGGAAACAAACGTCTGGGGGCAGCCAAATTTCTGGGGAATTTTCCAGAGGTCACTGCCATTCTCAGGTCAATAAAGATCATATGTAGATCCTGATTTTGCTCGACACTTTTTAAAATCTTCCTAACTAAGATTACCATGTCAATTTTCCCTTGGCTATGTCCAAATCTGCACTAAAGTGACTGATTTGTTAGAAACTGGTTGAGTGGAAGACAATGAAGGGCAGTAGTAAATAAAGTTCATTTTGAGGAAAGAAGGAGTTACAGCGATGTGCTACAGGGATCAGTCCTTGGTGTGGTTCTTTTCAGCATTTTCAGAAGCAATGCCCCCAACATCTGTAAAGGATCGAGACAAGATGAGGAATGGTCTAGAGTTTGGCAGCTAACATTTAAAGTTAAAAAGTGCAGGTTCATACATTTGGGTTGGAAAAAACAACAAAAAAGGGGTACAGTATAGAGGGTGAAGTACTTCTGTGAACAAAACAAGAATGAGATCTGGGGACAGGGCTGGTTGGCTAGGGTAGCAGACCCCCGGGGGTGGCACGGCACACATGTTCTGCCGTCCCCTTGTGCTGAGCCAAGCCCAGCATGCTGCTGCCCCCCCCTGATTCCGGCAGTGGGGTCAGCTCAGTGGCAGCAACAGGCGGCCATGTGCTTAGGCACACATGACCTGCCACTTCTGACCCCTCCGAAGTTGTGTCGGAAGGGTCAGAAGCAGCAAGCCATGTGTGCTGAAGCACATGGCCTGCCGCTGCCGCTGAGCCGTCCCCCCCCCCCCCCGACCCTGCCATCAGAATCAATGGCAGTGTGGCTCAGCACTGGGAAGGGGGGAGGGCAGTGAGAGGTGGTGTGGGAGGGGGTAGAGGGGGCGGCATGCCAAGGCCTCTGCCTACGGTGGCAGAAATCCTTCAGCCAGCCCTGTTGGGGTGATGATATCTGATGATCTTACACTGACCAAACAGGTACATAAGGTGAAGGCAAAAGCCTGAAGATGCTTTAGTGGAATGACCAGCGGTAAAAGGAAGGTGATGTTGCATTTGTATAAATCTCTAGTGAGACCTCATTTGGAGAATCGAGAACAATTCTGGAAGCAGCATCTTCAAAAAAGATATTCACTGGATGGAGTGGATCCAGAAACCAGTTACCAAAATGGGCAGTGGTCATCATAGAGCACTTAGGGACAGACTTAAAGAACAAAAGTTGTATATCCTTGAAGAACAGTGGGAAAGGGGAGAAAAGATAGAGACATTTAAGTACCGCTCAGCTTTAGCAGTAACATTCCACAGACCCCACTGCATGAGAGGTATAAGGGCAGGCCAGTAGCCCTTGAAGCACTGTGAAATGGGGGAGGAGGGGGATTGAAATGACAGGATGCTGTCATGAAGCTTGCAAGCTATCTAGACATTGAATATAGAAGGAGGCATCCCTTGCTTCTTTATAAGGGAGCTGGTGCATTTTCAGAGAGGGATTTACTCCACTCATTGTATAAAATGGTGGTTTAAAAATAAGTCGAGAAAATAGTGGTATATATAGCTTGATACTGTGAATCTCAGTCGTGTGGGTCTTGTGTGGCTAATTGTCTCTCAGCTAAAACCTATCAGATGCTATTTAAAAAGCTGGAATTATTTAATTTTATTTTATTTGCTAATCATTAATATGAAATTTAATTAGCAATTTACTGCTAAGAAATGGAATAAAATAAAGCAACAGCAGACCCGCAGCAAACTGCATTTCCAATGTGTCAGAAACCTCTTTCCTCTCTTCTCCCCCCAAAATAATGCACTCACTTACAGGGAATGATGGCAAGCCCTAATGAGTTTTCATAATTCTGCTACTTTCCCTCCTAATTGCAGTAGACTCCAGCCTATAATTATAGGGGTTGTTCTTGCTTTTTAACATTCTAATTGGGAAGCAATACATGATGCTTGCAAGAAAAATGCAGGTATCTGTAAAGATAAGTCACTTTATTATTCACACCTCTTTAGAACAATTGTCCAAAAACGATTCTTGCAAAAGAATAAATCCCTGCATTAGGAATCAGCCGGAGTCTAGCTCATTGTTAGGCATGCTCAGAAAAGGAAGGAAGACTCTGTAAAGTGGTGAAATAAATGCACACAGGTCCCTAACAATTCCATGACCTCCAGTCAAATTGACTCTATTTTATCCTGTAGGTTGTCAGTTCAGAGGCAAGCCATATGGTTATACACAGAGCACGGGCACTTCCCCAACCAGCATACTGTACTTTACCTCAGTAGAGGGTGATAATTATGCCAGAAGGGAAAAGCCGCCGATTCTACAAGTATAAAGGTGACTTTGATGACTTTCCCCATCCACAGCAATGATTAATTCATCTTTCACATGCTAATGTTTTCCTGTATTCTTCCAGTAATAAATAACCAATATGCTTTAATGCCTTGTTATTATTCATCACTTTCTCATATTTATATTTGATATTTTGCTACAGAGGAATTATATTTGATTATTCTAGCCAGGGCACCTCCTATTAAGAGGAAGCCTTTTTTCTCCAGGCAAAGCTACTAACAATAATTAATAATGTATGCTTTCATATGAGCAGAAAAACTGCAACTCATAAAAAATAACCACAAAGAAAGGGAAGCAAAACTTTAAATGGCATCTATGCTTTAGTTTAGTTTTCCTACCATCTTGCATTTACCCTGTTATATGTTCTAAGGAAATGAAAGAAGTTCATAAGGAAAATGTGTCAGGATATTCTGAGCTTCGGTGATCAGTGGCGAAAGCTGGCTTTAGTACCAGAGAAGTTGCAGTATCTCACCGTTCATTGATTGGATGCTGAAGGTCATAAGGACATCAAGCAAAATCTATTTGAACATGAAATGACAATGCAGACTGAATTCAAAACAACAAAGTTTTCAAGCCATACTTTTTGTTGCTTAACCCTTCCCTGCGGTGTCCCACTTTGCGAGCGCATCTCAGAACAACTTTTAGGATGTTTTACCTATCCCAGATTCCCGTTTGCATTTTAAGAAAGCTCGCGTATGGCGTAAGGATTAGCAGTGGTTATCTAATAATTGTTACATGGAATCTCTGGAAGGAGACAGGCAATGACGCTGATGGTAGGGCAGTCACTGGACAAAATGGAGCCCCAGGCAAGGGTTGCTTTCAGTGCCACCCTTTCCCTTTCAGGCTCACATGCTTGCAAATTGAAAAAAGTGGCATGCAAACAGTGCCCTCACCCCCCCCCCCCCAATGTAGTGCCCATGGTGATCCCCTTGTTGCCTATCCCTTGTGAGGGTCCTGCTAACAGTGGTTCACACTTGAGTTCTCAACCAGGCCTGCTTTTCAGGGTAGTCAAAATAAATACATTTATCTGGTGTATTTACTATAGAGAGAGAGGGAGGGCAAATTATTGTGTGAAGGATATACTACAGTAGAGCTCTGTTTATCCAGAATAGTCAGGATCAAGATCATCCCAGGTAGGGCCAGTCCAACCATCAGGCAAATTAAATGACTACCTAGAGTGACAGCTTATAGTGGGCAGCAAAGAGCGGAGTATTCAAAGCTAAATAATAGATTCCTGCAGCCAAGAGGGGCTTAAGGCTTACGGTTCACCTAGGCTGTCAATACCTTGCACCAACTCTGGGGCAGGTCCTGATCCCATGTAATGGATGTTAATGGATAATGGAAATTCTGGATAATGGACATTTCTGATAAAAGAAATCAGGATTTTTTTTCACATAACAGATCATGGGAAGCTAACCAATTTTCAGTTAATCTAAGTTTTTCTGGGTAATACATCAATGGCTATGATCTTTTGGATAATTAGAGTTTCCAGTAAATGGATCTCCAGATAAATGTTGATAGATATGGTTAATCTGCACAGCAAATTTGATTCATATGCATAAAAGGGTAAGCCTGTAGATGCAATAAACAATGCGCCTTCCCACAACATGGCCTGAGGCGAAGGAGTGAGGAAGGGGTTAGGGTTTTGCTCACGCCTTTTTCAGTAGTAGCTTAGGTGTGTTACCTTCAGGTACAGTAGGTATTTTCTTACCCCAGTGGGCTTACAATCGGATTTGAACCCGAGGGTTAAATGACTTGCCCAATATAGAAACATGATCACAGGAAGCAGCAGTGGACCTCAAACCATGACCTTTCTGCTTCTCATAGGCTACTCCTCCACTCACCTGGGACGTGATGAGGATGACATGCTGTGCAGAGGGAGGGGTTTTATAGGGTGGGGCTTGTAATAACAGAGGGACTAAGCTTGGTAACTGGGAGAAGGGCACTCATGGAGCTAGTGATATGCAGGGGAGCGGGCACCTTGGAGATTTATAAATTAATAAAAAAAATGGTGAGCTGTGGCCTTTATTTAGATGTTTTTTTAAATTTAATTCCCATCCAAATAGGCTTCAGGAGAGTTACAGACACAGTCAACATCAAAATAAAAATGTAAGCATGCAAAGAAACAAAATATTTCACCATGCTGATCAAACCTTAAAGCTTGTTTGTTTTTCTGGTTTTAATGTGCACTAGAACAATGTGGCCTGAATTCAAATGGTGAAAAAATGATGAAACCAAAACCAAACAAATAGCAAAAAGAAATATTTTGCCTCTACAACACTAAGAAAAAAAGACAGACTAATATGGCCATTCCTCAGACATTTTTCAACACTGAGAAGGAATCTGAAATTCTAGGAATTCAAATTCACGATTTGCCTCAACAGGTCCAAGTCAAACACATTTGTGATCTAGAGGCAGTACCTCTGGCAAGCAACCAAAAGGTATTCCTATTCGTTAAACTGAAGAAGCTCTATTATATTTCTGCTGCTGCAATTAACTGTCACCACTGGAAGAGCTTCATCACCAAGGTTTGAATCTTCTTATAATCTATTATTTAGGAAAAATGAAGGGCTAACTATAGAGCTGCAACGATATGCAATGCATTGAAACAGACTTCACAAAAGTTTCCTTAAATGGTAATAAAATGACACTGACTAATTTGATATCACTCTCTTTCATCATACTGGATGGGAAAAGCACAACCCATAGGACAGAGTTAAGAAGTAACCTGGCCAACTAAATGACACTAGGCCTGGGGCATCACTTCCCCTGATTTGCAGCCAATGGACCCCTGTCAGATGGTCCTTGCCCAAAGCTAGAAAAGACTATGTATGGTTTATGGTTTATTTAATATTTGCTATACTGCCTTGCAATAGATGCACAATAGTTTACAATTATACTAAAAACACGGAAACAAAAAAGAACTCTATAATTTCATGACAGAAAAAAGAAAGAAAGGGAGAGTAGAATCAACTTCAGATGAGATTAATGTAATCCCCCGCCCTGAAAATCATGCAGCCTAACAAGCTTGCTCAAAGAAGTGTCTCTTGAGTGCAGCTCTAAAGTTCTTATAGGACGGCTGTAAGTGAAGGTGAGGGGGTAACTATTCCAAAGAATTAGGGGCTAAAGAAGAAGGCAGATTGTCTGGTCAATTCAAGTTTGGCTTTAGAAGTGGGGGGAAGGGAGGGACAGAATATGTAGATGATTTTGGTGAACCAAGCATAGTGTATGGACCAGAGCATATAAAGCGAAAAATGAGGACAAATAGTTGGGGAAACTTTTATAAAGTGCTCTGTTGGTGAGTGTCAAAATATTAAAAGAATTTGGGAGGAGATAGGGAGCCAGTGATGTTGCAGGAGAAGAGGCATTACGCAGTCAAATCTGCGAGCATGGGATAGAAGTCTAACAGCTGTGTTTTGTATAAACTGTAAGCACTCGAGGTCAGATACACAGAGGATGGCGTAAATAGTGCTGTAGTAATCAAGGCGTGCAATAACTAAAGCCAGAATAACTGTAATTTGAGCTGGGGTATCCCAGAAAGGGGCTGAGAGCACAGAATTGGCACAAAGCAAAGAAGCAGCTTTTAACCACGGCACAACTGGATTGATAAAAGAGAGATCAGTGTCAAACAGAACACCAATATATTTGAAAGTGGGGGTGAGTGAAATAGGGTGACCGTCAAGAAGGGGTGCGAAAGTGAGAGAACCGATCCTCCATTCAACAAGTGGCCGTAGTTTTGCAAGCGTTCAGTTTGAGGCCGTTGCCATGTAACCAGGCAGCAACTTTTCCTAGACAATGGTTGATGCAGATGAGATCTTGGGGCCTGTATTCAGAGTATGTCACCAAAACAATGTCATCCATGTAATGATATTCACCAATACCAGATTCTTGAACCAAAATCGCTAAGGGGCTCAGACAAATGTTGAAAGGAAGGGGGCCAACACTGAACCCTGTGGGACACTGCATATAAGGGGTGAAAGATAACTGCCAACCTGAAATAAGTGATGTGCAAGAAATTTATCTGCTGGATTTAATATACCGCCAATAGTGATGTACAAGGCTCCAAGTTTAACACAGAAACATTACATTCAAAAGGGAGGGAAATGAAATTGCATAACAAATTAAAGAGAAAAGAGCTCATTTATTGCTAAGACAAAATAGGGAGGGCAAGGAGATTGCTAGAGAAGAAGGAAAAGTTTGTCATTGAAGAGCTTGTGTGAAGATCCAGGTTTTTAAGGCCGATTTAAATTTTTAATGAAGTGAACCAAGAAAGATTGCGACTATGGAGGCTTCTGTTATGCACGCGAATGAGGAGAATATTGTAATCAACCAGGTCAAAAGTGGCAGGTAGAAAAATTACCTTTGCTGTGTTACTTGGCCTGTGATCCTAGAATATGTGCATCTCACTGAGGGGGGATGTTAAAATCATTTCATTACTGTGACTGGGCCAAAAAACAGATTGGCGTGGGTGTAGGATATGAGTTTACTCAATGTTTTCCAAAACAAACAACATGAAGGAGGTAACACTTCCGCAGTAGGATCAATCACCACACAAAAGGAGTGGAAAAACAGACCAGGCCTTGTAAACATTTTTTATTCTGAACAGCCCGATTTGGCCAAGTTTCGGTGGTAAAGCCTTTGTCAGGGGTATAAAACAATAAACACGGAAAACACATAAAAAATATACAGAAGCTGAATTAAATTATCATCCATAGAAAAAGTAGTAAAATGATTCTCTAAAAAAGACATACCAGACTCAAAATATAATGAAAAAATCTCCTAAGAAGGATGTATCATAAAATCAGCATACACTAAAAGAGGAGTAAAAAATCATAAATTCATAAATAATATTCAAGTATCAATACATATAGCATCAGCAGACAAAAAATGATATGAAAACACAATAAGGACAAGCTAGCAAAGTTCCATAAGTGTAAACTAGTCTAAAAAGAGGCAGCATAGTAACAAAACTAAGGTAAAAAATGCCATACAATTGATGAGTCAGTTCTGCTTAAATAAATAAATATATTTAAAGTTAAAAGAATGATAATAAAACAATATATTCACTTTACAAAAGTTGTGGAAGGATAACAATCAATCAGAGCATAAACGTAAAAATCTTCCAAAACTTCAGCACTGACTACGGCAAGTCCCTATTATTGTAAAGAGCTATATAGAACTTGGTAGCATAACCTACAGGATCCCGGAGAGGGCTAACATGCGTTATCCAAGAGGGATACAAAATAGCATACTCAATCTTGCAAAAACATTTAAGGCTAATCCTGATCATAACGACCATTTTCATAAAAGGTAGATGCACATTGGTGGCCTGCAGCTTCAATAAAAGTACACACTCCTCTCCAAATAAACAAAAGTCAACACAACACAATATATATGCAGCCCAACTGCAACATCTCCCGCTCATTCAGAATATCATGTCTCATCTACGTGGATGATGTGCTTCTATTCACTCCAATCAACGTACTAAAACCAGACTACACTACATTAATCACCTGCTTGAATTCAATCTCAGACTGGCTGCTTACACAAAATCTCCGAATTAATTTCAAAAAAAACAGAAGTCCTGATCGTCACAAGGAACAAAGACTTCTCTCCTCCACCAACTCTAAGAACAAGAGATGCCGATCTACCACTCAAAACCTCAATACGTTACCTGGGTGTCATACTTGACCAGCGGCTTGAATTCAAAGAACATATAAAAAATACTGTAAAAGTCATCTACCATAAGATCAGGACACTCCGACACCTCAGACCTATGCTTGAACCATGCTACTTCCGCACAACTTTCCAGGCATTAGTCACTCCTCACTTCGACTACGCAAATATCGTACTATACGGCCTACCCAAGAGCATGCTGCATCCACTTCAACTGGCCATGAATACAGCGGCCAGGGCCCTATATGGAGCCTCAAGGAGTCAACATATTACTTTCATCCTATTCGAACTTCACTGGCTCCCAATATCATGCAGGATTCTATTCAAAGCCCTCATTTTGACCTTCAAAGCTTTCCATCAAATATCACCATCCTCGTTGTCCGACCTCCTGCATCACACACAGAACACCAGATCTAGACGATCCATAACAGATAACATGCTAACAGTCCCAAAAGACCTCACAAAACTCACCCAGACAACTACTTCAAGAGCATTCTCATCCTTCGCCCCCAGATGCTGGAATGCGCTGCCACCTAGCATTAGATCACAACAAGACCTATCTCAATTCAGAAAATCTCTAAAAACACACCTCTTCATACAACACTTCTCACAATGTACTGGCTCCCCTACCCCTCCAACACAAACCAATGATCATGGCTAGTCGAATAAGTTCCTGAAAATTCACTACCTATTCCAGGTCAAAACCTCACAGACCCCCACCTTTAGAACGCAAAACATTTGAGAATCTATTGTAAATAGTTGTGAATATCTGTTATTTATTTTAACCCCAGTTATCCATGTTTTTATATCCTGTTACCTGTAAACTTGACATATGTTTTATGCTTAAGTACAAAGTTGTTAAAATGTAAACCGCGCAGATGTTAAAAGTGCGGTATATAAAAGCTGTTAAATAAATAAATAAATAAATATAGTCAGAGAAATATACTTACAGATTAAAGAACCGCAACAACTGGTGCCAAAAGAAACAGGATGCTGCGCATGCGGAAGGGTTAAATATGCATTAGTGTGAGAGCAGACTGGAGGAAGCAAGATGGCGGTAGAGTCTCATGCAGGCACTGACGCCCTAGCATCTGAATCTCTGCTGGCTGCTGTGTGGTGCTTTCAGCGCCGATGGGGTGAAGAAAGCGAAAGCAAACTCATCTACCCTCGGGTGAGCGTGGTTCCACCTTGCCAGGACAGAGAACACTGGCCGTTTGTGGATTTTCTGTAGCTCATGCTGAAGCTGCATCTTTGATCCACAGGAAATGTTTCTTTCGCACCTGAGTACATCAGGGGTTTTGCTTTCCTTCATCAGCTGACCCCCCTGCCGTAACCCAGAAGTGTTTCTTCGGCTGGTGTTGTGCACCCTCCAGCTTTCCGACAAGTACATCACTGCAGGGGAGTGAAGAGGGCTCACAGCCATGTTAGTGCAGGATCTTGGGGCAGCCGTTGGACGTGGAGACGCAGTTGGATCATCCGCTGTGAGTGAGGCGTTATTTCTGGCAGCTTCGGGGCCTGCACCTGCTTTGGGATCTTGGAGTTTGGTAAAGCCCACTAAGATTACCATGGAAGCACTGTGGGATTCTGTGACTACTGTTAATGGGTCCCTACAAAATTTTGCTGTGACTGTAAGTACTGAGATTTCTGCAATTAAAAATGATGCCTCTGCAGTCTCTAGATCGCCGAAGGACTAGGAGGTGAAGCTGGCCCGATTTGAGGAAAAACTTGTCCAGTTTTGTGAACTTCAGGTGACCCAGCTGAAAGACAGGACTGTGATTGCTAGGAAGACTGAGTATCTCGAGAATCGAGTCCGTAGTAATAATCTTCAGTTGCTTAATTTCCATAGGTCTCCTATTCAATATACCCAGGAGATGGTGCGCAGATACTTCAGGGAGGAATTAAAGCTTTCACAGGAGGATATGCCCGATCTGACTAGAGCCCAGTACCTGTCGATTGGACCTAGTAACTGGAACGTTTCCTTGCAGAGTCCTCTCAGAACAAGAGATCTGTCTGGCTTCCTTGAGAGCTCCCTGGAGGTGATTACGGCCTGTTCCACCCTCCTGATAAATTTGGCTCTTGAGTCTGATAAATCGTTAATTCTTAGAACTTATTTCAAAAATTTCAGTGAGATGTTTCTGGTTTCTCATGTTCATATTTTCCCTGATTTAGCTAGAGATACCCAACTTAGAAGGAGAGAAGTCCTGGGATACAAGCCCGGGGTTCTCTGCTTGGGTGGGTCATTTGTGTTGAAGTTTCCTGCAAGATGTCATGTTTGCTATAAAGATAAGATATATTTGTTTTTGGAGCCCCGGCAATTGATGGAATTTTTGGCTGTTAGGGAAGATACAGTTGTTACAGTTTTGTCCCATACGGCTGACACCTAAGTCTCGCTCTACCATTGGCAGCTTTGTTTCTTATGTAAAGGGGATGGTTTTCCTTCTGTGTATTGATTTCCGGGAGCCTCCTTCAATTTCCTTAAGTTTGTGGTCTAATGAATGATCTATTTATTTTCCCTAAATTTAATCCTTAATGGTTATTGTTTTTGTACTATGTTCTTGATCATTCATGTTTATGCCTGGATGTATGTTGTTTAAATGTAAATAAATATCAAATTAAAAAAAAAATATATATATACACACACACACATTAGTGTGTGCAGGGAGTCCATCTGAGAAAATCAGAACTAGGGAAGAAAACAAGCTGCAAATGAAAACTGGTTCATTGTGTGTAGTGACCACTTAAAAATATCTAAACCAAGACAAGAGGGTATAGAGAGGCAAAAACAAAAAAGAAAAAGAAAGTATAATATATATTTTGAAGTGCTACATTCGTGTTTGCGGATGCCTCAAGGGCTTCAAAAGACAAAGCCAGGGAGAGCCACAGCAGTATTGAACTTATATGTAAATACATAATATAAAAAGAGGAATATTAAAACTCATTAAGGATAAAAATAAAAACAAAAATTAAAAAGACTTACCCAAAAGGTAGCTAGAGTGTATAGGAAATAGTGAAGTACAACAGTCATACAAAAATAATAAAACTATGAAAATAGATAACATGTCTACATATGGAGATTTCTTAAAAATGAAATCTACTAACTACAATAATAAAAGCCTCCAAATAAAAGGAAAGAGGAGGGGGAAGGGAAAGGAAGGGGATGGGGGAAGAGAGAAGGGGAACAAAAGAAAAAAGGGAAAGGGGAGAGGAAAGGAAAAGGAAGGGGGAGGGAGAGGGAGAGGGAGAGGGGAGAGGGGAAAGGGGAAAGGGGAAGGAAGGAGGAACTAGGTTTTTAAGGCCGACTTGAATTTTTTATGAAGTGAACCAAGAAAAATGTGACTATGGAGGCCTCTGTTATGCAAGCGAGTGAGGAGAATATTGTGAGCAACCAGGTCAGAACAAGCAATACAGCAAAGGTAATTCTTCTGTGATTCAGGAAAATGTGTACTATAACTCACTGACAGAGGATGTTAAAATCATTTCTGTAGTGTGAGTGGGCCAGAAACCAAATTGGCGTGGGTGTGAGTTTACGTAATGTGATTGGACAACTGAGAGACGACCGACAGTCGGTGAGTTTAGATGTGTTTGGTAAATTGGAGACGAGGTGGTAGTTGGCAGAATTAGATAGATCTAGGTTTGTTTTCTTCAGAATTGGGCAGATGAGAGCTTTTTTCCAAGAATTCAGAACCATATCAGAGGAAAAACTGTGGTAAGAGCAATCGGAAGAAGGACAAGGGATTGGTCACCAAGCCAGGATGATGGACTTGGGTCCAGGGAACAAGTTGTCTTCCAAGTGGAAGGGACAAGTGTAGAGGCTTGAATTAATCTTAAATCCTGCACAGAAGAAACAGGAAATAAAATCAGTCTGACCTTTGCAGGTCAAAACACTTTCACTTCCTCTTTGTATTTTGTTTGGGCAGGAAGATAAAGCTGAAGAGAGAAAAGAGGATAGCACACCTCCCGCACGTAGTCTAATTATTTTCAATAGGTGCAGTTCGTACTATTAATTTTGGAAATAAGGCTTATTTGTGCAAAGTAAGCTTCTCAAAGTGGGTTTGAATGCTTATAGAAAACAATAATAATTATTGCAAAATAATGCTAACCATGCACCAAGCTCAGGATAAAACAACTCTCCAACTCCTTGCACGCAAAGATGCTTATATTCTCCATTACATGTAAAAGGTCTAGGGAAATGTTTTGTAATCACAGTCTTTGAGAGCCTCGAATAGGTCCGGATTTCAGAATATCCCTAATGACTATGCATGAAATAGAATTGCATGCACACCATCTCCAATATATGCAAATCTATCTCATGCATATTTATTAGGGACGTCCTGAAAACCTGACCCATTAGCGGCCCTAGAAGACCAGGAGTAAATATCACTGGTGTTGGGAATGCATACTTAGCATATAGGAAAATGTAGGAGCCTGCATGCAGCTTTCAGTGTCTTCACCTAATTTAAAAAAAGGGTGTTTCCATCAAATGGAAGAAGCAGGATTCAAATACATATTATGACTTTGAGATGGAACCGAGGAAGAAAGAGCAATTGTCCACTGTAGGGATGATGCTGAAATCCAAATCTAACTCTTAATAATCACTGATACACTATTAGCACTAAGATCCTAGGCAAAGAAGAGGCTTTAAATTGCCCTATACAACTATGTTGAAAAGGGGCGAGTGTGAGTGTTTTTTTTAGGAGGAAAACAAGGAGAACTTAGGAGAGAAAAACAAAGGCTAAATAGTTTGATCTATATAGCTAGAAAGTCTGTACAACCAATGTAACTGGTATAGTTGGGTGCTACAGTTCACAAAAACATGTTACTAGTCGAGAGCTCATCTTGTGTGACATCCTACTGTACTGCTCAGCGAAACTTCATCATCTGAACCACTACAGCGAGCCCAGAAGGGAAACAAACTCTTGTTTCAGTTTAAAAAACAAACTGATTCAGTTTTTCCAGACTCACAGGAAGCTCCTTTCTACTTCTCAAACTTGTCTCAAGCAAATAAAAAACAAAAAATACCTTTTTTAAAATTTAGAACCTGAGAATCTGCAGGTTACTTTCAACAGGCTACAGGGGAAATAAAATAACTGAGACTACATATAAGAAAAGAAGGAAGGAGACCCGCCGGTGGTAAGAAAAGCAACCATTTGATAACCAGCTCTCTGAAATAATGGAACTAAACCTTTGCCAAAAATAAATGGATCGAGCTTCCATCCAGGCGCTGAAAGCAATCAAGTTGTCTTTCCGATCTGCATCGAGGGAGACAACAGTGTGTATGTTTTACCACTCATAGTCACGGATCAGCAAACAAGGTGAAGGAAGGGGCAAGTCACTGATACAGGACAAAGCTATCATAAGATCAAAGAGTTAATTCCTTTGCTGTGCCAGAAAACTGTTAGTCCCTCCTTCACTAGTTACTGAGCCTAAGATGTCTTAAATTTACTACCAACTAAACACTGTACAAGTCTCAACCAAATCATTTGATTTAGTTAGTTCTTCACCACCCTGTCTGTGGTATCAAGGATATCTCTAGAAGCCAGGACTGGATTTAGGCATGGCAATATAGGTACACGCCTAGAGCGCCGAATTCTGAAGGCATCCAAAAACTGAAGCTTGGGACTATCCAGCCTACATTGTCTGGGAGACTTCTGTCCCCACCTCTCCTCTGCTTATGAGTGCTGTTATCTTAAATCTGGCCCTGCTAGAAGCCTCACAATCTGGGAATGCAAGTCATGAGATGTTGGCAGAATTGATGCTCTCCAGGCACCCGAATGAAATTGTTCGTGCTATGTAAGACAAACGGTGCAAGCAAAGCCCTGCTCTAGAATCTGCCATTCCATAAACCATGTCTCGTGCTTGATTTCAAGCACCAGGATTACCTGGATTGCAGGAAATTGTGACTTGCCCGTTTCTCTGTTAGGGCCTTATTCAGAAAGGACTTTTCCTATTCTGTGCCCATGAGAAAAATCGTTCTTGAACAAGGCCCATAGTCTGCTCTTTTTCATATCGGTTTCCATGGCACCTCTTCTTATTTTTGCTTTACTTTTTAACAAAGGGTATGCAGTTTTTATGAAGGCCTTCTCGTGGTTTTAAATTCTCCTTCCTTCCTGGTGTTCACACCTGCATGCTCATACCACCCTCTTGCTCTCCGCGCATACTGTAACACCAAAGCCCTGGTTTGATTACATTTTTAGTGGTAGGGGTAGCAAGAGAGAACATTTGTAAAGCTTGGAAAACATATATCTCCTCAAAGTGAAGCAAATATCAGTTGAAGTGGAGGGCACTGGACAGCGCTAAGAAGTGAAGTAAAAACATTTTCATGAGTGTCACTGATTTTAAGTTTTATTTCCTTTTGCAAGTCGACAAAAGAGGCCTAATACTGAAACAGGAACTATTGTGGCAAGCACACTGTTTCTAATGCTGGGGTTTTCAATCCTTGTCCTCAAGTACCTCTTAGGCATTCATGATTTCAGGATATCCATAATGAATATGCATGAAGAGGATAGGCAAATTTCACCTCATACTGTACATATGGGACATCCTGAAAACCCAACTATTTGTGGAGGTCTCAGGACAGGGTTGGGATGCCCTTACTAGATTGTCTACTTGGCCTTTGATGAAAGAGAGATATACAGGAAAACATAGGAGCATTCACCCAGTTCTAAGTCCTGCAAGCAGAAAAGTACATTATGGGTGAAGCTGAAATTTGTCAGAATAAGAAGTGTTCTTGCTGAGATGAATCTAAGCTCATTTCCCATTATGGCATTGGCAGGAACCTACCCCCAACACACTTTTTCAATGCATTGCTGGATCAAGGAGCCAGTGAGATAACGCCTAAGGAGTAATTAATTAATGAACAAGCATACAAAGATATAATACAGAGGACCTTACTCAAGAAGGATTTTTTTTCCTAGTCTGCTTCTATGAAACAAATTTTTTAGGGGAAGAGAACAAAAATTACATTTTTTGAGGATATTGTTGGTATGTTCTTCATTCATAGAGACCAGTGCAGTATTTTGTCGTTTAGTATGCAAAGCATCATTTGAAAGCGTCTTGCATCCATAAATAAGGGAGCGAAAGGGAAACAGATTCAGTTCATACCTTTCTCAGAGTTCGAGGTGAGTTACATTCAGGTACAGTAGGCATTTTGTTGTGCCCAAAGGGCTTACAATCTAAGGGGCATGTTTACTAAAGCACGCCACTCAGGTAAGTACAAGGTTAGCATGCATTTTTGGCACCATGCTAAAAAGCAATATGGTGCCCTGCACAATAAGAAACCCATGCTGCTCAGGGAGACGCATATAGACAGCCCCTGGTTGTTCCTGCTGTAGTGCTGCTAGTGCAGTCCTTCAAAGCCTGAACTGGAGGTGCTCAGTGAGGAGCAACTACTACCATCACAATGGGGTGTGGTAGTTACTCCCCACAGCAGCTTTAATGAAATGAGCCGCACTAATGTCCCCTCCATCTAGCATGGTGCCCTCTGCTAGCAAGGTGGCCCAAATCTGCATTACTAGTGTGGGGTTTCGTAAACATGACCCTAATTGTACTAGAGGCAACAGAGGTTAGGTGTCTTGCCTAAGCAGTAGCTATTCCTCCACTCCTAAAATTTCAGGTACACTCTTCTGTCTGAAATTATATTTAAATTAATAGTTAATCAGCTGCTGTGCAGCTTAGCATATAAACCTTTTAATCTCTGTTTTACCAGGTTGCTATGTAATTTAACCACCTCTACTCTAAAGTTCATTGCTGTACTGCACTATTAATTATGCCTCATTTTATTGAGAACTCTGCAGAAAATTGCATTTAGTGCATCAAAAGGAAAGAGAGAAAGCATATGCAGAAAATATTTAGGGACAAAGTCTAGGTTCAGGCAAAATGCATTGCCGAAGAAGTGAAGAAAATCTGTAAGAGATTAAGGGGCATGTTTACTAAAATGCAGTACCCGAGAGTGCTGGGTTTAGCATGGGGTTAATGCACGTTTTAGCTGCGTGGCAGTGGAGTGGGAACGGCCATAAGGCTCCTGTGCTAACAGCGGTGGGTGGAGTTGGAGCTGAAAGTAGGCAGTAGCAGTGGTGTGCAGCTGGTGCACTCATGCTAATGGCACGGTAGAAGCACAAAGATCCATTAGCGCGGGTGCAACTCCCGCCAGCCTCTGACAAGGTAGTAATTGCACCGGCCTTGCTAGCATGTCGACAATGTGCACCCCAGGCATGAATGTCAAGCAATGTAAAGCCCCAAACCCTCCAACACATATACTATCATTAGTAACGCTGGATGAGAAGCCAGTATTTACCCAACTTTCCCCTCACCTCAATCCTACTCTTGCACTCCACCTCCGTCAATTCGGCCACAGCACAGAGACTATTATCCTTTTTGTCCTTAATGAGCTTCATACTTCTCACAATCAAGGTGATATCTTTTTGGCTGTTTCTTTAGACCTTTCCTCCACTTTCAACCCAGTTGATCATCATACCCTTCTCTCTCGTCTTCGCAATTTCGGCATCATCGGCTGTGTCCTTCGGTGATTCCACTCTTTTCTTTCGTCCCAGTCTTTTTCGGTCCTATCTGGTTCTTCATACTCTTTTGTCACTCCCTTGTCCTGTGGTGTCCCCCAGGGTTCTGTTCTTGCGCCTCTGCTCTTCAATGTATTCCTGGCCCCTCTCACCCTTATTGTCCAACACCACAGTATCTCTGCCTTCTATTACGCAGATGACATTCTCCTTTTGCACCACACTAGTCCCTCAGCTCCTGATCTGACCCCGGAAATGTCTGCCTCTACCTGGATGACCTCAAATTTCCTTCACATCAATCCCTCAAAAACCTCCGCAATCTGGTTTAGCTTCTCTGCCCTGGTCCCCTCTATGGCTGCTAACCTTGTGTTAACACCCATTCCTCTGGTCTCCTCTGTCCACTATCCAGGTGTCACCTTTGATTATCTTTTCATGAGCACCTTTCCTCTGTCATTCAACGTTTGTTCCACTCCCTGCATCAGATCTGCTCTGTACGACCTTTCCTTAGCCCCTCCTCATTGTCCACACTTCTCTCCCTGGTCATAACCGGCATTTATTATTGCAATGTTGTTCTTGCCGGCCTCCCTCAATATCAATTACATAGATTGCATCTTCAACAAAATACCACCGCCTGCATACTGACCCATGCCTCCCATTCAGATCACATTACTCCTCTGCTTATTCATTTACACTGGTTTCCCATAAAATTCTGTGACCACTATAAAATTCTCACCCTGGTTCCTCCATCTTGTCCATTCCAATCATCTTTTCCTCCTGTCTGTCTTCCTGTTCCTCTGGGCAGATGACCCCTCACCCTGGCCATAGGAGGATGTGACTTTGGCCTACTGGCTCATGAGCAGGTACCTACATTTCTACCACTGAACATGGGCTTGTTTCCTTGGAACTTCCTAATCAGTGTTCCTTGTCCACTGCATAGGGGATGAGGCATTCCACAAACCTGGAGAGTTCATGTGGGCTCTCAAGGCTCTGTAGGCCCTCATTTCCCTGGAAACTGGTATGCTCTAGCTGGGAGCTGCTTGGGGTTACCTATCTCCATAAGGGTGTGTGTAGAATGTTCTTTGGTGTTTCCCCATGGTGGGAGCATGGATGCTGTTGTGGACTGCCTTCCACCCACTGGCTAAGATTAGGCCACAGTGGTGGTGGCCAAAGGGGTTATTTCTGGGCACCATGGATCACATGTGGTAGAAGGCATGAGTGACAGGGTCTCCCAGGCATATATCCCCCACATTTGTGTGGTCACTGTGTTGAGACTGCAGATCTACCCTAGCATCCCCTTTCTTCCTCTTGGAGGCAGTACTCCTGATTAGCAAGAGTACTGGAGAGTGACAGGAAGGAGTCCCAACCCCCTCCTACACCAGAGGCCTGGTAACCTTCCACTGCAGCCTAGGTAATCAGGCACCCTGGGTGACTCAGGGTGAGAAGGGTTCAAACAGCCATTCCACATGGTGGCCACTGCTAACCAGGGTCGCCAAGGATTTTTGTCGCCCTAGGCAGAAGCCCCAGCCATGCCTCTCCCCCGAGCCATATCACCCGCACTGTGCACTGAGCTTTGCCCCCCCCCTCCATGTTGAGCCACACTACTGCTGATTCCAGCAGCGAGGTCGGAGGGGGATGTGGCTCGACTCAGCGGTAGGCCATGTGCTTCGGCACACATGGTCTGCCGCTTCTGATCCCCCTCCAGTATAACTTTGGGGGTTCAGAAGCAGCAGGCCATGTGTGCTGAAACACATGGCCTGCTGCTGAGCCTAGTTGTCCCCCCTGCTGTCAGAATCAGCAGCAGTGGGGGGCAGTAGCATGGCTCAACACAGGGGGGTGGAGGGAGGCATGGCTTGGTGCGCAGGAGGGGGCGGCAGGCCATGTGTACCGAAGCACATGGTTTGCTGCCCATAGATAACTGCCACCCTAGCCAGCCACCTAGCATGCCTAGTGGATGGGCAGACCCTGCTGCCAACACCTTGTCTACTAGTGTTTATGAGACCTAGTATCATTTTTATTTATATGCAATTGGAATTTGTTTATATGTAGTATTGATCTTATTTAATTTTTTTTCTTTTATTTGGATTTATTATTGTTTTTATTGTAAACCACCTAGATATTAACTTTGAGGGCAGTATATCAAATAAAGAGGGCACTTGAAACTTATTTATTTAAAGAATTTACCCAATACCTTCCTGGTCTATAGATTATTCAAAGTGATTCAACAAAGAACTATGGACCCGATTTTCAACTGGGCAGTGCTAAGCGCTGCATCGGCACATAGCCCGCCCCCTTCCGCCTAACCTGGATTTTCAATGCTGGGGTCATATGCGGCCCCGGCATTGAAAATCTGGGTCTCGCCGCACTCCCCGGAAGCCACAGGAGATAGCCGGGTAGCACAGATTTTCGATGCTACCCGCTTAGGCCCTGCACCTGAAAGTTAGGTGAGGGAAAACCTCTCTTTCCTCCCCTCAATTCTTCCTATCCCCTATGTCTATTATCTGTGGTGTTTTCGTTTGTCCATTGCTGTCCTTTACTATCCTTCTCTCTCCTTTTCTATTTGCTTTCCTATTAATTTGATGGTGTTCTTTCTTCCTCCTTTATTTCCACCAGCTGCACGTTGTTATTATTGTCCACCGCCCTGACTCTTCGGTATCGGGCGGTATATCAAATGTTACAAATAAAGATAAAGGTGCAGAGGGCTAAGCGGGTAGCATTGAAAATCAGTGCTACCCGAATAGCCCTTTCCTCCACCTCCGCTCCGCCCCTAACTCGTCCCGATGCTCACTGTATAGCTTCTGGGGCGTTAGGGACATATCTGGGATCTTCGAAGGGCACTACCCTAGGTACCCTTCGAAAATCACGGATAAGGCATTTACATGGGTAACTAGGGCAGTTACCTATGTAAATGCCTTAAAAAATTGGGCCCTATGTTAACTAAGCGTTAGTGCACGCTATCTGTCACTTTGCCCATAAGAATAAAATAGGTGCTGCAACACGGTGCACGCTAATGTTTAGTAAGCATGGCCCAGAGTAAATACAAAATATAAAATATAGGTAATAATTTAAAAAACATAAATTAATAAAAATAAATACCTAAGAAAGTAAAATAATGTGAAAATAGACATATCTTAGCCCCCAGCTGTTGTGCTGTCTGTCTTGACTACATTGTAAGCTCTGATGAGCAGGGACTATCTCTTGCATGACTTTGAATAATGCTATATGCTTTGCAGCGCTTTACAAATGATCATTACTATTCAGTAGTAGTTAGTTTAAATCTACCACCGGTTTCTTCATGGAGTGTCCCCTAGTCTTTGCACTATTTGAAAGGTTAAAGAACCATTCTATATAGATGTATCTCTCCACATAAAGATTTAATTTGTCCTAGCCATGGTATTCTTGATAATGTCATTTCGAAAGTTGGACAGTAAAAAAGACTGGCAGAAAGCAAATCAATGCTTTTGAAGTATGATGCTGGAGAAGAATACTGTGTATACCATGGACTGCCCAAAGAACAAACCAGTCAATACTAGAAGAACTTTCTTTAGAAGCTCAGATGACAAGACTTCAACTTTCATACTTTGGACACATCATGCGAAGAGAGAAATCATTAGAGAAAAACATCATGCTTGGCAAAGTTGAAGGTCATTGCAAAAGAGGAAGGTCAGCAATGTGATGGCTTGATACAATAAAAGCAGCTATGGATGCCATTCTATCAGTCACCTGACTGAATTTATAACAACTCTCCAGAGGGTCGCCATGAGTTGCTTCCAACTCAATGGCACTTAACAACAACAACAACTATATAGAATACTACTTATGACTTTATAAACCATCGTGATAACTCTTCTCAAGCATCTCTTGTCCAAGCTGAAGAACTCTAACTTGTCAAGTCTTTCTTCATGAAGGAGCTGTCCCATACCCTTCATTATTTTTATTACCCTGTTATATCTTTTTTAAGTTAAGGTAACCACAGTTGTACAAAGCAGACAAGAAATGTAGTCAAAGATGTGACAGAAAGATCCAGGAATATTTCCCATAGTGTTAGGTGCCACCGGCTTGATTAAGAAAATTTTCCAAACACACCTGGATAAATTCCCCATACATGTTACATCTTACGAATTCCAGCAGGAGACTCTCTTTGGCATGATGCAAGTACTATGCCGAGCATTAGCAGTACATTTGAGAGACTGAGATCATTCTCCACATACCCTGGCTTAGAAGTGAGGTTCATGACCGTCATGGTATGCGCAAAACTCACCCATTTGGAGAAACTGCCCCTAGACAAGCTGTTTTGCACCATGGATTCATACAGAGACAATATGATGTTCTCTATTTATTCTCTATTTCTTTCCAAATGATTTCTAACCCTCTGTTTTCTTTTTTTTTTATGTATTTTATTTATTTTTGAGGCATGTAATATACTACCTTCCAACAGGAGTGGTCAAAGCGGTCTGCAAACTCCAGTTTGAAAGGAAATACAAAAACATAACTATGGACAAGACAAGAAAACATCAGGAAAGAGATGTATAGCACAACAATATGATACCAAAATATCATGCTTAACAGCAGAGAAACATAAGGAGGAGTAGCCTAGTGGTTGGGGCAAAGTACTTCAGGCCGGAAGGTTGGTGGTTCAAATCCCACTAGAGGACAGCAACCTTGGGCTGGAAGGACTGGGGTTTCTAGTCCCACAGGTGCTCCTTGTGGTCTTGGGCAAGCCACTTAACCCTCCACTGCCCATGTTCCCTGTAAGTATTAGTGTATGTGTCTCATATCCCCGCGTGTTAAATGTATCCCCCAATTGTGTTGTGACCGCTTTGATTGAAGGATAAGGCGGTATACAAAACTGTCTAAATAAATAAATAAATAAAAGGAGAAGAAGGGTAAAAACAGGAAGCCCAGATGCACACCAAAAAATGTATTCTTAGTAGCTTGATGTCTAACAATTTAGGCATTTCCAAATACCTTAGTAAGAAGCTAGCACTTTAGTCCCAAAGTAAACTTCTTAGAAGAACTTTCTGATCACAGATTAAAAGGCAGAGAATTCCATAACAAAGGGGCCACAAAACTGAGAGCCGCTGAATGCATCAATTGCAATCTAAAACAAGGAGGAGGGATCCATAAACGATTAGACTCAGAGGATCTTAATGATTGTTGAAGACAATAAGGAATAATCAGTTGTGAAAGATACAGTATACGATAACATGACTGCTGCTAGTCTTCTTTACCTCATTCAGATGACTCCAAACAATCGACTATGAAGACAACAAAGCCAAAATCTCCTAAAAATCCCCTTACTAGACAACTACTCCACAAGCCATATGCCAAAGCTCTATCTCCATTTATGGTCCAACGCAATGGAACTCTCTGCCAAGCAACATTAGAGAAATAGGAGACATAAGAGAATTCCAGAAAAAATTAAAACTTAACTATTCCAGGAATGTTTTGGATCAGTCACATAACACAGCTAAGTCACACCATGAACAATCAGAAACATATTCACATTGGGGGTCATGCCCCTGTATAACTTCCCCGCCGGTTGTGTAGGGAAGTTATACGGGGCGGGAAAGGGGTGGCATGGGGGCGGAGAGTGGGCAGGACGTTTCAATTTTGCTGATCTAGGGGGCAGAAGGGGCTGGGGGGGGGGCAGTGTTAATTCCCCACAGCCTTAGGAGGCCGGATCAGGGTTCGGACTGTGGGGAATTAACATTTTGGGCAGGCGGCCAGCATCGCGGCTTTTTAAATGGAACATGACACCGTAGCACCACGGCTCCATTTAAAAGCCCTGGCTGAGCTAGCTGAGCAGTGCCTGCACGTACAGGCTTGTTCATGACTCTGATCCCGTAGAGATAGACTTATTTATTTATTTATTTGTGCGCTTTTCTATACTGCCCCTTCCAGAGATCAGGGGCGGTTTACAGAGAACATGGTAAACTTGCCCCACTGGATCAGAATCGCGATCTCCTTTGTACATCCGGGTCAGTCCAGACGTACAAAGGAGATCTACATCGGGATTGAAATCGGGCCCATTGTATATAAGTTTTATCCCTGATCCCCACAACTACTGTTGATGACGTACTAAATCCCTGTTAATGTAACCTGGACACTGTTCTGCTAATACTTATTTATTTATTTAGCTTGTTTTAATATACCGGTTTCTACCAGGCAAAACGGTTTATATGGAACAATTTAAAAACTATTTTAAAACACTCGTTCTATGTAATACATTGTTTATATTCAACGTAAATCGCTTTGATATAATGAAAAGCGGTATAAAAGAATTGGTAAATAAATAAAATCAATATATAGGAATACCAGTAAAGTAAATTTGGTGAACCAGGGTCAAACTTTTATACTTCAATCTACATGAGACTGGTACCAGGATAATTCTTTCAATAACGTTGAAATATAGCCATAGCATTTAACCTAATAAATTAATCTGGCTGCAGAGTTTTGTACCAATTGGAGCCTTTTAAAGCTATAAAGAGGAACACCTATAAGCAAGGTGTTACAGTAGTCAATTCTACTGAAACTTTATGCATGAACCAAATATTCATTGATCCCTTATTGAGACTTGATCATAGAGACCTAATAAGTCTCAATGCCAAAAAAGCAGTTCCTGACTACCAATGAAACATGAGCTTGAAAGGTTAGGGGACTTCCAATAGGACACCCAATGATCTAACACAGTCTTTTAGAGATTAAACATTGGAATGGAGGAGTAGCCTAATGGTTAGAACACTGGCTTGGGAAGATTCCTACTTTAGCACTTCTTGTGGCCTTGGGCAAGTCACTTAACCCTCCATTACCTCAGAAAAATCCAAGCCATCAATGTACATGTTTACATTCCAATGTAAACTGCTTTAACAGAACTGATAAAGCGGTATAAAAAAAACCCCTGATAAATAAATAAATACTAGCCACAGCAACAACATTTTCTTACAAAGCCAGATGGCTTTTGATTTTGAGACATTTATAACAGAAGTTGATTAGATATAATCCAATTAGCAATTAAATTCAGAGCAATCAAACATTCAGAGTGGAAAGCTAAATCCCAGCTAAGTGTTAAATCACAGTAGCCAATGGAGCTAAAAAATATATTAAAAAGCAAGGGTGCTAATATAGAATCCTGTTGTACCACAGATCCAAGAGGATAACATTTTGATACATATTATATCTCTACATGTACATGATTGAAAATAGGAAACAAACCAATTAAAAGCATTACTCTAACCTGTCTTGAGTCTATTCAACAAAAGATTGTGGTCTACCATATTGAAGCTGAGCTCATATTAAGGTAGATTAGCAAAACATTATAACCATTTTCCTAATTAACATATACCTCATCCATCAAAGCTAACAGAGCAGACTCTGTGTTGTAGCCCCACCTAAATTCCAAATGCTTCGGGTGAAGAATATTTAAGATTTCCACAAAAGTAGAAAGTTGCTGAAAAACCACTCTTTCAGTGTTGTTAGCCAAAAACGTCATATTGAAAATTTGATGACAGGTAAAATAGTAGGGTCAAGACCACATTCCTTAAGATCTGGATGAGTAATACTCTCTTTCCAAAGTGAGGAAGTAAAGGGTACAGTACCATCAGCCAAGTTGGCTTTTACTAGATGTACAATCTCATCCAATAGACTGAATTTTTTCCACACTGAGCTGAGAACTTCCATGATAACTTCAGAGTCCACATTGCCCATTGTGACTGTGGTCCTTTTCCTGAGAGATACCTCTTAATGTGGAACCCAGCATTGTATATATACAGTATAATTGGGATTATTTTTCTTTAAGGATATCACTTTGTACTTATGCACTTTCAATTTCATATGCCATTTAAGTGGTGATTTTATAACAGGGCATCTTTAAAAATTCTAAAAACACGTGTCTATTTATGCCTTTTATAAATAGAATATAAAAATACCAGAACATAAATTTCAAAGAAAATATTTTGAGTGGCATCAACACTCAAATTTGCCATTTCCTCTGGCCTAGAAAGCCAAAAGTTAAATATTTTCATCTGCCTCAATTTTTTTAATTGCAAAAGTTGTATGTATGCTCCGAAAGTCATTTATGATCCAAAAACTCAAACACTTATCTGTTTCATTCTCAGGCTCTAAATTTCTAGTGACCTGACATTGATTTTTCAGCTAAATGCCTGCACTGGGACTCAAACGTTCCATCTTAAAGCTATAGAAAAATCTGGGGCCATAAACAAACACAATGTGCAGAATTGCAAGTTCTTTTTGTGCAAAGGGATGCTATTTTTTGTGCATAAGGAGTGCAGAGACTCACTGTGGGACCTTATTTCTATAAATCAGTAGGTGCTAAAAAGTACAGCCATGTTGGAAAAACACAGCTGCTTCCTGGAGGAATCTCTGCTCTTTGCCTTGGGTTCTGAGTTGTCCTGTAGAGACGAACCAGAGGGAGATGGCTGCTGCTGTTCTTGTGGTGCAAATGTGTTCTGCCTTCAGGCTGTCTGGATAGTCTGAAATAATTTTGTGTGGACCAAAGAGATTCAGAAGGGAATTTTAGAAGGGACATCCAAGTGCAATCTGGGACACCTAAACCAGAATGTCTAGAAAAAAAAGCAGGCGCGTCCAGGTGCAGACATGATTTCACAAACATGGATGTGCCCAATATGGACGTCTGCGGGGTGTCTACCTAGACATTCCAAAACTTTGACATCTAGGAACAGTCTATTGGTTAGAGTTGTGGGCTTGGAATAGGGAAGCCAGTGTTCAAATCGCACTGCAAATCCCATCATTGAATTTGTGCTGAGTACTGGGGATGACAGAATGCTATCTTCTCTTTGCCTTCTGGATGTTTTTCAACCAAGATGAGCACTTTACAGATGCCTGGGGCAGGTCTAAACTTAAACAGCATGCCAAGACGTATCTGAGATCAGGTGGGGACATCCAAGTTCCTGGGAACACCCCAGCCATGCCTCCATCCCCTCCCCCCTTCAAACTTCTTCCTCACACTGGGGATGCCCTAGACCTGGCTTCTAAAATGGCCCTGGAGATGTCTCGGTGCTTCAGACCTCTCTATGCCCTTTTCCGGGCATCCTAAGTTTGAATAGGGCTTCTAAAATAACTCCCATATTGGTTTCCTTAATTATCAATTTTGTACTGCCACCGACCCAGTTAAGAACTGTTTCATTCAGAGAAGAGCTGGTCATCACTGTCCAACATCGAGAATCGCTTGGGAGATCCTCTATACTAGCTGTTTGAACACAGCCACTTAAGAATCCAGCGAGCAAAGCAGGGACTTGAACCTGCTTGTTCAAAGGAAAGTTACATTTACAGGCAAAACTGTCTCGAAGAACGTAAAACATTAAACATGAGATATACAGTCAGCAGAACCAACACAACAATGCCAACAAGTTCAAATCCGAGGATAGCTGACGATGATTTGTTTGCCTCCGATTCATCCTAATTGCTTCTAAAATTTGGTCAAGTTACATTCAATAGCTAACTCAGACCATGCAGCAGTAAAACACAATGATTATATAACTGCAAAAGAAGAAAAATGATTTTCAAAAGAGAGAAAGTGTGGGCTCCATGCTGGTGCTTCCTTCAAATACCCTCTACTCCTACGGAACTGCAGACTCCATAGGGACTGAACTGGGCAGGAAAATTGCAAATGTAAAAGTTGTTTCTCTATTTGAAGGCCACCTAGTGATATATTTTAGTGCTATACAACATAAAGCAGTATTTCAATCCAATACACTTGGAGTCAGCTCTATTAGTGCCCCTTCAAGTACAATTTTTCAGCTTTGGAGGTGGGAGATGTCACCCCTCCTGGAGATGGTCCTCAGCATATCAGCTGTGTCACTGCTTTCAGTCTCCCCATCAGCCACACTGTAAAATTTGGAGATATATCTTTTAATGTTATTTATTACAAAAGGGGAGACTTTTATTGCTCTTTAGCTGTAAAGTACATTACTTTTCCATCTTTCTGTCCCTCAGACTGAAACATATATTTCACTACACACCCCAAAGACTATGTCTCACATTTTCATTACAGTGTGCAACAATCTCTTTAGCCACCAAACCCCAAGGCATCTTCCATCTCAGAGGAGTGGAAATTAACTGACAAGCTCTTTTTTTTTTTTTTGCAATCTGCAGAACCCCTTTTTTAGCTCACAGCGTTTCCTACCAGGACATCCAGATTCTGGCAAAGTGCCAATGACCTCGCAGAACTGATCACACAAATTACAACAGGAAAAAAAAAAGAAAAAAAGACTCCAAAAGCATCTGAAAGAAAACTGCAAAGTGCTCTTTCACCCTTGGAGGGCGAATCTTAGATTAGTCCTTTTGGAGTCTCATAACCAGAGAGCTACTATCCTACCTTGGACTGGCTTAGAGACTGAAGGCTGTTGGTCTTTACTCTGGGATCTCTTGGATAAAGGCTGCAATAGACAGAACTCAGCAAGGTGCAGGGGAGGAGGGTGTGCAGCCTGTGTTCCTCCCGCCCCCTCCTGCTCTGTACCTGAAGGGGACCTGGATCCCCCAGCAAGCAACTCACAGCAAGTCCCTGAGGAAAACAAAAAAGTATGAAAGAGGCACTGAGAAATCTGACCCGGTGAGAAACAACAAACAGAAGAAAATGAAAAGCAACCTTGTCACAAGCCAAGAGGCGCAAAGGAAAATGACAAAGAAAAAAGAACGACAGGAAACCAGAGTCTTAAAAAAAAAAAAAAAGTTGCCCAGTGATTTTAAAAAAACCTGTTCCGCTACAGCTCAGGGTTGGGGAGGGGAGTCTGAAAGTTCCTCTGAAGCAGAGAAAAGTGCAGTATATGAAACTGAGTTTTGCAAAGGGAGCACAGAAAGTCAGTTCTGACAGTCTCACTGTTATTCCTTTACCTATACCTAGGGATACAGAGATGCCAAATTACCCAGATTCAGGAGGGGGATATGGGCCAGTCCTGGATTTCCAACAGTCTCATTCTTTTGCTTTATGCTGCACTGATTTCAATGGGAAGAATCAGGAACTACAAATACTACATGGCTTCAAGATGTCAGTTTAAAACCAGGAGTGGCCAAAACCTCTCTCTCTGGAACTGGCTGACCCGACAGTTGTGCAGATAAGTAATCAGCTGCTCTCGCAGCATGAAGACAGCTGATGCACGGTCTAAAACCTGCAGCTGTGAGTGAACATAGAGGGAGGGAAGGACAGTATCAGTTCAACTCGCATTATACACTTCAGGTAGTCGTCCGACTTCCTGATCTGGTTTTTACAATAAACAGATGACTGCATATACCGAGGGCTGGCGTTAGGGGTGGCCCATGCCACAGGGCACCCCAAGACCACCTCAAGCTGGTGGAAAGTATAGCCTGCAGGTGGACGTTGTGGCCCCTTCACCACTTTCTGCCATGGGCCCCCGCCTATATCTTCTAGGCCTTACTAACAGCGGCAGCCGCCTTGCATCCTTCCTCCCGGTGCTAGGCAGCCTTAAGAGGTGGGAAAGGACTGCAGAAATGGGGAGAGACTAGAACTTCTATCCTTGGGAAGAATTTGTGGATCTTACAAACCCTTAGGACATGATGCACACATACTAGTCATTTAATTCATTTTCTGGACATTTCCTTTACTCCACGTTTTGGACAGCTCCATCTCCTTTCCTTTTCCAGTCAGGATACGAGGCTGTTCTAGCCACTGAGGACTGTGCTTCTGTTTTGTGACCACCAGGCGCCTTCACTGGCCCTTTTCAAATCCAGGCTGAAAACTCACCTCTTTGCTGCCGCTTTCAGCTCTTGACTTGCCCAGTCTCCTGTGTGTTCCCTCACCATTCCCTCTAGATGCAGCCCATCACTACAGCTACTGTGTTGCCTGTCTTGACTAGATCGTAAGCTCTGATGAGCAGGGACCGTCTTTTCCATGCGCAATTGTAGCGCTGCGTACATCTTGTAGCGCTATACAAATACGTAGTAGTAATATTGTGCTAATACTTGGTTTGCATTTAAGTTGGACGTAGAAGAAGGAAAATCAGCTAAAACAGCAAGTCTGTTTATAGAATCTCTGATGTAGGTACTTGGGTTTTATGGTTCCAGAAGATCTGTTTTATACTACACACCAGGGCTGGTGTGACCATTAGGTGAACTAGGTGGTCACCTAGAGTGCCAGTAGTCCAAGGGCAGCCCATTGTCGTTGCTGCACCTCTCCAGGCCCTGCAGCGCTGACAATGACTTGAAACAGTCCTGCAGCACTTGCCTAAACCACCAGCGCTGCGGAGCTAATTGTGCTTCTGTGCCTTCCGATGCCCGATGCCCACTTCCCGTTTGTATGGGGGCAGAAATGGGCATCAGCCTCTTCCACCCTTACGCAAAAGGAAGTCAGCATTGGGCATCGGAGGGGGTAAAAGCACAAGAGCCCCGCAGCGCCGGTGGTGGAGTCATTAGCAGTGCTGCAGGGCCAGAGAGGGGCAGCTGTAGTGGCAATGGGGGTGGGTGTGGGTGCGGGAGCAGGGATGCAGATGGGATGAGGTTCACCTTGGGCGCCTCACATCCATGCACCAGCCCTGCTACACACAGTGCAATGGACTGTTACAAGTGGTGTCTTACCCCAAACTTTACTCAACACCAAGCTTAATGGTTACCCCTGTAATAGCATTGAACAAAAGAGCGAGAGGGAAAGAACACTTTGTTGTCTCATAAAAGACACACGACATTTTGTGTGGGTTGGTATTCGAGGGAAGGAGGGGCTACTGCAGTAATAGAAAGCTAGAAGTACCTGGAATATCTTTCTTGAATTCAGTACATTTCATGTACAGCTACTTACTTCAGGGAAATACCTCATTGGCTTAGGGCACTTTGATGATTAGATCTATAGCTGTGCAAGTGAACTTCAGGCAGCTCCTTGCTGCCCTCTGTACTTGGGGTGCTGTTCCTCATGAGTAACTTCAACAGGCCATTCATCAGGCTACTTCCAAGCTGGTCTGACAGTCCAGGATCCTGTGCATGCAGCTTCTCGATCCAGAGATGGAGCAACTGAGAAGAACCACTATTCCAGGAAGATGAATTACTGAGAGAAATATTGCCTGTTCTACTAGTGTTGGCCTTCAGACAACCACAGAATCTGAAGCAAAAATTAGTGAGAAGCAGACTTCCAACAGAAGCCCCTCCCCAAACATGAATGACACAAATCCCTGTAATATAGCAAGCTGCAAATTATGCCAACGCATATCATAGGACCCCAGTGTTACCCACATGGGAAAATCGTTTAGCTTAACGGGATCCCACTCATGCCCCTCCTCTAAAGTGGTATATATTATTCAATGCAGACAATGTGAAAAGGGAGGCTATGTTGGAGACACAGGCCAAATCAATTAACCCAGATATAAGATCACATGGTATAAAGCAGACTAAGGGGTCTGTCACCTGTGTTGTTGGGGAGCACTTCTGAAGACCAGAACACAGCATCAATGATTTTACGGTAGAGTCTTAACAGAAAGATTCAAATCAATCCAAAAAGTAAAACTTTTGAAATTAAGGTGATAAGACACTTTCAATCAGACCAGACAGGGCTTAGTAAAGATATGGGTTTTCTATCACATTATAAACCATAAATATTTACAGCCTTGTCATCTTCTGGTCGTCTATCCATCTCTCCCACTGCCCTCCCACCCTTCCCCTGAGACTGTCAATGGAAAGCTTTAGTGATTCACTTATATATTCTGGTATTGTCATCTGTTGATCATATTGTCTGAAAAAGATGGTTTTAACTGGAAAGCTAGTCCAAAAATGTATTGTTAGTGCAATGAAAAGATATGGGCCCGATATTCAGCAGAGGCGTCTAGCACAATTACAGTGCCTAGCCGTCACTGCTTAACACTAAACCCGGATATTCAATGCAGGGCCGTATCCGGGTCAGCTGCAGAACCCAGAAGCTAACCGGGACAGTGGCGATATTCAGCTGCTGCCCAGTTAGCTTCGGCGGCAAAAGTTAGGACAGCTTTTGCAGCGCCTAACTTTCACTGCTGAGGAATAACCGAAGAATGGCTGAATATTGCCGCTGGTCAGTTATCCACTGGTGCCGCCCACGGAATGCCCTACCTGACCATGTAGCATGGGGGCATATAGCAGAGGTACCTGGGGATATTCAAGGGCACTTATTGTGTTAGTGCCACTGAGTATCCTGCTTAGGGTCATTAACATGGTTTACAGGACGGTAAAAACGCAGGTGGGGTAACCTGCATGGAACAGCTGTGCAACAGTACAAATGTATCAGACTTTGAAGAAGTCATTGGAGTGACAGAACCCTAAACAACATTTTCCAAAAAGCCCCTTTACAGGGGAAAATATTTATTTAGATGAATTTTGCAATAGGGTGCCTATCTGAAATGTCCAAAAGATGCCTATTTTATGCTTATTTTATAAAGCAATTTTGAAGCTGAATTTCTAATATTAATGATGTAAAGAATCATGTGATGCATTCTAAAAAAAGATGCTGATGCCATTTTTTCTTTTAGGAAATCTGTGGAGAATGGTAGTATCGTCGGTAGTAAAGAAGATATGCTGGACCTAAGGAGTGTATAAAATGCACTACCCTGATGCAGAAAAATAAGTTAAAAGAATCTTTCAAAACGTGGATTATATGTGGACGTTAAAATTATGTTTTGAATGCATTTGGCTGATGTGGCTTTATCAATTTCAGATAAACTATTTGATAAAGGCAACATAGGCTATGTGCTTTTATAAAATAGACTCATACAAAGACCCCCAGTAGCACACAAATTCTCTTGCATAAATTTATACCTTCTCCAAAGATGGCATTTGTATCTATTACAGAAAATACATGTGTATGCTGCAACTCTGTCCTAGTTCCATTCAAATTATGCCCATGCAAATACCTGCATATGGTATGCATGAAAGCATGCAGTATCTTTCAGCATACTACTTTTTATTTGTGTGTACCCATCTGTATTTATTTATTTATTTTATTTATTTAACAGGTTTTGTTATACCGTTTTTCTACCAGTCAAAACAGTTTACATGGACCTGAATCAAAACAATGAATTTATGCAAACAACTGTAGGACTGCAAGCTGGCTCCAGATTTACCTGAAAGGTTGGATTCAAGCCTGGGTTTACCCCATTGCATGCTAGGACTTGTAGTTCTGATTCCTCTATTACACTCCATAACAGAAGTAAGACTACAAGTTCCTTCATATAGTGAAGTAAACCCAGGACTGCATCAAACCTGTTGGGTAAATCTTGAGCCAGTTGGTAATCCTACCCATGTGCCACTATATAATAGCCCTTTTCTGCATGTAAAACATGCTTTACACACAGTGGCGGCTCTATAATGAGGCCGAGTGAGGTGGTAGCCTCAGGTAGCAACTTTTTGGGGGCGGCAAAAATTGCCCCCAAAAAGACCACCTCACTCGCCCATCAAAATAAAAAAATCGAAACCCAAAAGAAACCCGGCTGCAGAAGCGGTGGCAGCAGCTTCTGCAGCCGGGTTGTTTTGGGGTTTTCTTTTTTAAATTTCCCTGGGCTGGGGTGGGCAGCACAGGAATTATTAATGGGCTGATGGGGGGAGGGCTAGGACTGGAAATGGGCTGATGGGGGGGTTAGAACTGGAAATCGGCTGATCAAGAGGCGGGGCTAGGACTGGTAATGGGCTGATTGGTGGGGTTAGGCCTGGAAATGGGCTGATTAGGGGAGCTAAGACAGGAAATGGGCTGATTAGGGGGGTTAGAACTGGAAATGGACATGGGGGGTTAGGACTGGCAATGGGCAGATGGGGTGCTAGCACTGGAAATGAGCTAGGACTGGTAATGGGTTGATTGGGGGGCTAGGACTGGAGTGGTCTGATAAGGGGGATAGGACTGGAAATGGGTTGGGACTGGAAATGGGCTAATGAGGGAGGGGAGGAGAGTGCTGCTGGCCCTGGAAGAAAACTAGGGGCTAGGGCTACAAATGGGCTGATGCAGGGGGATGGTAGAATAGAACTGGAAGGGAGCAGATACTGAGAGGGTCTGCCAGGGGAAGGAGGGGGCATGAAGCAAGCTGACACGGGGGAAGGAGGAGCCTGGAAAGGAGCTGACACCTGGAATGTACTGAAGGGGGACTGGAAGGAAGCTGACACTTGGGGATGGGAGTGGTAGGTGGCTGGGTAATGGGGAGGAGGCTGGAAGGGAGCTGACATGCAAATGGCACTGGAAGGGGGATGGACAGAGAGTAGGGTGACTGGAAGGGAGCTGACTGGGGAGGTGGCACTGAGAGTGGACGTGAGCTGATTCCTGGGATGGTATTTGGACTAGAAGGGGATGAACAGTGGGGAAGGAGGGGGACTGGAAGGGAATGGACACCAATGCCAGTCATGGGAATGCAAGGCAGTTGATATTGGAAGGTACTGGGAGAGGAGGACTGGAAAGGGGGATGATACTGGGGAGGGTTACTGGAACTGTAAATGGGCTGATGGAAGGAAGTGAAGAAAACAAAAGAAGAGATAAGAAATGGCAGATGGACCATGAACCATAGACCACAGAAAGAGAGCTAAGAGAAAACAGGAAAGCAGACACTTCAGATCGGGACCAGCATGATCAGAGAATAAAATAGTCAGACAACAAAGGTAGAAAAAATAATTTTATTTAATTTTAGTGACTGGACTTCGTGCTACTTTCATATTTTACACAGTATTTATTTTATTTATTTTATTTACATTCTCTTATATACCGCGCTATTCTGCATCAGTGCGGTTTACATTGAACAAACTGAAATTACATTGGGGAACTGCATCTCATATTTATCTGATGTTGCACTGCATGTGGACTCTGGCTTCTTGGGGTTTTAGTTTAAATTTTGTCTACATATTTTTATTTTTACTTTAGACTGTGGTCACTTATTGATAGGGTTGATGTTGTGATTGTTTGACTGAGGTCAGGTGTTCTATTAACATGGAGTTTGTACATAAAGATCTATACTATACTGTAGTAATTTGACTTGTTCAGCTTTTCAAATAGGTGTATGGATGTTCCAGGGCCCACTGTAGTATTTACAGTGATGCTTTTTTTGGATGGGCTCCTTATGTGAGTTTTGGAAGTTTGTGTTGATATTGTACTGTATGGTAGGTTTGCTCTTTGTTGTAGGGCTTTGTATTAGTTCACAATATGCCTGGTACTGGAGAATAGTGATTGTTGTTGCTGTTAATGAGATGATCAGAATCAGATTTTTTTTTTTAAATATTGAGTTCTGTGGGCGAGTGCCCTGGTTCTGCTCTGCACCTACTGTGGATGCAAAATATATGTTGAAAAAGAAAAAGCAAGAACCATAACGCAGTTTATAACAACAAAATAAAAATGAGTTATAATTTAGTTTTATAAACTGTGCTGCTGGTTCTTGCTGTCTTTTAGTTCCTTGGTGTGCAAACAGGACCGTACCTAGCCCTGTGCAAGCGGTGCAGCCACACAGGGCGCAAAGGTTTGGGGGGCGCATTTTGACTGTCTGCCTTTGCTCTGCCGCTGCTGGCAGGACAATAGCAGATAGCTGAAATGCGCCCCCCCCCCCCAAGCCTTCTCGCAGCACATTAAGCAGGTCTGGTCCCTCCCTCCTCCATCACGATGCCAGAGCAGGGAGGGACAGATCTGCTTAAAGTGCTGGCACCTTGCAGCTTGGGCGCACGCCCCCTCTCCCCCCATACCTCCGTCAAGCGCTGTCTGCTCTTTCCCTGCTGCCAGCGCCGCCGTGAAAAAAACAGAGGGCAGCAGCAGCAGGGAAAGAGCAGGCAGTGCTGGACAGAGGTATGGGGGGAGAGGGGTGGCGTGCGCCCGAGCTGCAAGTTGCGCAGGGTGCAATTGCAGCTCGGTACAGCCCTGTGTGCAAACATCTTGCATTTCCTCCATATAATCTAATCGGCTTTTTGGTTTGGTTCAGTTTCTGATTGGATTTCTGAAAAAGCCCCGCCCCCCTCTAAGGTGGGGGGGGGGGGTGTGCCATCTCATTCTTCGCCTCAGGAAGGAGATTGCTTTGAGCCGCCCCTGTTTACACATAGAAAAAGCTTTGCAAAATTACCTCCTTGCTATGACTGGGGTACGGATCCAGCATTAGGCAATGTCTCATGATTCCCAATATCACCAGCCTCATTTCTCTTTCAGGATTTTACCTCACTTCACTAGTGGGAAGATCTGGGTCATGGACTTCCTGGTAAGAGCTGTTAACAGTGATGGGGTTCCATAATCCAGTGGTTCTCACCCCTGTCCTAGAGATACATCTAACGAGTTGGCTTGTAAGAATATCTACAAGAATATGCACATGCTGGAGGTGTCGTGCATATTTATTATAGCGACCCAGACTGGGTACATGGGAAAAACTGCCATAATCCTTCCCAGTAACTGCTAGCAAGTAAACCCAGGACTGCATCAAACCTGTTGGGTAAATCTTGAGCCAGTTGGCAATCAAAATGCATGTTAACTGCTTAGCACACATTAATAAAAGGTTCCTTTTGGGATTTATTGAACTCTTCACCTTTCCACAATGACAGCTAAGAAAGATCGCTGCATAGACTGACTGAGTGAAACCTTTCTTTTTTAATTTTAGATACTGTCAGACGTGGAGAAGCCAGCTTTCTGATAACAGGCGAGACAAGTGAGGCACATCCTCACGTGTACATCCTCTGTCCTTCACATTGTCATGCACACTATCACTTATATATTCTTTTTCTTAGACATGCTCTTCCGGCTGTCTTTCATAGTTCCTGGGAAATGAACCATATCAGTTAAATTAAAATACTGATATGTACAGTATAACTATTTGACATGTGAGAAGGGACATATTTATTTATTTGACATTTGATATACCACTTTTCGGCTGAAGTAGTCTTCAAAGCTGTTTACAAAATTGCGTTAAAAAACGAAATACAAAATAAAAAAATATAGACACAGGACAAAGGCACACAAGGTAGGGGATGAATAGCACAACAGTACAATCCAAAACAACATGAGTGGTAACGGAGAAACACAAGGAAAATTAAGGGGGGGAGTCAAGATGCATACCCAGAAAGTAGAAAACCCCAAAATTGTAAACTTCTCCAAATGCCTTTACAATGAGCCAATGCTTCAGCCCTAATTTAAGTGTCAAGAGCAGAGATGTCTCTCTCCATACAAAGATACAACTTGTTCAGGTCATGGTATTTTCAATAACATCATATGGATGTGAAAGTTGGACAATGAAAAAGATAGGCAGGAAGAAAATTGATACCTCTGAATTATGGTGCTGGCGATGAATACTGTGTATATCATGGAATGCCCGAAAAACAAACCAGTCAGTACTAGAGAAGATCAAAACTAAGCTTTCCTTAGAAGCTCAGAACACAAGATTTTGACTTTCATACTTTGGACACATCATGCGAAGAGAGAGATCATTGGAGAAAGACATAACGGCAAGGTAGAAGGCCGGCAATGAGATGGATTGATACAATAATAGCAGCTATGGATACCACTCTATCAACAATGAGCCGCTTGGCTGAAGACCGAACAAAGTTTAGGTCAACTATCCAGAGGGTCTCCAGGAGTCAACACCGACTCGACGGCACTTAACAGCAACGACGACGACAGAGCAATACTTGAGACTTCCTCTCCAGAACTGTAAACATTGTCTCCATAGCAGGACACTAGAAAACTGGGCAAGGGATGCCATAGCACTCCAACTTTGTGGTGACATGACACTCATGGCTGCCCCCTGTCTGGCAAACTGTGCAGGTACTGGCCAACTTATGAAGCCCATGCACAAGTTGGCCAGTAGGGCTGAAAAGAGGTCAAACTCTACCAGGGGCGGCCCAAGGGGGGTGCGGGGCCATGTGCGGAGACTCGGTGCGGGGCCTCATTTGCATAAGTGGCCTTATTTGCATAAATATTTGCATAATGCTAACATACACTAACTTTTAGTAAACATGTCTCTTAATGAGTGTATGGATAAAGACAGACTATAATCCAGTGCCAACCGCCAGGCACATTAGGAACTACTACAAACACTGCCCAGACTACAGTATAATGCAGTGCCAACCGCCAGGCACATTAGGAACTTCTACAAACACTGCCCTTTAGAACCCATAGCAAACCCGCCATATCCTAACAGCACTACCAGGACTCACAAAGCACCATACCCTACCTATCAAAAAGCAACACTGCAAATATTAAACCAATACATTTCAGAGTACAACAATACATGACCTACTGGGGAAAGAGAACAAGTGGCAATGTCAAATAGGAATTACATAAACAGAATACCTCAGCTCAGTTACACATGCAGAACATAGACCATCACCAAACAAGGAATCACAATTTAGAAACAGGAAGGTAATAATTAAACTGGGAACCCCAAAAGCCAAACTTGGAATGTACAACAACACTGTAGAAATAAAACTATAAATTAATTTCCACTTGTACCAAACAAAGCGCAGACGTTAATGATGCACATTTCCCAGAGCTTTCATATTCCAGTTAATAAATTCAACTTAAAGAGATATCTTTATTTCTTTAGTGCATTTTTTTCAGTTGCTTTTGCTGAAGACACTTTCTTCTGGTTTCTTCATGTTTTCTGCTAACTCTCCATCATCTGCTGTCCATTTGTCCTTTCTTCTCTCTTCTAGTTTTTTTCCATTCTCTCTCTCTACATCTGCTTTAACATACTAATCTTTCTCCTTTTGCTCTTTCCTCATTCCTATTTCATCCACTCAAATTTTACCCCTCCATCCTCAATCCCCACTTACTCTCCCATACCCGGCTAATTGTAGATTTTTTTATCCCTCCCACACAAAATATTTTTCCCCTCTCCATTTTACTCTCCCCGCCCCATCCCATTCTAATCCTCCCCCAACATCAGCTCCCTTCTAGTTCCAGCCTCACCCAGCATCCATTCCCTTCTAGTCCCTGCATCAGCCCATTTCCAGTCCTAGCCCCCCATCAGCCCATTTCCAGTCCTAGCAACCCCCCAACCCAATACCAGTCCTAGCCCCCCCCCATCAACCCACTTCCAGTCCTAACCCACCATCAGCCCACTTCCAGTCCTAACCCCATCAACCCATTTCCAGTCAGCCCCCCATAGCCCATTGCCAGTCCTAACCCCCCCATCAGCCCACAGCCCATTACCAGTCCTAACCCTATCAGCCCACCTCAAGTCCTAACCCCTCCCCATCAGCCCATTTCCTGTCCTAGCCCCCCCCCCATAGCCCATTATCAGTCCTATCCCCCCCATAGCCCATTACCAGACAGCCCCCATCAGCAACAGCACATTACCAGTCTTAACCCCCCCATAGCCCATTACCAGTCCTAACCCCCCATCAGCCCACAGCCCATTACCAGTACTAAACCCATCCGCCCACCTCCAGTGTTAACCCCCCCCATCAGCCCATTCCCATCCTAGCCCCCCCATCGCCCATTACGTCCTAACCCCATCAGCCCACCCCCAGACCTAATCCCCCCAGCCCATTTCCAGTCCTAACCCCCCCAACCCCATTACCAGTCTTAACCCCCCCATAGCCCACTGCCAGTCCTAATCCCACCAGCCCATTTCCAGTCTTAATCCCCATCACCCAATTTTCAGTTTAAGCCCCCCCATACCCCCGTACCAGTCCTAACCCCTCCCCATCAGCCCACTCCCAGTCCTAATCCCACCAGCCCATTTCCAGTCCTAATCCCCCATCAGCCCATTTCCAGTCCTAATCCCCCATAGCCCATTACCAGTCCTAACCCCCCCCCCCATCAACCCACTTTCAGTCTTAATCCCATCAGCCCATATACAGACTTAGCTCCCCCATAGCCCATCACCACTCCTAACCACCCCCCATAGCCCATCACCACTCCTACTCCCCATAGCCCCCCATAGCCCATCACCACTTCTAACCCCCCCCCATAGCCCATCACCATTTCTAACCCCCCCCATAGCCCATCACTTCTAACCCCCCCATAGCCCATCACCACTTCTAACCCCCCCCCCCATAGCCCATCATCACTTCTAACCCCCCCCCCCATAGCCATCACCACTTCTAACCCCCCCCCATAGCCCATCATCACTTCTAACCCCCCCCCCATAGCCCATCACCACTTCTAACCCCCACCATAGCCCCCCCCCCACCCCCGAGCCCGGGATAATTTTTTTTTTTTTAAGCTGTCTTCTCCGGCTGCCGGGGCCGCGCGGCAGCATCGAGTGTGCCGCGGGGCCCCCCCTGCCCAGCAGAACCTGCCCTCCCCTTTATCACCTCTGTCTCTGATTGTAGCTTCAGTCAAACGCGCCGGCTTTCAGAGCGCGAAAGGACCAGTTTCCCTTTCGCGGCTCTGATAAGCCCGCGGGCTGATGGGAACTTCCCATCAGCCCCCGCGGGCTTAACAGAGCAGCGAGGGAGAAACTCTCCTCTCGCGCTCTGAGAGCCGGCGCGTGTGACTGAAGCTACAACGAGAGACAGAGGTGATAAAGGGGAGGGCAGGTTCTGCTGGGCAGGGGGGGCCCCGCGGCACACTCGATGCTGCCGCGGCGGCCCCCGGCAGCGGAAGAAGACAGCTTTTTTTTTTTTTTTTAAATTTAACTTTAGGATCAGAATGTTTTTTGCGCGGGGCCCCCTGAAACGCGGGGCCCTGTGCAAAAAACATTCTCGCTCAATGGACGGGCCGGCCCTGAACTCTACATGGCCCACCCTAATCACCTGTGATATGCATTTCTATCTCATCCTTCCAGTTTGGTGCCTTCTTGCCCATCCATTTTAATGTTTCTTCTTCACAGCATCCCCTGAATGGGTAGCAAAAGTCAGGCTTGGGAATCAAACCCGGACCTCCATCCAATTATGGCTGGAACTATGGGCCCTGATAAATAAACTAGTGAGATGACTTCTTTAGACTATCTCACACCTTTCCAATAGCAGCTCAAGTGAGTTACAGTACATTCAGAGACTGTAGACATTTCTCTGTCCCTGGAAGGCTAACAATCTAAGTTTGTACCTGAAACACTGGAGGGTTAAGTGACTTGACCAATGCCACAAGGAGTACCAGTAGGATTTGAACCCTGATCTTGGTGATTCCAAGCTGTTGCCCTAACCACTAGGCTACTCCTCCACTTATTGCACAAATCTTAACTATCTAGAGGAACTAACTTGTTAAAAAATTAAATATACATAAATGATCTAACCAAAGTCAAATGCCCGCAAACATTCAGGAGTAATGCCTGTGAAATTCAATTCCCTGGAAAGTTTTCTTTATATAGTAAGAGAAACATTGGCAGTATATCATCTTTTTATTTTATATAATAATTTTTAGCAATAATTCCAGATTATCAGATTCTAATAACCAGGCAGTAACTGTGTACTAATTACTGAAGGTAATTTGTCTTTTGTTTGTTAATATCCTTGCGTGTCTTCAGGTGTCATCTAAAGAGCTAAAAAAAATCCAGTATACACAGCAATGCTCAGAAATGATGAGATGAAAGACTTAATTATTTTTTTGGGTCATTTTTGAATGTGTGGGTCATCAATCTCAAACTACTAGAGACAAAGGCCTCTTAAAGGCCATCAACGGAAAAGTAATATCTGGATATAATACTATGATAAAATTGAGCTCCACTAATATGCTGAAATGAGGAATCTCTTCGGAGAGATTGCCAGCACGGGTGAGTAGATGGCAAATGAGGTTTAGCACAGACTAATGCAAGGCGCTGCATTTTGGCAAAGTTAATAAATGTACTACATGATGTCAGAGGCAAAGAAATCCGTAGTTACAATGTCGAAAAGAAGCTGTGAGACTTCCTGACTGACTGTAAATGTCAGTGTGATGCTCAGCAGTAGAGGCTAAGGCATGGAGTGGGATGAACAATATGAAAGTAGAATTGCAAGCATGGAAAGTGCTTTTTGAGACAGAAGTATAAATCCTTTGAGGCTGCATTGAGTAGTGTCTTTAGTTTAGGGCTCCCTATTTTAAAAAAGGAATGTAGCCAAGATATTCTAAATACTCCAAATCTTGGGGAAAAAGTAAATTCTTTGGGTTAAAGCTGATAAATCTATATATTGTATTTTAGAATTCAGAGTTTTTGCCGAGTCAGTCAGGTCTTAGTACCACCAGAGAGCTTTTCACTTAAATCAAATCAGAGAATAGCTTAGCATACAAGTAGAATAAAAAGTTTCTGAGTTCAAAGAAGTAAACTTGTTTCTAGTGACCTTTAGAAAGAGGCCTTCCAGTTAGGAGGAAAAGATCTGTGAAGTTGTCTTAAATAGGTGTAAAAAGCAAAAGACATATCAAAGGGGCAATTTGAAAGGCCCCCTCTATCAAACCAAAGGGCTGTGTGAATCACCCAGGAAATTGGTAAGACTTAATCTTAGAAGCACAGGTCAGGGCACTGTGTAGCAAGCCGGCTTTTATTAAGTCTTCTTTCCCTCCCTCTCACCCTTTTTCTCACCCATCCTAGGGATAATGTTAGCTTTATCAGCTCTTAAACTTATTAAAGAGAAGGAGGTGCCCATATTCACTTTCAGGTGCAGCTGGTGATCCTCATCAGGAATATATTAATTAAGGACCCAGAGATTAATTAATCTCGAGGTGAAGAAAGTTCATTAAACGTATTAAATATACTTGTATTATTTTTTTATTTATTTATTTACATTCTCTTATATACCGCACTATTCTGCATCAGTGTGGTTTACATTGAACAAACTGAAATTACATTGAACAGGGCATTATAACTTGGAGATAACTATTTTACAGGGAACATGGGCTATGGAGGGTTAAGTGGCTTGCCCAAGACCACAAGTATTGCTGGGGATACATATACATATTAGTATATGTATCCCCAGCAAAGCTAAGTAAGTAAATAACTTAAATACCTAAACAAACCCTTAAAACTAAGATGCAGGCAGGAGTCCAGCAGCAAGATGGGGGCTTTCCAGACTTCTGCATTAAGTGTCATATGTATGATTTTCTCCCAGTTTGTGAGGGGTCTTACGTGTACACTAGGTGCAAGGAGATTTTTGCTTTTAGGGAAGGAGTCCAATCTCTGGAGGCTGGAGTAGCAAACTTGGAGGACAAAAGGAAGACAGAGAGGTATATAGATGATATCTACACGGACGTAACACTGAAGTCCCACCTCCAGTCTGGCAGCCTCCCTGTTGTCATGGAGAGAAAACACGTGACAGGAGACAGGGGCGGCCCAAGGGGGGTGCGGGGCCATGTGCGGAGACTCGGTGCGGGGCCTCATTTGCATAACTATTTGCATAATGTTACCATATACTAACTTTTAGTAAACATGCCTCTTAATGAGTGTATGAATAAAGAAAGACTAAGGGGTATGTTTACTAAACCGGGCTAACGGTTAACCCGGGTTATCTGCAACTAGGTCCCATTGAATAATATGGGACCTAGTGGCAGATAGCCCGGGTTAACCGTTAGCCTGGTTTAGTAAACATACCCCTAAAAGATTTCTACATTACTATAATCCAGTGCCAACCGCCAGACACATTAGGAACTACTACAAACACTGCCCATTTAAAACCCATAGCAAACCTGCCGTATCCTAACAGCACTACCAGGACACACAAAGCACCATACCCTACCTATCAAAAGGAAACATGCAAATATTAAACCAATACATTTCAGAGAATACCAATACATGACCTACTGGGGAAAGAGAACAAGTGGCAATGTCAAATAGGAATTATATAAACAGAATACCTCAGCTCAGTTACACATGAACAGAACATAAACCATCACCAAACAAGGAATCACAATTTAGAAACAGGACGACAATAATTAAACTGGGAGTCCCAAAAGCCAAACTTGGAATGTACAACACTGTAGAAATAAAACTATACATTAATTTGCTCTTGTACTAAACAAAGCGCAGACGTTAATGATGCACATTTACCAGAGCTGACATATTCCAATTAATAAATTCAAAATAAAGAGATATTTTTCTACCTTTTGTGCATTTTTTTTCAGCTGCAATTGCTCCAGCCACTTTCTTCTGGTTTCTTCGTGTCTTCTGCTAACTCTCCATCGTCTGCTGTCCATTTGTCCTTTCTTCTCTCCTAGTTTTTTTTCCATTCTCTCTCTACATCTGCTTTAACATACTAATCTTTCTCCTTTTGCTCTTTCCTCATTCCTATTTCATCCACTCAAATTTTACCCCTCCATCCTCAATCCCACTTACTCTCCCAATACCCGGCCAATTGTAGATTTTTTATCCCTCCCACACAAAATATTTTTCCCCTCTCCATTTTACTCTCCCAGCCCCATCCCATCCCATTCTAATCCTCCCCCAACATCAGCTCCCTTCTAGTTCCAGCCTCACCCAGCATCCATTCCCTTCTAGTCCCTGCATCAGCCCATTTCCAGTCCTAGCCCCCCATCAGCCCATTTCCAGTCCTAGCAACCCCCCAACCCAATACCAGTCCTAGCCCCCCCATCAACCACTTCCAGTCCTAACCCCACATCACCCCATTTTCAGTTTAAGCCCCCCCCTATAACCCATTACCAGTCCTAACCCCCATCAGCCCATTTCCAGTCAGCCCCCCAAAGCCCATTGCCAGTCCTAACCCCCCCCCATCAGCCCACAGCCCATTACCAGTCCTAACCCCATCAGCCCACCTCAAGTCCTAACCCCTCCCCATCAGCCCATTTCCTGTCCCTAGCCCCCCATAGCCCATTATCAGTCCTAAACCCCCCCCCCATCAACCCACAGCCCACCTCAAGTCAAGTCCTAACCCCCTCCATAGCCCATTACCAGTCCTAACCCCCCCTCATTGGTTCAAGGAACATTAAAAAAAAAAAAAAAAAGCTAGCTGCTACCACTACCGCTGCTGCCACCACGGGACCCCCTCTGCCCGGCTGAGTCCCTCCCTCCCTCCCTCCCTCCCTCTGCAACAGCTGAGCCCCTCTGTGCCGGCTTTCAGATATGCGAAGGGAGAGTGTCTCCCTCGCGTCTCTGTTAATCCCGCAGGGGCTGATGGGAAATTTCCCATCTGCCCCTGCAGGCTTAACAGAGACGCGAGGGAGACAATCTCCCTTTGCGTATCTGAAAGCCGGCACAGAGGGGCTCAGCCATCGCAGAGGGAGAGTTCAGCCGGGCAGAGGGGGCCCCGCGGGACACTCCATTCTGCTGCGGCAGCGGCGGTAGCGGCAGCGGTAGCAACCAGCTTTTTTTTTAAACTTAATTTTGAAAAAAAGCAGAATGTTCTTTGTGCGGGGCCCCTGAAACGCGGGGCCCCGTGCAAAAAACATTCTTTCTCAATGGACGGGCCCGCCCTGACAGGAGAACATCACCCTCGTGTGGCAGGAAATGATCCTGTAGCTAGGACCTGTCCTCTAGGTGCTATAAAACCCTCTAACACTGAGAAGGTTTCTCCAGGGCCATGTGCTCATGACGCATCTGCTGACCAGACTTGATGTCCAGAGAGGTATGCTATCTGACAGGTGCCAAAATCTGAGATGTTACAGAGAGTTTTCTGGGTCTCATCAAGCCCACTGACTATTACCCGATGTTGCTCATTCATGTCAGCACAAATGATACTGCCAGATATCCCTCTGAGCATATCAAAAGTGACTTCATGGCTCTGGGACAGAGGGTGAAGCATATAGGGGTGCAGTTGGTATTCTCTTCAATCCCCCCTGTTGAGGGTAAAGGCCAAGGCAGAGAGGCTTGCAATCCTGGAGATGAATGCATGGCTGCATGGATGGTGTCATCAAGAGCGTTTTGGTTTCCTGGACCATGGGATGCTATTCCAAGGGTTGCAGAGCAGAGATGGTGTCAATCTGTCCAAGAAGGGTTGACGTGTCTTTAGTAGCAGACTGACTAACCTACTGAAGAGGGCTTTAAACTAGATTCATTGGGGATGGGTAAAGAAAGCCCCCAGGTAAGTTAAACATTAAATACCTTTATGGAAATGGGTAAAAGGGGCAACATACGGAAAACAGTGTGTATAAATGCCAGTAGCATGGGAAATAAGATCCCAGATGTTGAGGCTTTAATGGGAGAGGCTAACTTGGATTTAATGGCAGTAACAGAGACATGGTTCACAGACAACCATGATTGGGATGTAACTATACCAGGCTAAACTTTCTTCAGAAAGGACAAGGTAGGAAGAAAGGGAGGAAGAGTGGCAATATATGCAAAAAATAATATTAAAGCTATGGAAATATAGGGCTTAAAAGGGAGAGAGGAGGCACTGAGTTAAACTAGAAAGAGGGAAATAGAAATCTATTTGTATTGGTATGATATACAGACCTCCCTCACAGGGAGAAGAGGTGGACGGAAAGTTAATTTAAGACATACGCAGCATTGCCAGGAAAGGGGAAGTGCTACTGATAGGGGATTTCAATATGCCAGATGTTGAATGGCATATCCCTGCTGCTGTATCATCTAGAAGTAAGGAGATCCTGTATTCTCTACAGGGAGAACTATTCAGGCAAGTGGTAACAGAACCCACATGTGAAGGGACCATACTGGACTTGGTGCTTACCAATGGGGAAAGTGTTTCTGATATTACAGTGGGAGATCATTTTCCATCCAGTGATCATCAGATGGTGTGGTTCAGTATTAGGACTAGGAGTGGTGAAATCCATTCAAAAGCGAGGATCTTAGACTTTAGGAAAACTAACTTTGCCAAGATGGCCCAATACCTCAGGGAGTCATTAGCGGGATGGAAGAGCTGGGGGATGTAGAAAAACAGTGGGCAAAAGAGATATTTTAAGGTCAACCAACCTTTTTGTTAAAATAATACATAAAGGTAAAAGGAAAAGGAGGTCGTTATGATTTTCAAAAGAAGTAGCTGAAAAGGTGAAGAAAAAGAGGGAGGCATTCATGAAATACAAGAGATCACAGAGAGAGAAAGACAGGCATCTATACTTGGAAAAACTTAGAGAAGCTAGCAAAATAGTCAGGAAAGCAAAGATTCAAAAAGAGGAGGAAATAGCCAATGCAATAAAATGGGGGTGGGTATAAGACATTTTTCAGATATGCTAGTGAGAGGAGGAAAGGCAAAAGTGGTATTGTCAGACTCAAGGGTGAATGAGAGGAATATGTAGAAGTGATAAGGATAAAACGGAATTTCTTAAAAATATTTCTGTTCTGTGTTCACAGATGAAGAACCAGGAGCAGGTCCTCAGAAAACACCCACAAACAGGAGCCGAAGCGAGGGGCATCTTGAAAACTTTTCGGACGATTGTGTTTGTGAGGAACTAGCTAAACTTAAAGTAGACAAAGCAATGGTATCAAATGGGATACACCCGAGAATACTGAGGGAACTTGGGGACATTCTAGTGGCTGCACTGAAAGACCTTTTCAATGCCTCTTTGGAGTCAGGAGTGGTGCCAGAGGACTGCAGAGAGGCACATATGGTCCCTTTACACAAAATCTACAGGCTGGTTAGTTTAACCTCCGTGGTGAGTAAATTATTGGAAGCACTGCTGAAAAAGAAAATAGTGAGGTTTCTGGAGTCCAACAGTGACAGTGTGAGTCACCAGAGGCCAGGTCTTGTCAGGCAAATCTGATTGATTTCTTTGACTGGGTGAAGAGGGAGTTGGACCGACAGAGAGCCCCAGATGTGGTATATTTAGATTTCAGTAAAGCCTTTGACACCATTCCTCACTGGCAACTTATAAACAAACTGAGCACCCTAGGGATGGACCCTAAATTTACTTCTTGAGTTAGACATTGATTTAGTGGGAGGCAACAAAGGGTATACGCAAATGGAGCTCTCTCTGAGGAGAAAGAGGTTACCAGTGGTGTGCCCCAGGGATCTGTCCTTGGTCTGATTCTTTTTAACATCTTTCTTTAACGATATAGCGGAAGGGCTGTCGGGTAAGGTTTGCCTCTTTGTGAATGATACCAAAATCTGCAATAGAGTAGACACCTAGGAAGGTGTAGATAACATGGGGAGGGATCTAGCTAAGCTTGAAGAATGGTCTAGAATTTGGCAGCTGAGATTTAATGTTAGAAAATGAAGGTCATGCACTTGGGCAGTGGCAAATCAAGGGAGCAATATAGTATAGGGGGTTGAGTACTTCTGTCCACAAAAGAAGAGTGGGGCCTAGGCATGATTGTGTCTGATGATCTTAAAGTAGTCAAACAGGTAGAAAAGGTGACGGCAAAAGCTAGAAGGATGCTTGGGTGCATAGGGAGAGGAATGGCCAGCAGAAAAAAGGATGTGATAGTGCCTCTGTAAAGTCTTTGGTGTGACTTCATTTGGAGTATTGTGTGCAATTCTGGAGGCCACACCTTCAAAAGGATATAAACAGGTTGGAGTTGGTACAGAGGGTGGCTATTAAAATGGTTAATGGTCTTCGTTATAAAGCATATCAGATCTTAATATGTATGCGTAAGAGGAAAGGCGGGACAGAGGAGATGTGATTGAGATGTTTAAATACCTCCATGGCATAACTGCACAGGAGGAGAGGCTCTTTTGATTGAAAGCAAGCTCTGCTACGAGGGGAAATGGGATGAGGGTGAAAGGGGATAGATTCAAGAGTAATATGTGGAAATATTTCTTTAGGAAAGAATGGTAGATCCCTGGAATAGTTTCCCAGTGGAGGTGGTAGGGATAAGGACAGTATCTGAATTCAAAAAAGCATGGGACAAAAAAAGGAGGATCTCTAAAGGAAAAAAGGGGACTGTTGTAGTGGTTGATATGGAAGGGGAGACTAGAAAGGCCATGTGATCTTTTTTTGCCATCGTGTTTTTGTGTTTCTATGTTTCTAAGAGTTAGAACAGCCGTTATAGTTGGTGATTCAATCATTAGGCATGTAGATAGCTGAGTGACTGGTGGACATGAGGATCACCTGGTAACATGCCTGCCTAGTGCAAAGGTAGTGGACCTCACGCACCACCTAGACAAGGTTTTAGATAGCGCTGGGGAGGAGTCTGCTGTCTTGGTTCATGTTGGTACCAATGACATAGGAAAGTGTGGTAGGGAGGTTCTGGAGGCCCAATTTAGACTTTTAGGTAGGAAGTTGAAATTCAGAACTTCCAGGGTAGCATTCTCAGAAATGCTTCTCATTCCATGTGCAGGACCCAAAAGGCAGGCAGAGCTCCAGAGTCTCATTGCGTGGATGGTGCAAGGAAGATGATTTTGGATTTGTTAGGAACTGGGCAACATTCTGGGGAAAGTAAGAGAGTTTCCAAAGGGATGGGCACCACCTTAATTGGGATGGAACCAGGCTGCTGGCATTAACCTTTAAAAAGGAGATACAGCAGCTTTTAAACTGGACTAGCTTTTAAATCCGCCTGACCAACTATGCCCATAGAGCATGGCTGACCATCTCATTTCAAAGCAAGGAGTAGTTCCCACTGCAAGCCACTACCCATCCACACTGGCATCTCAGAGCCAGCCATCGGAAGTATGCTCACTTTTTGACCTATCTCGTGCAAATATTGAAGACATAATCAAGAGCCTTAATACAACCACCTCCCCACTCAACCCCTGTCCAGTTTCCTGGATCAAGCTCACCAGATCACACCTCAGCCCCTACCTGCAATACATAGTGCACACATCCCTCCGACAGGGTCTTATGCCCACTACCCTGAAACACAGCTCAATCTGTCCACTCCTCAAGAATCCTAAGCTTGATCCTTCCACCCTTAATTCCTACAGACCCATCTCCAGTATACTATTCACCGCAAAGATAATTGAAAAAGTAGTTCAATTCCAACCCCAAGATCACCTTACTACCCATGCCCCTCTAGACCCTCACCAACATGGGTTCAGACAGAACCATTGAGTCGAAACCCTCATCACATCCTCCCTGGACACTCTATTAACCTGTGTACAAGGCATCTCCCAAGGATTCATGCTCATATTCCTTGACATTTCTTCAGCTTTCAGCTCCCTCCCTCACTACCTACTTTTGCAACACCTTGCAGATATAGGCTTCCAGAGAACTATGCTTAAATGGTTCGGCTCTTACCTGCTCAACAGAAGACAGCAGGTAAAAATTGGGCAGAAGTTATCTCTCCCATTTACCCAATCCACAGGGTTATCCCAGGATTCAAGCCTTTCAGCCCTCTTATTTAATATATTCATACAGCCAATATGCAAAACATTCAGAGAGCACAAGATACTTTACCGGATCTACGCGAACAATCTAATGTTCTTCACCCCATTCAATATCTCAACACCGGACCTCACATCAGGGCCGGATTTACCTATACGCCATGTACGCCATGGCGTAGGGCCCACAGCTGGCAAGGGCCCACAAAAAGCTGCCGCGGCAGCATGGACGTTCCCGCGGCAGCATGGACGATCCCGCGGGGCCCCCTCTGCCCTGCCGAATCCCCGGCTGAGCCCCTCCGTGCCGGCTTTGAGAGGCGCAAAGGGAGAGTGTCTCCCTCGCGTCTCTGTTAAGCCCGCAGGGGCTGATGGGTCTTTACTGAGGAAGATGTAGGGATGTTACCCATGACTGAAGTGGTATTTAAAGGTGTGGAAGAATTGAAGGAAATATCGATACATCGGGAAGATGTCTTACAAATATTAGATAAACTGAAGAGTAGCAAATCACCTGGGCCGGATGGTATACATCCAAGGGTGTTGAAAGAACGGAAATTTGAGATTGCAGACCTGCTATCAGTAATCTGTGAACTATCATTAAAATCATCTCTAATACCTGAGGATTGGAGGATCGCCAATGTAACACCAATTTTTAAAAAGGGTTCGAGGGGTGATCCGGGAAACTACAGACCGGTGAGCCTGACATCAGTACCGGGAAAAATGGTAGAAACCATCATAAAGAATAAAATTACTCAGCATGTAGATAGTCACGACCTAATGGGAGACAGCCAACATGGCTTTAGACAAGGAAGATCTTGTCTTACTAATCTGTTATGTTTTTTTGAAGGAGTGAATAAACAGGTGGACAAAGGTGAGTCGGTTGATATTGTGTATCTGGACTTTCAGAAAGCCTTTGACAAAGTCCCTCATGAGAGACTTTTGGCAAAACTAAAGAGTCATGGGATAGGAGGCAGTGTACTACTGTGGATCAGGAACTGGTTAAAAGATAGAAAGCAGAGGGTAGGGCTAAATGGCCAATTTTCCCAATGGAGAAAGGTGAATAGTGGTGTACCCCAGGGATCTGTGCTGGGTCCACTGCTTTTTGACATATTCATAAATGACCTGGAAAGTGGAATAACAAGTGAGGTTATCAAATTTGCAGATGACACAAAACTGTTTAAAGTTGTTAAAACCCAGGAGGATTGTGGAAAATTGCAAGAGGATCTTGATAAATTGGAAGACTGGGCATCAAAATGGCAGATGAAATTTAATGTGGAGAAGTGCAAGGTTATGCACCTAGGGAAGAACAACCCAAACTATGGTTACACGATGCAAGGTTCCACATTAGGAACCACCACCCAGGAAAAAGATTTAGGCGTCATTGTGGATACCTTGTTAAAAACCTCGGCCCAGTGTGCAGCGGCGGCCAAGAGAGCAAATAGAATGCTAGGTATGATAAGGAAAGGAATGGAAAATAAAACAAAAGATATTATAATGCCTCTATATCGTTCCATGGTGAGACCGCACCTTGAATTTGTGTGCAATTCTGGTCGCCGTATCTTAAAAAGGATATAGCGATTTTAGAAAAGGTTCAGAGAAGAGCCACCAAAATGGTAAAGGGGATGGAAGGCTACTCCTATGAAGAAAGGCTAAAAAGGTTGGGGCTCTTTAGCCTGGAGAAGAGACGGCTGAGGGGAGATTTGATAGAAGTCTATAATTAATGAACGGAGTGGAACGGGTAAACGTAGATCGATTGTTTACCTTATCAGAATATGGAAAGACTAGGGGACATGCAATGAAGCTACAGGGTAAACTATTTAAGACTAATAAAAGAAATTATTTTTTCACTCAACGTGTAATCAAACTCTGGAATTTGTTACCGGAGGATGTAGTAAAGGCTGTTAGTGTAGCTGGGTTTAAAAAAGGTTTGGACAAGTTCCTGGAGGAAAGGTCCATAAACCATTATTAAGAAGGGACCAGGATATCAATGCTTGAACCAGTACAAGCATTGTGGAACCTGTGTCCCTTGGGGAAACTGCTAGGTACGTATGACCTAGATTGGCCACTGTTGGAAACAGAATGCTGGGCTTGATGGACCTTGGTCTGACCCAGTATGGCATATCTTATGTTCTTATGGTAATGGGCTATGGGGGGGTTTAAGACTGATAATGGGCTGTGGGCTGATGGGGGCTGTCTGGTAATGGGCTATGGGGGGGGCTAGGACTGGAATGGGCTGGGGGGGTTAAGATTGGAGGTTGGCTGATGGGGTTAGGACTGGTAATGGGCTGTGGGCTGTTGGGGGGTTTTAGAACTGGTAATGGGCTTTGGGAGGGGGGTTAAGACTGAGAATGGGGGGGTTAGAACTGGTAATGGGCTATGAGGGGGGGTTAAGACTGATAATGGGCTGTGGGCTGATTGGGGCTGTCTGGTAATGGGCTATGGGGGGGTTAGGACTGGAAAGGGGATGGGGGGGTTAAACACTGGAGTTGGGCAAATGGGGATAGCACTGGTAATGGGCTGTGGGCTGTTGGGGGGGTTAGAACTGGTAATGGGCTATGGGGGGGGGTTAAGACTGGTAATGGGCTGGGGGCTGAGGGGGTCTGTCTGGTAATGGGCTATGGGGGGGCTAGGACTGGAATGGGCTGGGGGGGTTAAGACTGGAGGTGGGCTGATGGGGTTAGGACTGGTAATGGGCTGTGGGCTGTTGGGGGGGGTTAGAACTGGTAATGGGCTTTGGGGGGGGTTAAGACTGATAATGGGGGGGTTAGAACTGGTAATGGGCTATGAGGGGGGGTTAAGACTGATAATGGGCTGTGGGCTGATTGGGGCTGTCTGGTAATGGGCTATGGGGGGGCTAGGACTGGAAATGGGCTGGGGGGTTAAGACTGGAGGTGGGCTCATGGGGTTAGGACTGGTAATGGGCTGTGGGCTGTTGGGGAGGGTTAGAACTGGTAATGGTCTATGGGGGGGTTAAGACTGATAATGGGCTGTGGGCTGTTGGGGGGGGTTAGAACTGGTAATGGGCTATGAGGGGGGGTTAAGACTGATAATGGGCTGTGGGCTGATGGGGGCTGTCTGGTAATGGGCTATGGGGGGGCTAGGACTGGAAATGGGCTGGGGGGGTTAAGACTGGAGGTGGGCTAATGGGGTTAGGACTGGAAGTGGGCTGATGGGGGGTTAGGACTGGTAATGGGCTATAGGGGGGGCTTAAACTGAAAATTGGGTGATGGGGGGTTAGGACTGGAAGTGGGTTGATGAGGGGGTTAGGACTGGAAGTGGGTTGATGGGGGGGCTAGGACTGGTATTGGGTTGGGGGTTGCTAGGACTGGAAATGGGCTGATGGGGGGCTAGGACTGGAAATGGGCTGATGCAGGGACTAGAAGGGAATGGATGCTGGGTGAGGCTGGAACTAGAAGGGAGCTGATGTTGGGGGAGGATTAGAATGGGATGGGGCTGGAAGAGTAAAATGGAGAAGGGAAAAATATTTTTTGTGGGAGGGATAAAAAATCTACAATTGGCCGGGTATTGGGAGAGTAAGTGGGGATTGAGGATGGAGGGGTAAAATTTGAGTGGATGAAATAGGAATGAGGAAAGAGCAAAAGGAGAAAGATTAGTTTATTTATTTATTTATTTATTTATTTTCATTTCTTATATACCGCACTATTTGCGATCAGCGCGGTTTACATAAAACAAGAAGGTAACCGACAATGAACGAAAGTCAGGTCATTACATTGAACAGGAACAAGTAACTTGGAAAACAGCGTAAACTATGTACATATGCATAACCATGAATGGGTAACTATATACATGTCAGAGGGAGTTATTGGGTATTGGACATGCTTAGTGGCTGGGGTTCGGGCAGTAAGTGAGATGCTTGATAAAGAGGAAATGTTTTAAGGCCTTTCTGAACTGGCTCAGGTTAGGGATCGCTCTGATGTGTGGTGGTAGGGAGTTCCAGAGACTTGGGGCGTATAGTCTAAAGGCTCTGTTCGATGTTGCTTTGGAGCATTTTGTAGTGTCTCTCGGTATCACTAGCATGTTAGCTACTGAGGTTCTTCTTAGCCTGTTGGGTATGGGTGGTTGGATGAGGTCACATAGTGAGGAGGAGGAGAGTCCCTTGATGGCCTTGAATGTCATCACTAGGGTTTTGAAACTTAGCCTGGCTTGAATGGGGAGCCAGTGAAGCTGTCTCAGGAGGGGTGTGATATGCTCTCTTCTTGGTGTGCCGAGGAGAATCCGCGCTGCACTGTTCATGGCAAGTTGCAGGGGCTGTAAGGTGGCCTGAGGGAGTCCTTGCAGGATGTTAAAGCAGATGTAGAGAGAGAATGGAAAAAAACTAGAAGAGAGAAGAAAGGACAAATGGACAGCAGACGATGGAGAGTTAGCAGAAGACACGAAGAAACCAGAAGAAAGTGGCTGGAGCAATTGCAGCTGAAAAAAAATGCACAAAAGGTAGAAAAATATCTCTTTATTTTGAATTTATTAATTGGAATATGTCAGCTCTGGTAAATGTGCATCATTAACGTTTGTGCTTTGTTTAGTACAAGAGCAAATTAATGTATAGTTTTATTTCTACAGTGTTGTACATTCCAAGTTTGGCTTTTGGGATTCCCAGTTTAATTATTGTCTTCCTGTTTCTAAATTGTGATTACTTGTTTGGTGATGGTCTATGTTCTGCATGTGTAACTGAGCTGAGGTGTTCTGTTTATATAATTCCTATTTGACATTGCCACTTGTTCTCTTGCCCCAGTAGGTCATGTATTGTTGTTCTCTGAAATGTATTGGTTTAATATTTGCAGTGTTGCCTTTTGATTGGTAGAGTATGGTGCTTTGTGAGTCCTGGTAGTGCTGTTAGGATACGGCGGGTTTGCTATGGGTTGGCACTGGATTATAGTAATGTAGAAATCTTTTAGTCTTTCTTTATCCATACACTCTAAGAGGCACGTTTACTAAAAGTTAGTATAGGGTAACATTATGCAAATATTTATGCAAATGAGGCCCCTTATGCAAATGAGGCCCCGCACCCCCCTTGGGCCGCCCCTGCTGGGGGCCCACAATTTTTGTTGGCGTACGGCCTCACTCAAGGTAAATCCGGCCCTGCCTCACATCCCTACACAGCTGCTTTACAGAGGTGAGAAAATGGTTGCACCTCTACAACCTTCACATCAATATGAATAAGACAGAAGCACTTTATGACTTGTCTAACTCAGCCTTCTCACCTTGAGATTCGACAACATTGACATCTGGGTTATATTCAAAGTCAGATACCTCAGGCTAAATATAGATCAGCAACTGAACTTCCACAGTCACATAAGGAAAATCTCATTCTCCATTTACCACAAGCTATGAGTTCTGAAGAACCTCTGCCCCTACAAGCTCCTGACCTCTTCTGGACCATGTGCCAAGCTATGATCACCCCCATATTAGATAATTGCAATATCATATATCAAGGTCTGCCTAAGCACTCCCTCCACCCCTTGCAAATGGCACAAAATACTGCAGCCAGAATAATCTACGGTGCCTCTCATCTAGATCATTAACCCCATCCTGCAGAGCCTCCACTGGTTACCAATTACAGCAAGAATCCAAAACGAGGCACATACTTTGACATTCAAGGTCCTGAACAGTGAACCAGCCACCTGCTTGCAGTCCTTGATCTCCAGACCCAGAAAGGAAAGGCCCTGATGACACCTCACCAACAACCTTCTCTCCATCCCCATGCTGAAGACCAAATCCAAACAGTCCATCTGCGATCAAGCATTCTCACTCTTTGCGCCCACCCTATGGAATTCCTTACCCCTGAACCTCAGAGCATTTTCCGATCTGAGCAACTTCAGGGAGAGTCTAAAAACATCTCTCTTTTAGGTCCACTTCAACTCTTATCCAGCCCCAGAGACATAACCTACAACGGTCATGATCCATCAGCTCCCACCTACTGACTCTATGAATGCTTACAAATGACTGTTGCTTGTTGATCCCACTTACGTGTACATAGTTAAGTCACTAACATGTTCGACTTGTTATATCACTGTGTTCTGTTATTTACTACCATATTATCCTGGTTCCATGTTCTATGTATAATCACCAGGCTGCACTTGCTGCACTGGCATGTTATTGTTCAATGTACACCGCTTTGAATTGTAGAAAAGTAGTATAGAAATAAGCTTAATAATAGGGGAAAGCTGACAGAACACAAGAGCGCATGGTTCGGAACAATGTATCCTTGAAGGATACTAGCAAAAGATTGAAGTTAGGGCATATTGACAGAGAGGTTCCAATAAAGACAAAAGTACAGAGCAGACAGAGCAGACAGAGCTTAAAGATTCCAAATTACTGCTGCTTACCAAAAAACAGATTAATATAAATAAAATACAACCTCTATAATGCTTGTATGCAAAGGCTAGAAGTCTAAAAAATAAGATAGGAGAGTTAGAATATATAACACTAAATGAGAGGTTAGATATGATTGGTATCTCAGAGACCTAGTGGAAGGAGGACAACCAGTGGGACACTGTGATACCTGGGTACAAATTATATCACAATGATAGAGTAGATCAAATTGGCGAGGGGGTGCACTCTATGTTAGAGAGAGCATTGAGTCACACAGGATTAAAGTTTTGCAAGAAACAAAATACAATGTAGAATCTCTATGGATTGAAATTCCATGTAAAAAGAGGAAGGCGATGGCAGTGAGGGTGTACCACCAATCACCTGGCGAGAATGAACAAATGGATGATGAAATGCTCAAAGAAACCAGGAAAGCTAACAAAAGTTACAACACAGTAACAATAATGGGTGATTTCAATTACCCCGGTATCGACTGGGTCAGTGTCACAACAGGACATGCTAGGGAGATAAAGTTTTTAGATGAAATGACTGTTTCTTGGAGCAGCTAGTTCAGGAACAGATGAGAGGGGAAGCCGTTTTGGACCTAGTCCTTAGTAGAACACAAGATCTGGCCATAGTGATCATAGCATGATCGCGTTTAATTTTAATTCCAACTGCCCTTGAATCAGCCATCAAGCGAAGGAACGTCAAGGCTGTCTCCTCTCCGATCCCCGGCTAAAGAACCAATCAGGGGCTACAGCGGGAACATTGAAATTCTCTTCCTCATCGGGCATGTGGAATTATTGCAGCCTGCACCGCCGGAACACCAACTGCCCTTGAATCAGTCATCAAGCGAGGGAACAGCAAGGCTGTCTCCTCCCCGATCCCTGGCTAAAGAACCAATTAGGGGCTTCAGCAGGAACATTGAAATTCTCCTCCTCATCGGGTGCGCCCGTGCCTGGTGGTCCCACGCCAGAGGGCCTCGCCAGAGAGTCCTTTGGCGTGGCTCTTAGGCAGGGCACTGAGGCATACATAGACTGCTCCTGCCTCCAAGAAGCAATACATCACACAATCTGCTACAACTAACGTCTAGCCAAACAAGCGATGATTCCCTCAATCTACTATCAAAGCATCCTAAAAAAAACAGCATGGGGCCAAGCTACCAAAGAAAAGCAGAAAGGACCCAAAGGAAGGTAATGCTCACATTTCTACTCACCAGAACAACCCTTCAGCTGACAACGAATCCTATCCCTCCAATGTAACCCAACATGGCCACCCTACATTACCTCTCTTTGTGGGCTACACTTTTGCTTCTCCTCTCCCTTAAATACATTCTAGCCACTCACCCCTACACTAATAACTATTTCACACTAATAATTCCATACAGTCATGTCACTACCAGCCTATAATGTACCTCTACAAGCCCCCATGGTAGACATCAAACAAATGCTATAACAGAAAACACCTAATCTTCATTCAAACCAACACCTTGAAACAATCACACACAGTAGTACACATACATACTTCACCTCACCCTCAAATAAACATTGAATTAATCAATGCCAGATCTATTAGAAATAAAATCAACATCATAGCAGACCACCTCCAATCTCAACAAACTGATGTCTTATGTATTACCGAAACCTGGCTATCCCCCACTGACCAGGTTTTGCTTAACCAACTAACCCCACCCACACGCACTGCATTCAACTGCCAATGCTCTCACAAATGTGGTGGAGGAGTCCTAATCCTCACAAGAAACGCACTAAAATTTAAAATATTGGCTTCCTCAAGAATCAGACCAGACGTACAGAGGGGATCGACATCCGGAATGAAATCGGGCCCAGTGTCTAGAAACAGCTGTATCAGATAATGGGGGCAATTTCAAAACCTAGCTAGGTCGAAGATCAAGTACTGTGGACCTTTAACTTTCAAAGCAAAATTAACTGCCTAGTTTTCCCTGGGAAATTAGTTTTTGCAAAGTCTACAGCCACTTGTTACTGCAGATTTCACACTGTTTTATTTATTTATTTATTTATTTATTACAAATTCTTATATACCGCGCTATTTGGCATCAGCGCGGTTTACATTATAACACAACAACCATAACAACATGCTGTTTGGTTTTACATCGAACAGGGGTCCAAAAGCAAAATTTACAAAGATTTCATAGTTGCATAGAGCTACAGTGGTGTGCAAAAGTCTGGAATCACTTGTGAGTTTTGCGTTTTTCGTACTTTCTAACCGTTTTTTTTTAAATTTTGCTTTAGCCCAGCATATTCATCTTTCTACCACGTTAAAAGGGATACATTTGGCTATTAGAGTTGACTTTTTTGCATTCCTTGCTTCCAATTTAAATACTTTACAGACAATGGGAGATAGCTACTGCGATTTTTGTGGATCCTGCATCAAAACTGGATCGAGATTATCCAATATGCACACGTCATTTCTGACCAATCAGGAAGCTGGTTTCACTAACCAATCACAATGCAGATATCTAGCCAACAGTACAGCTATAAAAATGCGCGGAATCTTTGAATTTCATACGCTTTCTGGATCGACCATGAAGATGACTCGGACCCTGACATTGGAGGAGCGTGTTCATGTATCCTTTATGAGCGAGGAAGGATTTTCAAGACATCAGATAGCCAGGAAAGTTGGCTGCAGTCAGAGCACTGTTGTTAAGATTGTACAGAAGAAGAAAGAAACGGGTTCAGTGGTGGACAAGCCTCGTTCAGGTCATCCACATGCATCAACATCATGCCAGGACCGCGCACTATGACGCATTTCACTGACTAATCGCAAGTTGACCTCTCCTCAGCTACTTCGAGAGTGGTCAGACAAGAGTGAGGTCAGTGTCAGCTCATCAACAGTTCATCGCCAGTGCCTGCAGTTTGGTCTCCGGGGCTGCAAAGTACAGAATAAGCCACTGATGACTGACATACAAAGGCGCAACCAGATCGTGTGGGCGAGAAAGCACTCAACCTGGTCGACTGAAAAGTGGGAAAAGGTGCTATTCGGCGATGAAAGCACCTTCTGCCTGTTTGGTAACCAGGCCCACACCTATGTGAGGAGATTTCCTGGAGAGGAATTCAAGCCCAAGTGTCTCAACCTCACTGTGAAGCATCCTTTGAAGGTCATGGTCTGGGGTTGCATGGCTGCCAGTGGTGTTGAACGTCTTCACATCGTCAATGGAATGGTCAACAGGGCCAAGTACATCACCATACTGCAAACGTGCATGGTGCCATCAGCACACCAGCTGTTTCCTGGCCAGTTCCTGTTCCAAGATGACAATGCACCCTGCCATCACTCCAGATAGGTGATCAGCTGGAAGCAGCGGAACAACATCAAGTCAATGGACTGGCCTGCCCATTCTCCAGATCTGAATCCAGTCGAGGACCTGTGGCACAAGGTGGCCTTGGAAATATCCAAGAGGCATCCGACATCAAAGTGTGAGCTGATTGAGTCACTCATTGCAGCTTGGAACAGCGTTGTCACCAACGATCACCTTGTCAGACTGGTTCATTCAATGCCGACAAGGTGCAGTCAGGTAATCAAGAACAAAAGGTGGCCCATCAAATATTGAGCCATCACTGACACATAAAAATGGCCTTTTTCAAGGCCACATACATTAATTTGAAGGAAACCTGGCATGCATCCATAATATTTTAAAGCATACTTACAATAATATATCGTTGGCCAACGATGTACATTATGCGATTTTCACAGAAAATCTATCAACAGGACAACTATGGGGAACAAACTCAAAAAATAAGAATCAAACCAATATTAAAAGTTGGCCCTAATAGCCAAATCTATCACTTATCATGAGATACACAGAAAAAGCCACTGGGAGGAAAAAGAAATTAAGATATAAGGTCACAAAGTTGAGAAAACATCAAATTTACAAGTGATTCCAGACTTTTGCCCACCACTGTAGGTTTACTAAAAAGGCACTACCATGTTACCACAAAAGAACACAAACTAAGCCAGCCCTTTCTGGTCTAGACTGCATTCTTTAAAGCGGAAGTGCTACAAAGAGGAATATAGTCCAGAAATGCCAAACAGTGGACACGCTTGTTTGAGTATGCTTTCTTGCTATGGATTCATTGCCAGCTGAGTTTTGCTTGGTATACAAGTGGAAAATAAAGGTTTGCATATCTAATGAACTGTGAAGCATTAGGCTCAGATGCCAGCCTCAATTATACTGCCAAGAAATGCAAGCAAGACAGATGGCAAACCTGTGACCAGCTTCATAATATGAAGTATCACCCAAAATTTCAACAAACACTGACAGAAGCCCTCTCAGGGGATGTTGAAATAAACAGTGATTCCGTTGATTGCTTCTTTAATCTTTTCGTTCTCGTCTATTTTAGTAATATTCTTGGGAGTGCTTTTGAATTGTTTGCAAGCTGGCATTTCACTTGTAGGGCACAATGCTTGCAGGTGGAATCTGTCAAATACACCCCCCCCCTCCTCAAATCCCCCTTTAAAGGAAGATAATTGTTATGTGCAGATCTGAACTGAAGAGAGCACATTATTATAAAATAATGTTTAGCATTATGGAGTTAACTTTTTAAAAGGATAAACAGATTGTTTTATATTATCCATATTTTCCAAACATCCTAAATTAGAAAGGAAACAGAATCTAATGGCAGGTCAAACCTGCACAGCCCATCTTGTCCACTCAGTTTTCCATCCTTTTGCTATAAGCAGAGACTAATTTATTTATTTATTTATTTAGACAGTTTTTGTATACCGCCTTATCCTTCAATCAAAGCGGTCACAACACACAATTGGGGGATACATTTAACATGCAGGGATATGAGACATATACACTAATACTTACAGGGAACATGGGCAGTGGAGGGTTAAGTGGCTTGCCCAAGACCACAAGGAGCATCTGTGGGACTAGAAACCCCAGTCCTTCCGGCCCAAGGTTGCTGTCCTCTAGTGGGATTTGAACCCCTGACCTTCCGGCCTGAAGTACCTTGCCCCAACCACTAGGCTACTCCTCCCATCTTGATGTTTCCTATACTTGATCAAAGCTCAGGATCCTCTTTGCTTATCACGTTTTTTTACATTCTGACATGTTTTGTTTTTTTAGCATTGGAAGACCACACCATCCATCCAGCACCCTCTCTGTGAAGAAATATTTTCTTAAATTATGCCGAAATCTACCCCATTGGAGTCTTATAACATGACCTTTACTAGAACTTCTTTTTCATATCTCTTGTGCTTTATACCTTTGAAGTACTTGACTGCCTGTCATATCCCCTCTCCTTCTTCATCTCTCTTTAGGCTCTTAGCTGTCACTTTATACAGCTTACACTATAGAGTCTGAAGCATTTTAGTAACCTGTCTTTGGGCTGTCTCTGCCAACATTTCTTTGAAATGGACACATTAATACAGCTGAGGTTTCATCAATGTACAGAAGTATTACCAACTCTTTTTCCCTGGTGTTAATAGCTCTCTTTTTGTACTGTAGCATACTTCTGTCTCTTTCCACTGTCCTCTCATCTGGGTATGATCACCCCGAGATCACTCTCCTGTTTGGTGCATATCAGTCCTCCCCCCCCCCCCCCTCCCTCCCCATCATATACTACTCTCTTGGATTCTTGTGCTAAAACACATGACACTGCATGGTTTTGGAATTAAATGTTACTTGCGAAAATCTTTATCACACCTCATGCTTTCTTAGATCGTTCTTCATTTTTATAATCCATCTGTTGCAGCCATTCCAATGCAGAGCCCGTATCTGCTGTAAAAAGACAAATCTTTTCTACTAACCTCGACTCTACGACATCATTTATGGAACTATCGAGCGAAAATGGACCAGGGACTTACTCCTGAGACATTCCACTGATAGCCCCCCCTATCCTTACAGTGAACTCCATTTAGCACTAACCGCTGTTGCCTATCATTTTACAATTCTGTAACATGATTTCTACTATATTACCGAAGCCTAGGCTGCTCACTTTCCTGTGTGGATAGTTGAAAAAGACATATTCATCACTGTCTCTTGGCCTAATTTTTTGGTTACCTAGTCAAGTAACTAATCAAATTTATTTGGTATAGTGTTCCCCTAGAAAAGCCATTTTGTCTTGGACCAGCAACCCACTAGATTCAAGATACTGCACCGACTTTTCCTATAGTAGGTGCAGCATTTGAACTTGTGGAGTTGCCATCTTCAGAACCTGTTATCTCAATATACTGTGCAGGTTGGTTTTTAATATTACAGAAGGACCAGCCCCAGAGTTGATTTGAGGTGTTGACACCCTAAGCAAACCATAAGCTTTATACCCCACCCCTGGCTGTCCAAATCTCTTGTTTAGCTTTGAATATCCTGCTCTTTGCTCCCCTCCCGCACAAGTTGCCACCTTAGGCGGCTGCATAGTTTGCTTGATACTTGAGTTGGCCCTATATGTAGTTTCTGAAACTATTTTTTCTAGATAGGTCCTTACTTTATTTCTGAATGTTTAGTTTGCATAACTATATTTTGACATTTCAATTAGGTCTTAAATGTGATTTCAACAAAATAAATAACTTACCCGCCTTGAGTAAGTAACCAGTGAAATTCATTCTTAGACAGGAAAAGACTATACTGTCAAGAGAAATCTTTATGAACAAGCTGCAGGACTTTCATGAAGGAAGCTGTTCGTTTTCTACTTCATAGGGGCACCACTGCGACTTCTGTATGCTTCACTTCCACTCTGGATTTGGAAGAAGCTTGCTCTGGTTCTGACAGATGAAATATTGAACATGGTTAATACTAGTTTGGCCAAAGGTGAGGCACCTTATGGAAGGAAAGTTGTATCCACCACTTCCTTATAAAGCAGGGCCTGGATCTGCTCCTACCTTTTTACTACCATCCTATCTTCAACCTCAACTTCTTGGCTAAAATTACTGAAAAGATTGTTTTTCATCAGCTATTCAAGTTTTTGGACGCTACCAACATGCTCCACCCCAAGCAAGTGGAGTTTCATAGGGGATATAGTACTCAATTCATGATGTTTGCCATGCTTAAGGAGGTTTATGTTTACTGGGAGAATGGCCATAATGTACTACAAATTTAACTAGACCTGAGTTTGGCATTCCATCTAGTTGACTTTGATCTTATGCTTAGTAGACTTCAAGAAGCTGAATTAACTGACACCGCACTACATTGGTAATCATTGTATTTCAACTCCAGATCATTTATAGTTACTATTGATAACGCCCAAACCAAATGTTATCCTCCGTCATCCAAAGTTCTGGCCGCTCTGTTGTTCAATATTTTTCTTGAACCTCCAGCTACCCTCATTCAGGATTTTGGATTCAGTCCTTTCCTCTTTGCAGACAATATACAAATCCTGATCACTCATCCGACCTGGGATGACTCCTTTTCATAATCAATGGGGGAGAGGGGTGTAATATTCAACAGCTACCGTCACTTTAACTGACAGTGGTGAAACATATCTGGCTTCTGTTGCCGAATATCCGGGCCGGCTGGGCACCGGAGACATTGTTTGATTAGTGGTGATATTCAGCTGCTAACTTCGTAGCGATACGCCATTCACCTGTTCTAACTTTAACTGCTGAAGCTCTTCGGTTAGCGGTTGAATATCCAGATAGTGGCTGTCACCCCTCCGATCTGCCCGTAGACCACCCTGATTTTAACTGGGCATTTCTTCAGCATTCTGTGGGATATTCAACAGCATTAACCAGTTGGTGTCATCAAATATTGCACCCACCAGGTTTGCAAACTGGCTAAAATGCTTTGAAAATGCCCGTCAATACACGCACTTTGCTGTTCTGCCTAGGCCGTGACCCTGGCAATGCCACCGCGCATACTTTTAATGTAATTTTATAAGAGACATTTTACATGCATAAATTGCCACATATGTGAAACAATGATGTTATAAAATTACTCCCAAAGAGACTTCCGGTGACGTCATCGGGACACATGGCGATGTAGCGAATATGCTCCATCACCTAAGCCTGCAAGAAGGGGGCAAATGTACCCCTAAAAGCGTAAACTCAGAGGAGCAGAGGAGAAGAGGCATTGGAGAACAAACCAGTGAAGGGGAGTTGTAAAAATCATGAAGGGATACCCCTGTAAGAGCGCTACTACCAGCGGAGACATACGGCGAGCAGCCGGATCAGCAGACCATGTGGAAGGCCGGAGCAGAGCATGACAGAGCGGCAGAGCTGAGATTGCATCACTGAGGGCAGTGCAGATAGTAGAGGCACCACATGAAGACATAAAGGGGAGCAGTGAGCAGGAGCAAGTGTCTACCTGCCAGTGTGAAGCAGCTGGCGGAGCTTTGTGGTGAGCTGTTGGATCGGAGGACCATGTGGCAGGCTGGAGTGGAGCGCGGAAGAGCGGGGTGACTGAGAGTGAAGCACGGAGAGTAGAGAAGGCAGTAGTGGCACTGCCTGGATCTGCAAAAGAGAGCTGCGAATGGGGGAAGTGTACCCCAGCCAGAGCATTGTTACCAGCGGCCAATAGGTGAGCTGTCGGACCAGCGGTTGGTGGGGCAGGCCAGCACATCGGCCGGGGGAGTTGAGAAGACTTGAGAGGAGCAAACGTGAGTGGGGAAAGCAGCGGAAGCATTGCCAGGAAGATCTGGAGAGTGCGGGCCAGAAACCAGTGCGTGCCAGCAGCAACGGGGCTAAGGAGCAGCAGTGAGCAGTGGAAGAGAGCCTTGGTGCAAGAAGAGAGAGTTCTGGAGGACCGCGGTAGCCGGCAAGGTAAGAGCACCGGGTCTCTCAGAGAGAAAGGTGAGCAGGCCTGTGGTGGATACAGCCTCTGCTGGAGAGACGGGGAGGAATAACACATAGAGGGGTACTGCAAGTACCTGGTGGGCTTGAGGAGCTGAGCCCCTAGCAGCTTGGCAGACACGATCAAGAATATGAGAGCAGGGTCCAGTGCTGTCATGGATGATCACCTCTGATTGAGATAGAGGGGCCTGATAGCAACCCCAGAGATAAGCAGAGACATACAGTGAAAGAGGTCTCAGTGGAGAGCGCCACGCCAGAGAAAACCTCGAAAACCAGATACCAGCTTCAAGACGTTCAGTGAAGGTATGGAAAAAAATAAAGGCGGTTTGACCACATGGAAGAAATTGGCAGACTTCCTTTCCCCATATGCAGCAGCTAAAGGCAGAAGAGAGGGGGAGAAGGAGGGCAAAACACAACCTGACGAACCAAATGATTTGGCGGAGTTTCTGGAACGGGGCTGTAGCCCAGGAGGAGTAGCTAAGCTGAAGGAATGGCTAACTGAGCTGAAAGATGAGATCAAGTCGGAAATTGGTGGGGTGAAACATGAACTCAAAGAGTCCATACAATCTTTGCGACAAGATATTGTGGACATAGGAAATCGAGTGGAAGAAATGGAGACCCAGATGGAGCAGCAAGGGGAGGAAATAGAGGACTTACAAAAAGGCTGGGAGGATTTAAAGTGCGCTCAAGAGGAGCAGCAGGTGAAAGTAGAAGACTTGGAGGATAGATCCCGGAGATGTAACATAAGAGTAAGGGGTCTCCCAGAGGACCCTAAATACAGAAATTGCGAAGTAGTGATCGTTAAAATCTTCAGCTCTTTACTAGCCACTGCAGAATTGGAGGGGGCTAATACCAGAACTGAAATCATAATTGGCCCATGCAGTTGCCACCCAGAGAATGAGTGCCACTGAGAGGTAGTTAGGGAAAATGCTGGGGGTCTTGTGACTATGTCTCCTGCCACTGGGCTTTCTTTTGCTGCTGCGCTATCTGTTGCTGCCGCCCCTTTGGAGTCACTGCCTTGTGCAAACACACGGCTTGTGCAATGGCTTGTGCTGACTCCCCAGTCTCCTGTTGTTCCTGCAACAGATCTTCCAGGGCCTTGCAACAAACAAGTGTGTCACAGCATCCCAGTTGAGAGCCACAGCAGACCAATGCAAGAAAAAAAAACATCTCTTCTGTTCCAGCACTTTTACTTATTTTTTTTTAACTTTTCTTGTTTAATGATCTTGATTAGAAAGCTGCGATGGATATGCGCGAGCTGCTCAGTATTATAATAGCGCTAGACCTTGCAGAACATGAAAATATTTGAATTGCCTTCATAATATATTTATCATTAATTGCTTTGTCTTCTGAAGACCTACATTTAAAAAGTGATCTTGAAATTTGAAGTTGTTTCCTTCACGTAAAGAAAATAAAGCAATAATTGACTACTGGGGCAGGATAGATGAAGACAGAGGCGAGTGAGGGCTTTCATTGGTTGGCTTGAAAAAGTCAAGTTCCCTCTTCAGGCTATCCTATTTCTGGAATTAAGACATTTATTGATCTTTTGCATGCTCTTTTCTTTGATTTTGTTGTACACTGCCTTGGGTGATCTCTTTTCAATACCAGGAAAGTGATCTAAAAGTCTTTTTAAATAAATCATCCTGCTTAAGATTTTCTGCTACATTTGTCCCAGGTGCATGGAGACATCAGAGGAGGGAGGCAGGACCTGAGGCTTGCTGGGAGCTGGTGCCGATATTTAATTTGAAAAAGGAACTTTAGAAGCTCTGTTAACTACTAAAGATGATTTGAAAAGAATACACATGGGTAAAAGGGCTAATAATATATTAGGAAAAAGGGAATTCCATTGGAAAATATTCCTCCCTTTACTGCAATTGTTGAACTATCATTTCTACAGAGGGCAGAAAATTGCATGCACATGTATTGGGCATATGGAAATACATTCAACCTTTTGTTGCCTGTATATAGGGTAATTTATTTTGCATCTAATTTCCAGAATTTTTTAAATTTTTACAAAGGCTTAAAGCCAGATTTTGGATTCAGATTTGGCCTGGGCCCCTTTTGCTATAACCCGTTAGCCGGTTAACATACATTATATTGTGTGGCAACTGGCAGCCAGGACCACTAATGAGTGAGTGTGTCCATCACTGCATGCTAAAACGCACGTTGATTGGCAACCGCGGGATGGGGCAGAGTGTGGGCATGGAGAGTGGATTACTACTAGGGTCAGGGCTATTGCCGTTTGCTCAGCAGCAACGTGGCTCTTAACGTGAGTTCACCTAATGTCTCCTTTATGGGAGTCGTTAAGTTAATCCGCCTTAATGGAGCGTAGGTTAGATTGGCCCATACTGATCACATCCCTGACAACTGCCACAGAGGCTTTACAATTAATGTGCATTTGTTTGGCGCATTAATTGCAAATCCTTAGTGACCTTTAGTAAAAGGGGCCCTTATTTTCAGCAAAGAAGTGTTAAGACAAGAAACATATAAGTAAATTTTGCACAAGTGGGGAGCTTGAGTCCTAGTTGCCTTACAATGCTCAATCTACCTCCTTTAAAAAAATAATGTAATGCTACATCCACTTTACAGCACTTTACAGCAACAAGATTAAATCAAAATAAACTGAACCATCTAATTTCTCAACAAATAGGGCTGTCCTATATGGAGCGATGGGGGGAGGAGAGGTTGGTTCACCCCTAAACAAACAAAGAAACAAAGATATGGGGAGGGGTGAAGACATGGGGAGGGGTGCACCTGCTCCTGGTGGGTGCACCACTAAGCAAAGACACGGGTAAGGGTGCACCTACTCTCTAAAAGACATGGGAAGGGGGTGCACCTACTCCTGCCATATTGCTGGGCAGACTAGATGGACCATACTGGTCTTCATCTACCATCATTTACTATGCTACTATGTTACTATGTATCCAAATCACTCCGCAGAAATCATTTGCAAAATTAGTATACCTAGTGCCTGCATACTTTCAGGATTTGTTAACTGTAGGCAGATTTCTTGATAGGAACAAATGTACAATAATTTGTTAAATAGGAAAGTAATAGCAACAAAATCTCCTATCAAGAAGCACCAGCGATTCTCAACTGGGATGCTGCATATGCAAGTGTGTTGCAAGGGAAGGGAGTCTTGTCACCTTGCTTTAACTAATTCTCTGTGTACTTATGCTTTTTGGGAGCAATTTTTTCCATTTAAATATTTTTATTGTGAATAACACTATCAATTACAACATACTTTGTACACAACTTTGTACAGTCTCTCCCATAATCTCACATTCTGTATATTCAACATTATACATTATACATGCTCCCCGACGTTCACCCTCCACAACCCATTGTTACCCCTCTTACAAGTGCATTCTTCCTAGCTAACCCTCCCTACCTTTCCCCCCCCCCCGTTATTTATACTACCCACCCCTCCTCCCTCCCCTCCTCCCTTCCACCCCCCCCCTGCCTACTTCCACTTCCACATGTCTCACTCCGTTAACTCCGCTTCTCTCTTGATCGGTACATATACCATACATCTTCTCTACGTGTCCTACCATGCAGGCGACCTTACATCCTCCTTACGCTCTCTCTCTCTTCCTCCCTCCAGGCCTCCAACCACTTCCACACCCCTTTCCATTGTTCTGCACTCCTCTCACCTTTCCCACGTCTCAGCTCTGTCAATTTATACATCAAACCCACCTCTGCCACTCTTTGGACAAATCCTGTCAGCCGTGGTGTGCTTTGCCCCCCCCCCCTCCCCCAGTGTTGGGCCAACTCACATCAAGCTGCAACTATACAGTGATGGAGCACCCCCTCATCCCGTCTAGGGATATCTTCATCAAGTTGGTGCAGCAAACATGTTTCTGGCCTTTTTTGCAATCTATATCCAGTCATACCATGTATCACATCATCTGTACCCAATAGACCTGTATCCGGTCACACTTCCACCACATATGCATCCAATCCCCCCTCTCATGACATCCCTGCCAGCATAATTCATCTTGCCCCTTTCCAGCTCATTTCTTACGTACTGGCGTCCAATACCTTCGAAATAAGACTTCATATGCATTTTCATTTATTTTCATAGCAATTGATATAGTTGCTACCATCTGGATTAAATTATTCCATACCTCTTCATTCCAACTCATCCCCAGGTCTTCCTCCCATTTCAACATATAGCTCAGTTTACTCTCCCCAACTGCCATCAAACCTTTGTAAATTCTAGACAAAACCCCCTTTTGGCCCAGATGACCTGAACATATAGCCTCAAACCAGCCTCTATTTTCCCATAAATCTCACCATACCTTTGGTTGTTGTATAAAGTGGCTAACTTGCAGATATGCAAAATAATCACTCTCCTTCAACCGATAGAGGTCCTTAATGCCCTCAGACTCATAGACCCCCTTTGGATGTAGCACATGATGTATATGTGTCAGCCCCGCTCTGGCCCATCTGCGTAAAATGTGCACCCCGGGCCCCTGTCCCCTCTCAAAACATACCTCGAGTGTCATCCCCTGTATATAACCTTTATCGGGAACTAGCAATTTCTTTTTCCGTTTCCAGATTTTCAAGCTATGCTCTACCATGGGGTTGAGGAGATGAGTGTCGGGACTTTTACTCCCCCTCCATATCACTCTTTCCAATCCCACACCTCCTACCAGCTCACGCTCCATTTGGACCCACTGTTTCTGTGTTTCTCTTTGCCATTCATAGATCGTTTTCAATTGTGCTGCCTCATAATATTTTTGCAAGTTAGGCACACCTAACCCCCCCTCTCCCTTTGCTCTTTGCATGACCGCCATTGCCACCCTTGGGCGCCTCTTCACCCATTCAAATCTATTTACAAGCCGTTGTACTCGTTTTAGACTGTTCTGCAGTACAAGTAAAGCCCGCAGCCATCTTCTAGCTCACCCGATCGGGGTCGAGCACCTGAGCAGGCCAGCCAGCCTTCCTGCTCAGGGACTCCAGCCCAATTGGGGCTGTGGGAGGAGGAGGAGCAACACCTTCAAAAGAAGCCGTCGTCGGGCGAGAACCCCAGGAAAGCCCACAGCCATCTTCTAGCTCCCCTGATCGGGGTCGAGCACCTGAGCAGGCCAGCCAGCCTTCCTGCTCAGGGACTCCAGCCCAATCAGGACTGTGGGAGGAGGAGCAACACCTTCAAAAGAAGCCGTCGCAGGGCGGGAACCCCAGGAAAGCCTGTAGCCATCTTCTAGCTCCCCCGATCGGGGTTGAGCACCTGAGCAGGCCAGCCAGTCTTCCTGCTCAGGGACTCCAGCCCAATCGGGGCTGTGGGAGGAGGAGCAACACGTTCAAAAGAAGCCGCCGCCGGGCGGGCCCGTGCCCGAGGGCGTCGGCCCTCTAGAATAGATCTACAAGGACGTCATCCATCTTCCTCTGCTCTCTGTAAATGGCTGTCCTTCACACAATGGATTGAACGGGCCCCCCTAGGCAGTCTCCGCCTCTAAAAGTGAAGCGTCTGTGGGTTCTATCAGAGACGCCCTCCAGATCTCCATCCTGCTGCCTCACTGCCGGAGACGCTCTGCAGCTCTCCATCTTCTCTCACAAGTGTGGGATGCTCTCCAGCTCTCCATTTTGCTGCCTCTCTGCCAGATATTTGTTGTATGTTTACTTATATTTGCCGATATATGCTGATATATGCTGTTAGATGCTGATATATGGTGATGGCTTGCTAATATTCACTGTTAATTGCTTATATCTGCTTATAACTGCTGATATCTCACAACACTAGTCCATATATTTTATATATGCTGATATACGCTGTTAGATGCTGATATATGGTGATAGCTTGCTAATATTCACTGTTATTTGCTGTTATTTGATTATATTTGCCGATATCTCACAACACTAGTCCATATATTTTACATCACAACACTAGTCCATAGTTAGTTCTCCTTCACAGACAGCTAATAAGGTCAGCCCAAGCATTTTAGCAACACAACATGGCCATCTCCCTTCTCGCCATTACCAGCTTTTATTTCCTGATAAATTCCATCCAAAACACATCAACCTGCTTAATCAGCCACAAGCATATCCCTATCCTACACAGTCTAGGCAGAAAAAATTTACCAACCCCCCCTCCCACCACCACCACTCACTTCCTCATTCTCACCATGTCAGACATTTACACTTGCTCTATGTAACTCTCAACCACCCTGACGATACCGAGCTCGATTCAACTCCAGGACACAGACTTCTGAATTGCGCACTCATTAACTCACGATCAGTACGCAAGAAATGGCCAGTCATCACTGATCTCATCACTTCCCGCAATCTTGACATTCTAATGGTTACAGAATCCTGGCTTTCAGACACAGACTCAGTCCTCATAAACCAGTTCATCCCTATAGGTTATTCAATACACACCTGCCACAGAGCCACCAGAAGAGGGGGTGGAGTTTTCATCCTAGCAAGATCTGAGCTTCAATTCAAGCTGCTCTCCTCCAAGAGTCTCATGCACATGGACATAGTGACCATAACCAACAAACACACCACCATTAATCTTATCTATAGAGCCCCTTCCTCCCCCCCCCCAAGAAGAGCTCTCCAGCATAATAGATTTAGCTTGCAACCCGACATACCCACATAAACCTAACTGGTTAATCGGAGACTTCAACCTTGCATCCCTGCAACCTACCCATTCTAACACCTTCCTCCAAGCAATGACTGACCTCAACTATGCACAGATGGTGAATGCTCCTACTCACCTTAAGGGAAACTCACTCAACCTCATATTTGCCCCCCAATTAGACTCAAATCGCAACATCAATCTTGCTTTCACCCCTGTTCCTTGGTCAGACCACAACCTAATCACTTTCCAAATCCTTTCGCAGCAAGTTCAATCCCCATCCAACCATTGTAACTCAGGATCCTCAAGAATGTCGCACCGTTTCAAAACCCTGGACAAGGATGAATTCGTCAGCAGGGTTCTCCCAACTCTTCGTCAACCGGCTCAAGACCTTGAAGATATGATACTTAGATGGAACACCACATTGAATTCATGTTCTCAGCGACCTTACACTAATAAATCATCAGCTTCCTACAATCCATCAAAAAACAGGAAAGCGGCCCCATGGTTTACTGATGAACTAAGATCATCTCTTCGTCTTCTAAGGAAGTATGAACAAAAATGGAGGCACTCACGCTCTACAATGGACCAAATAACTTACAAAGACCTCCTAAAAGTCCACCGTGAGACAATATCTCAAAAAATGAGAACATACCACACTGAGCTTCTCCTTCGCTCCCTAAATAAACCTCGAGACCTCTTCAGCATTGCGAAATCCTTATTTAAGGAATCCTCCCCCCTCAGCCAGAATCAATTCATCCTCAACTTTATGCAGTCTATCTCCAATCCATGACCATCAAAACTAATGCGGCACCATGTTCTACACCTCGTTTCATCTTAAACCCACAGTCCCTGCTAACAGCGTTTAACCCCCCATTAGAGAAATACATTACAGATCTTATTGCTACGATCAACACAACTACAGCCCCGAATGACCCTTATCCAGCATACTGGATCAGAGCAATGTGTGCTGAACTCAGCCCAACTCTATCCTTAATCATGAAGCTCTCCTTCTCATCAGGAACATTCCCAACAGCTCTTAAACAGACATCCATACGCCCCCTCCTGAAAAAAGCAAACTTGACCCGACAAAGACAGATTCATACCGCCCGATCTCGAGCATACCCCTTCTAGCTAAGCTAATTGAGAAAGTGGTACAAAGACAGATTCAACAACATATCGACATTTCAGCCCCCCTCGATCTTTGCCAGCACGGGTTTCGAGAATCACATGGTGTCGAGACCCTACTAGCAACACTTACCAACACCTTAACCAGAGGTATTGACAAATCAGAAAATGGGTTTGTACTTATCTTCCTCGACATCGCTGCAGCATTTGATTTGGTTAATCATGAGCAACTCCTCACCCGACTCCATGAAAAGGGAATCCAAGGCCTGGCCTGGAATTGGTGCAAATCCTATCTTGCCAACCGATGGCAACATGTTCGGATAGGTCCGTCAACATCTGACCCATTCCAACAACAACAGGGAGTACCCCAAGGCTCCTCCCTTTCTGCTTTACTTTTCAATGTATATATGCAGCCCATATGTGATATTATACGCTCATTCAACATTTCCAGTCTGATATACGCAGATGATGTCTTGCTGTTCACTCCAATCAAAATTATGCAGCCTAACCTCTCCCCCCTAGTTGATTGCTTCAACACAATCACGGACTGGCTCCTAACTCAGAACTTATGCATAAATTTTAAGAAAACTGAGGTATTATTTATCACGAAGAACAAGAGCTTCTCTCCCCCCACTACATTGAAAATGAGAGATGCAGAGCTTCCATGCAAAAATGTTATATGTTACGCTCAACCAACAGCTCAGTTTCAAGGAACACATAATGAACACCACCAAGGCTATTTACAACAAAATCTTGACATTAAGACATCTCAGACCTCTGTTAGCACCAGGCAATTTCAGAACAATATTCCAGTCGCTTGTAACACCACATTTCGATTACGCAAATATCATCCTTCATGGTCTACCCAAGAGCACACTCAACCCATTGCAAATGGCAATGAACGCAGCAGCCCGTATTCTCTGCGGTCTATCGATGAGAGATCACATCACGCCCATACTTATGGAGTTGCATTGGCTACCGTTGGACAGCAGACTCACCTATAAAGCACTATTCTTAACTTTTAAAGCAATCGACCTCATAGCCCCTTCATCCTTAACTGCCCTCATCACTCCCACCCCCAACAACAGACTCAGGAGATCAGTAGCTACAAACACGCTTACTATCCCTTTGGAAGCGACAAAATGCACGCAAACTACCAGGAATAGATCTTTTGCCTTCTTTGCCCCGAGATGCTGGAACAACCTCCCCTCACATAACAGAGCAATTAAGGACCTCTCTCAGTTCAGGAAAGCTCTTAAGCACCATTTGTTTCTCCTACACTTTTCCCACCCTAACCCAACGCAACCATCCCCCACACCACATCTTACTCATGAGAATACTAACACACCCATAACATGATTTACACAAAACACAATCCAGACCCTTCCAGCATGGGTTATATGTTGTATATAATTTTCCAGACCCTTCCAGCTTGGGTTATATGTTGTAAATAATTTTACAGCACTATGGTGGTACTTGTATATAGTTTATAATGCAACTGTACATAGTTCCCCTGTTCTATCTCAAGTTATACATCCTGTTATAATGTAAGCCTATGGCCGTTTGTCTGTGGCAATACTCCTGTTTTTGTAAACCGCACTGATACGTAAAAGTGCGGTATAGAAGAACTGTAAATAAATAAATAAAATAAGTATTGGGAGCGTCTGAAACAAAAACAACAATCACGGCATTAGCATCATTTTAACAGTTGCTGTGCATCCAAACCATGAGAGGTACCCCCTCCCCCACCCATCCAGCCAGCTCTCTATCTGCCTGAATACCTTCATATAGTTTAATTTATATAAAGCTTCCTTCTTATTGCTAATCCGGATACCAAGGTACTGAATGCTCTCGCTTGCCCACTTAAAGGGATATTTCTTATTCAGATAATCCTTTACATCCCCTGACACTGCTAAATTTAAAATTTCCGATTTTGTCCAGTTTATGGTGAAGCCCGATAATTTACCATATTCTTCCAACTCCCACATTACTATGGGTATGCTCACCCGGGGTCTGGCCATGCTTAAGATGATATCATCTGCAAACAGAGATTTTATATGCACGCCTCCCAACTTTTATTCCTAATATATCCACCCGCTCTCGCACCCTCTGAGCAAAAGGTTCCAATGCTATTGCGAAAAGCAACGGTGATAGGGGACATCCCTGCCTCGTTCCCCTCCCCTGCATAAAAAAACATGAGTGGGCCCCATTCACCCTCACACAAGCTTTGGGTTGTTCATAAAGTGCCTTCACCCAAGTTGTAAACTCTTTCCCCAACCCCAATTTCTCCAATACCTGAAAGAGAAAGGGCCACGACACCTGGTTGAAGGCCTTTTCCGCATCCAGTGACAGGAGTAAGGCCTCTTCCCCACTTTGCTCAATGGACCAGATGATGTTAAGTATCTTTCTAATATTATCCACAACTTGTCTACCAGGAATAAAGCCCACTTGATCTTGGTGTATCAATTTCCCTATGAACTTATTTAATCTCGTGGCAAGTATCTTAGCTAGCAATTTAGCGTCCAGATTGATCAGGGAGATAGATCTATAAGATGCGCACTCCTGTGGGTCCTTCCCCTCTTTGTGTATTACAGTAATGCCTGCCCATCCCATCGTACCCGCTAACTTCCCTCCCTCCCTTGGTAGATTAAATAACCTCACTAAGGGCTCAGTTAGTAGATCTCCAAATCTTCTATAAAATCTCACTGTTAGCCCATCTAACCCTAGTGCCTTCCCTACTTTTAACTGCTTAATTGCCCTCTGCACCTCCTCTCCTCATATGGGCTTACCAATTTCCTCTTGCTCCCCCTCCTCCAATTTAGGCAAGTCTATGGAATCAAGGTAGCTTTGTACTCTCTCACACTGTGGGGAGTCCCTTGCTTTATACAGCTCCTGATAATATTCCCATCCTTGGTTACCAGCTCCCCTCCCCTCTTTCGGACTCACATTATATGCAAGCGCAGCTTCCGCTGTTTCAGCTTCTGCGCTAGGTATCTTCCCACTTTATTCCCTCCTTGAAAAACCTCCTGCCTCAAGAGCTGCATCTGATACCATATCTTTTCTGCCTGCAGGTCATTTAACTGTGCTCGCACTGCCATCACCTGCCCTCTATAGGTTCCCGTCTGCCCTTGCCCATCCAAATCTTCCAGTTCCATCAATCGTTCTCTCAGGGCCCGCTCCCTTTGCTCTCTTTCCTTCTTGTTCCGTGCCCCCCATTTGATGAGTATTCCCCTCACCACTGCCTTATACCCATCCCACACTCCTCCCCATGCAACCTCTCCATTATCGTTAAATTTAAAATATTCCCAGGTTTCTCTCTCAATATATTCCCAGACCCTCCCGTCTTCCAATAGTGACTCATTTAACCTCCAGAATTGTGTGTCTTTCCCCTCATCCTCCATTGTCAAACTTACCACGACTGGAGCATGGTCAGACCAAGTAATGGACTCCATTTCTGCCCCCTTAATCCGACCCCCCACCTCCTTTGAAACCCAAATAGCATCTATTCTTGAGTAGGACCCATGCACTGGTGAAAAGTATGAGAATTGTCTCTTCCCTGGATGTTGTAGTCTCCATGCATCTATCAAACAATGCTGCAAGGCAAAGTCACGATATCTCTTCCTGTCCGCCCGTTTACTCACTTTTGTCCCCGTGGCATCCCGAGCTGGGTTCCATGTTAAATTAAAGTTCCCTCCGCATATAAGGATACCCTTCCCTAGTTTCCCCTCCTCCTCATTCAGTTTTGTTCAGAATTCACGCTGAGCTCCTGTTGGCGCATATACATTCACTATACAGTACCTTATATTCCCCACCTTCAAACGCAATAATACATATCTCCCCGCTTTATCCCTTACAATAGATTGCAGCTGCATCTTTAACCTGGTAGCAACCAATATGGCAACTTCTCCTTTTTTCTTTTCTACAGTATTAGATGCATGAATACACACTCCATACACCCTAGGCTTAACCAGGTACTCTGTCGCTCTTGTCAGATGTGTTTCCTGTATTATCGCTATTTCCGCCTTCTGGCGGGCAAGCTCTGTAGACAATTTTTCTTGTTTGAATGGTGAGTAAAGCCCCTTTACATTTAATGTAACTATTTTTAACTCACCCTTTCTTCCGTTTCCTCTCTACTCTCCTAGCCCTATCAAATATACCCCTAACCCATCCCCCCACTCCCCTCCCCACCTCCCTTACCCTTCCCCCCTCTCATATAAAGAGATTCGTCTTCCATTATGGTGACTGTTACCAGGCCATGCCTGTCTCTACTCCTCCATTCCACATCCCCCCTCTATCTCTAGATCTCTCCCCAATATGTCCCCGTCTAACTCTACCCATTCCTCCTACTCCCTAACCCACCCCCTACCTCTCTGCCCTTCCCTTCCGTTCCCCTAACTACCTTACCTTATCTGTATCCTTCCTATACCTTCCACCCCCTTCCCATCCCCTCCCTTACTCCCATGTATTAACCAATTACTTCCCCCCTCCTATTTAACTTCTACAGCATTGTCATAGAAATACATTGAGAGGCGACTTTCCAGTTTAATTACGGAGCACTTGATACAGGGCTGTCTAAGCCCGAAACATGCATGTCGTGCTGTGCTGAACTATCATGAAGTTGCAACGCCTTGTTCTTCAGATAAGTGTGTTTTCTGCACTATTTTCACTTCATTTTTTGGCTAATTCTTGTTGAGTAAAACGGGCCCGTCTGACGCCGAGGAGGGAGTTTTTCTTCTCCCCTCTCTTGTTGGTCTGGTCCCGACAAAAAAAGTGTGTTCACAAGCCTATTGAAAGTGTTGGGAGAATCCTTGTGGTTTTTTCGATGACTTTCAGTCTTTTTCATTTACATCATTGTAGTCATTCGACATAGGGGGGTCTTTATTTGTTTGATAGAAATACATTACAGCACATCACTGTATACATAGTCCTCTATTTCAGCCAGCTCCTTTCTCTGCCTCTTGCGCTCCTTGGCTCTCTCTGTTCAGTCTCGCCAATTGTCGGCCTGTCGCTGGAACTCTGTGCCATCGCATGGCATTCCTTTTTGGGTTGGAAGACGTTATAGTTGTTGCTAATGTTCCTGCCGGAGGTCTCTCCCGCTCCGGTAAATTGGGCAGTCCCATTTTTTTAAGCACAGTCCAGGCTTCCTCCCTTGTCTGCACCCGTCTCGACTTCCTCTTGGCTGTTATCAGTAAACCGAATGGGAACAATCACTTATACCTAATGTCCTCTCTTCTCAGGTAGGCCGTAACCTCCTTAAGGTTTCTTCTACGCTGCAGCATTCCCAAAGACAGATCTTGGAATAGCTCCAGTTTATGCTCGTCCCAGGTGAACTGCCTCTCCTTCCTCGCTGCGTTCAACAGTCACTCTTTAATTTTAAAGGAGCTTAGGCACACAGCTATATATCTTGGTTTATTGTCTTTTACAGGACCAAGACCTCTACGTGCTCGCTCTATTTGAAATCAGTGAGATCCCCATAAGCACTGCATCTGCTGTGACCTGGAGAAGCAGCACAGTTCAGAACAAGTTAAGAAAAGTGCCAACGCTTGCAAAGCTGCTCCTTCTGCCATGTTGGACATGGGAAATGCTGCAGTGAGGGAGGAGGGGAGGAAAGGGGAGATGCTACACAACTGGAGAGGAAGGACAAAAGAGAGGAGACAGAGCTGTGAGACTATGGGGTGGACATGATGGGGAGATGTTCGACTAGGAGGGGGAGAGGAGAGAAGAGATGCTAGGCTATAAGGGTGGGAAGAAGCAGAGGAGGCGATACTGGCTTACAAAAGTGGGGTGAAGAGAGACAGGGGAGATGCAAGGCTACAAGGGTGGAAGGGAAGAGAGGGGAAATGCTGGGCCACAAGGGTGGATGGAGAGAGAGGAGATGTTGGCACCATGTGGGAGAGGCCATGGGGGGGATGATGAGTGCAGAGAGGATGGTGAGTCCAGAGGGCAGAAATATGGTAATGGGAAGTGGGTGAAAGAAAGGAGGGAATAAGAGGTTGGGGAAGGAGTGAGAAAGGGCAAATTAGGCTGAGAAGGAGGTGAGGGGAGATGTAAAGTTGATTAGGTAGATAAAAATTAAGAAGGAGATTGAAGACTGGAGAGTGAGAAAGAGGGTGTAAAATGAGTTGACAGAGGCAGAAAAGAAAGAAATGGAGGAAGGGGCTAAAGGGAAAGACCAGCATATCAGAGAAAGATGTAGGGAGGGAATGGAAAAAGACAGGACTAGAGAGGGAAAACAACAAATGGACAGCAGACACTGGAAAGAGAAGAGAAGACAGACAGAAAAAAAGCAGAAAGCAGGTTTGCTATACATGTGTTCAGTGAGGATTTTTTTAGGTTTTGTTTTATTTCACAATGTGCCTGGTAGCGGAACATTTTATGTTGCTGTTGCTCAGATGATGTGAAAATCAAAGGTTTTTTTTGTATGGTGACTTCCATGGAGAAATGCCCTAGTTCTGACTCTATTTGTTGTTGGGAGGAGGCAAGGTTTTTGTGGATGCAGAGCATATTTATATTTAAGTCTTAAAAACTTCTATACTGTGTCAGACCAAAGGTCTGTGGAGATCCTGTGTGCAGTGTGTCACATCTGCGAGCATGGTCTGTCAGGTGTGTCCTGATGAAAAAAAAGATTGAGAACCGCTAATTAATTGAATTTGGAAATGTTGTTGTTGTTAAGTGCCATCGAGTCGCTGTCGACTCATCAGGTGGCTCATTGTTGATAGAGTGGCATCCATAGCTGCTGTTATTGTATCGATCCATCTCATTGCCGGCCTCTCTCTTTTGTTTTGACCTTCTACCTTGCCAAGCATTATATCTTTCTCTAACAAACTCTCTCTTCACATGATGTGTCCAAAGTACAAAAGTTGAAATCTTGTTATCTGAGCTTCTAATATCCTTTTGATATCCTTTTGTCTTTTCAAGGATCCATCTTACATCCGCGATGATGTCTCTCATTCCTCACCCTTTCCTGATCCCTGATCCTGCTTGCACTTCAGGAAGTACTTGTTCCAGGTATAGATGTAGTCTCTGCTGAATGATCTTGAGTAGAATCTTGCTGGCATGTGGGATCAGAGCAACTGTGCAATAATTTCCACAGTCAGTTGGATCACCTTTCTTCAGTATTGGTATAATCACAGATCTTTTCCAGTCAATTGGCCAAGAATTTGTCTTCCAAATATCCTTGCAGAGCCTTATATGTATGGTAACAGCTTCATCCGATTGCTGTAATACTTTAATGGGAATACCATCAAAGCCCAGTGCTTTGTTCTTAGATAAGGCTTTCAATGCTACTTCGTCTTCTTCTTTTACCACCAATGGTTCCTGCTCATAAGGTACAGGTTGAAACTGCTGTTCGTCCACTTGATCTTTATGGTATAATGACTATATATTCTTTCCACCTTTTCTTGATCTTCTCAGCATCATTCAACATGGATCCTTGAGCATCTTGTAGCATTTCAATTTGAAGCTGACATTTTTTCTTTAACTCTCGTAGCTTTAGGAAAGCCAATCTTGTTCTTCCTCTAATAGTTTCTGATTCTATTTCTTCGCATGCGTCATTGTAGTACTTCTCCTTGTCTTGACTTGTTGCGCATTAGAAATCTCTGAGTTCTGCGATTATCTCTCTTTCTCCTCTGGCTTTAGCTTCTCTGTGTTTCTGGGCAATTTTCAGAGTTTCTTCAGTCATCCATTTTGGTCGTTTTCGCTTTTTCACCTTTTGTAGAGACTTCTCTCTTTCTTCCAACACAACAATTTGGAAATATCCAATGCAATTTACTGCAGTGCAAAAATGTATAATCAAATACAAAAATAAATTCAAATAAGTACAAATTTTTATATTTGAAATACATAATAAATAACACATATGAATATAAACGCAATATTAACATAAGACCTGGCCCAGCAGCAAGAGTCTAACCCACTGCTGCCTTTGTAATCTAAAAGAGCCCCTTGTATACTTTATTACAGCTGGGCCCTTTGCCACCCCACTCTCTGTCACAGATTGTGGCTCTTGTTTCGGATGCTGAGATGGGCTTCTTTCCACTGCCTTTTTCCAGCCCCGTAGTTGAAACATCTACAGTCGTATGAACTGCAGAACTCAGTTTCTATCCAGATGGTCATGGGATCACAGTGCTAGGGCTGAAAGAAGAACATTTCAATAAACTTTTTTAAACTGAATCAACTAAACAATAGTGTCTAGAAGTAGAACTTGTGCTATGAAAACACTGACAAACAGAATCACCTTAAAAATAAACACCTAAATTTCCAATTTATAAAGCCTAAGAATCAGAAGCTCCACATATATAATTACATTGATACCACCCATTCTTCAAGAATATTTGGTTTTTGGGGCTTATTTTTAAAGCTTTTTCCACAGGTAAACTCCTTTTTATTCACAGATAAAGGACCTTTTATAAAATAACCCCATGAAATACAAGTTTAAAAATATGTGAAAAGAAGACGCATGCTTTTATGAGACCTGCATATAGGGTATGCGACAAGATGTACTGTGATTGACTGGATAGTCAGTTGCCGCAGTCATTCAAGGCTTGGGAGAAGAAAAAGGCTTTTGTCTGCTTTCTGAAGTATAGGTAGACTTGAGTTATATGTAGTCCTTCTGGGAATAAGACCAGTTATCCATTTATAACTGGGAATTTGTTGGATATGGATTTAGCTTGAGCCTTTTCTGAAATAGCTCAAGATGCATCATCTTCAGGTATAATAGGTATTTTCCTATCCCCAGAGGCTTACAATCTAAGGGGTATGTTTACTAAAGTGCCATGAGTAGCATGGGGGCTAATGTGTGAATCACACATGCCTTTACCATGCCAGGGCATAGCGGCCGCAGTAGATGCAGGGGGTGTGGCTATGGTACGGTACATGTCACTAGTGCGGTAGTAGGCGATGCTTGGCCATAATGCATGTGTATAGTGCGTGCGGTAGAAAGAAAGCTACAAGCGCAATACTGGGCATATGTGAGGCACAAATGCATTGTGGACAGTAAGAACTGTGCCCCTATCACCCATACAGGATGGTAGAATTTGCAACAATTTGCAACAAGTGTGAAAAAAATGGAGACGTACGAAATCTATGGAACATAGGATGGAGTACCTCAACCTCCTCTCGAAGTACAAAGAAGAGGTAAACGCTGCGAAAAGGATGCACCACACAAACCTATTAAACAAAGCGATCAACAAACCTAGGGAACTATTTGAGCTGGTGAAATCCCTAACAAAAACATTCCAACCAGACCACCAGGATACCTCTATCCACCCACAAACGCTAGCAAACCATTACGCGAGCAAGCTGACCGCAACCTTGCCCGACCCCTGTAGGGTAGAGGCGCACCGGAAAACTACTGTGGATCAAGAACTGACATGGAGAAACTTCCACAGGATCGATGAGCAACAAACAAACAACATAATAACTAGCATCAATACCACCACCTCCCCGCTGGACCCCTGCCCCACTGCTTGGGTCAAGGCAGCGAGAAAAGATATAGTCCACCAAGTCTCACATATTGTAAACCTATCACTGCATCAAGGAATTATGCCTGACCAGCTCAAGAAATCTATAATACGACCAGTACTAAAGAACAATAAACTCAACAAAACAGACCCAACATCTTACCGCCCCATCTCCAGCATATCCTTCCTAGCAAAAATCATCGAAAAAGCAGTCCTCATACAACTTCAAGAGCACCTAGACGACCACAACATACTAGACATGCAACAATACGGGTTCAGACGAAACCATGGGGTAGAAACGCTTTTAATAGCACTACTCAACAACCTCCACAAAGGTTTGGAAGACAGGAAGAAAACATTCTTACTCATCTTCATTGACATCTCCGCCGCCTTTGATACTGTCCATCATGGTATCCTACTAAAAAAGCTGGAATCAATAGGAATTTCTGGAACCACCCTTAAATGGTTCTCCTCCTATATAACGAACAGAAGGCCACAGGTCCAGTTCAACGGAGAAAAAGCAGAAGTGTTCACTCAAACTCAAGGCATACCCCAGGGATCGGCCCTCTCGGCGCTACTTTTCAACATCTACATACAGCCCCTCTGTGACATTTTCAAAAAACATAATATCAACTACCATATCTATGCAGATGATATTATGCTATACACTCAATTGGACACAACAGACCCGAAGTATACCCAGCTGGAAACCTGCCTGTACGAGATGTTAGCATGGCTCCAGCAAAACAACATGGCAATCAACCATAAGAAAACCGAAGTGATGTATATATCAAGTAAACCGAACTTTGAACCTCCTCCAACAGTCACCCTCTGTAACAACACGTACAACACAAAAAATGAGATCAAATACCTGGGAGTCACACTCGACAGCAAACTGAAAATGGAAAAACACCTGCGAAAAACCAACAAGGCCATCTTCCACAAACTCAGAGTCCTACAACCACTGAGGAACTTAATCGAACCCTGTGATTTTCGGACGGTGGCACAAGCACTCATTATGCCACACTTAGACTACTGTAACGCCATACTACAGGGTCTGCCAAAGAAAATGCTAAATATCTTGCAATTGGCCCAAAATGTGGCGGCAAGGGTCATCACACGAACAAGCATTGCTCAACACATCACACCTGTATTGATCGAGCTACATTGGCTACCCGTTGCTGCCAGGATACAATATAAAACTTTGGTAACCACATTCAAGATCATACATGACCTAGCGCCATCATTCCTCTCAACCCTGGTCAGCAAGCAGCCAACCAACAGAGACAGGAGAACTATCAACTCTGACACACTACAAGTTCCTAATAACATCAGATCAGTAAAAGCCAGTACTAGCAATAAAGCATTCTCATTCTCTGCCCCAATAATCTGGAATCATCTACCACACGAACTGCGAGCTATAAAAGACATAAATGCCTTCAGAAAGAAACTAAAAACCCATCTGTTCAAATATCATTATAACCAGATGTGAACCAAAGTGGAATCATGAAGCTGATCTGTATAAATGTAATTATTGTAGAACTGTAAATATGTAAATACGTAAACCTAATCTTGAAGTGCCTAATCCTGCGTGATGTGCCAGACCCCAAATCTATGTAGATATTATCCCAATTTTTCTGTCCTGATTTGACATCTCCCAAATTTGTAATCAAACCGCTACTGATCGCTGGAAGTAGCGGTATATAAGTGTAAACTAAATAAATAAAATAAAATAAATAAATAAACAATCTGGTGCTTAAACCAGTTGTCATTGATGCAGCCCCACAAAAGATCTCTTTGTATGGTATGTAGATGATACTATGATATTTCTGCAGGATCCAAGAGCGTCACTCAGGCCCTTACTAGAAGAGATTCAGGTTTTTTCCACTCTTATTGGGTATTAGGTCAATTTTGCTAAAACAAAGGTTCTGGAGATGGGACAGGGTGTTCCTAGAGTGATGCCAGACTGCCCATTTAAACTGAAAACTGAGGGAGTGCAGTATTTTGGTGTCCAGCTGTGGGTCAATTTGAAAAAACATTTCAAGTTTAACTATCTTCCCTTACACAAGAAGACTGAAGAGGAGGTGGAGCACTGGGAAGGAGTGATTCTGAATTGTTTGGGGTTGATTGTGGCTTTGAAAATGGTGGTGATTCCCCAGTGCATTTTTCTCTTCATGCGACTGCCCCTAAAGGGTTTCAGTTACAGCTGGAGAAGTGATTGAGTCATTTTGTGTGTTTTGGGGAATGGGGGTAAGACAGCCAGGAGATTAGCACAGCCTGTGGAAAGAGGAGACTTGGGGTGCCTTCAGTTGATCCTTTATTATAAGGCAGTTGTTCTGCAGGTGGTTCATTATTTAAAGCCTGGCTCAGCTCATTGGGTAGTGTTAGAGAGGGCATGCATCGGTCCGTTCTCTATTTTTGAGATGGGGAACAAGACGGAGCAGAATAAGTGTCCAGAGAAGGAAAATGGAAAAGGCATAGATTGCAACCATTACTGGCTATTTGGCATGCAAGAAATAAGAAATATGGTTGGCAGGGGGTGCTTTTTCTCGGGTTGAGAGTGAGGATTATACCCCATTTTCAAGTGGGTATTTTACTGCACTCAGGAAAAGGTGAATGAAGCAAGGGCTGGTTTTCTTTGAAGTTTCAATTCAGAATGCAGTTCTTCACATGTGGTAGAATAGGGAGTTTACGGATGCACCATTGTCAGTATTTTCAATTGAGTTACTTTTGTGGGGAGGAGGGACAATTGGAGGAATCTGCTGCACGACCTGCTTCCCTTGGAGATATACCTCTTTAGGGGAGAAAGCAATAAGTATCTGTTGTCTAAGGAATACAGAGTTGTGTGTGTTATGTTCTTAAAGGATGTTCCTCCCCATATTAAGACTTGGAATAGGTTGTTGAAGAGGGTTATGGGGGAAGGAGATTGAAAACTGATTCCTAAGTGGGTGGTAGGATGTTCTCTGGCCACAGTATGTAGGCAAATGCAATTCAAGCTGATCAGTAAGTTATATATAACCGTGGCAGTGCTGGGCAAGCATGAAGGGAGTGCCGGAAATTGTTGGAGGGGCTGTGGGGTCAATAGGTCCTTTTTCAATATGTAGTGGGAATCAGGATTGTAGAGTTATTCAATTGTTCTGGGAGGCTGTGACTACTAGAATAAGTGTGATCATGAGGTATACTATGTGACCAGTGACTCCACAAGTTTGTCTGTTAGGAGAGTTGAACATTGAGTTGAGGTGGGGGTGGTGACTTGTTATTACTGTTGACTACGAGAATGGTGACTGTGTATTGCTGGAAGAGTGTAACGGGGCTGTATATGGGTGATTGGCTACTTAAGGCAGGGGAAATGATGAGCATTGGTAAGTTGACAGCTTTGTTAAGGGACAAAACTAGTCCCCTTTCACCAGCTATGTGAATGCTTGAGCTGAATGCACCTTCATCCTGTAGCTAGGACCTGTCCTCCAGGTAATTTAAAACCCTCTCACACCGAGGTTTCTCCAGGGCCATGTGCCCACAAGGTAAGGGTTAGGACAGCCATTATAGTTGGTGATTCGATCATTAGGCATGTAGATAGCTGGGTGGCTGGTGGACACGAGGATCACCTGGTAACATGCCTGCCTGGTGCGAAGGTAGCAGACCTCACACTCCACCTAGATAAAGCCTTAGATAGTGCTGGAGAGGAGTCTGCTGTCTTGGTACATGTCGGTACCAATGACATAGGACAGTGTGATAGGGAGGTTCTGGAGGCTAAATTTGGGTTTTTAGGTAGGAAGTTGAAATCCAGAACTTCTTTCTCTGAAATGCTTCCTGTTCCACGCACAGGACCCAAAAGGCAGGCAGAGCTTCGGAGTCTCAATGCGTGGATGAGACAATGGTGCAAGGAAGAGGGTTTTGTATTTGTTAGGAACTGGGGAACATTCTGGGGAAAGGATGGGCTTTTCCGAAAGGATGGGCTCCACCTTAACTGGGATGGAACCAGGCTGCTGGCATTAACATTTTAAAAAGGAGGCAGAGCAGCTTTTAAACTAGATAATAGGGGAGAGTAGACAGTCATCAAGAGCGCATGGTTTGGAACAATGTATCCTTGAAGGATACTAGCAAAAGATTGAAGTTAGGGCATATCAGCAGAGAGGTTCCAATAAAGACAAAAGTAGCCCAAATGCCCTTGAGTACAGAGCAGATAGAGCTTAAAGATTCCAAATTACCTCTGCCTACCAAATGCCAGATTAATATGAATAAAATACAGCCTCTAAAATGCTTGTATGCAAATGCTAGAAGTCTAAAAAATAAGATGGGAGAGTTAGAATATATAGCACTAAATGAGAGGTTAAATACGATTGGTATCTCAGAGACATGGTGGAAGGAGGACAACCAGTGGGACACTGTGATGCCTGTGTACAAACTATATTGTAATGATACAGCAGATCTAATTGGTGGAGGGCTTGCACTCTATGTTAGAGAGAGCATTGAGTCACAAAGGATTAAAGTTTCGCAGGAAACAAAATTCACTGTAGAATTTCTAGGGATTAAAATTTCATGTAAAAAGGGGAAGGAGAAGGCGATGGCAGTGGGGGTGTACTATCGACCGCCTGGCCAGAATGAACAAATGTATGATGAAATGCTCAAAGAAATCAGGGAAGCTAACAAAAGTTACAGCACAGTAATAATAGGTGATTTCAATTACCCTGGTATCGACCAGGTCAATGTCACGGTAGGACATGCTAGGGAGATAGAGTTTCTAGATGAAATAAATGATGATTTCTTGGAGCAGCTGGTTCATGAACCAACCAGAGGGGAAGCCATTTTGGACCTAGTCCTTAGTGGAACACCAGATCTGATGCAAGAGATAAGGGTGTTGGGGGCCCTTGGCAATAGTGATCATAGCATAATTGCATTTGATTTAATAATTGGAGGAAGGACAGTAAGGAAATCCACAGTACTACCTTTTAACTTTCAAAAGGGAGACTTTGATAAAATGAGGAAAATGGTTAAGAAACAACTAAAAGGAGCAGTTGCAAAGGTTAAAGATTTACATCAAGCATGGATGTTTAAAAATACTAGCTTGGAAGCCCAGACCTGCTGTATTACATACTTTAAGAAAAGTGGAAGGAAGTCCAAAAAATTGCCAGCATGGTTTAAAGGTGAGTTCAGAGAAGCTGTTGTTGCCAAAAAAGCATCTTTCAGGAAATGGAAAAAGGAAACAAATAACGAAAACTGGAAACCACATGAACACTGGCAAGTTAGATGCAAGGCACTGATAAGACAGGCAAAGAGAGAAGACTGGGCGTTAAAATGGCAGATGTTAGCATTTAGCCTTTTATCTGGAAATTATGGATTTGCATTGTATTTTTCGGATCACCACTTTATCAATGTTGCCACCCTAGGTGGATCTCTAGTCCATCTATTGGTAGGGCTGGCTCTACAGTGAGCCTCCCGTCTTCCACATTCCTGTGAAGGGACATGTTTACTAAACGTTATCATGTGCTAAGTTAAAGTGCGCTAAGTGCTGCCACTGCCCATTCCTTTCTATGGGCCATTGCAGCACTTAACGCGTGTTAACTTTTATTAATGCAGGCTAACCATTAACAACAATGCAAATGGGTATTGGCTGTTTATGCTCTTTATAACTCCCTCCAAATTGTTCAAGGAGACTCCTCCTGTCCCGTAACAGATAGGGAGGTCCTCTCCCATTGCGTCATCTTATGCTGGTGGTTTCTTAGGAGCAGGGCCAGCCCAACCAGTAGGCCAACTAGGCAGCAGCTTTTTGGGGGCAGCAAAGAGCAGGACATTCAAAGTTAAACAATAGATTCTGACAGCCATGGGGGGCATAAGATTTAAGGTTTACCTAGAGCGCCAATACCTTGAACCAACTCTGGGGTCGGCCTTGCTTAGGAGCATGGACATAGATAGCATACCACTGCACTTAGATGGAGCCATTGTTTGATTCAAAAATAAGAACATAAGAACATAAGATATGCCATACTGGGTCAGACCAAGGTCCATCAAGCCCAGTATCCTGTTTCCAACAGTGGCCAATCTAGGTCATACGTACCTATCAGTTTCCCCAAAAGACACAGGTTCTGCAATGCTTGTACTAGGTCAAGCATTGATATCCTGGGTCCCTTCTTAATAATGGTTTATGGACCTTTCCTCCAGGAACTTGTCCAAACCTTTTTTAAACCCAGCTACACTAACCGCCTTTACTACATCCTCCGGTAACAAATTCCAGAGTTTGATTAAACGTTGAGTGAAAAAATATTTTCTTTTATTAGTCTTAAATAGTTTACCCTGTAGCTTCATTGCATGTCCCCTAGTCTTTCTATATTCTGATAACGTAAACAGTCGATATACGTTTACCCGTTCCACTCCGTTCATTAATTTATAGACTTCTAACATATCTCCCCTCAGCCGTCTCTTTTCCAGGTTAAAGAGCCCTAACCTTTTTAGCCTTTCTTCATAGGAGTATCCTTCCATCCCCTTTACCATTTTGGTGGCTCTTCTCTGAACCTTTTCTAAAATCGCTATATCCTTTTTAAGATACGGCGACCAGAATTGCACACAATATTCAAGGTGCGGTCTCACCATGGAACGGTATAGAGGCATTATAATATCTTTTGTTTTATTTTCCATTCCTTTCCTTATGATACCTAGCATTCTATTTGCTCTCTTGGCTGCCGCTGCACACTGGGCCGAGGGTTTTAACATATTATCCACAATGACGCCTAAATCATTTTCCTAGGTGGTGGTTCCTAATGTGGAACCTTGCATCGTGTAACCATAGTTTGGGTTGTTCTTCCCTAGGTGCATAACTTTGCACTTGTCCACATTAAATTTCATCTGCCATTTTGATGCCCAGTCTTCCAATTTATCAAGATCCTCTTGCAATTTTCCACAATCCTCTTGGGTTTTAACAACTTTAAATAGTTTTGTGTCATCTGCAAATTTGATAACCTCACTCGTTATTCCACTTTCCAGGTCATTTATGAATATGTCAAAAAGCAGCGGACCCAGCACAGATCCCTGGGGTACACCACTATTCACCTTTCTCCATTGGGAAAATTGGCCCTTTAGCCCAACCCTCTGCTTTCTATCTTTTAACCAGTTCCTGATCCACAGTAGTACACTGCCTCCTATCCCATGACTCTTTAGTTTTGCCAAAAGTCTCTGATGAGGGACCTTGTCAAAGGCTTTCTGAAAGTCCAGGTACACTATATCAACCGACTCACCTTTGTCCACCTGTTTATTCACACTTTCAAAAAAACATAACAAATTAGTAAAACAAGATCTTCCTTGTCTAAAGCCATGTTGGCTGTCTCCCATTAGGCCATGACTATCTACATGTTGAGTAATTTTATTCTGTATGATGGTTTCTACCATTTTTCCCGGTACTGACGTGAGGCTCACCGGTCTGTAGTTTCCCGGATCACCCCTGGAACCCTTTTTAAAAATTGGTGTTACATTGGCGATCTGCCAATCTTCAGGTATTAGAGATGATTTTAATGATAGTTCACAGATTACTAATAGCAGGTCTGCAATCTCATATTTCAGTTCTTTCAACACCCTTTTATGTATACCATCCAGCCCAGGTGATTTGCTACTCTTCAGTTTATCTAATAGTTGTAATACATCTTCCCGATGTATCGATATTTCCTTCAATTCTTCCGCACCTTTAAATACCACTTCAGTCATGGGTAATATCCCTACATCTTCCTCAGTAAAGACCAAAGCAAAGAATTCATTCAGTCTCTCCACTATCGCCTTGTCGCCTCTTAGTGCCCCTTTAATTCTTCTATCATCTAATGGTCCAACTGACTCTCTCACAGGTTTTTTGCTATGAATCTACTTGAAAAAATCTTTATTTCGCGTTTTTGCTTCCGCAGCAAGCTTCTTCTCAAATACTCCCTTTGCCTTCTTTATCAATGCCTTGCATTTGACCTGCCAGTGCTTGTGCTGTTTCCAGGTTTCTTTGTTTGGCTCTTTTTTCCATTTTCTGAAAGATGCTTTTTTGGCAACAACAGCCTCTCTGACCTCACCTTTAAACCATGCTGGCAGTTTTTTGGACTTCCTTCCACTTTTCTTAAAGCGTGGAATATAGCTGGTCTGGGCTTCCAAGATAGTATTTTTCAACAACACCCAAGCTTGATGCAAGTCTTTAACCTTTGCAACTGCTCCTTTTAGTTTTTTCTTAACTATTTTCCTCATTTTATCATAGTCTCCCTTTCGAAAGTTAAAAGGTAGTACTGTGGATTTCCTTACTATCCCTCCTCCACTAATTAAATCAAAGGCGATCATGCTATGATCACTATTGCCAAGTGGCCCAACACCCTTATCTCTTGCACTAGATCTGGTGTTCCACTAAGGACTAGGTCTAATATGGCTTCCCCTCTGGTCGGTTCATGAACCAGCTGCTCCAAGAAGCAGTCATTTATGTCATCTAAGAACTTTATCTCCCTAGCATGTCCTACCGTGACACAGACCCAGTCGATACCGGGGTAATTGAAATCGCCCATTATTATTACCGCGCTGTAACTTTTGTTAGCTTCCTTGATTTCTTTGAGCATTTCATCATCCATTTGTTCATTCTGGCCAGGCGGTCGATAGTACACCCCCACCACCATCGCCTTCCCCTTTTTACATGGAATTTCAATCCATAGAGATTCTACAGCAAATTTTGTTTCCTGCAAAACTTTAATCCTTTCTGACTCAATGCCCTCTCTAACATAGAGCACAACCCCTCCACCAATTTGATCAGCTCTATCATTACAATATAGTTTGTACCCAGGTATCACAGTGTCCCACTGGTTGTCCTCCTTCTACCATATCTCTGATATTCCAATCACATCTAACCTCTCATTTAGTGCTATATATTCTAACTCTCCCATCTTATTTTTTAGACTTCTAGCATTTGCATACAAGCATTTTAGAGACTGTATGTTATTCATATTAATTTGGCTATTGGTAGACATGGGTAATTTGGGATCTTTTTTTTTTTTGAAAACTCTGTTTATTGAAAACAGCACCACACAATACAGATCATGCAAAACATTATACAAACATGGCAACCCTTGCAGGGGTTGTGTCTTATCCCCCGCTCCAGGGTATCACCACAGATCATACAAAAAGGTACCGCAAAGTTTACAGTTTAATCCCCCCTCCCCCCCTTCCCCCTCCCCCTACCCCCCAACCCCCACAGCTCTTCCTCTACCACAAGAGAACATACATGAAGCTTATCCATGGTTCCGCACATCTCTATGTACTCCCCTATCCTCCTCTGTCCTGCCTTAGCCCACCCGGAGGACCTCATTCCGGGCCCGAGGACCTAACCTCTGAATATATGGCTCCCATACCAGCAGGAATGAAGCCCAACGACGGGCATTTCCCTTAGCTCCCCTCCTTTCCATAAGCATTAGGTGGTGGAAGCTATTGCGCCACTCCCAAAAGGTAGGGCTCGCCGCTTCTCTCCACCGGCGAAGTATTGGGCCTTTACCCACCAGACATGCTTTCCTAACCAACAGGCGTTCCCACCTCCCCTTCGGGTGGAGTGGTCCAAGTCTGTCTAACACCACAAGCGATGCCGTCCAGTCAATCTGTTGGGATATGACCGTACTCATATAATCAGCAATCTTTCTCCAATACTGGTAAATCCTCGGACATCTCCACCACATATGTCCCAAATCCGCCAAGGGGCTAGAACATTTTGGGCATCCTCCCTCCTCAGTGAGACGGACACCGTAGTGCACGTCTAGGAGAGAAATGTGCTCGTATTAGGCATTTAAACTGCACTTCCCGCCAGCGGGCCCCCTCCACTAATCCGCGTATCCCACTCAAGGCCCTATTAAGTGTCCCCGGGGGCACCACCAAATTCAACTCCCGACCCCACAAAGTCTCTTCCGCCCCATAATCTGGCAGATTAACATACCCATCCATGCGCCTCTTCAAACTTGCGATTGTGAGCGGATCTTCCCCCCCCAATGCAAAGAACTCCAATATCTGCGCAGCCCTTTCCACCCGGAGTGCAGTCTGCGGGAGCGAAGCTATATAGTGATGTAATTGGGCATAGGCAAAGTAGTGCCGGCTGCTTATCCCATAATCCTTGCACAAGGTCGCAAAGGATCTGCACTGCCCCGTTGGGGAAATCACATGTCCAATATTCCGTATACCCTGCCTCCACCATCCCCAAAACACTGGTGATTCCGATCCAGGGGTGAACCGACAGTTCCCTTGTAGGCAGGGGCGGCCCAAGGGGGGTGCGGGGCCATGTGCGGAGACTCGGTGCGGGGCCTCATTTGCATAAGGGGCCTCATTTGCATAAATATTTGCATAATGTTACCATACACGAACTTTTAGTAAACATGCCTCTTAATGAGTGTATGAATAAAGAAAGACTAAAAGACTTCTACATTACTATAATCCAATACCAACCGCAGGGCACATTAGGAAACTACTACAAACACTGCCCATTTAGAACCCATAGCAAACCCGCCGTATCCTAACAGCACTACCAGGACTCATAAAACACCATACCCTAACTATCAAAAGGAAACGCTGCAAATATTAAACCAATACATTTCAGAGAACAATACATGACCTACTGGGGAAAGAGAACAAGTGGCAATGTCAAATAGGAATTACATAAACAGAATACCTCAGCTCAGTTACACATGCAGAACATAGACCATCACCAAACAAGGAATCACAATTTAGAAACAGGAAGACAATAATTAAACTGGGAATCCCAAAAGCCAAACTTGGAATGTACAACACTGTAGAAATAAAACTATACATTAATTTGCTCTTGTACTAAACAAAGCGCAGACGTTAATGATGCACATTTCCCAGAGCTGACATATTCCAATTAATAAATTCAAAATAAAGAGATATTTTTCTACCTTTTGTGCATTTTTTTTTCAGCTGCAATTGCTCCAGCCACTTTCTTCTGGTTTCTTCGTGTCTTCCGCTAATTCTTCATCGTCTGCTGTCCATTTGTCTTTTCTTCTCTCTTCTAGTTTTTTTCCATTCTCTCTACATCTGCTTTAACATACTAATCTTTCTCCTTTTTGCTCTTTCCTCATTCCTATTTCATCCACTCAAATTTTACCCCTCCATCCTCAATCCCCACTTACTCTCCCAATATCCGGACAATTGTAGATTTGTCTTCCCTCCCACACAAAATATTTTTCCCTCTCCATTTCACTCTCCCAGCTCCATCCCATTCTAATCCTCCCCCAACATCAGCTCCATTCTAGTTCCAGTCCCACCCAGCATCCGCTCCCTTCTAGTCCCCGCATCAGCCCATTTCCAGTCCTAGCCCCCCATAAGCCCATTTCCAGTCCTAGCTCCCCCATCTATTTGCAGTCCCATCCAAGTCCCTCCATCAGCTCATTTCCAATCCCAGCCCCCCATGAGCCCATTTCTAGTCCTTTCCTAGCCCCACCATCAGCCCATGTCAAATCCTAGCTCCCCTCCACTCAGCCCATTTCCAATCCAAGCCCCCCATGAGCCTACTTCCAGTTCTAGCCCCTTCATGAGTCCATTTCAATCCAAACCCCCACCACAGCCCATTTCCAATCTTAGCACCCCCCAACAGCCAATTTCCAGTCCTATTCTAGCCCATCAGCCCATTTCCTGTCCTAGCCCCCCCCTCACCCATTTCCAGTCCTAGCTCCCTCCCCCTCACAACCCATTTCCATTCCACGCCCCCGTCCCCATCAGCTATTTGCAGTTCAAGCCCTCCTTCCACTCAGCCCATTTCCAGTCCTAGCCTCCTCATAGCCCAGTACTAGTCCTAACCCCCCATCAGCCCATTACGTCCTAACCCCCCTCACCCTATTTCTAGTTCCAGCCCCCCCCATCTGCCTATTTCCAGTCTTAGCCCCCCCCCATAGCCAATTACCAGTCCTACCCCCCCATCAGCCCATTTCCAGTCTTAGCCCCCCATAGCCCATTACCAGTCCTAACCCCCCCATCACCCTATTTCCAGTCCTAGCCTCCCCATCAGCCTATTTCCAGTCTTAGCCCCCCCCATAGCCAATTACCAGTCCTTCCCCCCCCATGAGCCCATTTCCTGTCTTAGCCCCCCCCTAGCCCATTACCAGTCCTAACCCCCCATCAGCCCATTTCCAGTCCTACCCCCACTATTCTAGGCTTAGGGCCCTCCGAATAGTGAATTACCTTTCTTAACCCCCCCCCATCAGCCCATTTCCAGTCCTACCCCCCCACTTCCAGCCTTAGCCCCCTCCCCATAGCCCATTACCAGTCCAAACCCCCCCATCAGCCCAGTTAGCCCCCCCATAGCCCATTACCAGTCCTAACCCCCCCATCAGCCCACTTAGCCCCCCCCCATAGCCCATTACCAGTCCTAACCCCCCCCCCCATCAGCCCACTTCCAGTCTTAGCCTCCCCCCCATGGCCCATTACCAGTCCTAACCACCCCACCCCCCTGGCCCATTACCAGTCCTCACCACCCCCCCCCCCCCCACATCAGCCCACTTCCAGTTTAGCCTCCCCCTCCCATCAGCCTACTTCCAGTTTAGCCTCCCCCCCCTCCCATAGCCATTACCAGTCCTAACCACCCCCCCCCCCATCATTCCAAATTAAAATAAAAAACAAATCCCAAACCGGCTGCTTCTGCCGCGGCAGCTTCAAGAGCTCTGCCGCGGCAGCATCAAGAGCTCTGCCGCGGGGCCCCCCCCTGCCCGGCAGAGCCTCCGTGCATCTTCAGCTCTTCACGTCCAAAACGCGGGCTTCTTTCAGAGCCGCGAGAGTTTCTTTTCTCGCGGCTCTGTTAATCCCGCTGAGGGTGATGGGAAATCCCATCAGCCCCGCGGGATTAAGAGAGCCGCGAGAAAAAGAAACTCTCGCGGCTCTGAAAGAAGCCCGCGTTTTGGACGTGAAGAGCTGAAGATGCACGGAGGCTCTGCCGGGCAGGGGGGGGCCCCGCGGCAGAGCTCTTGATGCTGCCGCGGCAGAGCTCTTGAAGCTGCCGCGGCAGAAGCAGCCGGTTTTTTTTTTTTTTAACTTGGGATGCTTAAGAATGTTTTTTGCGCGGGGCCCCCTGAAACGCGGGGCCCTGTGCAAAAAACATTCTTGCTCAATGGACGGGCCGGCCCTGCTTGTAGGGGCAGCCAACTCGAGACCGCTGGAGTCTCCCTCCAAAGTCCATTCAGGCATCGCCACGTTTGTCGTGCTGGACGAATCAGCGCACTACTCGTCACTCCTCCAGTCAAGTATTTACTCTCCAAATGCAGCACCGCTAGCAGAGATTGCGGGGCCACAAAGGCCTCCTCCAATGCTCGTGGGGTGTACACCTCCGTATCCCCCAACCAGTCCCCGATATGCCGTGCTTGGCACGCTAAGGCATAACTCCGTAGGTCTGGAAGCCCTACCCCCCCTCGTTCCCATCTCCCTCTCAGTCTATGTAATGGTATATGAGCCCGGGCCCCTCTCCAAAGAAACTTCCGAATCTCTCGGTCGATAGAGTTTAAGTCTCGTTTCAATATCCACACTGGAAGGGTCTGCAACCAATACAGCACCCGTGGTAAAATCACCATCCCCAATGCCGCCACCCGTCCCAACAGAGACAGGGGGAGCGGAGTCCATGCCTGAAGCTGCGAGCGCATTTGGGCCAAGACCCGTTCCAGATTTTGTCTATATAGCTCTTTCGGTTCCCTAGTCAATAGCACCCCCAGGTACACAAAGGAGTCCCCCGCCCACTTCAGTGGGAAGCTCCCACTCCACTGCCCCCTCAGTGTCCCCGCCACATCCAAGGCCTCCGACTTTTCCATATTAATACCCAATCCCGCAAAACTGCCATAGAGAGAGAATTCCTGTAATAAACTAGGCAGCGACGTCTGAGGGGACAGCAAGTGCACAAGCATATCATCTGCAAAGGCAGCCATCTTAAAGGTATGCCGCCCTATAGCTATGCCGCGTATATCCCTGGACGCCTCAATCCGCCACACCAGAGGATCCAGAGACAACACAAAAAGCAGCGGAGAGAGCGGACATCCCTGCCTCGTTCCTCTCTCCAGCCTAAAGCCATCCGATAGCACGCCATTACAGAGTACCCTTGCTGTAGGCCTCGAGTATAAGAGCTCCACCATATTACAAAAAGACACCCCAAGGCCATACTGGGGCAGCAAATATTTTAAGTATGCCCAGTTCACTTGATCGAACGCCTTTTCCGCGTCGAAGCTGATCAAGAGAGACTGCAACTTCCTACTCCGTACCCACTCCAGTGAGGCCACGATTTTACGAAGGTTACGCACTGCGTACCGTCCCCTCACGAACCCCACCTGAGAATCGTGCACTAGCTCCCGCAAAACTGGGGCTAGGCGGTCCGCCAGCACCTTGGCCAGTATCTTCACGTCAAAGTTCAGCAGGGATATAGGCCGATAAGACGTAGCCTGCGTACGATTTTTCCCCGCTTTGGGGATCAATATAATGTGCGCGTTATTCTCCCTCGCCCAAATCCCCCTTGCTCCACTCTTCTATGATACACTGCCACTAGGGAAGGGCCCAGCTTCTCCCCCAACAACTTATAAAATTCCGCCCCGAAACCGTCTGGACCCGGCGTCTTGCAGCAACTCGCCTGCTGGATAACCCGTTGTATCTCCTCATCGGACACCGGCGCATCTAATTGCGCCCTCTGGTCCACTGTCAGCTGGGGCAGGCGCAAGTCTCCCAGGTAATCTTCCATGGCAGACTGGGACCCTCCCTTCCTCGCGTACAAGCTTTGATAGAACGTCCGAAACACTTGCGCAATCGCCTTACTCTCTCTGTGCAGCGTCCCCTGATTATCCCTGAGTGCCACAACCAGTCCGGTCCCCCTACTACCCCTAAGGCATCTCCCCAAGAGCTTACCCGGCTTATCCCCATATCGGTATAGCTGAAACCTATAATATAAAAAGTACTTTTTGGCCCTTTGGTGCAACAGCTCGTTCAGGGCCGTTTGGGTTTCCCATACTTTCTTCCCGTTCGCCACCGAGGGGTTCTACGCCCGCCTTCTCCGCTCTCTACGTGCCTGTTGCTCCAGCCGGACAATCTGCTGCGTCAACAACTTCCTCTTCCTCCCGACATACCCTATAATGTCTCCCCGTAGGACTACCTTTGCGGTTTCCCAGAAGAGCTCCGGGTCTTCCCGGTGTTGAGCGTTGTGAACAGCAAATTCTTGCCACTTCTGCCCTATAAATGTATGGAATTCTACATCCCTATACAATTCCATAGGAAACCTCCAAATGCGAGTCCGTGCGCTAATATCATGCCATACCATGTCCACCCAGACCCACGCATGGTCCGATATCGCGATAGGACCCACTTGCGCATCTTCTATTTGGGCAAAGGATCTCTCCAAAACAAACACATAATCAATACGGGCACTCGATCCATGTGCCCGTGATTGGTGCGTATAGTCTCTTTCAAAAGGGTGCAACAGCCTCCAAGGATCCACCACTCCCAACCTACGCCCTAAACTCTGTAACGCTTTAGCGGTGTGGACCCGAGCCCTATCTCCCCCACCTCTAGTTGTATCGAGTTTCCGCATCCATGACTCCATTAAAGTCTCCTGCCAAGATCAGGGGGGCGGCCGGCAATTGTTCCACTCGTGAACCCAGACTGGCATAAAACGACCGGTCCAGTACGTTCGGGCTATACACGTTACCCAACACCACCGGTTTCCCCTCTAATACCCCATACAGAAGCACATATCTTCCCCCAGCCCCCACAAACATGCTCTCCCGGACGAATCTGATTCGCTTGTGTATCAGAATGACCACTCCACCTTTCCTCCCCATCGCCGGTGCCCCCCACACCTGTCCCACCCAATCCCTTTTTAATTTAAGATGTTCCTCAGCAGTCTGGTGGGTTTCCTGTAACACTGCCACGTCGCATTTCTGCCTCGCTAGGGCCTGCAACACTTTATATCGCTTGATAGGGTTACCGATCCCACAGACATTCCAGGATATAATCTTCAGGTCTCTGGATAACCATAGACCTCAAACCTCACAGCAAGTCGTCTGTTGCAGGGAAAGGCCCCCCCCCCCACCCCCCAGCCTGAGGTCCTCCCTCTCTATTGTGTATGCACCCCATCCAGAACCCAATAACTCCTCTCGAGCTGCTCTCCTCCTCCTCCCTCCCCCCACCTCCCTCCCCCCCTCCCGGTCCTCCCCCACCACCCCCTCTCTACAACCCCCGCTACCGTCCCTCCCTCGCCCCCCACTCCCCCTCCACTCCCCTCTCTCCTCCAACCCCTCATCTGTACCTATTACCTCCTCTCCCCCTCCTTTGTGACCCCAAGATGCGTGTAGTGCCCCCCCCACTCCTCCCCCCACACCAGTTCTCTATGCGCCCATCTAATTTCCCCCCCCCCCCCCCGCTCCTCCCCCCGGCTCACTCCACCTCCATGTGCGTCCCCTCCCCCACCTCCAAGACCACAGCCCCACAATATATCCCAGGCAAACAAAATAGTTAACTTTAACTCAACAATTTCAAACCCCTGATATCCCCCCATTGGAGGCAGCTCGTCCTCCCAGTAGGAGCAATATGATTTATTCTAGCTCCTCCCGGATAGCTCTTCCAATCCGAGACTCGCTCTCCACGATTCACTACTGTCCTTCTGTGGCAGCTGCTGCTCCTCTCCGTATCTCATCTATATATGATTTCGCTGCCGCGGCTGATTCAAATGTCCTGCGAACTCCCCCGTGGGTGAAGATCAATCGGGCCGGATATTGCACAATAAATTTAATATTATTATCTATCAGTGTCTGACACAAAGGTCCATAGTCTCGTCGACGTTGGCCCAGGGCCGCAGAGTAATCTTGTACTATTCGCCGCTTAGCATTGTCCTTGGAAATCGATCCCATCTTTCTCGCCGCCCGCAGCACCGCCTCCTTTTGTGGGAATCGCAGGAATCTCGCCAGGACCACTCTAGGTCGGCTGTCATTTACTCTCTTGGGGCCAACACGATGTGCTCTCTCTATTTGCACCGGGCCTCCTTCTGCGTCATTCTCCAAAATTTTCTTCACCAATTCTTCCACATAGGGTTTTAACCCTCTGTCTTCTATGGTATCTGGAATCCCAAGAAAGCGCAAGTTATTGCGGCGAGACCTGTTTTCTAGGTCATCTAGCTTGGCCTCTTGACCCTGTAACTGTATTCTCATGCGGTTCACCTCCTGCTGCAAACTCCAGCACATTCTCTTCCGTTTGCTCTATCCTATGTTCTGCCTCTTGCATTCGACTGCCAAGGGCCTCCACTGAGGACTGGAGAAGATCCATCCGGCCACGCAGGTCTTCAAATTGTGCGGATAGCGCCCCCACCACCGCCAGCGAGATTTCATCTACCAGTTCCGTTTTGGCCCCTACCTTTGACGGTGAGGGTTGCTCAGCCGCTCTGTGTTGCGTGGGCACTTTCTCTTTTTCACAGCGTCCCCCCTTTGCTGCCACCACCATCCCCTCTTCTTCCGCTGGCTCCTCGCCTTTTTCGCTGCCTTCACGAAAACGCAAGGCCTCTCCGGTCCCCGGCTCCTCCTCCGTCAGGCAAGCTGTAGAAACGCCTGACTGGGTGCTCTCTGGGCTAACAGGAAAAAGCCTGATCTCTGCAATATCAGTCCTGTGGTGCCAGCAGTATGGAGACCCAGGAGCAGCAGGAAGAAGCTCTCGAGAGATGCTGATCCCTGAGGGCGGCAAGAGTGGAAATACCCCCAGGGAGCGAGCTGTCTCCAGAAGAACACCGGCGAAGGAAGCACTCCAAGAAGTATAATTCCCAAAGCACCACTGCAAAGCTGCTGACCACCCCCAGTGCTCCCCCCAAGGGCCACCACTCTACGATCTCCGTGCGGGGCTGAGGCACCGGATCGGGTAGGGGCCAAGGCCTTCAGATCTCCCGCAGTCTGCCTCCTCTCCGGGTGAAGAAATGTGGGGGAGGGGGGGCTCCGGTCGTCTCTTCCTCCGACCACAAAGGCCACAGAGGTCTGATCCCCGGCGGCAGCAGCACTAAGGCCTCCTCTCTGCCCGAAGAAGCGCAAGGGCAAGGGGCGCAATCCGACGTCTTCGCCGGTTCTCGGCACTGCGATCTTGCCCGGGGTATGGGGGGGCGTCCGAGCACCAGAACCAGCCGTCTAGTTTCGCCGGTTCGGGGAGGCAGGGGATGTTCCTCCAACTGGCCGCCACTTACCGGCTAGCCTCCGCAGGCTCTGTGAAGCGAGGGGGAGGTTCCTTTCCTCCCACAGAACCGCTGCAGGGACAGGCCTGGCTCCAACGTCGGCTGATCGTCCCTCTCGCCGCGGCGTCGGAGAGCGGGGGGGGGGAACCCAACTCCGTGCGGCCGGTACAGGTGAGCAGGGGGGAGGTCAAGGATCTCAAACCGGCACCCTTACATCAGCAATTTTAAAGGCAGAGGAGCAGGGGGGCCCGGAGCTCGAGTGGCACGTGTCCGCTCTTGCTCACCGCATCACCGGAAGTCGGTAATTTGGGATCTTTAAGCTGTGTCTGCTCCATACTCGAGGGCATTTGGGCTACTTTACTCTTTTTTGGAACCTCTCTGCTTTTGTTAGTATCCTTCAAGGATACATTCGTCTGAACCATGCGCTCTTGGGCGACTGTCGGCTTTCCCCTATTATCTAGTTTAAAAGCTGCTCTATCTCCTTTTTAAAGGTTAATGCCAGCAGCCTGGTTCCATCCTGGTTAAGGTGAAGCCCATCCCTTTGGAAGAGCCCCTCCTTTCCCCAGCATGTACCCCAGTCCTAACAAATCCAAACCCCTCATCTCTCCACCATTGTCTCATCCACGCATTGAGACTCCGGAGCTCTGCCTGTCTTTTGGGTCCTGCACGTGAAACGGGAAGCATTTCGGAGAATGTTACCCTGGAAGTTCTGAATTTCAACTTCCTACCTAAAAGCCTAAATTTAGCCTCCAGAACCTCCCTACCACATTTTCCTATGTCATTGGTACCAACAGTAAGAACTGTTTCCCCATTGATCTTAATGGAAATGAAAGAGATAACAGAATGAAATAAATGAAATAATTTAGTAAACAAAATGAATGAAATGATCGAAAAGTGGAAGTGAAAGAAAATAACAAAAGAAATGTTTTCTGTGTACATCCCTAATAAAGTCTTTTCTGTTCTGACCGCCCAGAGCTCCTCCTCTCTCTTTTTCTCTAATCTCATTGTTCTACAAGTGAATCAAACCGATTATCACCTTTGATATCATCATAAGTCATTAATGATGAAATTCTGAGAATTTGATGCCTTTTTAACTTCTGTTAAAAGGAATTCAAACAGAGTCAGTCTACACTTCCGTGGATTTCTTTTTTAGCCATCTGTCTCTTAGAAAAAAAGATAACATTCTGATATACCAATTCCTATTAATGCATCGGCAAGAGGCAATGCAGGAAATGAGTTACTGTCTGCTGACCTGCCCGCTCACATCCTCTTTCTCTGCTATGGAGATAGCTGCAGACTCTTCCCTCTCCCTTCTTTCCTCAAAGTTATTCTCTTTTCTATCATCAAATGGAGAACTATGCACACCATACTGAGTAGCAGGCCAACTGTATAGCTTTATCTATTTAACGTTATCCATTTATCACTACCGAATATATGTAGAAATGCCGCTGCTGAAGTTGAAATGGATAATTAATCTGTTTAATGTCAAACACGTTACACAAATATGTTATATGGAGAGTAGCTGAATTATGCTGAAGTCCATATAATTTTAAGCCTTACTATTAAAACAGAGTAGAGGAGTAGCCTAGTGGTTAGAGCAGCAAGTTTATAATCAGAAGCCAGGGTTCAAATCCCACAGCTTTTTGGGGGGTTTTTGGTTCAATAATCTTTATTAAATTTTTACAATCAGAACAAATAGGAACATCAAGAATATTGGCCAACACTTTAACAAACTGACAGAGCGCTGACATAGAGCAAAATCATCAGCATTCAGTTACAGCCAGAGAAACAGATCACAAAAACCAAAAACAATGGCTGAACAGAAACACAGGCCCCTCTCCAATCCCTCCATCAGTCCTTTGTTCCCCAGACCAAGGCCATAATCTGCTTTAGATCAGCCCTTGGAACCCATCATGATCCAGCCCTGTTCAGCACACCACTCAACCCTTCTGGATAACCTAAGTTACCATGTGGGCCACTACCCAATGCTGCTGCAGTCTGTGTACCCTCCCAAAGATGGAGCAACAGAATGCCATAAATACACAATTCAAATTACAGTGCACAGAGGAAAGCCTCTCCTCCCCACCCTTCCCCCTACCCCCCAAAATATCTGTGGGCAGACAGGCAAACAAAACCAAATCTCAAACAAGAACTACAAAGAAGACATAAAACAAAGAACCTAGAAAACCTGAGTGGGCATGTGTTAAGAACATAAGAACATAAGATATGCCATACTGGGGCAGCCCAAGGTCCATCAAGCCCAGTATCCTGTTTCCAACAGTGGCCAATCCAGGTTACAAGTACCTAGAAGTTTCCCCAAAAGATACAGGTTCCTCACTGCTTGTATTGGGGCAAGCAGTGGATATCCCGGGTCCCCTTTAATAATGGTTTATGGATTTTTACTCCAGAAACTTGTCCAAACCTTTTTTAAACCCGGCTACACTAACAGCTTTTACTACATCCTCCAGTAACAAATTCCAGAGTTTGATTACACCTTGAGTGAAAAAATATTTTTCTCTTATTAGTCTTAAATAGGTTACCCTGTAGCTTCATTGCATGTCCCCTTGTATTTCTATATTCTGATAATGTAAATAATCGATCTATGCTTACCCGTTCCACTCCATTCATTAATTTATAGATCTCTATTATATCTCCCCTCAGTCGTCTCTTTTCCAGGTTGAAGAGCCCTAACCTTTTTAGCCTCTCTTCATAGGGGTATCCTTCCATCCCCTTTACCATTTTGGTGGCTCTTCTCTGTATCTTTTCTAATAATGCTATATCCTTTTTAAGATATGTTGACTAGAATTGCACACAATATTCAAGGTGCGGTCGCACCATGGAACATTACAGAGGCATTATATTATCTTTTGTTTAATTCTTCATTCCTTTCCTTATGATACCTAGCATTCAATTTGCTCTCTTGGAAGCTGCTGCACATTGGGCGGAGGGTTTCAACGTGTTATACTCGATGACGCTTAAATATTTTTCCTGGGTGGTGGTTCCCAATGTGGAACCTTGCATCATGTAACCATACTTTGGGTTGTTCTTTCCAAGGTGCATACATAACTTTGCACATGTCCACATTAAATTTGGATACCCAGTCTTCCAATTTATCAAGGTCCTCTTCCAATTTTTCACAATCCTCATGGGTTTTAACAACTTTGAATAATTTTGTTTCATCTGCAAATTTGATTACCTCACTCGTTATTCCCATTTCTAGGTCATTTATGAATATGTTAAAAAGCAGCGGACGCAGCACAGATCCCTGGGGTATTCCACTATTCACCTTTCTCCATTGGGAAAATTGGCCATATAGCCCTACCCTCTGCTTTCTATCTTTTAACCAGTTCCTGATCCAGAATAGTACACTGCTTCCTATCCCTTGACTTTTCAATTTTGCCAAAAGTCTCTCATGAGGGACCTTGTCAAAGGCTTTCTGAAAATCCAGATACACTATATCAATCAACTCACCTTTGTCTACCTGTTTATTCACACCTTCAGAAAAATATAACAGATTAGTAAGACAAGATCTTCGTTTGCTAAAGCCATATTGGCTTTCTCCCATTAAGCCATGACTATCTACATGTTCAGTAATTTTGTTCTTTATAATGGTTTCTACCATTTTTACCAGTACTGATGTCAGGTGGTTTTAGCATTCTTTGATTAATAGGATACTATTGTGGATCAGGAACTGCTTTTTAACATATTCATGAATGACCTGGAAATAGGAATAACGAGTGAGGTAATCAAATTTGCAGATGACACAAAATTATTCAAAGCTGTTAAAACACAAGAGGAATGTAAAAAATTGAAAGAGGACCTTGATAAATAGGAAGACTGGATGTCCAAATGGCAGATGAAATTTAATGTGGACAAGTGCAAAGTTATGCACCTATGAAAGAACAACCCAAACTATGGTTACATTGCTTTTTTGTCTGAAGAAAGATCTGTAAATACTTTATTTTTGGTCACTATAATAAAGGTGCTTTACTTATGAATCACCTATTCTGCACTCCTTTTCTTTTGCCTTGTGTATTTTATTTTTGCTCTAGTTTAAGCCTTCAGCTTTTGCTCCCTGTATCCAACAGGACCCTTTGAGTGTTTCAGGATCTTTTGTGTGTTTTGCCAGTTTACAGGGTCTCTGGGGCAAACCTCCCTCCTTGTGAGGAGGACTCCTGTGCAAGTTGGATGAAACTTGTCGACACGCATAAGAAGCAGATGCAATGGCAAGCAGTAGGAGTGGGCCTTTTGGGTGGTTGGGCCACACTGATAGGTTAGGGTTGCCAACTGGCCGGTTTTCAGCCGGCCTGGCCGGTTTTTCCACGGCCAGGCCGGCTGCTGGCGCAAAGGCAAAACCGGCCCTTTAAAAGCCGGTTTTTTTGCTCTGGCCGCAAGATCGGGAGCGGCCAGAGCAAAAAAAACGGCTTTTCCTCCTCCGCTTCAGAGGGAGCCGGGGAAGCCCGCGCGAGGCCCCAGCTCCCTCTGAACAGCCACCAGCGTGAAGAGCCTTTACCTTCACGCTGGCGGCTGTTCCTGTGAAGCCGCGAATGCTGGGAAAGGTTAAAGTTGCTTTAACCTTTCCCAGCATTCGCGGCTTCACAGGAACAGCCGCCAGCGTGAAGGAAAAGGCTCTTCACGCTGGTGGCTGTTCAGAAGGAGCCGGGGCCTCGCGCGGGCTTCCCCGGCTCCCTCTGAAGCCTCAGACAGCCGCGATGCTGGTCGGGGGGGGGGCAAGGACTGCATTGGCTGTGATGGGGGGGGGGCCGGGGCTGGTAAAGGGCTAAGGGGGGGACGACTTGGACTGGAAAAGGGCTAAGGGGGGACTTGGACACGAAAAGGCCTCATGGGGGGGGGGGGGACTTCGACTGGAAAAGGGATAAAGGGGGGGACTTGGACTGGAAAAGGGCTAAAGGGGGGGACTTGGACTGGAAAAGGGCTAAGGGGGGGGACTTGGACTGGAAAAGGGCTTAAAGGGGGGGGACTTGGACTGGAAAAGGGCTAAGGGGGGGACTTGGACTGGAAAAGGGCTAAGGGGGGGGACTTGGACTGGAAAAGGGCTCTAAAGGGGGGGACTTGGACTGGAAAAGGGCTACGGGGGGGGGACTCGGACTGGAAAAGGGCTAAAGGGGGGGACTTGGACTGGAAAAGGGCTAAGGGGGGGGACTTGGACTGGAAAAGGGCTAAGGGGGGGACTTGGACTGGAAATAGGCTGTGATGGGGGGGGGGACCTGGACTGTAAAAGGGTTATGGGGGGGGGACATGGACTGGAAATGGGTTGTGATGGGGTGGAGGGGACCTGGACCAGAAAAGGGCTATGGGGGGGGGGGGGGAACTTGGACTGGAAATAGGCTGTGATGGGGGGGGGGGACCTGGACTGTAAAAGGGGATGGGGGGGGGGGACATGGACTGGAACTGGGTTGTGATGGGGGTGGAGGGGACCTGGACTGGAAAAGGGCTATGGGGGGGGAACTTGGACTGGAAATGGGCTATGGTGGAGGAAGGGGGATCTTGGACTGGAAATAGGCTGTGATTAGGGGGGCTAGGACTGCAAATGGGCTGTGATGGTGCGGGGGGACTCGGACTGCAAATGGGCTGTGATGGTGCGGGGGACTCGGACTGCAAATGGGCTGTGATGGTGGGGGGGGGGGCCTAGGACTGGAAATAGGCTGTGATGGGGGACTTGGACTGGAAATGGGCTGTGATTGGGGGGGGGGGAGCTAGGACTGGAAATGGCCTGTGATGTGAGGGCTAGCACTGGAAATGGGCTGATGAAGAGCTGGAATAGGACTGGAAATGGGCTGATGTGAGGCATGGGAGAATGGGACTAGAAGGGAGTGGATGCTGGGTGGGCCTAGAACTATAAGGGAATTGATATGTGGGGAGGACTAGAATGGATGGGGAATGAGAATGGAGAGGGGAAAAAATATTTTGTGTGGAAGAAAAGTCTATGATGGGCCGGTATTGGGAGAGTAAGAGGGGCTTGAGAATGGAAGGGTGAAATTTAAACGGATGATAAAGGAATAAGGAAAGAATTGGGGGAAAGAGCAAAAGGGAAACAATCAGTATGTTAAAGCAGAAATAGAGAGAGAATGGAAAACATCTAAAAGAGAAGAAAGGACAAATGGATAGCTCGCAGAAGACACGAAGAAACCAGAAGAAAGTGACTGGAGCAATTGCAACTGAAAAATAAAACGCCCAAACAGAAGGTAGAAAAGTACTTTTTATTTTTAATTTATTAACTGCAATATGTCTGGTCTGGGAAGTGTGTATTGCTAACATCTTTGCGTTTTTGTTTAGTGCAAGAGGAAATTACTTTATAGTTTTATTTCTCCAGTGTTGTACATTTCATGTTTGGATTTTGGGGTTCCCAGTTTAATTATTATCTGACCAAGGAAGTTAGCCTACACGTATCCTCGGTAATTTTTGTGGGTGGGGCTGGGGGCGGGGCAGGGGTGGGATTAGGGGCGGAGAATGGGTGGAGCATGGCGAGCCACAGGTGTCGGGTTTTTCTCGGTGAAAAAGTTGGCAACCCTATGATAGGTAGGCAAATAAAACTGGCACACCATCACTAGCGAGGTCAGAGTTTGGGAGGAGTTGAGAAGGAAATGTTTTGGCTTGGGAGTGAGAATGGTGTTGTCCATTCTCTGGCAAATTTTACTTGGTATCAGCTAGAAATGATAGTAAAAAATGACAACAACTACCCAAGGATTTTACACGAGGGTAGACAATTTGAAAATACCCTCTCCCCTCCCCCCCGAGTGTTCTGAGAACAGCTGCGCCAGTGACACGACTGTAGAAACTCTGTGGAAGTGGATGTGTCTAAATCCATTCAGAAACAATAGAGCTTCTGCTTTTAGTTCACTTTAAAATTGTTTCCAGTAAAGTCGTTATTCTCTCCTAATGATAAGTTACAAAGAAGACTGCAACTGGCCAAAGGGGTTTTCTTCCAATCTAGAGCGTTTGTTTATTGTTCTATTTCACTTCCATAGCAACCCTGGCACTCTGTGATAATCTGGTAATTGATAGCTCACTGCTAGATAGATGCCACAATTCAAAAAGGCGTGGGATAAACACAGAGGATCTCTAATTCCACTCAAAATAAAACTTAAATACTTTCACACTTCAAAAAAGCACAGAGGGGCAAACCTAAACAAAGGAGCAGGTAACTTACATGGAGCAGTAGTTGCAATCCTAAGAACCTTACTGGATAGGTCATACTGGTCTTTTTCTGCCATCGTTTAACATAGTTACTCACCTGTAACAGGTGATCTCCGGGAACAGCAGGAATTTAGTCCTCACATATGGGTATCGTCGGTACCGACGGAGCCTGTGCGGGAACACTCCTCAGCATCCAATTAGAAAGCTTTTGGGAGCATCCCACAGTGCCTGCGTGCTGCCTTCCCGCTTTTCCCAACTGCCTCTCTCCAGTTGAGTTTTAAAGCTGAGACAAAGAGGGAAAGAGAAAGAGATAGATAGAGAGATACAACTCCTAGGGGAGGTGGGTGGGTTGTGAGGACTAAATTCCTGCTGTTCCCGGAGATCACCTGTTACAGGTGAGTAACTATGCTATCTCCAGGAACAAGCAGGAATGTAATCATCACATATGGGGACTCCCTAGCTCTAGATACTAGGGAGAGACCCCAGAAGTTGTACGTCCCTGAGAAGGGCTCCACTTCCCCCAATGGATCTCTGGCATCCTACCAGGGATGGTGGGTAGGAGTTGATTAGGTATGGAACAGGTGTTGGAGAACAGCCTGAGCAAACAAGGCATCCTGGCGGGAGTCCTTGTCCAAGCAGTAATGGGCTGTGAAGGTATGAAACGAGGCCCAGGCGGCTGCCTGACAGATGTCGTCGATAGACACCGAGTGCAGATGAGCCATTGAAGCTGCCATGGCTCTCACATTGTGAGCTGTGACATGGCCCTCCAGAGGAAGATTCTTACTCTGATAGGCAAAGGATATACATCGAGCAATCCAGTTAGATAGTGTTCTCTTGGAGACTGGAAGGCCCAAATGAGAAGGATCAAAAGCAACAAAGAGTTGAGAGGACTTTCTATGTTGCTATGTTCTTTGTAAGTAAAAGGCTAAAGCTCTTTTACAGTCCAAAGTATGAAGGTTTCTTTCTGCATTTGATGCATGAGGCCTTGGAAAGAACACAGGTAGGTAGACCGCTTGGTTTAGATGGAAAAGCGAGACCACCTTTGGCATAAAGTGTGGATGAGTCCTAAGGACTACCTTGTCATGATGGAACCTTGTATAAGGTGGATCAGCTACTAATGCTTGCAACTCACTAATGCGATGTGCTGATGTGATTGCAATGAGAAAGATAACCTTCCAAGAAAGGAATTTCAATGAGGTAGTAGCTAAGGGTTCGAAAGGTGGCTTCATGAGCTGACCAAGAACCAAATTTAAGTCCCATGCCACAGGTGGTGGCTTAATGGGAGGCTTAGTTAGCAGAAGGCCTCTCATAAATCTTGCTATAAGAGGATGGGAGGAAATAGGTTGTCCATTTAGGGGCTTGAAGGAAGCTGCAATAGCACTCAAATGGACCCTCACTGAGTTAGTCTTAAGTCCTGCATTGGATAAATGAAGGAGATACTCCAGTAATGATTCCAGAGGTATGGCAATGGGGTTAAGACCCTTCTGAGAACACCATGTGGTAAACCTTTTCCACTTGAAAGCATAAGAGCGTCTTGTGGAAGGCTTCCTGGAAGCATAAAGGATATCCTTTATTTGCTGAGGGAGGTTAAGATCATGGAGATCTAGGCCTTCAGCAACCAAGCCCTGAGATGCAGAGACTGGGGATTGGGATGCCATAACATTCTGTCCTCCTGAGATAGGAGATCTGGAGCAGATCCTAACTCCAGGGAGGGAGCTTGAGAGAGATGTAGAAGCAGAGGGTACCACACTTGCCGTGGCCAATGTGGAGCTATGAGAATCATGCGGCCTCTGTCTCTCTGAAGTTTGAACAGGGTTTTCGGAATTAGGGGAATGGGTGGAAAGGCATATAGGAAGTCTTGACCCCAGTAAAGGAGGAAAGCATCCCTGGCCTGAACCCCCTGAGCCGGGGTTCTGGAACAGAACCGGGGAATTTTGGCATTCCACGGACTTGCAACGAGGTCTATGTCCGGGGTTCCCCAAATTTGAAAAACCTTGGCTACCTGGTCTGCATGCAGAGACCACTCATGTGGAAGCAGAACTCGACTGAGTCTGTCTGCCCAAGAGTTTTGTATGCCTGGAAGATACACTGCCAGGAGATGAATCTGATGCTCTCTGGCAAGGGCTCATAGTCACAAAGCTTCGTTGCAAAGCGACAGAGAGCCTGTTCCCCCCTGCTTGTTCACGTAGAACATGGCTACTTGATTGTCCGTATGAATGAGGACTGTCTTGTAGCTGAGCAGGGTGTGGAACACTCAAAGAGCAAGGAAGATTGCTCTGAACTCCAAGAGATTGATATGTAGATGAGTCTTCTGTGGAGACCAGGTGCCTTGGGTGGAGAGGTCTTGCAGATGAGCTCCCCAACCCATCGGAGAAGCATCTGTTGTGAGAGTTGCTTGGGGTAAGGGTTATTGAAAAGGGGACCCCAGCAACAGGTTTTGAGTAGACTTCCACCACTGGAGGGACAAAATAAGGCGACTTGTGTTTGCTATTTTGTCTGACAGGCAACCTGATGCCTGGGTCCACTGAGTGGATAAAGTGCACTGGGCTGCCCTCATATGGAGGCGAGCATAGGGAACCACATGCACAGTAGATGCCATGTGGCCTAGTAGTTGTAGCATTTCTCGGGCAGTGAGATGAGGCTTTAGCACTGCTTGAGAAGCTAACTGCACCATGCGAAGGCAACGGGCCTGGGGGAGATAGGCCCTTGCCTTTCTGGTATCCAGCAAAGCTCCTATGAACTCTAAAGACTGAGTGGGAGTTAGACTGGATTTTGGGATGTTTATTACCAGACCCAAATACTGAAGGATACGCATTGTGCAGGATAGAGAAATCCTGGCCTCTGACTCTGTTGGGGCTCGAATGAGCCAGTCGTCTAAGTAGGGGAAGACAAATATCCCTAGAGTGCGTAGAAATGCTGCTACCACAGCCATGCATTTCGTGAACACCCTTGGTGCTGAGACCAAGGCAAAAGAAAGCACCCTGTATTAGTAGTGCTTTCCTTGAAAAAGGAACCGAAGGAACCTTCTGTGAGTTGGATGGATGAGAACTTGGGTGTACGCATCCTTGAGATCTAGAGAACAAAGCCAATCCTGACTCTGAAGGTATGGCAGCAGAGTTCCAAGAGAAATCATCTTGAATTTCTCTTTGACAAGGAATTTGTTCAATTCTCTGAGGTCCAAGATAGGTCTGTATCCCCCTGTTTTCTTTGGGATAAGGAAATAGGGGGAGTAAAACCCTGTACCCTGCTGATGGATGGGTACTTCTTCTATTGCCCCTTGGGCAAGAAGCATAGCGACCTCCTGACCTAACAGGTTGATGAGAGAGGTCGGAGAATTGAACTGCCTTATCATTGTGGGAGGGGGCATGCTCGAAAAATGAAGCTTGTACCCCTCTTTTATGATGGAGAGTGTCCAATGCTCTGCTGTTATCTGCCCCATCTGGGGGCAAAGTGACACAACCTTCCTGGAATGGTGGAAGGCTCTGGTCCAATGAGAGCCAGGAAGGCTAAGTTCCCTAGCTGAAAGTCAAAGGCCTTGTGGAGGCTGAGACTGCTGGGACGGCTGAGGCTTAGCAGTCTTTGCTTTTCTTTGTTTGGGTGGTTGCTGACCTTTCCTGACAAGCTGACCTGCAGAACGTCCCTGCTGAGAATAAGCAGGATAATATATTTTCTTCTTAGAAAAGAATGGTTTCTTGAAAGATTTCTTTCTAGCAGGATCAGCTGTGGACTTGGATAATCTATCCAAGGTGGAGTTGTCAGCATCCAACTCATTGGCCTTTTCCTGCCAATCTTTACCAAACAGGTTCTCACCAGTACAGGGGATATTTCCCAGTTTGTCTTGTACCCAGAGCTCCAGATCAGATGCCTGGAGCCAAGCAATTCTACGTGCACCTATGGTAATGGCAGAGGTTCTGCTTATGCACTCAAAACAGTCAAAAGCTGCACAGTTGACAAATTTAGAAACATCTTGGGCATGTTTGACCAATGTGAGAAAATCCTACTTTCTATCCTCAGGAAGAAGAGGACTCAAAGCCTCTAAATCACCTGTGACTTCCTTTAGGAACATTCCCATGTATAGACTATAGGAACTGATCCTGGCAGAAGGCATGGAAGCTTGGAAGACACAACGTCCAAAAGCATCCAAAGTTCTGCACTCACGTCCTGGAGGATTAGAGGCATGCCTCTTTGCACTCTTGATCCTTCTCATAGCTGATTCCACTACAATAGAGTGGTGAGGAAGCTGCATTTTTTGGAAACCAGGACAAGGAGGGACTCGATACAGAGTATCCAGTCTACGAGAATGAGGCGAGGTGGTAAGAGGTGTCTCCCACATTCTTAACATGAGATCATGCAAGATTTATTTTTTTATTTATTATTTATTAACAATTCTTATATACCGCACTATTTACTATCAGCGCGGTTTACATTGAACAGAAACATCCGACAGTTTACATATGTCTGGTCATTACATTTAACAGGGAGTAGAAACTTGGAGAAACGGGGTAACTATGTGCATCAGTGGTTCCCTTGAATAGGGAAACATGGTCAACTATATACATATATGGTACAACTATACAGGAAACTGCTTGTTATTTACATTGCGGGGTCGGCCTGTTGCGAGGGTCTGCATGTTTGACTATTACTAATGTTTTTTTGGTGCTCACTATTCGCTTGGGAATTATGCTCGGGGCTGTTAATGAAATATTTAAGGAAGAGGAAGTGTTTTAGTGCCTTTCTGAACTGGCTCAAGTTGGGGATTGCTCTGATGTGTGCTGGTAAGGTGTTCCATAAGGTTGGGGCGCAGAGTCGGAAGGCTCTGTTAGCTGTTGATCTGGTGCATCTTGTGGTCTCCTTTGGGATAACTAGCATGTTCAACTCTGTGGTTCTTCGCGGCCTGTTTGGTGCAAGTAGTTGGATGAGGTCAGAAAGGGAGGATGAGGTGAGCCCCTTGGCAGCTTTGAAAGTTAGCAGTAATGTCTTAAAACTGATCCTTGCTTGAATGGGGAGCCAGTGTAACTGTTTTAGGAGGGGTGTGACATGGTCTCTCCTGGATGCTCCAAAGAGTACCCGCGCTGCACTGTTCATAGCCAGTTGCAGGGGGTTCATGGGCAAGCTAGCTGCCTCCTTAGGAGTTTTCGGATATTGTAAAATTTCCAACTCCTTTGCTCTGGGCTCTGTTTCAGGGGCCACAGTAATGGACAGACCCTGAGCCACCTCCCTGATAAAATCCTGAAAGGAAATATCCTCTGGAGGAGACATCCTGCGCTTGGGGGAGGAGGGCTCCTCTGGGAAAAGCATTCCTGCATCGACAGAACTATCAGAATCCTCAGATTTTTCTGAGGACTCGAAGTACCTCCTGTCCGGGTGCTCTTGAAGAGCCCGATACCCGTACCGACCGAAGTCGGTACCGGGAATAATCATTACCGGAGTATCGGTACCGGAAGGCATCGGATGACTGGGTGCCGGCAATGCAGACACCGATGTCGATGTTGATGCTATTGATACCGGTGCCGGAGTCGGTGTCGGTACCGGTTGAAATGTCTGATGCGGTTCCGAGAGCGTCGATGCCGCAAGGAGAGCCGCCAGACTGCGCTCAATAGCCAGGACTCTCTGGTCTATCGACGCTGCCGATGCCTGGATGTCGGTACCGGAGAGAATTGCCGGTACCCCAGAGCATGGCACCAGTAGTTCTGCTGAGGTTGAGGCCTCGAGAACGTCCTGGAGCCCCGATAATGCTTTGGAAGCCGAAGCCTCCCGCCGGGGCAATTTTGCCGGTGCAGAATCCTCAAGGGCAACGCCAGAGGCATCTCGATGCTTAGAAGGAGATCTACCCTTTGAGGACCGGCTAGACTTGTGTTTAGTTACCTGAGATCCACGGGAGGAAGATGAAACCCTGGAAGACGTCGATGCCACCGAAGCTGCATCAGAGGGAAACAGGGTACTGAGCTTGGCAGCTCGGTTCTGTCGACCTCTCTTGGACATCATGGCACAGGCCATACATTCCGAGATGGAATGGTCAGGACCTAAACATTTCAGACACCACTCATGGGTGTCGGTGACAGAGATGATACCGCCACACTTGGTGCACTTTTTAAAACCCGAAGAGGGTTTTTCCATTGTGGAAAAAATCTTGGGCCTAAGGCCCAAAATGGCACGTGCACCTTGGAAAAAAGTACTAAGAAAATTTTTTTTTTTTTAAAGAAAAGAAAGAAAGAAAGAAAATCGGCGGTACCGGTAAAGCGTCGAGGAAGGCAGACGCGACCACAAAAAAGAAGGAAAATTTTCTGCGGTGACAGGAACACGACCTGCTGGCTCCGCGGAAAACGAAGAACTGGAGAGAGGCAGTTGGGAAAGGCGGGAAGGCAGCACACAGGTGCTGTGGGATGCTCCCAAAAGCTTTCTAATTGGACGCTGGGGAGCGTTCCCGTGCAGGCTCCGTCGGTACCGACGATACCCATATGTAATGACTACATTCCTGCTTGTTCCTGGAGATACTACATTAGACTACTTTGGCATTTATTTGGTTCTTTGTTGAATGCTCTTCTTTCAAATCGATTGACACTAGCATTGAGGAGAGAATGCATGACAGCTAGAAGGCTGAATTAATGCATTCAGCACCTTCAGCTAAGGTTCTGACCCAGGGCTCTGGCCGGCTTCCAGATGGGAAAATGATAAGCTAATCAGACTTTCCAATTGGTTCAGTCAAATCCACTCCTCTGAGGTTTGTGCAATTTGCATTTTTTTCCCCAGGAGGTGATCACCCTGCCTGGTATACATCCTTTAGTCAATTTGAGGAGGTTGAAGAAAGCTATGCTAATAACTGGAGCCTGAAAATGCATAGCACATATTTTCTTGTCATATTCCCAATTAAGATGAAAATAAACAGCTACCAGTGTAAGCAAAGCATTTACAAAGCACCTGCTGGTATTCCTCTAGGTATTCTCTCACATATAAATTATTGTGCAATCTGATTGCACTCAGAATACTAGTAGGCTAGATTTATCCCAGTTTAATACATTATATTATAACTGTATATCCATTGTATTTAACAAAGCGATTTTAAAAAACACATAAGACTAGTCACTGAATTAATTTGTTTCACTATGTCAAGGAACCTTAGGAAAATCTATTTTCATTTACAAGGGTATGTGTCTATGCTGTACGTTCAATAATTATAGTGTGTTTTACATATCAGTTTATATTCATGCAGAATTGCATATTTAGGCAGTAAATCAGATCCCTGCATTCAGGATTCGACATACATGAGTGAAGTTTCCTTGAATCAGTGCAGGTGAAGTACTTTATTTGTGATGCCACAGGAATACACATACCCTACTACCAAATATCCTTATGATATCTAGGGGCATCACGAATCCAGGTGGCATACTTTCTAGCTGTTTCGCTTCACCCCTCGAAAAGTGCATCCTCTGTGGTGTAGCCTGAGGTCCTTTTCAAACCCCTCTGATTTCTGCTGTTCTTCTGTTGTCAATTCTGCACCGGTAATTATCTAGTTCCTTTTCTTGGATTTTTTCTTGCAACCCCTCTGCCTTCTCTTCCTTATCTCAGTTGCTGACTGTACTTCACTACTACACAGCTAAACATGTTCATGGCTAGAGAAGAATCCTTAAATGCCAGATTATTATTGATATTTCCATTTTCTTGAACATATATGTGTTTATTCTTACCTTCAAAATGGATCTTCCTCACTCAGTGGCAGTGCTGAGGATCTGAGTTTGATTCTTGGTTCTGGGCTTGCATTTCCTGGGTTAACTAGATTTGTGGACGCTATGCACTTAGAGTTCACAACCCTGAGGGAGAGAGGAAGCGTCATTGTACAACAGTGATACAGTTCGACCGGAGTTAGGGCAAGCTGGGCTTGGCAAACTACTGTATTTTTACATAACATCTAATCACCTTTGAGATACCTATAAAAACTAACTTGGTCCCTCATACAATGCTATAATGCTGGAGAAATCCATTGACCAGAACATTAAATGTACTTTTGTTGTTTCTGTAGAGAGGGTTTGTTTATTTATTTATTTAGTTTAGGTTTTTCTATACCGCGCTCTTTAAAGTCAGCTCGGTTTACATTAGAACAATTTTGTACAGTGCAGACGGCGTCTGAACTGTACTTACAAGAAACAGGGTTTATAACTTGGTTAACTGGGGTAACTATATACAGGCTTCATAGCAGTAGGCTACTTAGTTAAATGACTATATACAGGCAGACTATATACAGGCAGACTGCATACAGGCAGAACAGCCAGGTCAGTGAAGAAGGGTGGGGACATGACAGTATGGTGGCTATTTACAAGCTTGTGTGTTATATACAAGATTGTGAGCTATATACAATTGCTTGCCAGGTGTCTGGCCGCGTTGCTGGGCGGGGGTGTGACTGCATGTTGTTGTTAGTTGTTGCGTGAGGCTGGACGTTGTGAATCTCCATTGTGGGAGTAGTACTGGAGAAACAGGTGGTGTTTCAGAGCCTTTCTGAATTGGGCAAGGTCAGTTATGAAGCGGACCTCGGGTGGGAGAGCATTCCAGCATGTGGGTGCATAGTACTCGAAGGCCCTGTTTCTTGTTGCTTGCAAGCACTTTGTGATCTTGCTGGGAATGTTCAGTGTGTTGACAGTGGCTGACCTTCTGACTCTGTTTGAGGGGGTGGGGAGGACGAGCTCCATGATGGAGGTGGAAGTGATGCCGTGGATGGCCTTGAAAGTCATCAATAAAATTTTGAAGGCAAGTCTGCAGTGGACCGGCAGCCAGTGTAGATGTTTCAGGATTGGAGTTATATGGTCACTCCTGGAGGCTCTGTGTAATATTCTGGTGGCTGCATTCATTGCGAGCTGCAGCGGGTTCAGTGTGCTTTTTGGGAGACCTTGCAGGATTGAGTTGGCTTGGTCAAAATGGGGAGTTACTAAGGCTTGGTAGACTGTCTGGAAATCCTCCAGCGCCAACAGTGGTCTAAGATGCTGGACCGTCCTTATTTTGTGGTATATTGCTTTGATGGTGTTATTTATGTGGACTTTCATGTCCAACTGTTGGTCAAGGATGACCCCTAGGTAGTGGATCGTGGTTTTGCTTTGAAGCTCTGCACCTCTTACACTTAGAGATAGGGGGGGGGGGGTAAACGCTTGGTTCCTGGTGATGAATAGTGCCTCAGTTTTCTTAAAGTTTATTCTGAGGTTTTGTGTGTGGAGCCATTCGGTTACAGCGTCAAAACAGGTGGTTAGAGGTGAGAAGTCCGGATGGTCAATTGAAAATGGCATGTAGAGTAGCATGTCATCCGCGTACATGAGGCAGGAGATATTGAAAGAGCGGGTGAGTGCACAGATGGGCTGCATATATACATTGAAGAATAGTGCTGAGAGTGAGGAGCCCTGCGGTACGCCCTGTTCTTACCGGAACAGATTGGAGGTCTTGAGGCCAGTGTGCACATGCTGCCATTTGTCAGTGAGGTAAGATCTACACCAGCTTAAGGCTGTGTCCTGGATCCCCTTCTCTGCGAGACGCATTAGAAGCAGTTCGTGGTCCACGGAGTCGAAAGCTGTGGCAATGTCCAGGAAGATTAAGGCGTATCCCTGTCTTATGTTGTCCAATCCTGTGATTAGTGTGCTGAAGAGGCTAGTCAGGAGCGTCTCGACTCCATGCAGCTCTCTGAATCCATGTTGACTTGGGTCAAGTGGAGCAGTGGTCTCAATATGGTGTTGGATTTGACGTTGGACAAGTTTTTCGATTATTTTGGCCATTAGGGGGATGCTTGAAATTGGTCTGTAGGAATCAACTTTCTGGGGGTCGAGTTTGGTGTTTTTTAGAAGTGGTCTAATGGATGTTTGTTTCAAGCTTCGTGGGAAGATGCCCATGGAGAAGGATAGGTCTATAAGTTTGGCCAGAAGCGAGACATAACATTGACAACTGTTTTTCAGAAGCACCATGAGATACCGGCACATCTAGATGTCTGAGGTGTCTGTGATTTTGTTAGGAAGGTGAAAATGTCTGATCATCTAAGAAGATACCCGAAGAAAAGTTTTTGTTATTTAAAAAGTTCTTTTGTCATGGAATACACTGAATTGAAAAGCTATTTCCCACAGTGCATAGAATTATTTTAATTTGATAAGATTAGAATTATGAAGAAGGTATATAAATACATATTCTCTCATGGCAACTAGCACACATTAGTCTAGACATGGCAGATTATTGTGCAAAGGGCAGAGTTATATGATATCTTATCACATGTTGATTTGAATATATTTCCTTTGGCACCATTTCCTTTTTTGGCAGAAGAACCCATAAACATGGAGGAGAGCTAGCATCTTGTAGCTCTTAGTGCTTTTTGAAGCAAAGAATGAAATAACACCCTTCCCTCAAGGTGCCCAAAGGAGGGCCCCCTCAGAGCTCCTCATTTACAACTCTGGCCATGTGGTTGCCCCAACTTCTGTTTCAACCACTGGTTATACTTATCCAAAAATCATAGCAGTTAAATTATGTAATTTAGCACTCCTGACCCTAAACTCTGGCACATCATTGTATTGATTGTAAACTTATATTCTGCATCCACAAAAGTCCCTCTCACCCAACAATGGGTGCAGAACAGAATTAGGACATTTTCCCATAGAATTCATCATTCAAAAACATGCCTAATTCTGGTTTCATCTCAATAGAAGCAGCATCATCGGGAGTTTTCTCTTCCTTAATACGCACAGCAACATCTCTACTTCTCTTCCCTTCCCTTCTCTACTCCTTTACTTCCCTTCCCCCACACTCTCCCTGTATCCAGCACCTCCTGTTTTATTCCCTTCCATTCCGTAGCCCCCATGTCTAGCATCTCCCTTTCTTTTCCTTTCCCTACTCCCAAAGTCCAGCATTTCCCCTTTTCTTTTCTTCCCTTCTCCTCCAAGTCCAGCCTCTTCTCTATCTCCTGCAATCTAGCATCTCCGCTTCCCTTCCCTTTCTTTTGTCACCCCAACCCCATGTAGAGCATCTCCCAACTCTTAATTCATTTCCCCTTATGTTGAACATCTCCACTTCCCTCTCCCCCCCCCATGTCAAGCAATTCCCCCTTTTCTTCCCCTTGCCACTGCTTCCACCAACATGGCCATCATGCTACATCTGCCCAGGTCTGCAACATTAAAAGACAATGAATCTGGGGACTTCGAGCACATGCATGTACACATGTAAAGTATGCTGTGTCCCACCCCCTCTGATACAAACTTCCTCATTCAGAGGGAGCAGGATGGTGGTAGGCATTGAGCATGTGCATGTACTCAAAGACCTGCATCCAGGACCTCCCTTATGCTGCTGCATTGGTGCTGCTCCCAGAACTGTGCACTCTAGGTGAATGCATAGTCTCTCTAGTGTTAGGGCCGGCCCTGCAGCAGGAGGGCGCTCTATTTCAAGTATCTGCAGGAACACTACAGAAAACAAGCTCAGAAATTCATGGATCAATCTTTCCTCAAAAAAACCCTGGAACACTCCTAATCATCTCGCTGCCTGTGTAGTCTCAGCCTCCTCTATGGTGCCTGGGCTGGAGTGAGAGCTGTTGGAAGGCTGCTGGATTGCAGAAATTTTAGTCAAATAGCTAGGGAGTGCCAATCAGGGCCGGCTTAATCATTAGATAGACTAGCTAGTCACTTAGGACGGCAGCTGCTGGGAGATGTGTCAAACAGCTACAGAAAAAGCAAAACAGTAAGTTGTGACGGCCATGCAAACTCAAAGAACCATCCGCGCATCCTTTTACACGTAGGAAGAGCGAATAATGCTCACATAGCCCATTTAGGTAAACAACTTCTGAAAACTTGTCTTCATTCTCTCTCTCTTTTTCTCAATATATATATATATGTATATACACATACACGCGCACAGACCTTTATGAAACATCGTTTCATATTTTGAAGTACTATGCCCAATTATGCATTTTAACAATATTGTTCTGCGAAGGGAGGGGCTGGTGCTTGAGTGATCATGTTTGTTGAGTTAAATAATCAAAATCTCAGGGAGAGAGGGATAATGGCCTGAAAGTTAATTGAGAGAGGTGCAAAGTTCAAAGTTCGCTTAGGGCATCTAATCCTCTTGCACCAGCCCTTCTGCCAATGTCAGGACCCCTGACAGTAACCGTGTCAAGCTTTGCATTTCAATTACCCCCGGCAGCACCTTCTATTTATGCCACCGTCTTAATTGGGAACTGTAGCAAGGACTTCTCTCGTGCGATTTCATCATTAATTCCAACATCAAAAAGTATTTGGTTTTATGATTTTGCATTTCCTACCACATTGTGTTTTTATAACTGCTGACTGGGGTATTATATTATTCTAATCATCTTATCATAATTATAACTCTAGTGAATAATTTCTCTGTTGTGTGTTCTTAGTAAAGCTTTCATTTTGCCTTTTATCAGTGTGGTAATTGCTTTTGTGTTGAGCTGCAGGGCAGGGACTATAGGGGGTGTTGTGAGTGTGTGTGTGTGTGTGTGTGGAGGAGTGTCTAGAGGGTCTACAAAACATTTGGGAAGATATTCAGCAGCAGTGGCTAGTGCTTCTACAGCAGTTAGCTGTGGCCATTGAACTTTAAGCCTGAATATTCAATGTCAGGGCCATATCCGGCCACCGGCATTGAGTATCTGGGTCGGCCGAATAGTGGCAAAGCCAACCGCACAATGGCGATATTCAGTCATTGCCCGATTAGCTTCAGCAGTGAAAGTGAAGTAAGCTTTCAGGTGCCTAACCTTTGCCGCTAAGGGATAACCATCTGAATATCACCACTTGCCGGTGATCCCTGGGGGCTGACGCCACGACCTTGACGGGCTAGCATAGGACATTCAGTGGTGACACCTGGGGGTATTCAGCGGCACTAACCATGTTACTACTTCTACTTCTTTTCATTTCTATAGTGCTACAAGGTGTATGCAGCGCTGTACATAGAGATGTAAGATACGGTCCCTGCTCATCGCAGCTTGCAATCTAATCAAGATGAAGAACATCACAAAACCTGGGACTGGAGTATGGTAAGATAGACACACGCAGCAGACAAGAGAGTGAGGGGCATCAGGATGTAAAAGCAGCCTCGAAGAGATGGGGTTTAACCTGGATCTGAAAAGGGCTCAAGAAGGAGACTGACGCACAGACTCAGGTAGTTTGTTCCAGTGCCCCGCTCACCACGATTGATGCAGTTCGCAGGTCTACTAACTACATTAATCGCTTTGAAAATGCCCCCCCCCCTTGTGTCTTCTCCTGCACTCTAAAAAGGGAGGCTATATGTACAGTTTGCTGCCATTAGCTATGCAGATTTCCTCATATCTACCCATTCTTGTTTTGCCTTTTACAAGGACACCGCTACACTTCAATTATTTGGCGTGACCAGACCAAGTTGGCCTCCCCCATTTGTTAGTCTTTCTTTGCTCTAAGTCATGCCACACTTTTCATTCCTCACTGCCTTTGTAACAGTAGATCCAAGTACTTAGTCACCTACTGCAACATGCTGGGCTGCTTCCCTGCAGCTTGTTATGCCCAACACTGATTTTTTTAAACTTTTATGAAAGCATTTATTTCCTGGCTGGTGTCAGCTTCCAAGCAGGTCTGCCCTTGCAGTCTGTTAACCAGAATCTGGATAATTCTTGAAAAATAACCCTTCCCCCTAGGGGGCCCATTTTTCTCTCCCCAAAAAGATTTGTCTCCAAATACTCTCAGGCTGCTTTTCCACTCTATTAATTAAGCATAAGTAACAGCTGTGTTCCTCTTCTGCTTTCCTGTAGGTGGGTAGATTGGAATTCGCTGCTATCTGAACTGATTTAACCCTTCTGTGGGCTTTGAAAAGAACTGCCTTGATGATGGGATTACTCAGCCCATTGTTACTGGACCATATAGTAAGTGACTTGCCCAGGGACACAAGAGCATTATTGGCAAAGGGAAATCTTGAACTCAGTAATTCAAGGCCTACATCTGAATGTATCTCTCCTTTATTTAATAGACCACTTTTCCTTATGTAACTCTCACTCTCCCTTGAATCTTTATTCTCCTGGACGAATGCCTAATTTGTCACTGTCCTGTTTAGACTAGAGAGGCACTGAAACCGCATTTCTTTGCCTCCTACGTCATGTTCCACCGCAAATTCAAAAACTGCCCTGAGCTGCTTTCGTCTCTCTAAGCCTCTTCTCCATGTGCTCTGGCCTACTGCCTGTCCAAAGCTAACTTACATTAGACTAGAGAAAATAAAATCTTGGTAATAAGGAAGAAGTGTGTTTCTCATTCTTAGCTTATGATAACTTCTTAAAGCAGGAAACAAAAAGAATTGGAAAATAACACAGGTACACTACCAAAAAACTGCCTCCAGTTTTGCAACTGATTCCTATAGATTTTGGGGTGCTGAATCCAGGAAAAATAGCCAAAATGTTCCATCACGTCACGTTTCCTTGCAAAATTAGATTTCTTACCCATATAAGGAATGTTCACATAATTTCTTTTTAGCCGACTGCAGTTTATTTTCTTGGCCCAAAATAGAGGTTGTAATGGTTAACTAACTAGAAACACTCCCTCATGATATTTTAGAGTGTTTTGTATTCATTTTATACATTAACAGGACAATTGGGAGGCGGGGGGCTAAATCCAGTACTCGCGCTGGCGCATGTTCTTTCCTGTTCGCCTCGCCTCGTTCGCTCGCTCAAACACGGTGGTTGCGACATGAACGTTCCTGTCAAATTTCAGTTTCTTGCAAGTTCATTATTACCTTTTGTTTGCTCAGTCGTAATCCAGCTTTATTCCGAAGTGGTTCACTACAGTTGTAGTTTGCAGTGCTGTGTATTTGTGATGGCTCACAGAGCCAGAGGTTGCGTCAACTCTCCGGACAGTTTTGTTTTATTTGTGGGGAATATACCGTGAAAAAGCGGCAGAGGAACATTTCTGCATTATTAAAAAAAGTATATTTCGCCTATTTCGGTTTGAAGTTAGGCGATCAAGACAAACCGTGGGCTCCTCACAAAGTGTGCAAGACATGTGAGGAAGATCTACGCTTATGGATGAAAGTTAAAAAACAAGCATTTCGTTTCGGAATACCTATGATGTGGCATGAACAAAGAGACCACAGCAGTGACTGCTATTTTTGCTCTTGCATTGTGAAGGGATACAACTTAAAAATAAGAACATAATAAGTTACCCCAACCTTCCCTCAGCAATTAGGCCTATGCCTCATAGCAACGAAGTACCTGTGCCTGAACCACCAAAATCTTTGGATCATATTTGTGTGGACGGTTCTGATCATGATGAGACTCATCAGATGGCTTTTCCCGATGAGTCCAGTACTTCCGAGTTTGAAACTGAACCAGATCCGAAACCTGAACTTTTCTCTCAAGCTGAATTGAATGATTTAGTCCGGGATTTAGGACTCTCAAAAGATGCTGCCCAACTGCTAGGTTCTCGGCTTAAACAGAAAAATCTATTGTCACCAGGAACAACTTTTTATTGGTACCGCAACCGCGAGACACAATTTTTGAAGTATTTCAGCAAAGAGGAAGATTTGGTATTTTGCAACAATATATACGGAGTGATGGAAATGTTTAAACTCAAGTATGATCCTGCTGAATGGCGGCTGTTCATTGATTCGTCAAAAGACAGCATAAAAGGTGTTCTTCTTCATAATGGCAACCCATTCGCTTCAGTTCCTATTGCTCACTCTGTTATTCTCCAAGAAAAATACGAGAATTTGGCCCTGATTCTTCAGAAGATTCGTTATGATGAGCATAAGTGGATGATTTGTGGAGACTTTAAAATTCTATCCATGCTATTAGAGCAGCAATCCGGTTTCACCAAATATCCTTGCTTCCTTTGCTTGTTTGATAGCCGGGCCCGCGACCTACACTGGGGGAAAAAAGACTGGCCAATTCGGGAGTATTTGAGACCCGGTGAGAAAAATGTTCTTCATGAGAGCTTGGTACCTCGTGATAAAATTCTATTACCACCACATTAAGTTGGGTCTCATTAAGCAATTCATCAAGTCCCTTCCAAAAGATGGTGAGTGCTTTCGGTACCTTTGCTCAAAGTTCCCCCGACTTTCTGAAGCAAAGCTAAAGGAAGGAGTGTTTGTTGGCCCTGATAGAAGGAAACTCATTTCAGATGGAGCATTTGCTGAAACGATGTCTGAGAAGGAAAAGAAGCCTGGGATTCCTTCAAGGATGTTGTTCTCAAATTCTTGGGAACAGGCGGGATGAGAACTATAAGGATATTGTTGCCAGGATGCTCAATGCCTTCAAAGAACAAGGCTGTAACATGAGCCTGAAAGTCCATTTCTTGCACTCCCATGTGAACTACTTTCCCGAAAACTTGGGGGCGTACAGTGAAGAACAAGGTGAAAGGTTTCACCAGGACATCAAGGACGCAGAGAGAAGGTACCAAGGAAGATGGAACACCACTATGATGGCTGATTTCTGCTGGTTGCTGCTGCGGGAAACCCCAGATGAAAAATACGCCAAGCAGCGCACCAAGAGAAGCATTCGGGGGAACAAGAAACGGGCCCACCAGGAGATTGATTGACCCAAGAATGACTTTAAAATCTAAACTGTGTTGACAAATATTGTGTTTTTACTAAACTTTGAAATAAAAATTTGCTAGTTATTACCACAGTGTCGGATCTCATTTATTAGAATTTTATTTTCACACCATCGGGTGTTTGTCTTCATGTATTGCAATGGTGCGGTTTGCGTTTTCTATTCTTACATACATACCTATACAACATTTTTTGCACATTTCTTTGCTTTGCTTTGTGTCTAACCTCGCTCTTAATGCTCAATGTTTGTGCACATGTATGTGGCTGTTTTAAGTGCAGACAATTTTGCTACCATCACAGTGTGTTTGTTGACTTACTCTATTCTTATGTGCTGCCTTGTTACAATTTTCTTTATTCTTATTTGAATAACTACTAAACAATTAGTATAAAGAATTCATCCAAGAAACTTTTATCTCGATCGCACTCAATCTGAAACGTTCACCTCAAACTGCTAACCCAATGTAGCAAAAAATCTGTACGTGATGGAACAAATTGGTTACCAGATTTGGATTCAGCGCACCAAAAAACGTAAAAATCAATCGAAACATTAGAGGCAGTTTAAAAAAAAATTTTTTTAGTGTACCTGTGTAATTTGTGCGGCTCTTCAGTGGCATTCCTGGGCTCCTCTGCACCTGGAGTGGTTGCCGCCCCCCCCTCACTGGGCCCACACAGCAAGCCCAGCAAGGCAAACCTACCTTAGTGTGGTGGGTGGCTTGCTGCGCTATTCCTACCAGGCTTTGAGCAGAGGCAGCGCAGCAAGCCACTCACCACATTAATGTACATTTGCTGTGGTTGATCTGCCATTTGGACCCAGGATTCGGCACTCCCTTCAAGCTGGCACACGGGACAGGCTGTACCTACCACCATGCCCTTGGTACACCACTGCAGCTCCTTTCTCCTCATGCCAAAAGCAATAAACTATGTTTTTAAAAAGGACACTACTATCTTTTTCTCCTCCATTAACAAAAATACCCATGAAGGCATATTGGCTTGAGATATGGTACATATAGCCTGGGCTGGTGAAGTGTTGTCTATCTTTCAGGATAACAGAATAAAGTTTTTTTCCTGAAGACTTGCTCATTACCTTAACCTATACCAAATCTCAACAAGGCAACATTGCAATTGAAATATGGTAGGAAATAAAAGGAAAAATACATCATGGCTGCACATCGCCCTGAATAAAAAGTTGCCCAAACTTAGCTTATGCACTATGGCTAGAAATGGTGGTAGCAATAATGCACACACTGCAGATGAAGATACATCTTCCCGGTTTATTACAACTGTTTGATAAACTGAAGAATATCAAATCACCTGGACCAGATGGTATACATCTGAGGGTTTTGAAAGAACTGAAATATGAGATTGCAGACCAACTATTAGTAATCTGTGAACTATCATTAAAATCATCTGTAGTACCTGAAGATTGGAGAATGGCTAATGTAACCCAATTATTAAAATGGGCTCCAGGGGTGATCCAGGAAACTACAGACCGGTGAGCCTGATGTTAGTACTGGGCAAAATGGTAGAAACCATTATAAAGAATAAAATTGCTGAACATGTAGAGAGTCATGGTTTAATGGGAGAAAACCAAAATGGATTTAGCCAAGGAAGGTCTTATCTTACTAATCTGTTATATTTAAAGATGTGAATGAACAGGTAGACAAAGGTGAGCTGGTTGATATAGTGTATCTGGATTTTCAGAAAACCTTTGACAAGGATCTCATGAGATTCTTGGTCAAATTAAGAAGTCACTGCTTACCCAGGGAAAAGCATTGTGGAACATGTGTACCTTTTTGGGAACCTGCTGGGTACTTGTGACCTGCATTGCCCACTGTTGGAAACAAGATACTGGGCTTGATGTACCTTGGTCTGACCTTGTATGACATGTTCTTATGGCCCGACCTGGCTTGCACCCAGACTGTTTTCCTCCCTGGACGTCTGTTCCTATGGCCAGTTAGTCTGCCATTACAGCCTTACAGCAAATCTTTCCTGCTTGCAGGGTCACATCCTCTGGCAGCAGTCATGTATGAGGAGACTGGGTTGCATTCTGGCACCAGTGAAAGCCTGGGTTCAAACTGATGCCTTGTGTTCGTGTTTGTGGAAGTAAAACCGGAACTTTTAACAGTAGTCCTGGAGCAAGCCAGCCCAGGTGGGAGAAGACTGAGTAGCATTCTGACAACAGCGAAAGCCTGAGTAAGAGCTGATGCTTTTATATGTATTCTTTCATTTGTTGTGGAAACGTTGAAGAGTATGTGGAACATTTTAAGCTGCAAGAGTTGATCTCCTGTGAAGTTGACTGAGCCCAAAATGTAACTGTGAATGTTATTTCACTCAGGAAAACTCTAAAGAGGATTACAGTTTATGAAACCAGGGAGAAAGAGAAGAGGTGCAGTCACTTATTGTCAATTTAAAGACTCAATGTGTTGTGTGAACAGGTTTGGAACTTTCAGATGCTAGATGGAATCCTGGCAGAGAGAAACTCTCTCTTAAAAAGACAGTATTCTTTTTGGGAACAGGCTGTCTATTACAATTTACCAGTCCTTGATAAGAAATCATTGATAAATTTGCATTACTGAGTCTTTTTGTTAATTTCTGTTTTCATCCTGATCAATAAAATATTTGTATGCATTACCAATGCTCTGTGAACCCATTTCTGTGCTGAGAAGCTGCCTAAAGTTGGAATAAAAGGGTAGCATAGCAAAAAGGGATACTCATTCTGCCTGGAATTATCCCACAGCACCTCCTAGCTGTGACCGTCTACACAGAAAAAGAAAGAGGAACCTCAGAATGGAACACCAGAAGAAAAACTGGTGCAGAAAAACCAAGAGGGAGCCTGGAAAAGAGCACCAGAATAAAGGATGGTCCACAGGGAGAAGGAGTGGATCTGGAAAGAAGCACAAAAAGAACTGTAGTGAGAGAAAGAAGGGATCTTGATGAGACAAGAGAAAAAGAAGGCTTAAACAAGGTATTGAAGGAAAGTTGAGGACGAGATGGAGCTAGGAGATCTGGAAGTGCAGGGGAGCACAATCAAAAGACAGGCCTAGAAATCAACCGAAGAAGAAGAAAGGCATGAGTAAGACCTGGAGATGGAGGAATTAAAGATTGAACTCCTAGTCTATGTGGAAAAAATGAGTATTCTGGGTTCCAAGTCAGGGAAAGATTATCCAAGGTAAATGTAATTCCTAAAGCTAAGAGGATGATTCATAAGATGGACAAGGCCATAGCCTGCACATAGGAAGCATTTATTGACATCATGAAATAAATCAAATACAATATTGTGCAGTCAAAAGTATTTACCAACAAAAATGCAGGGCTATAAGTAAAAGAGAACAATTACTCTTCCTTGGAAAAAGGGCATTAAAGGAAAAGTAAAATCGCTGCATGCAGATATCCTTGATAGACAAGTATCTAAAAGGATTAAGATCATCAAAGATAATCAGGGACATTAAGCTGAAAATCACAGGAGAAGGCCTTAAATTCATATGCTTCAGCAATAAATTGAAAGCAGCAGCAGAAGCACAAAAACTGTAAAGATAAGAAGAGAATAGAAAAGAGATATATAAGAATAAACTACTGAGAGATAGCCCAAAGAAGTTCTACAGGGAATTGGGAAAGAGCATTAGTATGATAAATCACCATCAACCAAAGCTGAAGCAGAAACCTTCTGGAGAAAACTATATGAAGATCCTGTAAAGCACAATTAAGAAGCAGAATGGTTATCCTGTTTACAGGAGAATTTAGAAAAAGCAAACATCAAAATAATAACAAAAGAGCTGGAAAGCAGGTTAAAAAGAGCGCCAAACTGAAAGAGCCCTGGCCCAGATGGAGTGACCAACTTTTAGCTTAAACAGTTAACACCACTCCACCAAGACCGGGCAAACTGCAAAAATCAGTTGGTCAAGCAGCCAGACTTAATAGCTCAAGGCTTATAGCAGGAAGAACACTTTTCCTTCCAAAAGGGATCCAAGTAACATTGCCAAAATTTACAGACTAATAACTTGTCAACGTGTAACCTACCTATAAATTGTTCACCGCAATAGACACAGGCAGAATATATGATCATATTGATTCCAATAAAATCATGGCAATAGAGCAAAAAGACAATTAGAGGAGACCATATGGAACCAAAGACCAGTTAATATTGAATAAAGCTATCATAGATAGTGCTACAAAAAGCAGAAATCATAGCATAGTATTGATTTACTATAAGAAAGCCTTTGATAGCATCCCATCCTCTTGGATAATAAATTACCTTGAAATGTAGAAAATAAACCCTGGCTTGATTGAGAACATCAAGTTCATCATGAAAACATGGCAAACCATACTCCATCTGAAGAATGAAGATGGTCAGATCATCATTACTAACATTAAGATTCAACAAGGACTATTTAAGGAGATTCCCTGTCACCACTTCTGTTTAGTATGACGCCTTATCTACTATTATTATTATTAATGAGTATTTATCAAGTGCTACCAGGTATACGCAGCGCTGTACAGACACAGAAAAGACGGTCCCTGCTTGTCGAGCTTACAATCTAAAAGGACAGACATACAGTAGTACGAAAGGAGAAGGTCAAAAGGGGCAATAAGGACCTGCAACATAAGAATAGGGATTATTTATTTATTTATTTATTTAGACAGTTTTGTATTCCGCCTTATCCTTCAATCAAAGTGGTCACAACACAGTTGGGGGATACATTTAACACGCGGGGATATGAGACACATACACTAATACTTACAGGGAACGTGGGCAATGGAGGGTTAAGTGGCTTGCCCAAGACCACAAGGAGCATCTGTGGGACTAGAAACCCCAGTCCTTCCGGCCCAAGGTTGCTGTCCTCTAGTGGGATTTGAACTCCCGACCTTCCGGCCTGAAGTACCTTGCCCCAACCACTAGGCTACTCCTCCCCGCCTGATTATGAGTCAAAGGCAGTCTCAACAAGGTGTGTCTTGAGACTAGACCTGAAGAGGTTGAGGGAAAGGATTTGATGCAGGGAAAGGAGTAGGTTATTCCAAGCAAAAGGAGCAGCAAGGTTAAAGGAGCGAAGCCAAGAGTTAGCAGAAGTAGAGTGTGGCATGGAGAGAAGAAAAGCAGAAGATGAACGAAGATTACGGAAAGGGGTGTAGGGAGAGAGGAGAGAGAAAGAGGAGAAGCAGAATGAATGCACTTATGTGTCAGGGTAAGTAGTTTAAACTGAATACGGCAACGGATAGGGAGTCAGTGAAGGGACTTTAAAAGAGGAGTAATGTGACACTAACAAGCTTGGCAGAAGATTAGACGCGCAGCTGAGTTTTGAATAGATTGAAGTGGGAAAAGATGAGATTGTGGGAGACCAGCAAGGAGGAGGTTGCAATAATCAAGATGGGGATAATAAGGGAATGTACCAGAATCTTAGTGGCACACAAACAGATGAAAGGCCGGATCTTGTTAATATTACAGTATAAAGAAAAAAATGAGAGGATTTAGCAATTTGTTGGATATGGGAAGAGAAAGATAAGGTGGAATCAAAAACCCCAAGATTGCAAGTTGAGGAAACAGGACAAACAGGTGTGTTAACCATGATGGAGAAAGGGGGGAGGAGGGAAGAGGGGCTAGGGGAAAAATCAGAAGCTCAGTTTTGGCCATGTTCAATTTCAGATGGTGCTAAGACATCCAGACTGCAATATCAGATAAGAAGGAAGAGCTACAGGCCTGACAAGAAGCAGAAAGGTCAGATGAAGGGATAAAATTGTGAATCATCTGCATAGAAGTGATACTGAAAGCCAAGGGAAGAGATAAGGGAACCAAGGAAGTGAGTATAGAGGGAGAATAGGAGAGGGCTGAGAACTGACCCTTGGGGTACACCAATTGAGAAGGGGATAGTAGAAGAGGACGAACCTTGAGAGCAGATGCTAACAGAATGATTAGACAGGTAAGAGGAGAGCCAGGAGAGGACAGAATCCTTAAAGTCAAGGGATGATAGAGTGGCGAGGAGAAGGGAATGATCAACAGTTCTGAAGGCAGCGGAGAGGTCAAGTAGAATAAGAATAGAGTACTGAGTACTCTCATCAGCGCTTGGGGATATGGATTTAGCCTTACTCCTCAAAAAGTTAATGACCCAAAGGTAACATCACAGAAACTGTTAGTAGATGACTTGAAGCTCTACTGTTCCAGTGACCAAGAATTAGTGGAACAACTATGTGTAGTGAAAAGCTTCTCAGATGATATCAAGATGATTTTTGGCCTTGGCGAATGTGCTAAGGCAACATTTCTTAGAGGAAATTAAGCAAAACTGAAAACATCTCCCTGGCTGAGGACTGACATTAGAGAACTTGAATAGGAAGGCCTCTATAAATCCCTAACAATAGAGAAAAGAACATCAATCAATCCAAAATTTCTGAGAGAAATGATCAGTGAAGAATATTATAGAAGATTAAAATCATTACTGAAAAATGCTTTTAACATCACGGAATAAGATACAAGCCATTAATCAGCTGGCAATTCCTATACACATATGGCTTTGAGATTGTAGACTGGCTTCTTAAAGGTCTTAACAACATCATTAGATCCAAATACGCAAAAACTGCTGACATCCAGAATCTATCTTCATCATTAAACTTGGAGAATCCAACAGCACGCACAGGGAAGGAAGCAAAAGAATTTGCAAAACAAGAGAAAAAAACCTCTTAAGAGAATTAGATTAGAAAATGAGGAAAAACAAGCAGCAAATACACAAATACAGTGGGAAATACAAAGTGTTACCTCAGGAATCATTTGTCAATCAAAACCAGACACATGAATGGTTAAGGAGAGGTGAACTGAAACTGAAGGATAACTGCAGCCCAGGACAGTGGATTACAGATGAGATGGTTTACAGCGAGCATTGAAAAAACTGGCAGACATATGTAGATTCTGTAAGAAAGAGCTGGAAACAGTTTCTCATCATGAGGCTGACTATGAAGTTCTAACGGCAGAAAATTTCTATACAGAAAGGCACAATAAAGTCGCATATTTCATCCATTGGAAATTCTGTAAATACTACAACATCGCTGTACTGGGTCCATGGCTCTAAGAGAATTACAGAGAACGAAGAGGTTATGATCACTTAGGAAACTCCCATTCCAACCGATAAAAAGCTAGATGTAAGGAAACTGGACATAGTGGTAAAGGAGAAAAATACCAGAGTGGCATTAATTTGAAACCTACAGTTACAGTAACAATTTGCATTTACTTGATATACCACCTAAGGCCAAAGGCAGCTAGGCAGGCAACAATAACAAAATATAATTAAAACTGAAAACAAATCAGGGGAGACAATGAGACAAGATGACAGGACAAGGAGCTAGATGAGGGAAGGAGGGCCTAGGTAACAATTTCAGAAATGTTCTGCTAACAAAAATGCAAAAGGAAGGAGGGGAATAAACATAGACAAGGACTAACCAGGGACAGGTGCTGTACCTGGACCAGCCAACGGGAGACAACCAAAGGCAGCCAATGGGGGCGAGCGAGAGAGTCAAGGGAAGGTCGAGAGAAAGAAATATGTTTTCAGTTGCGATTTTAAATAGGTGAAAGAAAGTTGACAATGCAGAACCAAAGGGAGGGTGTTCCATTGGGTATGGGCGGCCACCCAAAAAAAAAAGAGTGGGCAGAGGAACAGTGAATGAGCTGGAAGCAGGGGACGACCAAAAGATGCCAAAAAGCAGAATGAAGAGTACTCTGAGGGGCACATAGAACTAGGAATTGTGATAGAAAAGGGGGTTTGCCAGAATGAAGAATTTGATGCATGAGAATGAGGAGCTTGAATCGAATACGGTAGACAACTGGAAGCCAATGTTCAATGATAAAAAGGGGAGTCACATGGTCATATTTATGGACACCATGGAGAAGTTGTATGGCAATTTTCTGAATTAGTTGTAAGCAGCGGATCTGATAGAAGGGGAGGACAGAGAATAAAGAGTTGGCATAATCAAGATGAGAGATTATCAGCAAAAGAATAAGCAGATGAGTGGACGACGAATCAATAACTTCCAAATGGTATGGATTTGGCAGAGAATGAAGAAACAGTGCTGAACAGTGGAAGAAATGTGGTGTGAAAAGAAGAGTCGGGAATGAAAGGAAACACCAAGAATCTTAATAATGTCACGGTAAGGGAGAACTGCCCCATGAATGGAGGGAGGAGGAGGAAGAGGAAGCGAGGGGGAAAGGGCATTAGAGAAAAACATAGTTGCATTTTTGCTCATGTTGAGCTTCAACCCAAGCCAGTCCACAATGGCATCATGTTTTTCAGAAACCTGGGGATCACCATGGTGGAACAGAAGGAAAAGCAAAGGAGAAGGTGGATATCATTAGCATAGATAAAGAAAGAATCATTGAGGGACTGAATCAGGAATGCGAGGGGGAAAAGGAATACGTTGAAGAGAATAGGACCCAAGACAGAACCCTGTGGGACACCACAATGGAGAAGCTTGGGGGTCGGGAGCTGAAAGGACCATGAGACCTGCGAGGTAAGATCATGCAGATAGGAGTGAAACCAAGCCAGAGCTGAAGCCGTAACACTAATGAAAGAGAGTTGAGGGGGAAGGAGAGAGTGATTAAGCTGCAGTGAGTTCGAGAGAAAGAAGAACATCATCATGCTGGGAGGCAAGAGCCATGTGAAGAAAGTCAGAAATAGTGAGAAGGGACTGGGAATGCTTGTTGGACAGGTGAGGAGGAAACCAGCCTGGGCCAAGTGAAGGGTACTGGAGTGAAGAAGAAAATCCTGGAGTTGCTGAGCCACCAACTGCACCACAACTTTAGAAAGAAAGGGTAGAAGGGAGACAGGCCAGTAACTGCGGGGATCAAGAGGGTCCATAGAGCCAGGTTTGAGAATGGAAAGGACAGTGGTTTCCTTCCAACAGGAGGGGAAGGTACCAGAGGAAAGGAGGTAGTGACTATAGAGAACAGCTGAGAGAAAAAGGAAGCACTGACCAGTATAAACAGCTGTGACAGCATGGGGTCAGATGGAGCAGTGGTGGAACAAGAGGTGGCAATGACATGGTGGAGATCACTGTAAGTAGGAATCTTGAACTCAGAGAGGACAGAATGAGAAGAGAAGGGGGAAGCTAGGGGAGAAGACAGCATTGTTACAGGTGGCAGAGAGGACAGAATGTTGACAATTTTCTGGTGAAACACTGAGACAAAGATCTAGGGCTGGAGGGACAAGGCCATAGAAGGGGCAGGGGGGGATCAGTATGTTGGCAAAGTAGATGATACAGACAGGTGGAAGAGGCATCCTTGTGAATCAGAGCCAAATAGTAGAACTGTTTGGCCAAAACAACAGCAGAATAGTAGTGCCGGGATGCAGATTTGAAGGAGGAAAAGGAAGCGGGTGTCCAATGGATTCGCCGGTGGCGCTCCAGCTGATGATGCTTGCATTTGAGAAGATGGAGACTGGGGTGGAATCAAGGGTTAGAAGGCAAGGAGGCAGGGTGCATTGGTCGAAGAGCGGCAACTGAGTCATGGCTGCAGTAAGGGCAGAATTGAAGAGAAACACCTGATCATCTGAAGGACGAGAAGCAAAATCAGATGGGAAAGAAGAACAATGGGCAATGAAGGAGTCAGGAGTGAAATGGCAGAGACTTCAACGCCTTGGGAGTGCCTGGGATGAAAGGAGCTGAAGGGAGAGGAAGGGAAAAAGAGACGAGGAGATGGTCTTTCCAAGGTAAGGGGACAACAGCAGGGGGAGAAACCGGGACTGAAGCCATTGTAATGGCCAGGTTAAAAACCTGGTCAGCAGAGTGTGTGGGCAGAGCCACATGTTGTTTCAAACATAAAAAGGATAGAAAATCCAAGAAGTCCCGAATGACTGGATCAGAGGAGAAGGAGACATGGAAATTGAGGTAGCCCAAGAAGTGCACAGAAAAGGAGTCCAGGAGATAAGGGGATAGAAAGTCCTACAAAGTCTGCAGAGTTGCTAATGAGACGGGGGGGGGGGGGGGCAAGTAAACAAGCAGGACGAAAAGAGGTTGTCCCAGGAGAACTTTGGATGCAAGAATCTCAAGGGAGGGAGACACTAGGAAATCCAGGTGAAGAACAGTAAAAGTAGAAAAGAATATCATAGAAAGATCACTGCCACAATGCCGGGGGCAGCCCAGATGCAAGTATTTGAAACTATGAGGGCAGGATTGACAGAGATAAGCAAGCTCTTTATCCACCAGTCATGTCTCCATTAAACAGAAGAGATCAAAGGAAGAAGAGTGGAGCAAGTCCGAGACAAGCTGAAACTTTCGCTTAATAGAGCGAACATTCAGGAGTCCTATGGAAAGACAGCTCTTCGAAGGGTAAGAAGAAAAAGTGGAAGAAGGGGAAACGAGAGAGGGAGGAACTGTAACAGGAACAAGAAGCAATACCCGCGGTCAAGGGGAACATGGCAAAGCAAAAGAGGGAGGGCGGTAGCCCCACTGAACCGAGATGGACTGGTGGGGCATCACAGGCCGATAAGGCATTAGAGAGCAACCCAGAGGGGCACAAAGACAGAGTGAGGCAAACAGCAAGCAAAGAAAACGAGGGCATTTGGGAGCATGGAGGGTGTGCTCCTTGGTGCGCTCCTTTGGCACGCGACGCTGCTACTTGCCTGCTTAGAGCCCACTTAAAACTAACAGAAGTTAATTTTAAGCCTCTAAGCAAGCTGAGAACTATTGTTGCTTTTTAATGAAATAAAAAACTGACTTTTCCAATTAATCCCACAATCTCTCCTCTAGTCTAAGTTTTCAGTCACCAAGTTTGCCAGCAAAGTAATGTTCACTTGCCTAGAGGTTTCATCCACTCAGCTTTCCTTGGTTAAGAGGTGGCATTGCTCTTATTTATAAATATTCACTGGTTATATCTGGATTCTTCCCTGACTGATTGCGGCATCCAAAATCCCTATTGGTTTATTTATTTATTTAGACAGATTTGTATCCCACCTTATCCTTCAACCAAAGTGGTCACAATACAAATGGAAGGTTACAAATATCATAGGGTAGATAAGACATTAACAAACAAACTAAAAGAATTAATGTAATAAAATTGACCTATTGGTAAAAACTATTGATTATATATCAAATCATAAGTTTCAGCAAATAGCAGGGTCTTCAAGGCCTTGCGAAAATCTTTAATATCAGTCATAATTCTAAAGTCCATCGGGAAAGAGTTCCAAAGTTTGGAAGCCAGTAAGGAAGGAGCTCTTTTTGAAGTTGCTTGTTTAGTCCTACAGTATCCAGCAGGGGTACCAATTATGTTGTCATTATTGGCGCTGCTTCTTCTTGGTCTATTGATAACATCTCTAGTTATAATATTTTGTAATGCATCTGCTGATAGATGATTGTAAATCCTAAAGATAATTAAAAGTGTCTTGAATTTTGACCTGACACTTACTGGAAGCCAGTGCAATTGTTGTAGGACAGGGGAGATATGGTCCGCTTTTGCTGAACCAGTAATAATACGTGCAGCAGTATTCTGAACCATCTGGAGAGGGTGTAGAGTTAGCTCAGGGAAGCCTGGATAAAGCAGATTTCCGTAATCTAGGAGGGGGTGATGAGAGCCTGAAAAACAGTACGGAAATGGTTAAGATGGGTTCCTCTCCTAGACTTTCTTTTTTGTGGTCTGTTGTCCACTGTCACTTGGCACAGCATCGTGGGACCTGCTCTATGAATCCATTTCAGAATTAATGATTTCATTTTCAAATTTGATATTGTTAGGTGACTTTAATATACACTTCAACAGCTTGTCTAGACATTGAGACAGATTTCTTGTCTTTTCTATGGCTGACCTTAATCTTTTACAACTTATTTCCTTTCTCACACATTCAGCTGGGCATGCTCCACATCTTGTCTTTGTTAATTATGATTCACCTTTGTATCTTGTGAACTTTTTAAATTTTAGCTGTACCTTGGTGGTCAGATCATTTTCTTGTTACTGTTGAATGGTTTACTGATTCGCCAGAACCTTACTTCCATTAGAAAGGAAAATAACACATAACACAGTCACATTGGACCCAATATGCTACAAAAGTTAAGCCCCTAAAGTTTGGCTCCTAAATTTGTGCCCTATTTTCAGCCACACTTAGAAGCCTAAGTTTTCAGCTGAAAATTCATCCTAATTTAAGAACATAAAATGTATGCTCCTAAATTTAATCCTGCCATTTATTTACCTAGATTTATGAGCCTAATATAGGTGCCTAGTGCTGGAAATCAGTGCTAAGCCCCTAACTTACTTCCCACCCCCAGTACCACCTGCTTTTTATGCTCCCAGATATAGAAGTTTAGTGAAATTTTGAAAAACTATTTAGCAACGGAACTCAGCCCTAATACATTTTCAAAGAGGCTAATTTAGAAGCATAACTCTCAAAGTTAGGAGCATACATCCTTTAAATATCAGGCCCATTGTTCCCATCTGCTAGCACCCTTTTTCCAAGAGATTTTGAGACAGTTCCTTTACTAGAGCAAGTCGAAGCCTGGAATACAAACTAAGAGCGTCCTTCAGCACCATAGTGCCTCACAGCATTCCGTGAAATGTCAGCACCTACGGTATCATGCAGGTCTCCACCTGTCAAAGTGTCAAACAGGAAAAGTGAAAGCTACTGATGAAAACATAAGTCACCAGAGTCTGGTTATCTTTAAAGATTGACATCTTTTTTTACCATAACAAAATTATTCAGGTTGAGAGACTATAATACTTCTCTTTTCAATACATCTCCCAAATTGTCCAAAGTAGCTCTTCTCAGGTGTGTTTCAATTAAAATCAGACTTTCCCTGACTTGTGGGAAGACCATCCTCATGAGAAATTAGCATGACACTCTAGTAAAAAAATGTCCTGGACATTTCAAGTTCAATATTTTCCCTCTGTAATATCACCTCTAAGACCTGCTTCTGTAACTTCCTCTCACTATTAGCTCAGATAACTTTCCGGTGCTTTTAACATATACCTGGTCTGCACTTAATTTGGCCACAAGAGTTTCCTTAATTAAGACCATCTCTTCAACCCAGAAAATTATCTACTCCCTTGATCCCATTGGATCTTGACACACATGATCTCGTTTGTGTTTCCTTACCATTCCCCCTAGATGTATCCCGTGTCTACAGCTACTGTGTTGTCTGTCTTGACTAGATTGTAAGCTCGAATGAGCAGGGACCGTCTTTTCCATGTGTCTGTGCAGCGTTGCATACGTCTTGTAGCCCTATACAACTGCTCAGTAGTAGCAGTAATTTGGATGGATTAAAGCACAATCTCTAGGTCTACTTCCTATTGCACTTAATATAACTAATCATAGCCCTTCCTCGGGCTTTGTCCCTTCGAAAAGAGCTCTCTTCTGTCCTGTTCTCAAAAAAAAAATCGAACTTAGATGCGCTGGAGTGAGTCAACTACTGTCCAGTTTCCAACTTCCCTTATCTAATGAAGTCGACAGGCAAAATAAGTTTCTCTCAACTCTGGAATCATGTGGAGAAGCCCTATATATTGCATCCACGTCAATGCAGTTTCCAACCAGGACACAGTATAGAAACTATTCTTACATCCCTCCTAAGCAAAATTTATAGGGGGCATTATTCAGCAGTGGCTGCCTGCGCTGTTAAAAGCAGCTGACCATCGCCACATTAATTTATGCCCAAATATCCAGTGCCATGACCATATCTGGCCAGCGGCAGTGAATATCCACTATTTTAGCTATCTGGCCAGTGGCGAAATTCAGCCACTGGCTCAATAATCAAACTCCCTAAAGTTAGGACAGTCCTTTTTCTGTCTTAGCTTTAGGTGTTTTAGTCATCCAGTTAGCCTTGGAGTGTTTCGATAGACAGCAGTAGGATATTCAGTGGCACTAACCGATTAAGTGTTGCTGAATATTCTGGTGAGTGTCACACCTTCGGTAGGCCTGAAAGCCACATAAGTATCTTTGAATATGCCCCCTATAGCTTTTGGACCAAGGCAGGATCACTCTGGCAGTCTCGCTGGTTTTATCTGCCACTCTCAACTTGGTAGACCATATTTTCTCTCATATTTAAGATATTTCTTTCCAAGGTAAAGTACTTTTATGGTTCACCTCCTTTTTATCAGAATGTCCCTTCTTGATCTCCAAAGGGTCCTTTAACCTCTGCTCCCTCACCACTGGTGTGGGGTCCCAAAGGTTTCAGTGTTAGCGCCCCTTCTTTTCAACACTTAGCCCTTAGGCAACAGCAATTCAGGAGGCAGGAATCAGTGCATGGCTTACACCGGCTCTCAGTCCCCAGATCTAACCATCCCAAATCACTGTTTGATCAAAGTTCTTACTTGGTTGACCTAGATTTCAACGAAACCTCAGCCACATGGCTCACTGGGAGCACTGGCTGTCTGCAATATCTTGCCAGTCCTTAATGGCTTTCCTAATGAACTCACCTCTGCTTTCTATTTGGACAGTGAGCTTTCTTTTAAAAGGAAGGTAAGCACAGTAGTAAAGGACTCTTTCCTAGCCTTATGGAAGTTTCACGCTATACATTCTTTCCTAGATACCTCAGCCCATAAAACACCGGGCCCGATATTCAGCAGCAGTGGCTAGCACAATTACAGTGGCTAGCTGTCGCACTGAACCCTAGACCCGGATATTCAATGCTGTGGCCATATCTAGCCACTGGGTCAGCTGGATAGCCAGGAAGCTAATCAGGCAACAGCAATATTTAGCCACTGCCTAGTTAGCTTTGGTGGTAAAGGTTAGGCCATCCTTTACCGGCAAGCATCGGGCATGCAGCAACGGCACCCAAGGACATTCAGCGGCACTAACCGGTCAGCGAGAATAACATGGCTAGCAGGTCCGCTAAACATGTTAATCTCTTTCAATATCAGGCCCACTGATTCTTTGTCTTATCTCACGACTTGACTGCTGCAATAGTAACAATGCATCAGAGTTGAAGCAGCTTCAAACTATGGAAAATATTACTGTTAGGATCTTATGCCATGCTCATAAAATATGATCATGTGACCCCCACTGTTAATACAACAGTACCGGCTCCTAGTACTCTCTCAAATTCATTTCAGAATTCTAATATTTATCCATAAAACACAGTATAGGGATAGTCCAGCTTATCTATACTCTCTTCTTATTTTATATGCACCCTCCCAAGTGCTGCTTATTCCACACACCCCTCCCCCCATCTTTCGGGCAAGATTAGAAACCATCAGATGTTCTGCTTTCTTTTTTAAAGTCCCCAGTTTATGGAATGACCTTCCTTCTCGACTATGACTGAATCATCTTATAAGCAATTTACAGCCAGCCTATGAGCTCATCTCTTTGAGCAGACATTGGAGGGCCTTTGACAGCTGAGGACGGAGGGTCGACTGACAGTGCCTGAGAAACCTATTTCTTTTCTCACTGCTGATTCTCTTCCTATTCTGATTTGGAACTCTTTCCTTGCTCTTGCCTGTTTTTAGGTTATTATAAACTGCACTGATATTTATTTGACAGGCAGTATAACCAAAGGTTAATAAACCATAAACCATACCCATACCTCAGCTTTGGGAACTGCTAACACTTAATCAGTAGTTAGTGGGCCTGATTACCTGAGAGCAGCTGAGGCCTGCATAAAAGGCTCCAGTGCCCTGCCCTGTTGAGGCTTTCCTAACAGGGGCTCTACAGATCAATCAACAGTAAGGATTTGAGGGTTTATTTTATTAAATTGCTAGCTCTCTGACTGGGAGCTCTTAAAAGGGTTTTTGTATATTTTTAAAGCAAGGTTACTTTCTTTTTGGTGCTTTAGTGGAAATTTCCTTGAGCAGAGTAGGTTGTTGAACTCTAGTAACCTCCTCAGCTTTGGGAACTACTAACACCTAATCAGGTTTTAGTTCCCTCCCTACCCACCCCGACTCCCACCTACCCCTAGTGAGCAGTCTTGCTTTATAGGGCACCTCCCCATTTAACAAAGCACAGAAAATTGGACCAGCACATTTTGAAAATAATTAAAGAGATTTAACTGCTTTTTCTCTGAAAGGATAGCTGGGAAACCAGCTGGTACTTGGTAGATCGCTCTCTTTTGCTTTAACAGATACCTAAGCTCCACGAACAGAACAATGGCTGGAAAAATCGTATCGCTAAAGCTGTTGCCCCCATTACAGCTTCTGCCTCGGTCCAGACAGAGGTCCTAATGCTAGTTGAAGGACCGGTTCCATGTGAGGAGGCCTACATGCTGAAACTATGAGGAAACAAGTGGAGGAACTCAGAGAGGAGGTGGCGAGGCTGAGGAGCATTCAAGACAGTGAGAAGTACATTGATGAAATGCTTCTTGCAACAACCAAGCTCTCCAGCAGAGGAGAATATGGGTGCCAACAGAATGGTTGGACACAAGTCACCAGGGCCTGCAAAATCACCAATCCAACTTCTCCAGCCCTTGAATTGAAGAACCATTATGCAGCCCTGGAAGTGGAGGAGGTGAAAGCATCCCTGGAAAGGGAAGAACCAGAGCTCAAGTACCCCAAAGTTGCAGAATCAGTGACCACAAGGAAACGAAGGGTAATGGTGGTTGGAGACTCTCTTCTGAGGGGTACTGAGGCATCCATCTGCCGACCAGACTTGATGTCCAGAGAGGTATGCTGTCTGCCTGGTGCCAAAATTCAAGATGTTACGGAGAGTTTGCCGAGACTCATCAAGCCCACTGACTATTACCCAATGTTGCTAATCCATGTTGGAACAAATGATACTGCCAGGTATACCTTGGAACGTATCAAAAGTGACTTCATGGCTCTGGGACAGAGGGTGAAGCAGTTAGGTGCACAGGTGGTGTTCTCTTCAATCCTCCCTGTTGAGGGTAAAGGCCAAGACAGAGAGGCTTGCATCCTGGAGATGAATGCATGGCTGTGTGGATGGTGTCATCGAGAGCGTTTTGGTTTCCTAGACCATGGGATGCTGTTCCAAGGGTTGCAGAGCAGAGATGGCATCCATCTGTCCAAGAAAGGTCAACGCGTCTTCGGTAGTAGACTGGCTAATTTACTGAAGAGGGCTTTAAACTAGATTTGTTGGGGATGGGTGAAGAAAGCCCCCAGGTAGGTGAAAGACCCCAGGTAGGTGATACATTAAATACCTTTATGGAAATGGGTAACAGGGGTAACACATGGAAAGCAGTGTGTATAAATGCCCGTAGCATGGGAAATAAGATCCCTGATGTTGAAGCTTTGGTGGGAGTGGCTGACTTGGATTTAGTGGCAGTTACATAAGGGATGTAATTATATCTGGCTATACTTTATTCAGAAAGGACAGGGTAGGAAGAAGGAGAGGAGGAGTGGCACTATATGTAAAAACTACTATTAAAGCTTTGGAATTACAGAGCTTAAAAGGGAGAGAGGAGGCATTGTGGGTTAAACTAGAAAGAGGGAAAGAGAAATCTATTTGCATTGGTATGATATACAGACCTCCCTCACAAGAGGAAGAGGTGGACAGAGAGTTAATTGAAGACATACGCAGCATTGCTAGGAAAGGGGAAGTGCTACTGATAGGAGATTTCAATATGCCAGATGTTGATTGGCACATTCCTGCTGCAGTATCATCTAGAAGTAAGGAGATCCTGGATTCTCTACAGAGAGAACTATTCAGGCAATTGGTAACAGACCCCACACGCGAAGGGGCCACACTGGACTTGGTGCTTATCAATGGTGAAAGTGTTTCTGATGTTGTAGAGGGAGATCATTTTGCATCCAGTGATCACCAGATGGTGTGGTTCAGTATTAGGACTAGGGCTGTTAGAATCCATTCAAAGGTGAGGATCTTAGACTTTAGGAAGACTAACTTTGCCAAGGTGGGCCAATACCTCAGGGAGTCGTTAGTGGGATGGGAACAACTGGGGGATGTAGAAAAACAGTGGGCAAAACTGAAAAGGGATATTTTAAGGGCAACCAAACTTTTTGTTAAAATGGTAAATAAAGGTAAAAGGAAAAGGAGACCGCTATGGTTTTCGAAAGAAGTAGCTGAAAAAGTGAAGAAAAAGAGGGAGGCCTTCATGAAATACAAGAGATCACAGAGAGAGGAAGACAGGCATCTGTATTTGGAAAAACTCAGAGAAGCTAGCAAAGTAGTCAGGAAGGCAAAGATTCAAAAGGAGGAGGAAATAACCTATGCAATAAAATGGGGGGATAAGACATTTTTCAGATATATTAGTGAGAAGAGGAAGGGCAAAAGTGGTATTGTCAAACTCAAGGGTGCAAGGGAGGAATATGTAGAAGCTGATAAGGATAAAGTGGAATTGCTTAACAAATATTTCTGTTCTGTGTTCACAGATGAAGAACCAGGAGCAGGACCTCAGAAAACACCCACAAAAAGGAACAGAAGCGAGGGACATCTTGAACAATTTTCAGAAGACTGTGTTTGTGAGAAACTAGCTCAATTTAAAGAAGACAAAGCAATGGGACCGGATGGGATACACCCTAGAACACTGAGGGAACTTGGGGTCGTTCTAGCAGCTCCACTGACTGAACCTCTCAATGCCTCGTTGAAGTCGGGAGTGGTGCCAAAGGACTGGAGAGAGGCTCATGTGGTGCCTTTACACAAAAGCGGACGTAAGAATGTGGTTGAAAACTACATGCTGGTTAGTTTAACTTCGGTGGTGAGTAAATTATTGGAAACGCTGCTGAAAGAGGAAATAGTGAGGTTTCTGGAGTCCAGAAGATTATAGGATCCGAGGCAGCGTGGATTCACTAGAGGCAGGTCTTTGACTGGGTGACCAGGGAATTGGACCGAGGGAGAGCCCTAGATGTAGTGTATTTAGATTTCAGTAAAGCCTTTGACACTGTTCCTCACAGGCGACTTATAAACAAACTGAGCACCCTAGGGATGGACCGTAAAGTTACTGCTTGGGTTAGAAATTGGTTGGGAGGGAGGCGACAAAGAGTACAAGTAAATGGAGCTCACTCTGAGGAGAAGGATGTTACCAGTGGTGTGCCCCAGGGATCTGTCCTTGGTCCGATTCTTTTTAACATCTTTGTTAGTGATATAGCGGAAGGGCTGTCGGGTAAGGTTTGCCTCTTTGCAGATGATACCAAAATCTGCAATAGAGTAGACACCCAGGAAGGTGTAGATAACATGAGGAGGGATCTAGCTAAGCTTGAAGAATGGTCTAGAATTTGGCAGCTGGGATTTAATGTTAAAAAATGTAAGGCCATGCATTTGGGCTGCAGCAATCCAAGGGAGCAATATAGAATAGGGGGTGAAATACTTTTGTCCACTAAAGAAGAGCAGGACCTAGGCATGGTTGTGTCTGATGATCTTAAAGTAGCTAAACAGGTAGAAGTGACAGCAAAAGCTAGAAGGATGCTTGGGTGCATACGGAGAGGAATGGCTAGCAGAAAAAAGGAGGCGATAATGCCTCTGTATAAGTCTTTGGTGCGACCTCATTTGGAGTATAGTGTGCAATTCTGGAGACCGCACCTTCAAAAGGATGTGAATAGGATGGAGTCGGTGCAGAGGGCTGCTACTAAAATGATTAGTGGTCTTCATTATAAAGCATATGAGGACAGACTGAAGGATCTTAATATGTACACATTAGAGGAAAGGCGGGATAGAGGTGATATGATTGAGATGTTTAAATACTTCCGTGGCATAAATGTTCAGGGAGAGAGCCTCTTTCAACTGAAAGCAAGTTCTGCTACGAGGGGACATGGGATGAGGGTGAAGGGAGATAGATTCAGGAGTGATATGCGGAAATATTTCTTTACGGAAAGAGTAGTGGATCCATGGAATAGTCTCCCAGTGGAGCTGGTAGAGATGAGGATAGTAACTGAATTCAAAAAAGCATGGGACCAACACAGAGGATCTCTAAAGGCAAAAAGTGGACTGTTGTAGTTGTTATGGAAGGACAGACTAGATAAGCCATGTGGTCTTTTTCTGTCATCATATTTCTATGTTTCTATAAGATTGGGAGGGGGGTGATGTGAGCAAGCTCAGGGATGGCCTCTTCCCTAAACTTTGTCAGCAGGTAGAGGGGAGAGGCACAGATACTGCGTAGTTTTTAATTTTGTTTGGTTTCTTTTTTAGGTTTATGTTTATTAGACGATATACCACCCTTCATATTATAACAGAGCAGTGTACAATTACAAAATTCAAAAGTATGGCCAAGGACCAGCAGAAAGGAAAGTAAATTACAATATAAATAGGACAGTGAGTAGCAGCCCATACATACCAGACAGAAGGAAGAGACGCACTAAGGCAGGGGTCTCAAACTCAAATTGCTTTGAGGGCCAAATGAGGACTTGTAAAGTAACCCGGGGGCCGCATAAGACGCGGGGCCTCATTTGCATAAGGGGCCTCATTTGCATAAATATTTGCATAATGTTACCATACACTAACTTTTAGTAAACAGCCTCCTGTAATGAGTATGGATAAGAAAGACTAAAAGATTAGAAACAAGCGACAATAATTAAAAACTGGGAACCCCAAAAGCCAAACTTGGAATAGACAAACAACACTGTAGAAATAAAACTAAAAATTAATTTCTCTCTTGTACTAAACGAAGCGCAAACATTAATGATGACATTTCCAGAGCGACATATTTACAGTTAATAATTCAACATAAAGAGATATTTTTCTACCTTTTGTGCATTTTTTTCCGTTGCATTGTTCCAGCCACTTTCTTCTGGTTTTCTTCATGTTTCTTCTTGCTAACTCTCCATCGTCTGCTGTCCCATTTGCCCTTTCTTCTCTCCTCTAGTTTTTTTCCATCTCTCTCTACATCTGCTTTAACATACTAATCTTTCTCCTTTTTCTCTTTCCTCATTCCTATTTCAGCCACTCAAATTTTACCCCTCCATCCTCAATCCCCACTTACTCTCCAATACCTGCCAATTGTAGATTTTGTCTTTCTCTCCCAGACAAAATAGTTTTCCCCTCTCCATTTTTCACTTTCCAGCTCCAGCCCATCCCATGCTAATCATCCCCCAAACATCATCTCCCTTCTAGTTCCAGCCCCACCCACATCCGCTCCCTTCTAGTCCCCCCCATTAGTCCATTTCCACAGTCCTATCCTAGCCTCCCCATCAGCCCATTTCCAATCTAGCCCCCCATCAGCCCATTTCCATCCTAGCTCCGCTCCCCTCACAGCCTCATTTCCATTCCCAAGCCCCCCATACCCATCAGCCATTTGCAGTTCAAGCCCCCCTTCCACTCAGCCCATTTCCAGTCCCTAGAAACCCCCCCCCCAGCCCATTACCAGTCCTAGACCCCCCATAGCCCATTACAGTCCTAACCTCCCCATAGCGCACTTCCAGTTTTACCCCCATCACCCCAGTTTCAGTCTTACCCCCCCATAAGCCCCATTACCAGTCATAACCCCCCTGCCACTAGCCCACTTCCAGCCCTAACCCCAATTAACACATTTGAGTCAGCCCTTACATAGCTCGCAGTACCAGTCCTAACTCCCCCCATCAGCCCACCTCCATCCTTCCTAACCCCCACCTGCCCATTTCCAGTCCGAGCCCCGCACCATAGCCCATTACCAGTCATAACCCCCTGCCAATAGCCCATCTCCAGTCATAACCCCCCCCATGGCAATAGCCCATCTCCAGTCATAACCCCCCCTGCCAAATAGCCCATCTCCAGTCATAACCCCCCCTGCCAATAGCCCATCTCCAGTCAATACCCCCCCTGCCCATAGCCCATTTCCAGTCCTACACCCCCCTGCCAATAGCCCAATTTCCAGTCCTACACCCCCCCGCACCATATAGCCCATTTCCAGTCCCTACACCCCCCCTGCCAATAGCCATTTCCAGTGATACCCCCCCCCAATAAGCCCATTTCCAGTCCCTACACCCCCCCCCCCCGGTAAATTAAAAAAAAAACCTGGCTTCTGCTGCTCAAGCAGCAAAATCAGCCGTCCGGCGGCCCCTTCCCCTGGGCCCGGAGATCCGAGTCTGCGCTATCAGTGGCGTGCTTTTCCCGCCGCGAGGAGAGTAGTCCCCTCTCGCGCGGCTTGAAACCGCGCTGAGAGGGGAATCTCTCTTCGCCGCGCTTGAAAAGCACGCCGCTGATAGGAGAGCAGACTCGGATCTCCGGGCACAGGGGAAGGGGCCCGCACCGACAGCTGATTTTGCTGCATTGAGCAGCAGAAGCCAGGTTTTTTTAAAAGGTGACAATTGATTCTGCCGCTGCCACGGCGGCAACGGCAGAAGCCAGGGTTTTGGGGGTTTTTTGTTTTCCTCCGTCGCGGGCCGCACAAAGTTGTCTCGCGGGCTGCATGCGGCCCGCGGGCCGCGTGTTTGAGACCCCTGCACTAAGGGCATGGGGAACGAACACACATGAGGGGTAGAGAGATCAAAGGCTGAGGAGAACAGGTGAGTCTTTAGGCGTGCTTTAATGGTGCGGTGGTTCTGTTCAATTTGGAGAGATGAGGGGAGTGAGTTCCAGAGTGCGGGACCAATGAAGAAAACAGCTGAGGAGCGAGCAGAGTGCGGGTGGGCTTGATAGGGAGAGGGGAGATGAAGACTGTTTATGTGACGTGATTGGAGGGCACGACTGGGAGTGTGAATATGGATGAGTCTGTAGAGATTGAGGTTGGTGTGTGTAGCGGGACCTGGTGCACAGGGGTAAGGAGTTTGTAGCGAATACGATGGTCAACCGGTAACCAGTGAAGGTGCAGAAAGAGAGGGGTAACGTGATCAAGACGGGTGGAGTGGGTAAGTAAACGGGCAGCTGTGCTCTGAATACATTTGAGTCTATAAATCTGAGACTGAGGACTACCAGAGAGGACAGAATTACAGAAATTGAGACAAGAAATAACAAGGGAGAGTACCAAAGTAGTGAGGGCTTGAGCAGTGAGAAAGGGGCAGACAGCATGGATCTGACGAAGTTAGAAAAAGGAAGTTTTAGTGATGTGGGAAATGTGATCATGGAAGGAAAGATTAGAGTCAAAAAGAACACCAGGGTACCAAAGACAGGATACTAGTGGGATAGAGGATCCAGTGAAGGAAGGGGCTAGTTGTGGACAGGGATTACTGTGGGGGAACCAGATAGCAACAGTTTTAGAGAGATTTAAGTGTAGGCAGTTTGTGGAAAGCCAGTTGGCGATAGAAAGGAGACAGGAATTGAGCGGGGAGAGGTCTGGCTGAAGAGAGAGTGTGTGATGGAGAAGACCAAGGTCCTCTGCATAATAGAAAGACCATTATCCAGACTGCTGAATGAGAAGGTCAAGGGGTCTAGGAAAACCATTAATAAGAGAGACCGCAAAGACGGAGCCTTGCTTGAACACCTGCAGTGCAAAGGAACAGGAGCAAGGAGGGGGCCAAAGAAGAGTGAGTGAAAGGACAGAATAGGACTCAGAGAAAGATAAGAGTGAAACCTCAGAAAAGACCCCAGTACCACAGAGGCCAGAGTCACAAAGGCGAGAGAGCAGAAGAGAGTGATCCACAAGGTCAAAAGCCGCAGAAAGGTCTAGAGATACCACCACCGAAATATCACTTTGGTCGTGTGCAACATGCAGCTCGTTAAGAAAAGCTAGAAGGGCTGTCTCCACACTGTGACCCAGACGGAAGTCAGACTGACGAGGGTGCAGAAAGTTGATGGTATCCAAGGTGTGTTTTGTTCAAGCAATAACACCGTTGGTCTATCTGCCTGTCCGTCCACCCATATGCATGCAGTTTTATTTCCACAAGTGCATGTGCTGTGGAAACTAAAACTTCTGTTGCGGAAGAGTCCAGGTGGTTTTTAAAGCATCTATTCAATATTGTAAAAGCCATAACAGGAGACCCAACACAAGGTCACCCACCCATGCCTCAACCGCAGGAATATTCAAATTACCTTCAATCGAAGATGATTCAAACCAGCGCGAGCACCAACATCATATCTACCTCTACCCCGCTGACAACTCCAGACAAATCTCCTACTGCATTCACTGCCATCTCTGAGGATGAGATATACATTGACACCATAACTTCCATCAACCTTACCACTGCACCGAATGATCCCTGCCCGCTAGCCTGATCAAAAGAACTACTCCACGACCTTCACCCAACATATCTCTGCAGAAACTCCTGAAATCAGTCCTTATCTACAGGACCTTCCCCCAAAAGCCTAAAACACACGTCTATCCGACCCTCTATTGAAAAACAGCAACTTGACACATCTAAAGAACCTATAGGGGGCCCAATTTCAAGCATTCCATTGCTTTGCTAAAATTATTGAGATAAAGTGGCCTGCGACAATTTCAAACATCACATAGATACGGAGTCGCCTCTGAAGACACCTCCCACATGGCTTTAGAGCCAGGCCCCACTGTATCAACCCATTCTCACAACCCTCTTCAATAATCTAATCACAGGCCTAGACAATATTCACCAAGGATTCGTCTTGAGATTCCTGGACATAGCGGCGCCTTTGACTCCGTAAACCCAACACACTACTACTCCGATTCAATTAAAGGAAAAAGGGATACAAAGGACTCCGCACTAGCCCTGGGCAAATCTTATCTCTGCAACAGATGGCAACACAGGTTAGAATAGGGTCCCACGACATCAGAGGCCTTTCCCCCTGAAACAAGGCGTGGCCTCAAGGGCTATCTGCTATATTCTTCAACATTTATATGCAGCCTATCTGTGCTCTAATCCGCTCCTTCAAACGTCCACGGTCTTGCTTACGCTGACAATATCCTCATCTATGCACCTTTTACGAGTGACCAACCTGACTTCTCGCAATACTGAGTTGTTTCGAAGCAGTGTCCAGATTGGCTTGTAACCTCAAAATCTCCGGATCAACAACAGCAAACAAAAGTTCTATTCGTCACAAAGAATCGGAGCTTCACGCCTCCCCCATCACTTCAGATCAATAATATTAGGAATTGAAAACTAAACCCACAATCCGATACCTAGGAAGACCCTCGACCATGCCTCAAATATGTCAGCCCATGTTACAACACCACAAAAGCAATCTATCACAAGATCCGAACACTAAGACACCTTCGCCCATTACTCGACTTCTCTGACTATAGATCAATATCCAAGCTCTAATCATCCCACGCTTGCCTTGCGAACATCATACTACAGGGAACTCCACAGTCAACCTAAACCCTCTCAGACTTGCCATGAACACAGGCTGCTAGGGTCCGAGTTGGGTGCATCAAGATCCGATCATATAACGGCTATCTTGATAAACCTAAAACTGGCTGCCTCTCCCGCCAGAATCAATATAAATTTCTAAATACTAAACTTTCACAAGCCCTCAAAAATTCAGCCATCTACACCATCAACGCACTGCTCCACCATACCACAATCAACAGATAAGAAGACTACGCAGATTAAAACATAATTGAAGTCCCCAGTTCATAACGAAATGACAAATATCAACGGCCAACAGAGCATTTTCTATTTTCGCACCGATTGCCTGGAATGCCCTCCCAGCAAAAACTCGAGACATCCAAAACCTAGCGGTGTTCCGAAAAAGTCCTAAAACCCACCTGTTCATACAGCACTACCCGACTTCCCCAGTCTGAAAAGCATACACCTACCCCTCGCGACCCCCCACCTAAATCCACCCACCGAACATCCCCCCATTGATAATGGTTTAACCAGCTTTCCCCATTCTCTCCCCATTCTGACCCATGCGCACTAGTATGTGTACAGACCCCGTTACATACCTTCCGAGATTAATTGCTACTGTAATATGGTACATAAGCTGTATATAGTTTCCCCCGGTTTCCTTCCAAGTTTGTATATCCTGTTCTATGTAAACTCAATGTGTCATTACATTGTAGTACATTTGTTTCTACTGTAAACCGCACTGATTATAATAGCGCGGTATATAAGAAATATAAATAAATAAATAAATAAATTTGGGCGCCGACATTTTGCAAGGATGCACAAAATTTATAGTATCCTGTACTTGCATCGGCTCCTCTGCACGCCCACAGTGAAAGTAATCTCCAGGAAATTGATAACACTGGGCTTATTTTCATAAAAGGACATTTACCGGTGTAAATGACTAAAATACCCCTTTTAGGCGTCTACCAAATGTAGGCACCCTCTTATAAAATTACTATAATAATCACTGATATAATTCAGTTCTCAGTATCATTTCTCTGCTGGTCCTTCTCTCTCCTTCACCCCATCAAGCAGATGACAGAGCAGAAACATAATAGCATAATTTGTTGGCTATAATGCAAAATTTGTTGAAAAAAGTTCCCATTATTTATCTTTGATGTATTTTTTTATACTTTGATGGCAATTACATTATGAATTAAATTTAATTTAAACATGGTATTGGTCATAATACCCCGACGATGGGATTTCTAGCTTGATTAAATGACCTATGGGCTCTATATCTAATAAACAAATGTAAACTGCACATATATACAGAAAAAGAGAGAGAGAGAAAGCTTGTATGCTCCAGTGGATTTTGAATGCATATTTGATTTATGGCTACACAGTTTTGTTTGTTTTCATTTTGGTGGTTGTTGCTCTTTTTTATTCCACGGGGATCAATTTTCAGCTGGCGCAGTCGCCTCAGTAAGTGCTTATTCTAATGCATATATTCGCTGCCATTAACCTTTTAAGTAGCAATGCAAAATATACATACTAAGCAGTGGCATTATCTGGATAATTCCGTTTAGTTCCAGATAACTTCATTTAGAGGATAATTTTACAAACCATTTTTACATGTAAAACAACCAGGGCCAGCCCGTCCACAAAGCGGCCGCATAGGAGGGCAGACCTTGGTGGGCAGCATGGCACCTTTGTGCTGCCACTTTGGTGCCTGTGGCAGGCCATGTGTTTTGCCACACATGGTCTGCCATGGGCACCAAAGCAGTAGCATAAAGCTGCCACAACTGCCACCACCAAGTCACCCCCCCTAGAATGCGGAATCTGTGGGGGTGGCGGTGCGGCATAGCTTGGCTCGGTTCAGCAGGGGGAAGCTCAGTTTGGCATAGCAAGGGGCGGCATAGCCAGCGCTCCTGCCTGGGGCAGCAGAAACCCTTGTGATGGCTCTGAAAGCAACATTTTACGCAAGTAAATGAGCTCTCCTAAAATTAGGTCACCCCTAAGAGTGCATGCAATGTAAGCCATCACATACTTGTACACTCAGCGTGCACAGGGGAAGAGTTTGGAAGGAGCATGGACAGTGTTGCCATTTGCATGTACATTTTATAAAATACTTGCTAACACTGATGCCTGCTGTCAAGCAGGCGAGTTCTCGGTGCCTTGAATGTTGGTGCTATTGCTGCTGGATTTGTGCTAGTATTTTATAAAGTCACATAGGCCCTATGGGGGTCATTCCAGAACACAGATAAATGTCTACACTGCACATCCAAAGGGCTTATCTAGCGAAAACATCTACGACCATATTCTGAAACTCCCATGGCCCTGCAAATACATGGCACTAGCACGGGGATCTCAGAACAGGGGCAGGAGGGGGTGGAATGGGGACATGGTCAGCAGCAGAGACATACAATACGTATTCAGGAAAGGCCCATGTACATTCTGCGTGTTTCCCAACGATGTCCACGTTACACCTCTGGAAACGTGGAATAAGGCCAGGACTTAGAAACCTTTCTGCTCTGCTCTGCAATGCACCCCATATTGATGAACGGCTGTGACAAAGATGTTTTGAACTGGTGTGTCTGCAGTCTAGAGACCCACAAGATGCAGCTGTAAAGAACAGAATGCAGAGGTGGGGGAAGGTTGTATGAAAAAGACACATTAATAAACACCCTTACAGAAATATTCAGAGGTGCAATGGTAATTATTCTGGCTATGTTGACAATTTCTGTTTGAGCTCGAAGAGATAATCTAGGGCACTCTGACAATTCTGTCTTCCGAGAAGTGGGACTGTTGATGTAGGGACTGTATGTGGGTGAGTATAGGATGGATTCATGTGTGGATCCGATTAGTAGTCCTGGGACTCCATGCCATTATGTTATACCAGCTGTTTTCTAGAGGTGCAGAGCCACTTTAATGCAGATGTATGTTTTGTGTGACCACAAATGAGAGTGAGTGTGTGTGTGTGTGTGTGTTTGGTTAGAGGGATGCATGGGCATCCTAACCTGGTGTGCGCAACTGCAATATTGGGGGGACAGCAATGCCTGGCCAGTATCTGGTCCATAGGGATGACCACAGCATGACCTGGTGCCAGTGTGATCAGCTAGGATACATCAGAAAGGGGTCTCTATGGCTAAATGTCACAGCATAACTCACATCCCTGTCAGCCAAAAGGGACCTTCAGAATGAGTGCATCCAACAGGGCACAGAGCACCATCAGAGGGCTCACAATGTGCACATTTGTATAGACAGATGCTGATGCTGTTGGGCATCTAGTATTGCTGTTTGCGATGGTGCATGCTCTCAATCTAAGGGTCCCTAATTATTGACATTTAGCTGTAGAGGACTTTTTCTGATTTTCTTTGGTCCATACATAGCATTTTGCAGACTGCTGTCAGAGATGACCAATGCAAGCACAACTAAAACATTCTCCTACTACCATGTACGTTCTGCTGCAGGATATGTCAGGACAAACATATCACTTTCTACTTGCTGCTGACACATCTCTGAGTGCACAGAAAGCATTTTGCAGTGTTCTGGTCATGCACGGGACTAGCTTATATGGCCTGTTGTGCATTGACACATCTGTATCATCCATTTTCATGGGTAGTTTGCATGAGCACCACACCGTCAGTGTGAGGAGCAGCTTTGGGGGGAGGCTGTGTATGAGTAGAGGTTGTGTGTGTTTGGGGGTCGAATTATATCTGGATATATTGTGTGTGTGTGTGTGTGTGTGTGTGTGTGTGTGTCTGGTGTATACCAGGTGAGGAGGGTGTCGATGGTGCTGTGATGCATTGTGTTCCCTACCTGCATGGACAGACAGACAGATAGAAGAAAGGCTTCTGCTATTATATACAGAAATAGCTATTAAACTTGTTAAAACCACTTTCGAACTTCACCTAGGATTAATGGTGCTGTTCAATTCCAGTTTAGACAGATCTACTTAGCAACAGTTGCCAAGGAGTCATACCTCTGTAGCAGAAGATACATGATATAACTATATATTCGCCATTACTTCAAAATACACAGCTTATATTCTTTCCTAAGTAGGTCCAGATTTAGGCATAGGTATGAACCCACCAGAGTGTTGTCTCTGCTGCATGACTCAGTCTGGGCCTGGTGTCACTGTCCAATTCAGTGATCCTGTCCTCAAGCATAGCAGCAACACTGATAGTATCACAGGACCTGTGCTGAATTTTACTGTCTCCTCTCTTCCTGTTACCATGAGAACTCTGCAAGGGAAAGGAGGTGCAGGGTCGGGCTGGAAGGAAGGTTCTAGGGATGTACATTCATTAGTGTACGTTTGGTTCATTAGTGTGCCTTAGAAATTTAAGGGCATGCTTACTAACATGCGGTACTTTATTACACATTAAGCCCCAAAAGTTAATGCAGGAGGTGGTACAGACCCATGCCAACTGTTGAAGGCATGCCTTATTACTGCGGGGAGAGAGGCACCTTACTACCCTAACCAGCAAGCACCTACTGCCATTAACTGAGAAGACAGTAAGCGCCCCTACGCTGGTTACCATGTGCCAATGATGCCACACTAACTACACTGTGCCTCAACGCACCCAGTCACTACTCCAATTCTGCTAAGGGTTAGGGTGCGACTTACACTGCTAACACTTATCATGGAGCACCATATGCTTTTAGCACAGCTCAATAAACACAGCCCTTAGTGCATGCTAAATTGATTTAAAGCAGCTTAATCAACCAAACACACCTTAATTCAGGGCTCGACTATAAATTGAATCCTGGTGCCTGGGATTTTATTGCCCCCCTGCCCCAGCCATCACCTAATCTATCTGACCATTTCAGCTGTATTGTTTGCAGCTCCATCATGATCGGCTCTCTATGTAGCTTGAGCCGTGCAGTGCTGGAAGTTTGCTGATCTCACCGTTTCAAGTCTTCCTGCTCTGCATGGCGCAGGCCATGTGCAGAGGTGATCGCGGTGCAGCAAACAGTGCAGCAGGAATGGTGAGACACATCGGTGAAAGCTGGGAGAAAAAGATCAAGTGATAGCTGAGGGAAGGGGCGAGGAGAGAGAGACATACAGACCAGAGTGATGCTGGGGACTGTGTGAGAGAGAAACAGTCTAGGGTGATGATGGGGGGGGGGGGGACTGTGAGGGAGAGGGAGAGAGACAGACTGGGATGATGGTAGGAGGGGAGGGGAGTGTGAGAAGCACTGGGTGGCTGGGGGGTGCTATGAGAGAGAGAGGGTGCAAGTGTGAAGTCAGAGTGCAGGAGCTATGGGAGATTTTTTTTTGCTTTATGTATTACTAGCCTATGGTCATATGTGAAGCAAAAATGGAAGTTGCCTTCGGTAGAGCAGTAAAGGTTCACACGGGGTAGTTTCTCCAAATGGTAAATGCATTACCAATATACTGCTGACAATGTTCTCACTGGAGATGGTGGGAGGGGGCGGAGTGCAGAGCACTGTTTGAAAGCAGTCCTTGAGAGAATGCTTCTTATACGTACAAAGCCTAATTTTGTGCAAATTAGTGAGTCCACATAAGTACATCTCAGAGAATACCAATACATCTCACTAGAAGAACAAGAACAAGTGGGACTGTCAAATAGAAACTACATGAACAGAATACCTCAGCTCGGTTACACATGCAGAACATAGACCGTCACCACACAAAGAACAAGGGATCACAATTTAGAAATAGGAAGATAATAATTAATTTGGGAACTCCAAAAACCAAACATGAAATGTACAACAACACTGGAGAAATAAAACTATTAATTGATTTCCTCTTGCACTAAACAAAAACACAAAGATATTAGCAATTCACATTTCCCAGACCTGACAAATTCCAGTTAATAAATTCAAAATAAAAAGTATTTTTCTACCTTTTGTTTGGGCATTTTATTTTTCAGTTGCAATTGCTCCAGTCACTTTCTTCTGGTTTCTTCTTCAGCCCATTTCCAGTCCTATTCCAGTCCATTTCCAATTCTAGTCTCCCCCATCAGCCCATTTCCAGTCCTATTCCTGCTCCCCATCAACCCATTTGCAGTCCAAGCAGCCCCCATCAGCCCATTTCCAGTCTAAGCTCCCCCCCATCAGCCCATTTCCTGTCCCAGCTTACCTTCCCATCACAGTCCATTTCCAGTCCTAGCTCCCCCCCCCCCATCACAGGCCATTTCCAGTCCCAGCTTACTCTCCCATTACAGCCCATTTCCAATCCAAGCTTTCCCCACCATCACAGCCTATTTCCAGTCCTATTCCAGCCCCCATCAGCCCATTTCCAGTCTTATTCCAGCTCCCCATCAGCCCATTTCCAATCCTAGCCCCCCATCAGTCATTTCCAGTCCAAGCTTACCCCCCATCAGCCTATTTCCAGTCCTAGCCCCCCCATCACAGCCCATTTCCAGTCCCAACTTACCCTCCCATCACAGCCCATTTCCAGTCCTAGCCACCCCAATCACAGCCCATTTCCTGTCCCAGCTTATCCTCCCATCACAGCCCATTTCCAGTCCAAGCTTCCCCCCATCTCAGCCCATATGTAGTCCAAGTTTCCCCCATCACAGCTCATTTCCAATCCTAGCGACCCTGACCGCCCGCCCGCCCGCCAAAGATCCCCGCGGCTGTCTAAGGGACTTCAGAGGGAGCCAGGAAAGCTCACTCAAGGCCTCGGCTCCCTCTGCACAGCCACCAGCGTGAAGAGTGTTTTCTCTCACACTGACGGCTGTTTCAGTGAAGCGCCCTGAATGCTGGGAAAGGTTAAAGGTCATTTCCCGGCATTTGCATGCTTCACAGAAAACACTCTTCACGCTGGCAGATGTGCAGAGGGAGCAGAGGCCTTGCGTGGGCTTTCCTGGCTCCCTCTGAAGTCATCCATCTTTGTGAGAATGGAGTTCACACAGGGCCCTGTGCGAACAGCATTATCGCACAATGGACGGGCCGGCCCCGACTTTAGGCAGTTGCTATAGAGTGAGGGGGCAAGTCACGTTACCCTCCCTTGCCTTGGAAGAAAAGGCCTGACTATCTCCTCCTAGTCACACCTTACCCAGAGGCTGCTGGGTCACCAGGAGTCAGCATTGACTTGACAGCACTTAAAAAAAGAAAAATGTGCGTTAACTCTGCAGATGCTCCTAAAACTATCCTTTTGTTGTCTTAAGGGAGAATACTAATGAAAACCAGTCTATATGAAGTATAGATGTTTATTCTTGTCGATGGTTAACCCTTTATGTGCAGCCCTTGTTTCAGAGGTATCAAAACTGTGTTGCTTTATCTTGGAATATTCATTGCTGATGGGTGAAGGCTTCAGATATACCACTAGAATATGCATTTCAGGGACAGCTCCTCTCAGAAGGCTGTGCACACAGGGGAATCCATCATTATATACAGGTCACCCCTCTGGGTGAGTTTATACATCTGCATTTGTTGACAGGCCAGGTCAGGGATTGTGCAGACTTCAATAGCACTAGTTTTCCTATAGATTCCTTATAACTCCTATTTCCCATAGGCATATGCTAAATTACCAGGAGCTGAAAAATGGTATTTAATATATTGGGAGGGGGGAATGGATATTCAAAGTGATTAACATGCTAACTACATTAATCGCCTTAGTCGGGATAGTCAACGGGATTAATATTCATGGGTGCTGCCACGGCTAGCCTCAGGGTGTTCTGGGGGCAGCTCCCAGCTATAACCAGGCAGCAACGATTTTAAACCGTTGCTCACTTATCGCAAAGTGGCGAAAGACAGGCACAGTAAAGGCTGGCTTAACTTTCGCAGCAGAACCTAAACAGACAGCGCTGAATATCCGGGGTTAAGTTTCAGCGGTGATGACTAGGAGCTGACACCGTGTTATCTGCCGCCGTTGAATATCCCTCCTCCATCATTTTTCAACCCACTTTCACTCTGTCTGAATCACGCTCCTTTTTCTGAAGGCTACATTTGGCTAGTATGCACATAGAATACTGCAATTTTTTTTAAAAGCACTTATGCAACTAATATCATCTCCACCAACCTCATAAATGCTTTTGAAATCAGGCCAACAGAGTTAAAATACCAGTGATAGCACATTAACTTTCAAATCTTCTCCGGGGTCTCAAACCAGTTTTTCATATTACCCAATGACTACAAAAATATTCTGCACCAAATTTACTATAATTGGTCTCTTGAAACAAACCGTGTCCCATATTAATCTGTATGCTGTGATGACCTACAGCAAGGTCATGCTCTTTAGAAAGTTGCTCTGGATTCTTCTAAAATCCTTTTGTTGTGATGTCACTGTTCTGATGGTGTAGGCAAACATTCAGTATAACAATGAAAACAAACAGGCTCATTGTGAGAAGGGTTGGAACGTTATTATCGATCAGAACAAGAAGTATTTGCATATGAATCAACAAATATTTTTCCTCATGAATGGAGAAAAGAAGTCAGTAATACTGTTGGATTCTGATGATAGGCAACATATTTTATATCTCTATACTCAGTCTGGTTTCAGTGATAGGCAATGCGCAGAATGGTGCTGGAACTAGATAACTGGATTGGCAGATATTGTATGAACTCTGACTGTGTGATGTCCATGTGGTGAGTGTGAAAAGTGGAAGGAGGAAATAGGGGTCATGAGCATTTTTCTTGCTTCATGTAACCCCTATGCCACATTTTCTTCGACACACAAGCACAGTTAGAGCTGTGGGGCCATCGGAACCCAATAGAACCAGGGCTGTTTCTTCCTCTGGGCGCAAGGAACACTTGTCCTGGTCTTCTCAATGGCACACAGTTCACTGCCTTTTGACCCTATTGGCCAGTGCCCCAATCTCAAGCAGTAGACAACAACTGTCTGCTCCCTGCTCTTTGGCAGTAGTAGGGAAGAGGACAGGAGGGGGTGAAGCAAGAGTGGACAGAACTCAAGGCAGATCAAAACAGAGTCCCTCTGCTTCCCAATCCTGCCGCCTTCCTGCCTCTTGTTCATCCCCTTGCCACCCCTTCATCTACAGGATACAGGAGGGGAAGGGGAAGGGGAAGACTGGAGTGGACAACAAAGCAAAGAAGAATCAGATTTTGCATATTTTTATTTCTGTATTTGAATAGAGTCTGTTATCTGCATGTGTTCAGGGCCGGAGCAACCAATAGGCAAACTAGGGGGTTGCCTAGAGTGCCAATAGTCCAAGGGTGGCTCGTTGCCACTGTCCCTCTCCAGGACCTCAAGGGGTGGCAAAGGCTTCAAACAGCCCCACAGCACCTACTTAATCCTCCAGCACTGCGGGGCTCTTTGTGCTTCCGCCCCCTCCGATGTCCAAAGCTGACTCCTGTTTGCATGGGGGTGGGAGTGGGATGGGGAGCAGGGGGCGCAAGGGATGAGGTTTGCCTAGAGCGTCTCATATCCTTGCAAATGTGACTAAGGTGAAGGATCCTGTTAATGTGTAACTTCTGTGAAAGGATCTACAGCAATCCAGTTTATTCTGTTTTGCTATCAGTTGATGTTTTGGTGTTCTAGGGCCTCCTGGGTTAATTATGCACATATAGTGACAAGAATGAACATCACAGACCCTGTGTAATAGTTGTATTGCTGCCTTTTCATCAAAGGGTGTTCAGGCCTGGAAGTCAATGTCCTTTTGGAAAGACCAGTTTGCTATATTGTGACTTTTTGCAGGGTTCTGTATTCCTTCAAAAGTATCTGAAAATGAAGGTCATTTGTGACAGCAAGAGAATATATATTTTTTTTATAGTGAGCAGTAATGGGAAAAATCTTAGTTCAGGTCAGCCCGCCATTTCAAGGATTACTTTCAAACAATACAATATGGATTTCTTTCTTGGATTATTATTTTTCAAGTGCCTGATTTTATTTTATTGTAATGAGACCCTGAAGAAGCCTCTTTTTGGAAGTGAAACCACTGGCTGGGGTGGAGGAGAATGAATTATTGATCAAAAGGGTGATGGGTCTTTTGATGCTGTAATGACTAAAGAGAAGAAATTTAAGTTTGCATTTTATATAGAAAAAAAGATGTTTGCATTTATGAAATTTTGTCTGACATTTTTTGTCTTTTAATAAAGCACATGAAATGGAGTTGTGAGTTATTTAGTCATCATGAAGATATTTGAGTTCCCATATAAGAGAATTTAGAGGGCAGGCAGGAGCATGTTGAAGATTTAAGTGCTCTTGCTTTAAAAGTTTTCAGTTCCTCACAGAATTTTTGGTTTTGAAATTTCTTTCAATTTATACATTTTTAGTTTTTTTGGTTTATTAATTTTACAATCTACCCTGAAAAGTCAAATGACACATTCCTAATACTGATTCTGATGTATCTGTATTATATTTGCACATACAATAGATTAACATTTAAAACTATGTGGGTAGATATTCAGGGGGATTGCTAATGCTTAATGGTGGTCATTTTAGAAGTCTTATTCACAATTTGGACATCTGAAAACGTGCATGCAGATGCCCAAATCATGGAGACATCCCTGAAGCCATATTAAATAAAAGGGTCTACAGACGTCCCTGAGGCACACACATCTAAATATGGCAAAGGCGTGGCAGTGGTATGTCCAAGGTGGTCTGCAAAACTTAGGCATATATGCCCGATTTCAGAAATGGCCAGCATCATGTCTAGGCCCACGTCCACTCTGTACCTGCTCCAGAAAAGTGCTAATTTAGCCAGTATATCCTCTGGAGGGTGTAGAGGACGCCAGTATTCCCAATACTGTCTACAACCTCAACAACCTTTCACAGAAATTGGAGACACCCATGTTATGGTTCTCCCTCTGCCACTTGCTGAATGGCTGTCTGGATACTGCTGTGGGATGTCTACATAGAAGGTCCCAAAGATGTCCATATTTGGTGCATCCACGTTTCTGAAATCGTACCCGAACTTGGACATGACTGGCCTTTTCGGACATGTTTTCACATGATATCCCCAACTACACCTGGACACCATTTTCTAAAGTGCATTCAAGCATATATTAAGCCATAATTATCTATTTAAAGATATCTGGTGCCTAGTGGGTAGGAGGAGCAATCTCCAGTTGTTTCTGTTCTGGGGTCTCATCGTATATGGCTTTCACAGCTATTTGTGTGGTAGCCACAAGGAACACAAGTGTCTGTCAGACATTTGGATGAACAATTCCAGAATTCCCCATCGAGACAGAAATGATGGTGTATGTGATGAATCCATGGACTATGCAGCCCGGAATAAAATGGGCTGTGCGGCACTTAGGGGCCCGTTTACTAGACCATGCTGTTAGTGCAGGGTTTACCAGATCAGTACAGTGCCCCAAGGTAAAAATCACACACTAAATGATTACATAGAAACATGATGGCAGAAAAAGACCACATGGCCTATCTAGTCTGCCCTTCCATATCAACTACAATAGTCCCCTTTTTTCCTTTAGATCCTCTGTGTTTGTCCCATGCTTTTTGGAATTCAGATACTGTTCTCATCTCTACTACCTCTACTGGGAGATTATTCCATGCATCTACCACTCTATCCATAAAAAAGATATTTCCGCATATTATATTTCTGAGTCTATCCCCTTTCACCCTCATCTTATGTCACCTCGTAGCAGAGCTTGCTTTCAATCAGAAAAGACTCCTCCTGTGAATTTTTGCCACGGAGGTATTTAAACATCTTAATCATATCTCTATCCTGCTTTTCCTCTGAAGTATACATATTAACATCTTTAAGTCTGTCCTTATATGCTTTATAACGAAGACCTCTAACCATTTTAGTAGCCACCCTCTGCACCAACTCCAACCTGTTAATATCCTTTTGCAGGTGTGGTCTTCAGAATTGCACACAATATTCTAAATGAGGTCGCACTGGCCATTCTTCTCCCTGTGCACCCATATGTCAATCTAGCTTTCACAGTCATCTTTTCAACCTGTTTAGCTACTTTAAGATCATTAGACACAATCACACCCAAGTTCCGCTTTCCTTTTGTGGACAGAAGAACTTCACCCTATACACTGTCCGCTCCCTTGGATTTTTGCAACCCAACTGCACAACTCTGCATTTTTTAGCATTAAATCTCAGCTGTCAAATTCTAGACCATTCTTCAAGCTTAGCTAGATCCCTCCCCATGTTATCTACTCCTTCCTGGGTGTCTACTCTATTGCAGATTTTGTTATCATCCATAAACAGACAAACCTTACCCGACAGTCCTTCTGTAATATCACTAACAAAGATGTTAAAAAAAAATCGGACCAAGAACAGATCCCTGCAGCACACCACTGGGGACCTCCTTCTCCGTAGAGTGAGCTCCATTTACCTGTACCCTTTGTTGCCTCCCCCTCAAACAATTTCTAACCCAATCAGTAATTTTAGGGTCCATCCCTAGTATGCTCAGTTTGTTTATAAGTCACTTGTGCGGAACGGAGTCAAAGGCTTTACTGAAATCTAGGTACACCACATCTAGGACTCTCCCTTGGTCCAACTCTCTAGTCACCTATTCAAAGAAATCAGTCAGATTTGTTTGACAAGACCTGCCTCTAGTAAACCCATGCTGTCTCAGATACTGCAATCCATTGGACTCCAGAAACCTCACTATTCTCTCTTTTAGGAGCATTTCAAATAATTTACTTACCACAGAGGTTAGACTAACGACCTGTAGTTTTCAACCTCATCCTTACTTCCGCTTTTGTGTAAAGGGACCACATGTGCCTCTCTCCAGTCCTTTGGGACCACTTCAGACTCCAAAGAAGTATTAAAAAGGTCAGTCTGTGGAGCCGCTAGAATATCCCCAAGTTCCTTCAGTATTCTTGGAAGTATCCCATCCGGTCCAATCGCTTTATCTACTTTTAGTTTAGCTAGTTCTTCACAAACACTGTCTTCTGAAGTTTGAGCTCCCCATCACTTCTGTTCCTATTTGTGGGCGTTTTCTGAGGTCCTGCTCCTGGCCCTTCATCTGTGAACACAGAAAAAAAATATTTGTTAAGCAATTCCACTTTATCCTCATCAGCTTCTACATATTCCTCCCCTTCACCCTTGGGTCTGACAATACCACTTTTGCCCTTCCTCCTCTCACTAACATATCTGAAAAATGTCTTATCCCCGCATTTTATTGCATTGGCTATTTCTTCTTCTTTTTGAATCTTTGCTTTCCTGACTACTTTGCTAGCTTCTCTAAGTTTTTTCAAATATAGATGCCTGTCTTCCTCTCTCTGTGTTCTCTTGTATTTCATGAAGGCCTCCTTCTTTTTCTTCACCTTTCAGGCTATTTCTTTTGAGAACCATAGCGGCCTCCTTTTCCTTTCACATTTATTTACCTGTCTAACAAAAAGGTTTAGTGCCCTTAATATATTGCCTTTCAGTTCTGCCCACTGTTTTTCTGTCCCCCAGCTGTTCCCATCCCGCCAATGACTTCTTGAGATATTGTCCCATCTTGGCAAAGTTAGTTTTCCTAAAGTCTAAGACCCTCGCTTTTGAATGGATTTTATCAACCCTAGTCCTAATACTGAATCACACCATCTGATGATCACTGGATGCGAGATGATCTCCCACTATAACATCAGAAACACTTTCCCCATTGGTAAACACCAAGTCCAGTATGGCCCCTTCATGTGTGGGTTCTGTTACCAGGTCCCTGAATAATTCTCCCTGTAGAGAATCCAGGGTCTCTTATTTCTAAATGACACCGCAGCAGGGATGTGCCAATCAACATCTGGCATCTTTAAATCACCTATCAGTAGCACTTCTCCTTTCATGGCAATGCTACGTATGTCTTCTATTAAATCTCCATCCACTTCTTCTCCATTTGAGGGGATCTGTATATCACTCCAATGCAAATGGATTTCCCTTTCCCTCTTTCTAGTTTAACCCACAGTGCCTCCTCTCTCCCTTTTAAGCCCTTCTCCTCCCCTTCTTCCTACCCTGTTCTTTCTGAGTAAAGTATAATTACATCCCGGTCATGGTTGTCCGTAAACCATGTCTCCGTAAGCACCACTAAATTCAAGTCAGCCTTGGGGATCTTATTTCCCATGCTACACCCATTTATAGACATCGCTTTCCAGATGTAGCCCCTTTTACCCATTTCTACAGAGGTATTTAATCTTTCACTTACCTGGGGGCTTTCTTCACCCATCCCCAATGAATCTAGTTTAAATCCCTCTTCAGTAGGTTAGCCAGTCTGCTGCTGAAGACACTTCTGCATTTCTTGGACAGATGGATGCCATCTCTGCTATGTAGGCCTTGGAACATAATCCTATGGTCCAGGAAAGCAAAATGTTTTTGATTGCACCATCCATGCAGTTTCTCTGCCTCGGCCTTTATCCTCAGCAGGTAGGACTAAGAGAACACCACCTGTGCACCTATCTGCTTCACCCTCTGTCCCAGAGCCATGAAGTCACTCTTGATATGCTGAGAGGGATACCTAGCTGTATTATTTGTGCCAACATGGATGAGCAACATAGGATAATAGTCAGTGGGCTTGATGAATCTCAGCAAACTCTGTTACATCACTGATTTTGGCACCTGGCAGACAGCATACCTCTCTGGACATCAAGTCTGGTCACCAGATAGACGCCTCAGTACCCCTCAGAAAAGTGTCACCAACTACCACTGCCCTTCCCTTCCTTGTGGTCACTGATTCTGCAACTTTGGGGTGCTTGAGCTCTGGTTCTTCCCTTTCCTGGGATACTTTCACCTCCTCCACATCCAGGGCAGCATACTGGTTCTTCAATTCAAGGGTTGGAGGAGTTGGAGTGTTGATTCTGCAGGATCTGGTGACTCTTGTCCAACTTTCTTCATTCTGTAGCCTCTCATCATCACCTCTGTTGGAGAGCCTGGATATTTCGAGAAGCATCTCATCAATGGACTTCTGTCTCAAATGCTTCTCAACCTTGCTCCTCTTCTCTAAGCTCCTCCACTTGTTTCCTGAGAGCTTCAGCATGCAGGCATCAGGCACATGGAACCAGTCCTTCAACTGGCATAGGGATCTCTGTCTGGACAGAGGCAGAAGCTGTAATGGGGGCAATAGCTTTGGCAATCTGATTTTTCCCAGCCATTGTTTAGCTCATGTAGCTTTGGTACCTGTTGAAATGAAAGAGAGAGAGACCTATGAGAATCCCTAACTTTCCCTCAGCTGTCCTGTAAAAGAAAAAGTAGTTAACCTCTTTTAAGTATGTTCTAGCAGTGCTGTTCTATGTTCCTGTATGTAGCTAATTGGGGAGTTACCCTATAAAGCAAGAATGCTCAGATGGGGTGGGTGAGAGATGAGGTGGGTAGGGAAAGATCTGACATCTGATGAGGTCAATGGCTTCGAAGAGCTAGATGTGAATGGGTAGCTGGAACAAAAAACAATGAACTCTAACTCACAGAGCTTTGCCCAACACCACAAAAAAAATCCCCTTTGCAGCATAGAAAAAGAATTAGCTTTTAGAAATGAAAATCAAAACCCCTTTAAGAGCTTTCAGGTTGAGGGCTTGTATTTAAAAGTCACACAGTATTACCTTGCTTGCAATGGAGTCCCTGCTAGGAATGCCAGTACTTGCAAGGCCTTGTAGAACCTTATACAGCACTGCCTAGCTGCTTAGCAAGCTACTCAAGGACCACTAACACCTGATGAGGTCAGTGGCTTCAAAGAGCTAGATGTGAATGGATAGCTGGAAAAAAAACAATGAACTCTAATTCACAGAGTTTTGCCCAACACCACAAAATATTCCCCCTTTGCAGTATAGAAAAAGAAGTAGCTTTTAAAAATGAAAACCAAAACCCCCTTAAGAGCTTTCAAGCAGAGAGCTTGTATTTAAAAGCCACACAGTATTACCTTGCTTGCAATGGAGTCCCTGTTAGTAATGTGAATGAGCAGGTTAGGGGTGTAATGTGGGAGCCGATGAGTATCATGGCTAGTGCAGGCGTTATGGGCTGATCCTAACCACAAATGTTGCATATAACACGGATGCACTTAACACCACCTCAAGGGATAGCAGTAAGTGCACCCACATGCCTGGTAGTATGGTGCAGCACATCACCAATATATTGATGGCAGAGAGATGGGTGCACACGCCTCCAAATGTTAGCACCGGTCTCCGCATTAGATCCGTGACTCAAACCCGCATTAACAGTACATCTTTTAGTAAACATGCCCCATAGTGCAGACTGCTAGAAAGTTACGCCTAGTACATGGTATCTTTTCACTGAGCTAACAGGAGAAAAACAAAACTGAACATTCTCAAAGAGGCACAAGACAAAGTTCCCAGTGGCAGACTTTTCCCCGATATCTGATCACTTTCTGCATATTCAGAATTTGGTAGACTTGGTCTCAAGGATCTCAGCAACCTGCTTGGTTACACGATAGTGATGGGTGAAAGTGAGAAACAGGATCTCCCCGCATCACATCCGTTTGTTGTGAGGTTACTCCATCAGCCTCAGCTTCCTGCAGTTTTACTGCCACTCAAGTTCTCATTTTCAACTTCTGCTGATTCTGCAGTCTTCACTAGTACTTTTGTGATTTAATTTCAAGCAAGGTTCCCTTCTACTCAGTGCAGGATGTCACATGAACAATTTATGCCATGTAGGATTTGTCAGTATTTTCGTTTTTTGGGTGGGGAGGGGGAGTTCGTTCCTGTGAAAAAGAAATCTTTTCAAATACTGTTATCAGTTTGAACGGATATTTAAAAGCCTCGAGGGATCGTATTTTTGCATTTTCCTGTTTAACTAAAAGGATAAAAATTGCATCATCCATTTTTCACAAGGCAGAGCTATACCGCCACACTTGCCGGTTGGCACCATGGGCTACACAGAGCAACCATTCTCAGTATGAGCAGTAAATCAAGCTTCCCACTCCTTTTCAAGTCAGAGCACAGAAATATCTGATTTTCTTCTTCTTCTCTACCACTAGTGGCATCGCAGCTGGGCATCCATTCTCTTTCAACCGAGTTCCATGCCCTCTCACACTCCCCCAAAGGGAGGGGGCCATCATCACCTGCTGAGCTGTCAGCCTGAGGTCCAGGTGAAGAGGGAACTGTACAGAGAAGCAGGATCTGCTGCTGTTGTTTCTCTGTTCCAATTGAAGCGACACACAGCAGGAACATAAAGAACAAAGAGAGAAAGGAGGAATAATTTATATGGCATGTTTTACACATGCGAAACAAAATCAATAGCTCTCAAGGTCAATTTTGATCTCATTTGGGAATTTTAGGCAACACTGAAATGGAAGGGCCAGAATTCTCCATTGAGGCAAACGAACTGAGCCAGTGGAGTGGAGAGCAGTGAGCCTCATTGGAGGTCATGATATTTATAGTACACGTCTCATTCTGTGTTAAAATATTAGGAGAAATGATTTGGGGTGCTGTGTCTCAGTGCATTCCGTTCTGAAAGTAACTGAGGTTGGGCGGTTTAAATGACTCCCTGCCAATGAAAGCAACAAATGACAGAGTGATTAACCAGGTGGAATTAGGAAAATGCCACTTTGCAGATTGATTTTTTCAAAAAGAGTTTAAATATTTTAAGAAACACCTTTTAAATTTTTAAAATGTTTTAAATTAGGAGCAAACTAACTCATAAATAAGAAAACAGTGCTTGCCCATCAAAGTGCAGCTAAGTTATTTACATTTTACAGCAGGATGGTCCCTGGCGATGGAGCCTTTGGTTTCCAAGTGATCCCTGGAAGGGAAGAAACATTTTTGGGCAGATAAGCTTAACGCTACACCTGCTCAAGCCGCCTAGACTCACAAACCATTAGTCTCCTCAGGCAGGCTCCAATCCAATGATAGTCAACACAAACGTTTTAAATATGAATCCATTTCCAGACAGCTGTAGAAACAGAACCTCTTCATTCAACCCTATAAACATGTTGATACATATCTGCAATGTAAATTCCAGTTTATATACTGGAAATGAACATGAAACAGTAGCTATTGCAAGTAGATGCATTTCAGAAGCTACGGACCACATCATTTTGTCCTAGAAAGGGGAAAAAGGAACAAACAAATGTCACCCCTTGATAACGTGCTGAATCCTACTACTCTACAGAGCCCTTAGTGGTAGAACGTGAAGCGCCTAGGCAGAGGCTGGAAGTTTCCAGTTACATCAAGCTTGAGGAGTAGCATGTGCAGAAGTAAGCAGTCAGTAGAGACCACGTGAACCGCCACCCGCCCCCTCACAGGCTCACCTGAGGAGGCCTATGAAGAACATCCTTGTGGAACCTCCACCCTGAAGGATCTTTTTAAGTGAACTTCTTGAAATGTGAGCACCGTGTACTCCTCACTCCACTAGATGTAGAGAGTGGAGTAATCTGCAAATCAGGTTAAGGAGGTGGGCACCAAATGAAACCCTTTATGAGCTAAGAAGTGACCCTCTGCTGGAATTCTCCCATTTACTTTGGAACAGGTGGAGGTTGGCATTGCCCTACCTACAGAGTTCCCTACTGAATATTTGTATCATAGTTCATATATTCACAGAAATGGAAAACTGTAATAACTAATTACTTTTGTGAAATGCAACCTGTTTAATTACTTCTTTGTCAATATAGTCAGACCTACTGTATATGAAGGCACTTTAGCTGAATTATCTATGATTATTTGGAATTAACTAAAAGGATTCACACTAGTAGTAGGGTCAACCCAGCGGCAATGTTGTACACAACCATGCAGGGCTTCTGGGTTGAATTCCTGGGTCAGGCTAGGGCTGGGAATATTGCAGATGCAGTGTTTAAAGCCCCTGCAGGAATAGGGAGTAGGAGTGGGCCCCAGTTGTCAAACATTTCATTACATTTAAGACAGATGTCAATCAAACATCATTCACTCATAGATATCACATTTTATTTGGAGTGGAGGAGTGGCCTAGTGGTTGGGGCAAGGTACTTCAGGCCGGAAGGTCAGGGGTTCAAATCCCACTAGAGGACAGCAACCTTGGGCCGGAAGGACTGGGGTTTCTGGTCCCACAGGTGCTCCTTGTGGTCTTGGGCAAGCCACTTAACCCTCCATAGCCCATGTTCCCTGTAAAATAGTTATCTCCACATTATAATGCCCTGTTCAATGTAATTTCAGTTTGTTCAATGTAAACCGCACTGATGCAGAATAACACAGTATATAAGAGAATATAAATAAATTTTGTAGCATGTTTTTTTCCCCATACGAAGGGCCTTGGAATACATACTTTAATGTCCTCCACTGATGGAGATTTGGAAGTTGGCTACACCTCTACAGTGAATACCCATGCACTAGGGCCTTGGTCAGGTCAGGTTTTCAGGATATCCCTAATGAATATGCATGAGACAGATTTACATAGCCACTCCTTGTTTGCAAGGCCCTCTGATGGTATGCTTTTTGATTGTTCATGTGGTCTAGTTGTGCATGTCGAGCTTCATTGGTCAAATGATAGTCTGCGACTGACTCTTCCAGTGTGCCCAGCACCCGTAGACATTATATTGCTTTCTGCCTCTGTAGCACTTTTCTTAGCACTCAGCTTCATTGTAGGGATGTGGTATTCAAGCCTCTACAATTGTAGCTTCTTTTACTGTCTTTAAATTGTTAGGGGGCAATCTTCAAAAACCCAAAGCAGTTATCCAGATAAGGGCACAGAGAGATACTGTGCTACTGAATCTCTCTATGGGTCACCATGGCACTAGCCAGATAGTGCAGGGGCGATCTGTGGGCAGAGCGGGGATGGGGACAGCTGCTATCTGGATAGCGGCAAAATTCAGCCATGTGGATAAAGTCCTCCCGTAGGTGACAGCCTGTCCGCATAACTTAATACAGCAAAAAAGGCTGATGAAAGTGCTTAGCTGAATATCACTGTTATCCTGCTAGTGGCCACCACAGATCACCCTATCTGGATATTCCGCTCTGGAAACTATCCAGATACCAGCACTAAATAGCTGGAGGACAGTTAAATGCTACGACTGACCACTGTGATGTTTAAATATCTGGAGCTTTGAATATCAGCCCTTTAGCCTTTAAACATAACTTATGAAGGTGATGTAGTAATTTGCACTGAGATCCTCAGTCTTTCATCATCGACCATTAAAGGGACAGAAGCTGACTTTAGGACCCAATTTTGATTTAGACAGGCTATGCGCCGCCATGGCGCATAGCCTGCCCGTCGAGCCCCTTATCCTGGATTTTCACTTCCACGATGGCAGAAGTGAAAATATGGGTTATGCCGGATGCGCCGGCAGCCACAGAGGCTGCCAGGTAGCAGCGATTTTCGATGCTACCCATGTAGTCTCTGCACCTTAAAGATAGGTGTGAGGCTTTTCCTTGCCTATCTTTAAGGTGCAGAGGGCTACATGCTAGCATTGAAAATTGCTGCTAACCTTGTACCCCTTTCCTCCACCCCAGAAAGCCCCCCAACATGCCCCGAGGCTATGCAGATAGCATCTGGATGCATTAGGGACTTATCTGGAATTTTCGAAGGGCACTACCCATGTAGGTGCCCTTCGAAAATCCCGGGTAAGGCCTTTACACGGGTAACTAGGGAAGTTACCCGTGTTAAGCCCTTCGAAAACCGGGCCTTTGAGCTTAATATTACACTATTAGCTTCACAGGGTGACACCGAGTGGCTGGATTCAGTGCCTATGATCACAGGGTTCTAGCTGGAGAGCAGTTCCATGAAGCCAGGCTGAGAACTGTCACTGTAATAAATGGGGCTGAGTAAATTGGGAGAGGATATAAAATAGGAAAAGAAATCCCTAGGTATTGGCTCATGGTGCCAGGATCGCAGCCCTGGCTCCTGTTAAGCTGGAAGAGTAAAGGAACAGCAGGAAAATAATAGGCCGCCAGAGAGGACGTCGAGTCTATTACAACAACGGCTTGATCTAAGAAGGAAACCTATAGCTGTCCAGGCTTTCTCCCTGCGTAACGAGCTGAACAAAGAGAATGTGCTTTCATTTACTTAAACAAAGCCACGTCTCAGGATATAAAATGTATTCGATATATCTAAATCTCATACTTAATTTGGAGCAGTAGCCCAATGGTTAGAGCACTAGGCCGGAACCAGGGAAACCAGGTTTCAAATCGCACTGATGCTCTCTGCAGCCCTGGGCAAGTCACTTTACCCTCCATCGCCTCAGGTACAAACTTAAGGGTCCTTTTACTAAATCTTGCTAAGCGATTAATGCAGGTTTTAGCAGGAGGTAACAGCTCACAGTGATAACTACCAGCCACTAAAATGCATATTAATTGCCCATTACATGAAGGGTCCAGGAATGGGCGGGGTATGGGTGGAGCTTGAACATAGAACGCATACTGCAGTTAGCCACAGGGCTATGCAGCATATGCTTCCAATGTGGCAATTAGCGCAAGTTCACATAACGATACCTCTGTCAGTGACATCAGGTGCACCCATGCTAACTGCACCATAGTTAGGACATGCAATAACTGCCAGGAACATGCTAATGATGTCCCCGACAGTTCTTAACACAACACCCTAACGAGCTTTAGCAAAAGGGCCCCTCAGGTTGTAAGCCCTCAGGAGACATTGAAATATCTACTGTATCTGAATGTAACACCCCTTGCGCTACAACAGGAAAGGCATGCACTAAATCATAAAGAAACAAACAAAACATTCTGAACGATTAGTGACAAAGCAGCATAAAATGTAAGCAAGTAAATACAAGTTTAATGTTTTTTTGGGGCCTAGTTTACTAAAGCCTTTTTCCCATTCTGTGTCTATAGGAAAAGACCTGGACAAACTGAGAAAGAATTTTACTTCTCTAGTTGATGAAAATCTGTACAGCCACGACAATTACTGAAGTTTTCCAATGAAAAGGATTTTTTAAAAAAATTACTAGATTGGAGATATACAGGAAATATATGTATACCAAAAGGGGTGGTGGATGGACACTTGGACCAACTTCCCAGTGTTAGTGGTGGAGGCCAAAACAGCAAAGGAATTCAAGGGTGGCTCTTAAATGACCCTCCAAATCTGCACGCAGTTTCACCCAGAGTTTATTCCCGAAGGACGGCAGGTACGATTCCCTTTTATTGCCTTAATGGATCTTCTTCAGCCTTATGTTTCGCCTGGAGATCTCTCACTCTAAAGATTTAGTGCTATTATTGATTCCCTATATAAAAGTTGTATCCAGTTTGTAAGGTCTCAAGCTTTTTCCTATGTTGCTCCTTATCTATGGAATTCTCTTCCTTTGAATGTAAGACAAGCAAGAACGATGGAGGATGAGAGCAAGGAGAAAAGGGGAGAGGAAAGATAGGGCAAGAGAAAAAAGATGGAAGAGATTGATAGAGGAGAAGGCAAGAAGATGCAGAAGGAGAAGAGAAGGTGTGAGAAAAGGAGGCGGGAAAGAAAAGCGAAGGAAAGGAGAGAGAGAGGTGGGAGAAGACAATATGTGAGGTAGGATGAAAGGAGAAAGACAACACAAGAGAGAGAAAGGGTGGGAAGGCGAAGACAGAAACAAGAACAAAAAGGAGGTGATGGAAGGACACGATGAAAGTGGGATAGAGGAAAAAAGATGGAGTACAAGCCACAGACTCAGAGCACATCAATGTTCCACTGCCTCTGTAGAAACATAGAAACATGACGGCAGAAAAAGACCACATGGCCGATCTAGTCTGCCCTTCCACCTCAACTACAATAGTCCCCTTTTTACCTTAGGAGATACTCTGTGTGTGTTCCATGCTTTTTTGAATTCAGACACTGTCCTCGTCTCTACCACCTCCACTGGATGACTATTCCATGCACCTACCACTCTTTCTGTAAAGAAATATTTCCGCGTATTACTCCTGAGTAATATCTTATGTCCCCTCATAGCAGAGCTTACTTTCAATCGAAAGAGGCTCTCCTCCTGTGCATTTATGCTACGGAGGTATTTAAACATCTCTATCATATCTCCTCTATCCCACCTTTCCTGTAACATATATATATAAAGATCCTTTAAGTCTGTCCTCATATGCTTTATAACGAAGACCACTGACCATTTTAGTAGCCACCTTCTGCACTGCCTCCAGCCTATTTATATCCTTTTGAAGACGCGGTCTCCAGAATTGCACACAATGCTCCAAATGAGGTTGCACCAGAGACTTATACAGAGGCACTATCTCCTCCTTTTTTCTGCTGGCCATTCCTCTCCCTATGCACCCATGCATCAATCTGGCTTTCATCGTCACCTTTTCTGCCTATTTAGCTACTTTAAGATCGCCAGACACAATCACGTCCAGGTCCTGCTCTTCTTTTGTGAATATAAGTACTTCACCCCATACACTGTACCTCTCATTTGGAATTCTGCCTCATGACCCTGCATTTTTTAGCATTAAATCTCAGCTGCCAAATTCTAGACCATTCAAGCTTAGCTAGATACCTCCTCGTTATTATCTACTCCGTCCTAGGTGTCTGCTCTATTGCAGAGAGAGATTCAACATGGCCCCAACAGGTAGGAGAAGGGAGACCTTATTGTGCGGTCAAACAACTTGAGAATAAGTTTGCTGGGAGAGGGTGATGGCGCGAGAAAGACAGAAGAGAATAGTGTGGGTGAGGCAAAGAAAAGTGAGGTCCTGGAATCGTCCTTCCAATTGGCGTAATCCTGCAAATTATAGATGTTTGGGAATGCTTGTTACTTAAAGATTGGGAAACACTGGTTTAGTGGACTGGAGGCAAGTATCAGTGTTGTCACGGCTGCAATCATTTATTCTCTGTATTTGAGTTGCAAACCTAAAGCCTTAGAGAATAATCGTTGATGTTTTGCAAGAGATTAACTTCCAGTTCACACCTAGTGGCTAGAGAGTTATTTCTCTTTGGCAATTTTGTTTCTAAGGAAGTTTTGTCCTCCCTTCCTTGCCACAGTAAAGGGATAGAGTGTAAGGTGGCCCTGGCTCCTCTAAGGCTTTGTCCCTTGCGAGAAAGACCTGGTGGTAGTAGTATGTCCTTGGAAGTAAGTAATTCTGTTTTTTTGTGACTGGACATTGCTCTGAGGTTTTAGAACCTTTTCAGTCATCCTTGTGATCCTCTGCTCAAGAGACTTAGTTGCCCATCTGGGAAAAGATGAGAAAGGGTGGATACGTATCCAGCAACGTACTTGCATACAGCCAGGAGAAAAGTCACAAACTTGGTGCTTGCCTAATAGACAGCTAAGGAAGTGCCGACAAAGTATGAAACAGGAGGAGAGGAATGAATTACAGATGAAGATGAAGCACTGGATCCCAGGTAGAAGGAAATCCTTAACTAAATAGGAGGCAAAGTATCATTGTGCCCAGGCACCCAGTCCAAATACGTGGTTTAGAGGAAGGAATTTTATTCAATATCAATGGTTCTTTTCATTAAAGGCCTGAAACAGCCCGACACAGGCCGTGTTTCGAGTTCACTTTATCAGGGGATTTCAGGCATACTACATTTAAAAACACATTAAAAAACAAATAAAAACAAAGCGCCCATTACATAATTATACCATTGGTGTCTGTGTATGAAAATCCAATAAGTTAAAAAATTTAAAAAATTCCAACATGTATATGAAAATATCATATAAACATAAAATTAAATAAACTAAAACTATTAAAACAAACTCCATTTGTATACATTGATAATGATTAAATAATAACTAAGTAAATAACAATAAATATATAATTACATAAATAAATAAATAAAAATGACATTGAAAGGGTGAGTAACCATTATACCACTACCTCTATTGTAACGCAAAACTCAATGTAGTTGTTCTTGTGCTAAAAGAGAAGAGGAAAAACATTGCATAACAGGTTGATGAGCACCAAAAGTAGCAGAAGCAGGAGTGAGTACATCATAGACTGAACTAATCGGTCTTTATATACATTAAACTCTATCTCGATTACTATTATGGTTTGTCATACACCGCCCTGGTGGCCAGTGGTCGTAAGGGTAGGTGGGACACAAAAATTATTTTATTATGAGAGGAGGGTCTTTTAAGAGCCAGGTGTAACCTGGTCTTAGCAGTTCAGCTCCTAACTAAGAAAAATTGTGAATGCAGAGTAGAGGGTTAACAAGGCATTTATTTCCCTTTAAGCATAAGATTCAGCTGGGTTACAACCTAAAGAAAAAGTCCTTAACTTCAGGAATGAAATCAACTCAGGTTAACGGAAAAACTGTTATGCTTCACAGTTGTAACAATGCTTAGTTAAGCTTTCCAGAGTAAAGCAAATGTTTCAGCACTCTTCTTCCATTTAGCAAATGAATAACATTCTGAAGATAACGTATATCATTCACAGGTTTAACAGTGACTCTGCACTGCCTGAAATACACAAAGAACAGTCCATCTCTTCCTGAGATAAAAGGCTTGGCTCTACAAGTTCCACTTGCATCGGCTCAGAATTATCTCTGTCTGTATCAGTGGTTTCACTGGCTATAATTTCTGGCCAGACCCTAGTCCTGTTCTCTGGATGTTTAAAGAGTTCCTCTAGTGTTTGCCAATGAGCATGGCCTACCCTCGGGCGTTGGCTACTTGGCTTATGAGAGGTAGCTTTGCTTTCCTTTCTCACAGGTTTAGCATTACTTTCAAAAGGCTTTTTATAAAGTAAGGTTTTCTTCATAGAAACAGAGTCAGCATACCTTGGCTTCCAGCAGCATATAGAACTGGGATTTCCTCCTTCCCACAGTTCTTCAGGAACACAATCCCTGTGCCAGTCTCCTCTCTGAAAGCTTCTGTTACCTTTTGGTTTAGCCCCAGGTTCCTCTGGTACAAGCAGGCTTCTTTCTTTCACTCTGCTTTGCCTCCAAAGGTGATTGTTCCTTTGCCCTGCACTAGTTTCCCAAGTGCTTCTTTCTGCTTGGTCCTTGCTTGTGGTGCTTCTCTCTCGTAAACCTTCAGCTTTACCTCCAGCTCCACACCTGCAAGCACTGCTCTGCCCTCTCCAGTCTCCAGTCTTCTGTTTATAAAGCTCTCCTGTGTTTGAGCTTTCCAGGCTGACTGTCAGGTGCTCTCGATTAGCTAAATGTGTCCACTCAGGCTCTGTGAGTGCACGCCTGCTCCCTCTAGCTGTTCTGTGCGGATATTGCATCTTGTGCACATTTTTTTCCTCATGAAAAACAGCTTCTTCTCCTGCATTTTTGCTTTCATCAGCCCCTGCTGCATGACAGGTTATTATACTACCCTCCTTCTAAACTGATCTTTTGTGATCTAATCTAATAAATATTTGAGATATCATCTAAAAAATAATAAGAATACTCCGACCCTAAATTCTTATCTAAATATCTAATCTAACTAGTCCACTTGATCAAAATATAATCCAGCTAAAAAAAAAATAAAAAAAAAAGAGGAGGGGATATTGAAATTCTTGGTCATCACTCCTGCTTCTGCTACTTTTGGTGCATTTAGTTGCAGGTTTTTGTGGCTTATTGCTTATCGGCAGTAACATTTAAGAGAGTGATGTCTTAAAAATGTGATGCAGGGAACTGTATTTTGAGAGGGTGCAAAAGGGGGTTGCGTCCCTGGTGCCTATGTGGAATATACATTGACAATGCCCAGACCACATTCTCCATTGCTGCAGATAAAACTTTGCAGATTATGAATCCCACAGATCTAAAGATAATCTTCACTAATTTAAGTATCTAGCAGCTATAAAAATCTACTAAACATGTAACATTTATCTACTTTATTCCTTGCCAGCCAAATTCAGTATCGTCTATTAATCCTCCTAAGTGGAAAACAGTTCCCAGCCTTACCTTTTCAAGACCAGAGGCATGATGGCTCCACCTTGTGGCTCCAGGTGGAATTTCAGCTTTTTAACCATAGTACCGACTAGAGAAAACAACTTTCTCTTTTTTTTTTTCATCTGATTGAAGGAGCTAAACAAGTTTCCACTGATAATATCTGAGTGTCTATTCTATACTTTTGAATAAAAGACATATCCAAAACAATAAATTAAGAACAGATATATCAGTTTTACTCCAGCGCAGAGCTTACACCATGAGAATCAACTGAAATATATTAGAGCACTGATTGGGCCAAACCCAGTAAACCATGTAAATGGCTTAAATGGGGATATTCAATGGCACTTACATGGTTAATGCTATTGAATATCCCCTTCTAACTCCCCTACACACTCCGAAGCTATCCAGTGCATTGGGGGGTGTCGGGGGTGCTCCGTGGCAGAGACTGTCGCTAACCAGGCAGCATTGATATTGCTGCTGCCCAGTTGCCCAATGAGGCTTCTGGCGTGTGTGGTGATCCTCAGATATTCAATGTTGGGGCTTGCTTATGACCCCAGAATTGAATGTTAAGGGTTAAGGGTCAGTGGGCAGGGCTATGTGCCATAGGGGTGCATAGCCTGCCCAACTCAATAATTGGGCCCTTTTTTTTTTAGGGAGCCGACATATATGCTATAAAGGTCATTTTAGAAGCTCTGTTCATGATTTGGACATCTTAAAATGGGCAAATCATAGAAACATCCCCAGAGCCATTTTAGGAAGCCTAAAGATACATGTGCAGGGGCAATCTATGGCCTGGGGATGTGGCAGGGGTGGGTTGGTAAAGATACACATACACACACAATTTCAGACCAGCACAGCACGTCTGAAATCACCATTGGCGATGTCTATGGCCAGACTTGTTCTAGGACACAAACAGAATTAGTAAAGATGCTCATTTCAGCAACGTAACAGTATGATGTCTTAGTGCTAGTTCAGCTGTTTTCAGCTGTAAATTACCTTGCCTCTCTCAACTAACTGGGCTTTTTGTGTTACCCCCTCCCCCCCCCCCCCAGCTGAGGGTCCAGGACAAGGTACCTTGTAACTGCCCTCTTTAATAGGACTTATCTCCCTCCCTCCCTCCCCAGCACCCACCCACCCCTGGGGTAATTGTAGCTTTATAGGTACTTGCACATCTTAGAGGAAAGGGGCTGCTCTCAGGTTGCAGCTCATTATCCAGATCAGTCACACACGGAGGACCTGCAATTAATTAATTAAGCTTTAGGTACACAAGGTGTATTAGGGGTATTAGATACACTTTTATTGGTATAAGCATCTACACCAATCCTTATTATATACAGAATTTAAAAGATCTAAGCACAAGCTTTAAACTAAGATGCAGACAGAAGTCCAGCAACGAGATGGGGGTTCTCCGGTCTTTTGCATTGAGTGTCACATGTATGATTTTCTCCCAGTTGGTGAGAGATCTTACGTATGCACGAAGTGCAAAGAACTCTTTGCTCTCAGGGAACAAGTCCGTTCTCTAGAGGCTAGAGTAGCAGACCTGGAAGACATAAGAAAGACAGAGAAGTGCATGGACGTGACCTTCAGGGATATAGTCCTGAAGTCCCACCTCCAGTCTGGCAGCATCCCTGTTGCCATGGAGGAGAGAGGTCACGTGACAGGAGAGCATCACCCTGGTGTGGCAGGAAGTGATCCTGTAACTAGGACCTGTCCTCCAGGTGATGCAGAACCCTCTCGCACCGAGGGCGTTTCTCCAGGGCCAGGTGCCCATGAGGGGAGGGTCAGGACAGCTGTTATAGTCGGTGATTCAATCATTAGGAATGTAGATAGTTGGGTGGCTGGTGGACGTGAGGATCGCCTGGTAACATGCCTGCCTGGTGCGAAGGTAGCGGACCTCACGCACCGCCTAGATAGGATCGCAGATAGTGCTGGGGAGGAGTCTGCTGTCTTGGTACATGTTGGTACCAATGACATAGGAAAATGTGGTAGGGAAGTTCTGGAGGCTAAATTTAGGCTTTTAGGTAGGAAGTTGAAATCCAGAACTTCCAGGATAGCGTTCTCCGAAATGCTTCCTGTTCCACGTGCAGGACCCAAAAGACAGGCAGAGCTCCGGAGTCTCAATGCGTGGATGAGACAATGGTGCAAGGATGAGGGTTTTGGATTTGTTAGGAACTGGGGGAACATTCTGGGGAAAGGGGGGGCTCTTCCGAAGGGATGGGCTTCACCTTAATCAGGATGGGACCAGACTGCTGGCATTAACCTTTAAAAAGAGATAGAGAAGCTTTTAAACTAGAAAATAGGGAAAGCCGACAGTCACCCAGGAGCGCATGGTTCGGACAAAGGTATCCTTGAAGGATACTACCAAAAGCAGTGAGGTTCCAAAAGGGGTATAGTAGCCCAAATGCCGTTGAGTAAGGAGCAGACAGAGCATAAAGATTCCAAATTACCCCTGCCTACCAATAGCCAGATTAATATGAAAAAAATACAGTCTCTAAAATGCTTGTATGCCAATGCTAGAAGTCTAAACAATAAGATGGGAGAGTTAGAATATATAGCACTAAATGAGAGGTTAGATATGATTGCACTCTCAGAGACATGGTGGAAGGAGGATAACCAGTGGGACACTGTGATACCTGGATACAAACTATATCGTAATGATAGAGCTGATCAAATTGGTGGAGGGGTTGCGCTCTATGTTAGAGCGGGCATTGAGTCAGAAAGGATTAAAGTTTTGCAGGGAACAAAATTTGCTGTAGAATCTCTATGGATTGAAATCCCATTTATGAAGGGGAAGGCGATGGCAGTGGGAGTATACTATCGACCGCCTGGCCAGAATGAACAAATGGATGATGAAATGCTCAAAGAAATCAAGGAAGCTAACAAAAGTCACAACAGAGTAGTAATAATGGGTGATTTCAATTACTCCGGTATCGACTGGGTCAGTGTCACGGCAGGACAAGCTAAAGAGATAAAGTTTCTAGATGGAATAAATGACTGCTTCTTGGAGCAGCTGGTTCATGAACCGACCAGAGGGGAAGCCATACTGGACCTAATCCTTAGTGGAACGCCAGATCTGGTGCAAGAAATAAGGGTGTTGGGACCACTTGGCAATAGTGATCATAGTATGATCATGTTTGATTTAATTAGTGGAGGACAGATAGTAAAGGAATCCACAGTATTATCTTTTAACTTTCAAAAGGGAGACTATGATAGAATGAGGAATATAGTTAGGAAAAAACTAAAAGGAGCGGTTCCAAAGGTTAAAGACTTACAGCAAGCTTGGGTGTTATTTAAAAATACTATCCTCGAAGCCCAGACCAGCTGTATTCCACGCATTAAGAAGAGTGGAAGAAAGTCCAAAAAACTGCCAGCGTGGTTTAAAGGTGAGGTCAGAGAGGCTGTTGCTGCCAAAAAGCAACCTTCAGGAAATGGAAAAAAAGAGCCAAATGATGAAAACTGGAAACATCACAAGCACTGGCAAGTTAAATGCAAAGCATTGATAAGGCGGGCAAAGCGGGAATTTGAGAAGAAACTTGCTACGGAAGCAAAAACACGAAATAAAGACTTTTCAAGTACATTCGTAGCAAAAGGCCTGTGAGAGAGTCAATTGGACCGTTAGATGATAGAGGGGTAAAAGGGGCAGTAAGAGGAGACAAGGATATAGCAGAGAGACTGAATGAATTCTTTGCTTCGGTCTTTACTGAGGAAGATGTAGGGATGTTACCCATGACTGAAGTGGTACTTAAAGGAGATACTGCAGAGGAATTGAGAGAAATATCACTACACCGGGAAGATATATTACAACTATTTGATAAACTGAATAGTAGCAAATCACCTGGACCGGATGGTATACATCCCAGAGTGTTGAAAGAACTGAAATATGAGATCGCGGACCTGCTATTGGTAATCTGTGAACTTTCATTAAAATCATCTGTAATACCTGAAGATTGGAGGGTCGCCAACGTAACACCAATTTTTAAAAAAGGTTCCAGGGGTGACCCGGGAAATTACAGACCGGTGAGCCTGACATCAGTACCGGGGAAAATGGTAGAAACCATCATAAAGAACAAAATTACACAACATGTAGATAGTCATGGCCTAATGGGAGACAGCCAACATGGCTTTAGACAAGGAAGATCTTGTCTTACTAATCTGATATGTTTCTTTGAAGGTGTGCATAAACAGGTAGACAAAGGTGAGTCGGTTGATATAGTGTATCTGGACTTCCAGAAAGCTTTTGACAAGGTCCCCCATCAGAGACTTTTGGCAAAACTAAAAAGTCATGGGATAGGAGGCAGTGTACTATTGTGGATCGGGAACTGGTTAAAAGATAGAAAGCAGAGGGTAGGGCTAAATGGCCAATATTCCCAATGGAAAAAGTGAATAGTGGAGTACCCCAGGGATCTGTACTGGGTCCGCTACTTTTTGACATATTCATAGATGACCTGGAAAAGGGAATAACTAGTCAGGTTATCAAATTTGCAGATGACACAAAACTGTTTAAAGTTGTTAAAACCCAAGAGGATTGTGGAAAGCTGCAGGAGGATCTGGATAAATTGGAAGACTGGGCATCCAAATGGCAGATGAAATTTAATGTGGACAAATGCAAAGTTATGCACCTAGGAAAGAACAACCCACACTATAGTTACACGATGCAAGGCTCCACATTAGAAACCACCACCCAGGAAAAGGACTTAGGAGTCATCGTGGATAACATGTTAAAACCCTCCGCCCAGTGTGCAGCGGCGGCCAAGAAAGCAAATAGAATGCTAGGTATCATAAAGAAAGGGATGGAGAATAAAACAAAGGATATTATAATGCCTCTGTATCGCTCCATGGTACGACCGCACCTTGAATATTGTGTGCAATTCTGGTCACCGTATCTTAAAAAGGACATAGCGTTATTAGAAAAAGTACAGAGAAGAGCCACCAAATTGGTGAAGGGGATGGAAGGCTACTCCTATGAAGAGAGGCTAAAAAGGTTAGGGCTCTTTAACCTGGAAAAGAGACGGCTGAGAGGAGATATGATAGAGGTCTATAAATTAATGAATGGAGTGGAACGGATAAACGTGGATCAATTGTTTACGCTAGCAGAATATAGAAAGACTAGGGGACATGTAATGAAACTACAGGGTAAACTATTTAAGACAAATAAGAGAAAATATTTTTTCACTCAACGTGTAATCAAACTCTGGAATCTGTTACCGGAGGATGTAGTAAGGGCTGTTAGTATAGCTGGGTTTAAAAAAGGTTTGGACAAGTTCCTGGAGGAAAGGTCCATAAACCACTATTAAAAAGGGACCCAGGATATCAATGCTTGACCCAGTACAAGCATTGTGGAACCTGTGGTCTTTTGGGGATATTGCTAGGTGTGTAGGACCTAGATTGGCCACTGTTGGAAACAGGATACTGGGCTTGATGGACCTCGGTCTGACCCAGTATGGCATGTCTTATGTTCTTATGTTCTTAAATGACCATTCACACCTATGATACATTTCACTCCTTCAAAGGTACCCTCCGCCTCCAGCATTTCTCCAGGCTCCCATGCTGCAGCACGTTTTGTTTGCAAAATGGCAGGAGAGATCCATGGATTCATTCTGTGATAGGTCAACGTGCAAATCAATGTCTCATATTCTGTCGACATGTATATACGAGACATTCAGGTTTCTAAAATTCAGAGACTTCCTGCACGTGGCTAGCTAATCATTTTGTGCAACCCCATTTTTGCTATTATGCAGCGGGCACGTATATTTTCGGCTTGAGAAAGGCCAATTTTACAAGGCGCTTACACGTGACCACCTTCATAGTTGCCCCTCCCGCTGTATATTGGCTGTTTTGACTTGGACATCCTTTCTAAAATGTGCCTTCACATAAATAAATCTCACAATTAAGTTGCTACAATGTTCATAGCATGGTGCTGAAATTAGCTGATATCAGCTATTACCCATTAAGACCCTATTATCAAGATAATGGTTTGCTCAGAAAAGAATATGATACACAAATAGTTGCTGGGTGATTCGCAAAAATAGCACAGCTTACAGAGGCTGTTCAAGGGAAAATAATAATTACCGCACACAGAACACCACCACAAAGGAAGCATCGGGGCAGCAGAAACGAATGTATCTGATTGTGCAGAAAAATGAACCTGTCAAATGATGGTGCATCAGAAACCCCCACACCATGCAAAGCCGCAGAGTTTGATGAACTGTATTTATGATATTTCTTTAAAAAATGATCTATGCTGACCATGCAAAAGGCTGTCTGACAAAGCCAGGTTATCCGGGGCACAAAGAGGGAGCTCCAAGATTTTTGCGAGAAGCAAAGAGACCCTAGTGAGGGCTGTGAACATGAGGTGCCCAGCCCTAACCAGGAACTTTTCTATTTGCAGGCAGCAATCCCAGCTCTGTAGGAAACACTTCTGACATCCTACAGCTGCTTATCCTGCAGACAGAGTAGTCACTCAAAAGCAGATTTAATGAGGCTGCAAAATGAATATTAAGGAAGAGGTCAAATTTCAGCAGGACGTCCGAAGAATAATTTAAGATGTCTAATTTTCGAAGTATTCCTATATTCAGCAAGACCAAATGTATAACTAGAATTTATACTTATATGTGGCAGATCTGACTAAGAGTATCCGTGGCCCTGAGCCTCAGTGTTATACATATTGCTTATACATTTGTCTCGGATGACCCAAGTCATACCATATTTTGACATGTTCGAGCCAAATGCATAAGCTAAACATATCAGAGCTAAACATCAGCTCTTATGCACAGAATTTATACAAATTTTTAATCCACTTTACTATGGTGATAAGGCGGTATATCAAAGTAAACAATTTGCTGCCACACCCCTTGGGATCCCCCAACTCTGCCCTTCCCGCTCTATATATAGCATTATATGTATTGCAGAATATTCATACTCATATTCCACTATGTGCGTAATGCTGCGGGATAGTTGTTAGAGAAGCACAGACGTTCAGGACAGGTGCTTTTTAAATATTGACTGGGTAATTTTCAAGCTGAGCATAAATGCAAAATGGTTAAAAAAAGAGACATAGAATGGAAAGACCTTGTCTGTTCAGTTTAGTTTATTCAAACACTTGATATACAGGTTCCTCTGTATTTTGATCAAAAAGCAGTATAAGTGGCAACATGAACAGCAGATAAATCAGTGACGTCTAAGGCATATTACTACATAGCATGCTATATTTTGATTCACAAATAGGGTTCTGTTGCATAATACGGAACACGGTACTGTCTCCAAGAACTTACAAATAGACAAATTAAGGAAAATTAATCCCAGGGGAGGAGGAAGGAAAAAGGTAGGATCCAGGGTTTTCCTCAATAGCTGTAGCACATGCCAGATAGTTAATGGTATGTTTAGCTACTGAGGACTAGATTTACTAAAATGCGCTGTTGCTTTAGGGCATTCTAATGTAAATCTGCTGTTCATTACCGAAGGATGTAGTAAAAGCTGTTAATGTAGCTGAGTTTAAAAAAGGTATGGACAAGTTTCTGGAGGAAAGGTCCATAAACCATTATTAAAGAGGACCTGGGAAATCCACTGCTTACCCCAGGATGAGTACTGTAGAACCTGTGCATCTCTTTGGGAATCTGCCAGGTACTTGTGGCCTGGATTGGCCACTGTTGGAAACAGGATACTAGGCTTGATGGTCTGACCCAGTAAGGCATTTCTTAAGTTTTTATGTTATTATCCACAGGGACACCATGAATTGACATCAACTCGACAGCACTTAGCAACAACAACAGAACTGTTAACACATGCTATTAGTGAGTAGGGCTCATTGCATAAAATGAGACCTGCGGTAAATCAGGCATATTAAATCATGTTAATGCCCAGCAGCATGGTCGTACCTTTTAGTAAATCTAGCTCTGAGTGTCTGTACAGGAGGGATTCCTTTCTGTTTTCAATACAAACTGTATCCTTCCAAAAAGTTGCCTCTTGAACTTTCACAGAAGAATTAAGCCAACTGTCGTCACCAAAGCATAGAACGTAAGTATTGACCCAGGTAAAGGTTTGGAAAAGCACTCTTCTGAAGCAAGGTGTAGGTAATGCTACACAATGAACAACATGGCATCGCTAAAAAGAGAATTAAGGAGATAGTGCTGTCAATTAAATTTGATGTGATCATGAAATTGCAATCCAGTCTTGGTTTCATATATGCTAAGAACAACAAAGAGTAGACTGCACTGGGTTTAGACACAGAAGACTGGGACTAATTGTCAGCCAAAGGCAACAATGGCAGAGCAGACGTCTGAGAAGTAGGGAAGCCAGTATTTAAATCCTGCTGATGCTCCTTGTGACCTTGGCAAGTCATTTTACCCTCTGTTGTCTCAGGTAAAACTTAGGACAAATTTACTAAGCTACATTAACATGCATCAATGCATTTTAAGGTATGATAAATAATATAAATTCCATTAGTCTCAATGGGGCCTACTCGCATTAACACGTGTTTAATGTGAATTAATACATGCAAAAACATTAATGCAGCTTAGTTAATTAGGTGGTTAAATTGTAATCCATCGAGGTGGTTAAATTGTAATCCATCTGAATGTATCTGCCATTGAGTTACCAATGAAAGGCACTAAGCTAAATTTAAATAAATAATAAATGACAAAACATAAGAATTACAATACTGGGTCAGACAAAAGGTCCCACAAGCCCCTTATCCTTTTTCCAACAGTGGCCAGTCTAGGTCACAAGTACCTGGCATAATCCCAAAACTGGCCAGATTCCACGCTACTTATCCCCTGGTCTACCTTAATAATGGTTTATGGACTTTCCCCCCAAGAATTTGTCCAAACCTTTTTTAAATCCAGCTAAGCAATTACTACATCCTCCATCAACAAGCTCAAAGGTTAACTGCGTAGGCAGTGTTTCCACAAAGCAGTTTCAAGCTATGCAGGAATCCTCCATTGCTGTTCCTGCCTGTCCCTTGCGATTCAAAGCATGATTGCATTGCCCCATCCCTCCCTACCTGCAGGAATACCAGCGGAAGACTCCCACGGGGCTCAAAGCTGCTTAGCATGATTGCATTGCCCCATCCCTACCTACCTGCAGGAATACCAGCAGAAGACTCCCACGGGGCTCAAAGCTGCTTAGCATGATTGCATTGCCCCATCCCTACCTACCTGCAAGAATACCAGCGGAAGACTCCCACGTGGCTCAAAACTGCTTAGCGAGAACGTTGGCATTGAGAGAAAACATATTTTCTCTTATTTGTTGGTAAAACTGAACAATACCAAGACGTTCCACACTGGAAAAAAGCAATCTGGAGAGAGGATTTAGCTGTACAAATGTAAAGGGAATGGATAAATTAGAGATTGGTCAGGTGCTAATCTATAAAAGAAATGTAGAATTAGAGGCTTGCGGGAGAAAGACAAAATAAAACTGCAATATATATTATAGAAGGAAGTCATGGATAAATTGATGCAGCCCCTACCACAGTAACGTCTTCCTGAGACAGAGGGTTTTTTATTTAGTTGGTCTTAGTGAGAAGGACCGGCCCTGGAGTTAGTTCAAGGTGTTGGCATCCTAGGCAAATCTTAAGCCTTATGCCCCCGGGGCTGTCAGAATCTATTTTTTTAGCTTTGAATGCCTTTCTCTTTGCTGCCCCCAGAAGCTGCCACTTTAGGAGACCATCTAGTTTTCCTGATGGTTGGACTGGCCCTGGATCTCGGTCTCCACTATATTCTGTCTGTTGTCGGGGCAACTCCCTTCTATGTTGTAGTCAAACAGCAGCTCTGGCAAAGTCAACACCAATAATCTGTTATTTTTATGAGATCCAAGCCATCTTGTTTTATTCACATAGATGTTGTCTTTGCCCTTGCCTTCGAACTCCCGACTCCCTCTGTGTGACCTTACCCTCTTCGCCCTCCTCTTCCCCTTCTCTTCCCTAACGTCTCGTCGCATGAGTCTGCCTGGTTTGCTTTCCTATCAATTATTGTAACTTCTTTTCCTATTCCCCAATTAATGGTTTCTATTTTGAATTATGTGAACCGCTTTGATGTCTGTTTGTTTAGCGGTATACAGAGGCGTAGCGTGGGGGGTGCAGGGGGGGCCGGCCGCACCGGGCGCAACATGGGGGGGGCGCGCTCGCACTCGCAGCTCTCTGCAGTGCTGGCTGTGCGAATCGGTCCGAAGGCACAGTAGACGCTGCAATCGGCCAGTCGCTCAAACCACACCTAAAACAAAAGCAGGGTAATCCCTTTGAGGGGAATGCAGATTGCTGGCCCCCAATGAAGCCGTTTGGTGAAACAAGGACCTTGTTGGGCAAACTGCTTACAAGAATTTATGAGGGACAATAGCGCCATTGAAAGTTAAGTGTGGAATACTTCTGTGATAGAAGTTAGTAACTAAAGTGCTGATGCTTATCGGTGTGGCTTGAGCCACTGATATATTATTTAAGTTAGTAATTATTGAATCATATTTAGGGCTAGAGGAGCTAAGCTTAACTACTCAGCAGTTTGAAATTTGGTCATAAAGTATTGATAATAATAATACTAATAATAAATATAATATAATATCTATATCTATATATATATATATATATATATATATATATATATATGTGTGGTTGTTGTTGTTAAGTGCCGTCGAGTCGGAGTCGACTCATGGCGACCCTCTGGATAGCTATCCTAAATTGTGTATAATAATAGTCATAAAGTATTGGTCATAAAGTATTGATAATAATAATACTAATAATATATATAATATAATATAATATATGATATAATTATAATATAATAATAATAATAGTCATGAAGTATTGGTCATAAAGTATTGATTGGTCTTTATCTGCCGTCATTTACTATGTTACTATGTTATGTTACTATGTTACTATGATACAGAGGAGTTTTTAGGATCCTTGATAGTGTTTGAGACCTTTCCCCTGCCATCAGGTAAGTAACAGGGTGCGGGCAGGGTCCCGGAGCCCGCTCGTAACCGGGTGCCCGGCCTGGTGCAGGAACCTGCACGCGCGTTTGGGGAGGAAGGCGAGGCGTGTCAGGGTAGGCACGCTGCGCGCATCATTTAAAGTGATTGACTCCGCTCGAGGTTGAGCTGAGCGGAGCCAATCAGTGCCGCGGGAGCTGCATGTGCTCCGGCGTTTGCAGCGTGGCCGGAGCACATGCGATCGGGCGCCCAGGAGGCAGAATCGTTGCTGGGGAGTGTCGTTGGCAGCAGAGGGAGCAGGTCTGGGCCGGAGGCATTGATCGGGCCCGGTGTGTCCTTGGATCGCTTGGAGATCAGCGTGCCGGCTGTGGAGTGATTTGCAGGTGAGTAGGTTTATGGCCACGGTGTTAAAAAAAAGGAAGGCAGGGCAAGGACGCCGGGGTTGTAGGGCTCGTTAATATATGAAATAAAGTAATACAAAAAAAATAAATAAATAATAAGGCAAAAAACAACGTAGAATATAACTGGTATTTGGTTCCTCAGTCTAGCGGGAGGGGGTAATATCAGGGGTTTGGGGGGCAGCCCAATTATGGTGGGTAAGCACACTGGGGGGGGGCAGGGGGCTAATGGGGTTGCTGTGGTTAGGCAGGGAAGGGGGCAAAGGGGGAGGGGGTCCGTCAGGGGAGAGAGATCCCGACAGCGGAGTATGGAGAGAGGGATGTTTAGTTTTTGTTCTTGATATTTTTTGTCGTTTACGATGGTTGTGAGACGACATATAATAGCATGGCCCATGCTAGGTTACTACATTTCTAGATTTGTATTCATAGACCTGCTGAAAATGTGGAGAATGTGTAATGCATGTTCGCACTCAATAAAGTGTTTGAAAATAAACTTGTATTTAGATGCATTTTACTTTAATTACATCAGTATTTTCATAACAAACAATACATGTGCTTAGGGGGTAAGGGTTTCTTTAACTAATCTAGTGGAAGAGACTCGAGTGCTAAAATCCACGGGTTAGGGGGCGCAAATTACTTGCCTTGCCCCGGGTGCTGACAACTCACGCTACGCCACTGGCGGTATATAAAGCTAATAAACATAAACATAAACATAGCAGAAGGATTGGTAAATGTTGACTCTACAGTGCATTTAACCTTCAAAACCATCTTGCCTTAATGGCATTTCTCCACTGCTCTCTTTCATAAATCCAAGATCCACAGTACTCACATCTTTAGTAGTTTTTGCAGAGTCTTCCATAGCAGAGATGTTAGACAAAATAGATTTCCTGGCCCACCTAGGAGCTTAATACTACTCTACCAGGGAGAAGGCTTTTACTGGGTAAGCTCATTGCTAACAGGCATCATAAATATCGAACATACATAGTACTTCCACTACTCTTGAGATACCTTAAAATTCTGACACCTCTAACTGGGGCATAGAAACATGATGACAGAAAAAGACCACATGGCCTATCTAGTCTGTCCTTCCATAACAACAACTACAACAGTCCACCTTTTACCTTTAGAGATCCTCTGTGTTGGTCCCATACTTTTTTGAATTCAGTAACTGTCCTCATCTCTACCACCTCCACTGGGAGACTATTCCATGGATCCACTACTCTTTCTGTAAAGAAATATTTCCGCATATCACTCCTGAATCTATCTCCCTTCACCCTCATCCATGTCCCCTCGTAGCAGAACTTGCTTTCAATTGAAAGAGGCTCTCTCCCTGAACATTTATGCCACGGAGGTATTTAAACATCTCAATCATATCACCTCTATCCCGCCTTTCCTCTAAGGTGTACATATTAAGATCCTTAAGTCTGTCCTCATATGCTTTATAATGAAGCCCATTAATCATTTTAGTAGCCACCCTCTGCACCGACTCCATCCTGTTCACATCCTTTTGAAGGTGCGGTCTCCAGAATTGCACACCATACTCCAAATGAGGTCGCACCAAAGACTTATACAGAGGCATTATCACCTCCTTTTTTCTGCTAGCCATTCCTCTCCGTATGCACCCAAGCATCCTTCTAGCTTTTGCCGTCGCCTTTTCTACCTGTTTAGCTACTTTAAGATCATCAGACACAACCACGCCTAGGTCCCGCTCTTCTTTAGTGGACAAAAGTACTTCACCTCCTATACTGTATTGCTCCCTTGGATTGCTGCAGCCCAAATGCATGACCTTACATTTTTTAACATTAAATCCCAACTGCCAAATTCTAGACCATTCTTCAAGCTTAGCTAGATCCCTCCTCATGTTATCTACACCTTCCTGGGTGTCTACTCTATTGCAGATTTTGGTATCATCTGCAAAGAGGCAAACCTTACCCGACAGCCCCTCCGCTATATCACTAACAAAGATGTTAAAAAGAATCGGACCAAGGACAGATCCCTGGGGCACACCACTGGTAACATCCTTCTCCTCAGAGTGAGCTCCATTTACTTGTACTCTTTGTCGCCTCCCACCCAACCAATTTCTAACCCAAACAGTAACTTTAGGGTCCAGCCCTAGGGTGCTCAGTTTGTTTATAAGTCACCTGTGAGGAACAGTGTCAAAGGCTTTACTGAAATCTAAATACACCACATCTAGAGCTCTCCCTCGGTCCAACTCCCTGGTCACCCAGTCAAAGAAATCAATCAGATTTGTCTGACAAGACCTGCCTCTGGTGAATCCATGCTGCCTCAGATCCTGTAATCCGCTGGACTCCATAAACCTCACTATTTTCTCTTTCAGCAGCGTTTCCAATAATTTACTCACCACCGAAGTTAAACTAACCGGCCTGTAGTTTTCAACCACATCCTTACTTCCGCTTTTGTGTAAAGGCACCACATGAGCCTCTCTCCAGTCCTTTGGCACCACTCCCGACTCCAACGAGGCATTGAAAAGGTCAGTCAGTGGAGTTGCTAGAACGTCCCCAAGTTCCCTCAGTATTCTAGGGTGTATCCCATCTGGTCCCATCGCTTTGTCTACTTTAAGTTGAGCTAGTTTCTCACGAACACAGTCTTCTGAAAATTGTTCAAGATGTCCCTCACTTCTGTTCTTACTTGTGGGTGTTTTCTGAGGTCCTGCTCCTGGTTCTTCATCTGTGAACACAGAACAAAAATATTTGTTAAGCAATTCCGCTTTATCCTTATCAGCTTCTACATATTCCCCCCCTGCACCCTTGAGTCTGACAATACCACTTTTGCCCTTCCTCTTCTCACTAATATATCTGAAAAATGTCTTATTCCCCCATTTTATTGCATTGGCTATTTCCTCCTCCTTTTGAATCTTTGCCTTCTTGACTACTTTGCTAGCTTCTCTAAGTTTTCCAAATACAGATACCTGTCTTCCTCTCTCTGTGATCTCTTGTATTTCATGAAGGCCTCCCTCTTTTTCTTCACTTTTTCAGCTACTTCCTTCGAAAACCATTGCGGTCTCCTGTTCCTTTTGCCTTTATTTACCATTTTAACAAAAAGGTTGGTTGCCCTTAAAATACCCCCTTTCAGTTTTGCCCACTGTTTTTCTACATCCCCCAGCTGTTCCCATCCCACTAACGACTCCCTGAGGTATTGGCCCATCTTCGCAAAGTTAGTCTTCCTAAAGTCTAAGATCCTCACCTTGGAATGGATTCTAACAGCCCTAGTCCTAATACTGAACCACACCATCTGGTGATCACTGGATGCAAAATGATCTCCCACTACAACATCAGAAACACTTTCACCATTGGTAAGCACCAAGTCCAGTATGGCCCCTTCACGTGTGGGGTCTGTTACCAATTGCCTGAATAGTTCTCCCTGTAGAGAATCCAGGATCTCCTTACTTCTAGATGATACTGCAGCAGGAATGTGCCAATCAACATCTGGCATATTGAAATCTCCTATCAGTAGCACTTCCCCTTTCCTAGCAATGCTGCGTATGTCTTCAATTAACTCTCTGTCCACCTCTTCCTCTTGTGAGGGAGGTCTGTATATCACACCAATGCAAATAGATTTCTCTTTCCCTCTTTCTAGTTTAACCCACAATGCCTCTTCTCTCCCTTTTAAGCTCTGTAATTCCAAAGCTTTAATAGTAGGTTTTACATATATTTTATTTATTTATTTATTTATTTGCATTTCTTATATACCGCACTATTATAATCAGTGCAGTTTACATTTAAACAAAATATACAACAATGTAACAGGTTACACTGAGTTTACAATCAACAGGGAATACAACCTGGAAGAACAAGGGGATGAACTATGTACAGAGCTATGTAATTAAAAATTTAAAGATCATACAAGGGACAAGGTTGGCATTGTAATGTGTAAAGCGGATAAGTAAAAGGAGTGTCGAGCTAACCATTTTCTAGAAGGGGTTGTGTTAGATGTGGGTTTTGGTGATGATGTCTATTATGTTGAGATTGACTGGTGGGAATGGAATTGGGGTAATATTTTAGGAACAAATGATGTTTGATAGCCTTTCTAAATGCCAAGATATTTGTAATGAAAAGAAAAAACCCCCAATTGTGTGAACAAAATAAAGTACTATCACAAAAAAGTTCACCATAAATACCCCCAAAAAGACTTTTTTATTTCATTTTTGTCGAAGCTGACTGTAGGAGAGGTGGTATGGGTTTAACCACTCACGCCAAGCAGTAAGCTGCCTTTTATTCAAAGATGGTTCTTCACCACTAAAATTGATATATTATATTTATATTTTTTAACTTATTTGATTTAAAACACTCCACCGGAGAGAAAAGTTGCTCAAGAAGAATTCCCTTTACACGACGCGCGCGTTTCGAGTATCCAACTCTGTATCAAGTGCTTAGTTGTAAAAGCAAAAATGGCAACATTGTTGAAAAAACGCCGTCTTCTGCGGCCACGGTAGAGGCAATTACCTATAGGCTGAAAACTGCTGCTTTTAAAGAAGAACCAACCAATAGAACAGGAAACACCCATTGCAAAGGGAGTCCCTTATCCAATTGGTGGAAAGGAAAAATGACAAATGACATGTCCAATCGAAACTGATCCATCAAATGACACTCAACCAATCGATCTCACGATTGAGGCCAGCTGGTTCCATTGAATTCAAAAGAAATATCCATCTCTGTTCTAACCATTGCAGATTTTTTTCGCGGTCTCCCCTCCTGGGATTTTCCGGTATATGATCTATTACTGTCCATTGAAGATCTTTGTTCTCGACTTTCAGCTAGAGGTTATCCAGATTTAATAATACGACGCGCATACCAATGCGCTTTGCATATCCATCGGGATTGGTTACTGGACCCGCAATATACAAACACAGCATCTTCTCAGGAGACATTTATTACTGGTGTGTTACCTTTTACGGATCGGAGCTCTGCGGTCATGAAAATTCTACAAACCCACTGGCCTATTTTGCGCCTCCACACATGTTTCCAACAACCTCTAAGAGTGGCATATGCTCGGGGTTCATCGTTGGGTGATCGTTTAGTGAAATCTGCCTTGCCATCTGACCGCATTGAATACCGATCGGTGAAGACCGGACACACTCCTTGTAATGCATGTGGATATTGTGCTACAACCTGGACGGGAATATCCTGGTCCCATCCAGTTACTTTACATATGTATCACCGTCGCTGGGATACCTCATGCACATCTACACATGTGGTGTATCTAATATGCTGTCCATGTCGGTTATTATATATAGGTAGAACAATTCGTCCCATTAAAAAACGTCTAATGGAGCATGCATCGCGGTTACGACAACGGATTGAAACCGCTCCGATGGTGCAACATTGTGTTGCTTTGCAACATGTTTTTGAAGATCTTCAATGGACAGTAATAGATCATATACCGGAAAATCCCAGGAGGGGAGACCGCGAAAAAAATCTGCAATGGTTAGAACAGAGATGGATATTTCTTTTGAATTCAATGGAACCAGCTGGCCTCAATCGTGAGATCGATTGGTTGAGTGTCATTTGATGGATCAGTTTCGATTGGACATGTCATTTGTCATTTTTCCTTTCCACCAATTGGATAAGGGACTCCCTTTGCAGTGGGTGTTTCCTGTTCTATTGGTTGGTTCTTCTTTAAAAGCAGCAGTTATTCAGCCTATAGGTAATTGCCTCTACCGTGGCCGCAGAAGACGGCGTTTTTTCAACAATGTTGCCATTTTTGCTTTTACAACTAAGCACTGGATACAGAGTTGGATGCTCGAACGCGCGCGTCGTGTAAAGGGAATTCTTCTTGAGCAACTTTTCTCTCCGGTGGAGTGTTTTAAATCAGATAAGTTAAAAAATATAAATATAATATATCAATTTTAGTGGTGAAGAACCATCTTTGAATAAAAGGCAGCTTACTGCTTGGCGTGAGTGGTTAAACCCATACCACCTCTCCTACAGTCAGCTTCGACAAAAATGAAATAAAAAAGTCTTTTTGGGGGTATTTATGGTGAACTTTTTTGTGATAGAAGATATTTGTAATGGCACGAATTTCTGGGGGGAGAGCATTCCAAGCTCCTGGAACGAAAAGTGAGAAGGCTCTACTGGATGTTGTCCTTGAACATTTCGTGAGTGTTTTTGGCACCTGAAGTTTGTTCAGACATGATGAGCGTCTATTTCTGTTGTAGGGTATAGGTTGGATGAGCTTGGTGAGCGGAGTGGGGGGCTGATTTTTCGATGCCTTAAAGGTTAGGACAATGGCTTTATATAGGATTCTAGCATGTAGAGGTAGCCAGTGCAGGCTCATCAGTACTGGAGTTATGTGGTCTGACTTAGATGTTCCAGTGAGTATTCTTGCTGCTAAGTTCATGGCTAGCCTGAGCGGGTTTAGAGTTGCTTGTGGGAGCCCAAGGAGGTGCCACTCCTCCTCCCCTTCTTCCTACCCTGTCCTTTCTGAATAAAGTATAGCCAGGTATAGTTACATCCCAGTCATGGTTTTCTGTGAACCATGTTTCTGTAACTGCCACTAAATCCAAGTCAGCCACTCCCACCAAAGCTTCAACTTCAGGGATCTTATTTCCCATGCTACGGGCATTAATACACACTGCTTTCCATATGTTACCCCTGTTACCCATTTCCATAAAGGTATTTGATGTATCACCTACCTGGGGGCTTTCACTTACCTGGGGGCTTTCACTTACCTGGGCATGCTCAGTACACACCTGACTGGAGGAGTAGTTTACTCATGAGAGCAGCAGGCTGGGAAACAGAGAACAAACCACAAACCAATAGGCCATAGGATGAACTACTAATGCAAAAACATTACTACTCCCATGTGCTCAGAATATTTAATACAATATGATAGTGTTCAGTGAGTATGTCACAAAAAGGAGGAAAAGACCTCAGAATTTTACTAGGGAAAATATCTAGGTATTTGTTATTAGCACTGGTCTAAAAAAATTCCTTAAAATCTCAAATTGCCTACAGTGCATTCAAATTATATTACAACTTGTCCAAATACTACTTTTTTGGAAAAATATGTATCTTAATAATGAAGAACTTATTCTTATGGTACCCATTCATGTACCCAGTAAATGCACAGTCCAGAAGCTGGACATGACACATTTCGCCAAAAGCTTCCAAGGCTTTCCAACTCAAAATATCCAAACCAAACACAAAATCAGATATAATTACTTCAAACATTCTTAAATACTCACTAGTCATTTTTCTCTATACTAAACCCAGGGTGAGCAACACTGTCACCAATCGCCTCAAGTGGTTAATTTGCTATGAGAGTGTGACGAATTTGAGTTTGCCAACTTCGTCTCTAACAATAAAATGTAACAAATCCTGTTCTTGACAGTGTAGCCTGATGTGTAGAATCAACCAATGAGAGCGCACAATTGTAATCACATGACCACACACTCATTCTACTCCACCCTCTGGCTGACTTATGGATGCAATGTTAGCAGCCGATACTCCCCTCCTCATTGCACAGTTTGAGCCAGCCTGGGCCAAGGCATGAGTGGATATGGTTGCTCCTGTGCTATTTTCACATTTTTCCTTGCCTCAGTCACTTACAGAAATTGTTCTTTTGTTATTACAGTATAATTATTTTTTTCATTTTCACCCTAAAGATGGATAAGAGGATTATTAAAATTCTCAGAAGAATGATTTACACATGTTTTCAATAAACTTGTTTAGTCTTTCATTTTTTATTTATCAACCTAATTTCTTTGTTTCTGTATGGTGTCACAAATTTTACTTTTCATTCATTGCAGCTGTGGCTACAAGACAATAAAGGTTGCGCATCCATGTATTTAACCCAAATATTTTATTCTTAGATGATAGAGCCACTTCCTCCTTCCTAATGCTTATACAGGATTTGAATCTATGTATGAACCTAAAAAAAAATTTCAAAACACAAAACTAATCAAATCTCGTGCTTAATCACTTTCTTTCAACCATACTGTCACATGCTTTCATTCATAAACTGATAAATTCTTCATCTTGACTTTATCTCAGTCTATCTATTCATGTTAATATGATCATTGTGACTTCCTCAATCCACATCGTTCACACCCGTTATCCATAAGGTCACCACTGCAGCAGTTGTGACAAACGTTTTAAGGTATACTGATGAGATTGATGGTATATTTATGGATAATGCAGCCTCAGCTCTTGGGGAGTCCAGTATCTCATAGGATCCAAGCAACTAGCCACAAGTCCTTTTCTCATCTGGTTGTCTTATGGGTGCTAGGCTGTATTATTGGCAGAAATCCAAACAACATTTATAGGTATCCTTGACACTATAGGCAGGCAGGCATGAATAGTTGTACAGTCTTACATTCCCAATACTCCATCTGCATAACTATCTGGCCCTCTTTGATGATGAGCTAGACGGCCAATAAAAGTAAAAGGCCATGTTAGAGGAGGGAAACGCTCTGTGCAGGCAGATTTGAAACCTCAACAGGGCACTCATCCTCAATGGTGGCAAGAGGAGAGATTAGTGTTTGCAGTCCCATATGCAATCACTAAAGGGTAGTCCATATCCCAGGTGCTCTTGTTATGCCTTTGACTCTCCTGGTCTTTCCATGAACCCATCGCTCTTTTACTGCTCTCACTAATGGTGATCTGTCCATGACCTGCTCTCTCCTATTCTTATGAGGCATGCTCTTCCACATGCCGATGTCTCATCCTCCTCTCAATTGGTTGCAAATTTGAGGGCACCACTTTCTTACACCGGCTCATGCATGCCAGACCTTCTTCTTCCAAGCAAATGCTGCATATTTACTATCTTAATGCACCTGCATGGGAATGGCAGCCATCTTATGCAAATTTGATGTGAAAAAGTATAAATGTCACAATACTGAAAAGAAAATGGAGAGATTGCCAGTGGCAGGGCCTTACCTTGGCTTAAGGATTATATTTTGCTCTTTCAAAGCCATATATGCACACACAGACATGCCACTTTCACACAAGGTCCTTCCTTGAGGGACAGAAAGCACAGTTACTTACCTGTAACAGGTGATCTCTGGGAACAGCAGGAATAAGTCTTCACATATGGGTACGTCGGTACCGACGGAGTCTGCGCGGGAACGCTCCCCAGCGTCCAATTAGAACGCTTTTGGAAGCATCCCACCACGCCTGCGTGCTGCCTTCCCGCCTTTCCCAACTGCCTCTTCTCAGTTAAGTTTTAAAGCTGAGACAAAGAGAGAGAGAGAGGGGAAAGATAGAGATAGAGAAATACAACTCCTAGGGGAGGTGGGTGGGTTGTGAAGACTTATTCCTGCTGTTCCCAGAGATCACCTGTTACAGGTAAGTAACTGTGCTATCTCCAGGAACAAGCAGGAATGAGTCTTCACATATGGGGACTCCCAAGCTAAGATGCCTGGAGGAGTCCCAGCATGCTGCGAATCTGAAAAAAGGCCATGCTATTCGAGAGAACCTCAGGCATCCTGGGGATGGAGGGTAGGAGATGGAAGAAAAAGATGTGCTATGGACAGCTGGACCAAACAGGACGCCTAGATAGGAGACCCTGTGAGAATAATATCCAGTAGTAAATATTGAACTGCAATATACCCATATGGACCTCACCTGGTGGTATTGAAAATAGTTTATGGAGGTTCATATGGATCTGCTAATATGAACCAGCAGAATATTCTCAAGGAGTACCTCAATGTAGAGCAGAGGTAAATAAACTGTGCAAAAGACAGGTTGAGGTCTGAACCCTTAGGGCGAGAAAAACCCCAGGGGGAACTGTGGTAGTTCAATGAGGCAGGACTTTTGCGGGAAAACGCGGAAGTCCGTATTAGATAAGCCTGAAGCTCTTTTGACCTTAAAGAGACATAGTTCTTATAGGAGAAGAGGGGCTTTGAAGATCCCTATATCCGATAGCAAAGGACAGAAGTATGAGGCATTGTAGCCTCCTATTTTCTGAAGATTTAGAATGTCCTTCCTAATTGAAGTCACTTAGGAAAAAAGATGGTACATAGAGGGCTTCAGATGTACCTAAACTGAAGGTCATGGTGGAAAACCCTTTAACTACCACAGGGAAGTGGTAGTTTATGTAGAACCCTAAACATGATGTAGCAGCATTGAAAAGGATAGTGACTATCTGTCGGGGTCGTATAGGAAATATATATATATATATATATATATATATATGAACCTAGGCAGACAGATGGAAAAATGTATATAGATACATATCCACCTACTATCATATATTGCAATATATATTGTCAGACGCTTGCTACCCTTGTCCTTATTAGGCGGTCGCCTAGGGCATGTGGTGCAAGCTGCCTTTGTAAAGAAAACTCTGTAGCCGTGTTTAAGGCAAAATTATAATGAGGATTTATTCCCTTTCCTGTGTGGATTTCTGTTTTTCTCATACAGCAACAAAGGATTAAAGAAACTGTTTCTTCACAGCAAAATAACCAAAAATACACCTTCTTTCAAAAACAGGTATAACAATGCTCTTGCTTCTTGATTAACATAAAGAGGTAATCTCATCTGATATACAGAGCGTGCATTCCATAGGGCTATAATCAACGTCCTGACTAGTGCTCTCCCATTGCATCTGCTCAGTGTCTAAACTTGTAAGTGGGTAACACTTTCCACAGCTTCTATTTACAGAACTCTCCTGAGAGGTAGCAGCTCTTGGGGCCAGGAACCGTTCTGTATAAGGGAAGTCCTGGGGACCTGGACTGGAGCCTATCTCTCTGAGGCTTCCCCCTTCTTTCCACCAAGGGTTTTCCTTCCAGCAATTAGCCTTTGCTTTTCTAGCCGAGCCCACCTCTTGCCCTCTGGAGAAATTAGTGTACTTAGCTTTGTTTCTTGGATAACCAGCTTCCACTCCTTCCTCTCTCAACCAGGCACCTTTACTTGGGCTGTAGCCTGCCTTGCCATGAGAGTTCCTCTCAGCACTTGTCTGGTCTGGGCTGTGGTAAGCTTCAGGAAAGGCTTCCTTTGCTGTTCCTTACTACAGGGACACACCCAATGCTTCCTGATCCCAGCAAGCTCTCCTGTTTGTGACCTACACCCTCCAGCTGCTTACTCACTCTCCTTGGGACGATGCCCCCTCTGGCTTGGGAGACCTGTGCACGAGCACCTCCATTCACTGCTCCTCCCTTGCCTTCCAATGCACCTCCCAATGCATCTTCCAATGCACCTCCCCCTACTGGGATTTCCCAGCCACTTTTATCCTCCTGGCTCCTGCACGTTGTACGTGCTTCCTGGCCCAGGTGGACGTAATTAGTTTCCTGGCTTCCTACTGCGTCACAGCCAGTGTAGGGAAAGCTTGTTCTGCTACTTTCTGGAACCTTACAACCTGAATATGCTTTCTGGCATTCTTCTGCGTCACACCCAGTGCAGGGAAAGCTTGTTCCACCATTCTCTGGCTTCTCATAACCTGAACCTGCTTTCTGCCCTTGTGACTGCAAGGTAAGCTCTTCCTTTTTTCCTGTACCCAGGGGTTCTGTGCTGGCCACTGTATCACAATATATAGATAGATAGGTAAATACATATATATCTATTTATATGACTATATAGATATATATATGGGTACAGACATGCATATATCTATATACATGTATACTGTCATGCAGCAGGAGCTGATGGAAGCAAAGATGCAAGAAAAGAAGCTGTTTTTCATAATATAAAAGATGTCCACGGGATGCAATTTCCACACAGAGCAGCTAGAGGGAGCAGGCGTGCACTCACAGAGGCTGACTGGACACACCTAGCTAATCAACACCACCTGACAAGCAGCCCAGAAAGCTCAAACACAGGAGAGCTTTATAAGCAAGAGGCTGGAGACTGGAAAGGGTGTGGAGGTAGAGGTGGACCGGAGAGAAGCACCAGGAGCAAAGCCGTGCGAGAGAAATGCACCACGAGCAAGGGCCAAGAAGAAGGAAGCACCAGGAGCATTGAGCTAAGCCCTAGGAGTGAATGGGAAAGCAATGCTGAGCAAAGGAACAGTCACTTTGGGAAGCAGAGCAGGGCTGAAGGAAGAAGCCAGAAGTTAGGCTTGGAAAGAGGCCTGCGCTTACTGGAGGAACCAGTGACCAGACTGAAAGGTAACAAGAGCTTTCAGGGAAAAGACTGGCACGAGGATTGTATCCCAGGAGAACTACTGGAAGGAGAAACTTCCTGTTCTACATGCTGTGGGAAGCCAAGGTATACTGACTCTGTTTTTAAGAGAAAAAGCTCATCTCATAAGGGCCCTTTTAAAAGCAATGCTCGTTTTACAAGAAAGGAAAGTAAACCTACTTTGTATAACCCAGATGGTAAAAACACAAAGGTAGGCCACGCTCACTGGCGAACCTTAGAAGAACTCTACAAACACCCAGAGAATAGGAGTAGCGACTGGCCAGTTCCAATAGCCAGAGAGACCCCATATACAGAAAGGGATAACTCTGACTCAGAGCCGATGCAAGTGGAATTTGTGGAGCCTAGTCTTTTGTCTCAAGAGGAGATGGACTGTTCTCTATGTGTTACAAGCAGTATAGAATCACTGCTAGACTTGTAAATAATATATGCTGTCTCCAGAGTGTTACTTGTATGCTAAAAGGAAGAAGAGTGTTGAAGCGGTTGAGTTACTCTAGGAAGCCTTAATTAATCCTTGTTACAACTGTGAAGCATAACAGTTTTTCTTTACCATGAGTTTGTTTCATTCCTGAAGTAAAGGACATTTTCCTCTATTTTGTGACCCACCTGAACTGTTTGCATAAAGGGAAATAAAAGCCTATGTTATCCCTCTACTCTGCATTCACAATTTACTTCTTAATAGGAGCTGAACTACTAAGACCAGGCTGCACCTGGCTCTTAAAGGAACCTCCTCTCATATAAAAATATCTTTGTGTCCAACCTACCCCTATGACCACTGGCCACCAGGGGCGGTACGCAACAATATTATATATATATATACCCATGTCCCCACATAGGGATATGTGGGGAGAGAAAGATTCATCTAATAACAAGAAAGGAAATACCTGCTTGAGGAGATGTTTAGAGAATCCATTCTCCTTGGTTGTGGGTGGGAGAGCTAAGGGAGTGCTCTCACTGACAAGGAGAAGTCTAGAGTGTTCTAAGAACTCTAGCCCTTGAATAACCAGGAATGGAGGATGTTTTTAATCCGCTGACAGTAAGTCTGGATCCTTCCATAACTCCAGCATGGCAGCTGGAGAAGAAGATGCAATGAAATGAGATACCATATTTACCCTTCTAAGAGGGCAAAATGAGTATGATGCATTCTTGCCCTCAATATGAATTACCCCATGAAGAATTGAGGGTGGAAGGAAATACAAGACAAGGACTGGCTGTTACTAAAAGAAAACCATCCCTGGTGAAGGGGTCCACTGGGGATGTGGACCAACCCAGGGGATTGGATAATTCTTTAGGTCTTCACTTAATTAAAGGCCTATGTCCTTTATTGAAGAAGGAGACTTTAATGGAAATGGTAAGGGTAGGGAAGAACCCAGTAAAGCCCTTCCTAACCATCTGGAATTATTTGCTCTCTAGCCAGGGCCCATAGTGCAGAGCTGCTCTGTAGAGATGCAGAGAGCATGTTGCAGGTTGGTTAGAAGAAAACACTGGCTGGTTAAGAGCCAGTATGTAACCTGAACTACTCCGCCAAAGCCCAAGGATTGGGGAAGGCTAAGGATAGAAGGTATGCTGATGTGTCTGCAATACGAAAACCAGAAAAGGTTCTTAGTCTGTCTGGGACAGTACTAAGGCCAGAAAGATTGATATTGGAGATCAAGCCCTGGTTGCTTGGTCAGCAAGTTAGTGGTCTAACCACTAAGAGCCCCTGCAATCTAACTATTGTTAGGGCAGCAGAACAAATCTTAGGTCCCAAGATTGGACAAGACCTACAGACATAAGTAGGAGTGGTAAAACTCCATCATTGTCTGAGAAGCTGCCACAAAAACAAGAATGCAAGGGGGAGACAACTCTGAAAAGAAACTCAGGGGCTTAGGGATAAGCCTTCAGTTAAGTGGTATCACTCTTACAGACCAAAATGAGGGACAGAATTGAAAAAGACTTACGATGGAGTAAATCTCTGAAAAGAATAGTATGAGACATGCTGATACACGAGAAACTGTCAAAGGTAAATGCATAGACGACCTTATTGATAGTTGTTACTCCTCTATCTACTTAGAAGGAAGAGGAGTAACTTTACTACCTGTAAAGCATAATCATGCTAAGAAGCTCTATGAGCTAAAAGTCAGGATGTCTCTTTAATGTAAAATTTAGGATGGAACCGATGTAAATGCTTGTAATGAGAAGAAGCAAACTAAAGGTTCTAAACCTCAAAACAGGAAGAAGGATTCAGTAAAGAGTCTATCAGCAACCCTGCGGCTGCTGGGTTTGCTGAAGCGGTTGAGGTTGTGGTTTCTTTAGCCTGGTGTGATGTTTCCCTTGTTTGGAAACAGCTGTATGATGGGTAGAGAAAGGATAAAACTTTTTCCCCTTGGGGGAATAAAGTTTGGTAGAAGATTTCCTACCAGCTGGGATAGAGGAAGGTGTAGACAATCCTTTGAAAGCAACAGTGCCAGTGGTTAACTGAGCAACTTGGCGTAAAGTCTCTTTGTTAAAGATATTCTCCCCAGTACAAAGAGTATTTCCCAGCCTTTCTTGTACCCATTTATCCAAGTCAGACGCTTGGAGCCAGGCCATGCGTCATGCCCCTATGGCTATAGCAGAAGTTCTGCTAACAGACTCAAAACAGTCCAGGGTAGCACGAGTAAGAAACCTAGAGATATTTTGAACATGACTAACCAGTAAAGAGTAGTCTGCTCTTTTGTGATCTTGAAGAAAAGGAGTCAAAAACAGCAAACTGCTTGTGACCTCTTCAAGAGATAGTCCCATATAGAAAATATATGAGAGAATTCTTCTTGAAAACATGGATGCCTGGAAGCTTTTACGTCCAAAGGCATCTAAAGTTCTAGACTCATGACCTGGCAGATAAGAAGAGTGCCTTTTAGCACTTTTAACACACCTCATTGCTGATTCCACAACAAGAGAATGATGTGGAAGCTGAGTCTTTTGAAAACCTGGAGAAGGGGGCACCTTGTACAGAGAGTCAGTGGCCCTTGAAGGTGGGGATACCTTTAAAGGAGTTTCCCACATTCTAAGTAAAAGATCCTGTAAGGTTTGATGCAAAGGAAGCATGATGACCTCCTTTGGATTCTCAGGGATATGCAGAAATTCTGAATCCCCTGGTGCAGGATCTTGATCAGGTATAGAAATGGCAAGTAACCTTGCCATATCAAGCAGGAATGCTTGAAAAGAAATTTCCCCAGAAGGGGATCCTCTATCATGAGGAGTAAAGGTTAGATCTGTTGAAGATCTAGTCTTGGCACTAATGGACTGATCCATTGGAGTACCAGACCCAAAAAGGTGGCACATCGAGTTATCCTGAAAGGATAGTCGGCGGTACCGCTCGAGGCCGGTACCACGACGAATCGGTGGAAAACTATCCATGCCAGGGATGGACTCCAAACTCAGTACTGAAGGAAGCGAGCTTGTGGAAGTAAGCATGGAAGGCACCGGTACCGATGCGAACGTAGAAAACGGTACCAGCAGTGGTATCGCAGCCGGTACTGACACCGGAAGATCAGTCTGGGGCAACTCTAACGGTACCAAAGGTACCGAGAGCGGTAGACTTTGATCTCCGGAACAATGTCTTCGGCACCGTCCGAGGTCGATACCGAGGTGAGTCGGTACCCAGTTGTCCAGGCTAGAGATCTATTCTAGACTCAGCATCGAAAGCAGCGAATCCACCGAAACAGACCTGGAGGGTACCGACATGGATGCCAGAATCGGTACCAGGATCGATACCGATGCTGGAAGATCGGTCTGTAGCGGCTCTAGCAGCACCGAAGATACCGAGAGCGCTAGACTGCGATCATCGGTGTGGAGAGTTTCATCCAACACCATTGCCGATGCCGGGGTACCGTGGACATCTGCGGAGTTTGGATAGGGCTGTGGGGGATTCCTCGCTATTTATGGGGGACCCCTTAGCTCAGCAATAAAGATTATATATTGTGATATAGTACTGTTAAGGGGGTGCAATTATTTCACGATATTTTAATAGCGGGTAGAAGCCGCAATACTGGTTAAAAGGGAAGTTACGCTTCAAGAGGGAGCTATCTCTCACGGCAAAAACTTCCGACAAAAAATATTGTGGTGATTAGAATTTTGGTTTAAGTCACTATTTATTCACTCGAAGTAGGTAGTAAGAGGATGCTGGGGAACCGGCACCGCTCCCAGCGGATACCACCACCGAGCATGGCTTAGGTATGTTCGCAGAGGTAAAAACCCCGGGAACAACCTGAAACCCCGTTAATGCTTTGGAGGCCGAAGACTCCCGCCGTGGTTAAAGTCAAAATGTCCTCGGGGCAAGGCCAGAGCCATCTCAATGTTGAACATGAGATCTACCACCCGAGGACTGGCTAGTCTTTACAGACTTTTGTTGGGTTACCTGATCCTGTGAAAAAGAAGTTGTAGCTGGTACCCTCAGGTCTGACGGGAACCGTGTATCGAGTTGAGCTTGATGCTGAAGACTTCTTCTGGAAAAAGCACTGCAGGAGGGACACTCCAGCGGATAGTGGTCAGGACCCAAACATGGAAGGCACCAGTTATGGGTGTCTAAAACTAACTTGGTACCGCCACAGTTGAAACATGTTTTAGGGATAGTGGCTGGCGTTTCCATGAAGGAAAGTGGAGAGGCCTAGTAGGCCGAAAACCGTCAGGCACTAAACAGGGAAAAAATTCCCTACCAAAGAGAGAATTTTTTAGGAGAAAGAAAAAGAAAACACCGGCGGTACCGGTGCGTCAAGGGAAGGCAGACGCAACCACAAGAAAAAACAAAAATAAAGGAAGAATTTTCTGCGGTGACAGGAGTACGTCCTGCCGGCTCTGCGGAAAAACGAAAACTGAGGAGAGGCAGTTGGGAAAGGCGGGAAGGTAGCACGCAGGCATGGTGGGATGCTCCCAAAAGTGTTCTAATTGGATGCTGGGGAGCGTTCCCACGCAGACTCCATCGGTACGAACATACCCATATGTGAAGACTCATTCCTGCTTGTTCCTGGAGATACTTCTTTAAGGCCTCCCACTGGATAAGCATACAAGTCAGTGGTTTGGCAGGTCCTAATATCAGAGGTAGCTTTACTGACAGTTATAGAAAAGAGCATATGGACGGTAATTTTAAAAGAGGGTGTCTACTTAAAGTGGGGTTTAAGGTGTCTATTTTACAAAGATAAATAGGCACCTACGATTTTTATAAAATACTAGAATAAGTGGTTTACCTGTATTTATACCTGCTCCTGAGCAGGCATAAATATCTAGTCATGTTTATACTGGTTTACCCCTACTATCTTCTAATGACACATAAGCACCTATGGGTCTTTAGAAAATAGGCTTTAAATAGGCACCTACTTGTCCTCCTAATCTAGGCAACCTGTTATAAAATTACCTTCTGAAAGTGTACAGTTCTATCATGAAAATCCTTAAGCAGATTATAGATATCTAAGTTGAACTACACTACTGTGATCTACTTTCAGAGTGAACGGCTCTGAAATAAAGGTTGGCTACTGGGGTTATTTCTCCCCTCTTTTGAGGTTTTATTTATTTATTTATTTATTTAACAGTTTTTATATACCATCTTTCTACAAATCAAGACGGTTTACATGGAACGTAACTGACAGTATTGTACAACTGTTTACATAGAACAAGGTAACAGGCTACATAGGTAACGTAAGAACTAGGGAACTAATGAGCTAATAAACTATTTACAATAAATTATTTACAATAATATGGATCATTTGTTTACATAAGAAGTAACTGTGGGTCACTAGTATAATTGGAGGGAAAGTGAAGAGGGTAGGAGAAGGGGGGAGGAACTAGGGTGTGTGATGCAGCAGACCAGCAGGGCATAGAAGAAAATGTTTTAAACTTGAAAAAAGACGTGTACAAGCTGCAGTATTTGCAGGAGCCTGATAGGGGGAGCAAGAGGGACCTCTGGAAGACCGAGGATCCACGCCCTACAGGGTGTAACCTGAAACCAGTCAGCCTCCAATCCAGGAAGACAGGAACTCCTTTTAAAGGAAGTCAGGAAGACTGGAAGGAGAACAGGAGGAGCAGGGAGAACAGGAGGAGCAGGAGGAGAAGTAGGAGCAGTGAGAGCTCTGGAAGAAGTGCTGTGCCGAGCAGAAGTGACTGGAAAGGCAGAAGTAGCCTTAAAGCCAGAAGCAGCAGAGAAGGCCGCAGAGAAGCTGCAGAACCTTCAGAAGCCGAAGGAGCGGCAGGAGCTGCAGAAGCTACAGACACTGCTGGAGTGCAGGAAAGAGGTACAAGCCAAAGGAACCTGAATGGACAGAGACTACAGAACGGTCCAAGAGATTCAGGTACGCAAAAGCTGCATTGTGATTGCTGTGGGCAGAACCCAAGCCGTATTGCTGGAGCCAGGCAGAATCTCCCTAGGAGTAGGCCACAAGCCTCGTCCTCAGGAAAGAAGCAAGAGTTACAAGGGAAACCATATTGTATTGGAAACAGCCAATGGAAAGGGAAAGAGACAGAAGCTCCCTGTACATGTCCCACTGCTCAAAAGAAAAGGTATGAAAAGTTTTTATTGAATAAGAAACTTTTAAGTAAGCCAGGTTTGCAGGAAGTGCATATAAACCCTGGGAAGAAAGAGAGAGATTCACACTGTAGAAATGCTCATGTCCGACGCCCCACGCTAAACTCCAAACACTGGGAGGTCATACAGCATTTGGGTGAGAAACCTAACTATAGCTGGCCGGGAACTGTTGACTTTGTCTCAGATACTTTGCTGGAGGAACCGATGCAAGTGGAAGAGGTAGAATCCCTTTCAGAGGAAGACATGGATTGCAGCTATTGCATCACGGGAAGCGTAGAATGCTTGTGTAACCAGTGAGCACTAAAACTGGTGTAAATAGGAATGCCTGCTTTTGTAACCTTTCTGTGAAAAGAACAGTTTTTGTTTTGAATCTGAGTTGTGATTTTTATAACCTGATGTAAGGAGATTTCTGTTGGTGTTGGAAGCCGATCCTTTGAACCTTTGTGCAAACCAGGGGAAATAAAGCCTTATTTTTCCCTACACTCGATGACCTTTTGTTCTCTGGGTATCTTTGGTAATACAGGATGCTACCGAGGCTATACAACCTTGGGCCCTAGAAAGAGAAACATACCAAACCCAACTTTACTTTTATTTATGTCCGACCTGCCTTGGCCACCCTTAACCACCAGGGCGGCGTTGTGACAGGTGGTAGGGAAAAGTGTTCGAGGAAGAGGTGGGTTTTTAATCTCTTTCGGAATTCTGCATGGCTCACACAGTTACGTAGGTCATGGGGAAGGGTATTCCATAGGGATGGGGCGTAGAGAGAGAAGGCCCTGTTACTAGTAGATTGTTTAAAGTGTAATTTGGATGTAGGAATGGTTAGAAGGTTTTTGGTTGAGGAGCGACGTGTTCTTGTGGTGTTAGGGAAGGCAAGGAGTGGGGAAAGGCATGGAGCTGATTCTTTTGAGATGATCTTATGAATAAGGGTGAGCACTTTAAATTTGGATCGGAGTTGGATTGAGAGCCAGTGTAAGTCATAGAGGACAGAAGTAATATGGGATCGTCTAGGGTTGTTAGTTATTAATCGTGCCAGTGTATTCTGGGCAAGTTGGAGAGGTTGGATGGTGGTCTTAGAGAGGCCATGATAGATAAGGTTAACTGGGATAGTATGCATGTCCTTAGTGTCTGGTCCTGGATGCTGGTACCCCTCAGCCAGTTCCAAAAGCTCTTTCCCAGGTCTCAGATTCACACCTCCATTTTCCTCAGGCATGAGAAGGATGGAAAAGATCAAATATTCACTTCCATATCATCCTGCTAGACCAGTGCTGATAAGTAGGTTGTGTTCCCCTACCAGCAGATTGGTGGAGACAAAGAACCAATGAAAAACTCAGGTTTCAATGACATCATTCTCATGCCTCTATCCGCCTCAGCCACCAGAGGTCTCTTCAATATTTCTTTGTCTCCAGCAGATGGTGGATGGATTTTCTCCTCTCTGAAGAAAATTCGGAAGATTGAGAGGAAAAGATTGATTAAACGCTTGTAAACAACCACCTTGAGGGTGACTCTCTCACTTGAGCGTGATATAGCAGGCTCCACAAGACTGCAGTCTTTTCAGTAGCCATAGGAGGAGGGGAAAATTGGTTCAGCTCCACGCGCTTATCATGATAAGAGCCTGTTGAGCAGCTAGAAATTGAAAGGATTTGGAAGGATCTGGAAAAGTGCAGCAGTCTCACACAACCTCAACACCCTCCTTCCTCCACCTCCCCTGCTCTCTCATAAAAATTACAGAAGGCTCTCAGAGGGATCTGCCTTAAACACAGTGCTGCAAAGCCAGTGTAATAGTATCAAGAGAGTAGAGATGAGCCTGGCATGGATCCTCTGCCTGGGGCTTTCAGAGGTTGAGTATCAAGGCTTGATCTTATCATTGTCCTTGTTGGGGGCTCCTGATTCCGCCTGTGTGGGACGTAATTCGTGGTAGACCGCTGGCAACCGTTGGTGCAATGTGGGGGTTTCCTGCCATTTTCTGTATGTGCTAGTAGTTTTTTCTCCTACTGTGTGCCTGGAGGTCATGCAGTCTGTTCGCAAGTTCTACGCAAGTGGCTCCAATGTACATTAGCACCCTAGTGACTGTAATGCTTGTTCAATAAAATCACAGTTAATGCTTTAATGCTCACCGCAGTAAAAGCACAGTTAGCACAAGCCTTTAGGATGCTGCAGTTTAGTGTGTGCTGTTGTGATACCTGCCTTTACTCTATGTTTTCTTCCAGGAATCATTGTTTGGCCTTTGGCAAGTGTGGTGCTTCATCTCAGACTTCTGGACTCTGCTCTTCTAGCATGGCAGCTCCTGAGTTGTCCCTGGAGGGACTGACCTCCTCTATATGCTGGGGGATGCAATTAATCCAGCCTTGTGTGCCTAAGGGCAAGAGGTGGCGGATGGCATTGTGGGTAAGGATAACCAGCTGGCCATAGATTCCGATGACCGTGTTGCATGCCACTCCCTGACCTCTAGGGGATCAATGGCAATTATGTCCCCTGGTGTAGGGGGGCTCATTTCCACAGGGAGCGCTTCCAGAGTTCAGGTTGTCCTCCCTGGAATTCCTTTCCTTTTTACAACAGGCCTGGTAATTCTGGCATGGAAATTCAGACCCTGCGGTCTCTGGGTACCTCTGAGCGCAGTCTCGTGAGGAGCAGGCTACTACCACTAATAATAATAATCATTTGTATAGCACTATGAGTGGAAGCCCTGTTCGATTACCTATGGCTAAAAGCCCCTGGCAAAGGGTGCCCCCTGGAGATGGGGATTAGCCGAGATCTGTCTGAGAGTTAGACTGTGGCTTGGATTGAGATGTGTGAGGTGGATGAAGAAGTACTCTTGCCTTCAGAGGATTGTGAGGAGGCCGATGCTATCTGCTTATTCCAGAAGGAGGAACTGGAGGTGTTTGACTCCCAGCATCTTAATCATCTGCAGCTTGGCGGATGCTCTAGACATGGAGCAGGAACTGAAGATGTGTCCACTCCTGCAAGGGGTGCAGAAATCCACTGCGGTCTTCCTGTTCCCGGAGGTGCTCAAGGGCCTGTTCCCCTGACTCCCCACCTAAGGGTGTATAAGATGTACACTCTCCCGGAGAAAGAGTGCATTGTGTGGTTTAATATTTCCAAGGTGGATGCGCAGGTCATGGCAGTTACCAATTGGACACACCATTCCTGTGGAAGATGGATTGGCCTTAAAGTATACTCTGGATCAAAAGGTGGATTTGTGCTGAAGATCCAGTTTGCTGAAGCGGCTGCTATTCTTCAGTTGTGATAAGTGCAGGCCTGACATCTCCAGTAGATTCAGTCTCTTTCACTGGATGATTCTACCCCTCTTTTGGAGTCTTCTACAGCCTTCCTATTCTGATGCCATGTACGGCCTGGTATCTCTACTGGCCAGCGATTATGCCCTGTCAATGGAGACACAGCATTGGCTTGGCTCTGGCACAGGGCAGCAAATTCATCTTTCAAAGTCCAGTTACCCATCTGGCCTTAGAGGGACACTTTTCTTGGGTCCGATTTGGAGAAACTGATGAAGGACCTGGGTGAGACAACATTTTACTACCTTCCAGAAGACAGGACCAAGGGTCCTGTGGAGAGGGTAGGAGCCCCTTTTCCATCACTCTCTGCCTGATCCTTGTAGGCACACTGGTTAGACACCCGGGGGTCTTGAGACTCCCATTGCTGCTGGCCTGGAAAGCCTATCTTCCCCTCTGTTTATGAACTTCGGGCTTGTTCTCAGTTTTTCCAAGGAGCACTTGGACCCAGGGACCCAGTCCCATCCAGAGAAGGACTCTCCCAGGCTGCACAATGACAGTTTAGGGGCCCATTCCTGGTTCCTCTGGTTGGGGGCAGGCTTCACCTCTTCCTTCAGGAATGGGCCTGGGTCACCAAGGATCGTTGGGCGCTAGTCCCCATTCAGTATGGTTATGTCCTAGAATGCAAAAGCTGATCCTGGCCACTTTGGTAGTGTCCCCTTGTGGGGCTGTGAACAGCAGGGTCTCTGTGCAGATCTTCTTTGACAAGTTGCCTCTCCTGAAGGCAGTGGTGCCAGTTACACTGGATGATCAGGGGAAGGGCAGGTATTCCATCTGTTTCATGGTGCTGACATAAAAGAAATATTCCAGCCCATTCTGGACCTCAAGTGTGTCAACAAGTGCTTGCACATCTGCGCTTCTGGATGGAAACTTTGTGATCCATGATTCAAGCAGGGTGCTGAGAGGAGTTCCTGACATCTTTGAATTTGGCCGAGGCATATTTTCATATCCCAATCCAGGGTATCAGCAAAGTATCTGTGTTTTGCTATGCTTGGCTCTCACCTTCAGTTCACCGCTCTCCCATTCAGACTCTCCACTGCCCCAAGGGCATTCTCTAAGGTTAATGGTGGTGGTGGCTGCAGCACTACGGCACCAAGGAATTTATGTCACCCATATCTGGACTACTAGCTCATACAAGTCCATTCTCTTTCAGAGGCATCTCAAGTAGCTCCCCAAGTGGTGTTCTTTCTGATAAGCCTCGGCTGGGTGATCACTTGGGGAAAAAAAAGTTGTTGCATTCCCAGTCCCTGGGAGCACGATTCGATACTCAGGTGTACAGTGGCTTAGTGCCAAAAAAAAAAAAAGTCAAAGGCTGTTGGATTGCCTAACACTGTTCTCTTCACAGCAAGCTCCCGAAGTCTGGAATTATCTTCAACTCTTTGGATTGATGGCAGCAACAATCAAGATGATGCCATGGGTGCATGCTCTTTTGTTGCCATTCCAATGGTCCTTGCTGACTCAGTGGTCCTGAATTCACAGCAGTTCAAGCTCAGGCTCCCACTCCCAACATTGATGATGGCCAGCCTGCAGTGATGGCAGCAGCCCAGTCTGCTGAGAAAGGGCATACTGCTGTACAATTGCTCATGGACCCTTCTGTCAACAGATGTCAGTCTCTCAGGCTGGGGAATCAATTGCCAAGGCCATTGGAACCTCAAGGAAATGGTGTGGTGTGGTCCATCAACTGCCTTGAGGTGAGGGCCATTAGGATGGCTCTTCTGCGTTTCCAGCCTCTGCTTGAGGCCGGGCAGTTTGAGTGTTCATGGACAATGCCACGGTGGTGGCTTATGTCCATCATGACTCTCCTACCTGGGCTTATGTCCATCATGACTCTCCTAGCCTGTCAGCTTTGCATATTGCTGGGGTGGCTACTGTGGAAACAGATTTTCTTAGCTGATACTTTCTGGTTCCAGGAGAGTGGGAGATGAGTCAGGAGGTGTTTCCGTTGATTGTGTGTTGCTGGGGTCACCTTGAGAGGGATCTGATGGCAACCTGCTCCATTGCTAAGTGTGGTGCTTCTTCAGTCACCACACAAGATGGGGTCTGAAGGTGTCAACGCCCTGGTTCAATCTTTGACCAAGTCAACGCCTGCTGTATGTATTTCCTCCATGGCCCCTGGTGGGATGTGTGATTCAGCGTATGTAGCACCACCAGAGAACTACTATTCTGGCAGCGCCAGATTGATTGATGAGAGCATGATTTGGAGATCTGATGTGGCTCCTGCAAGTGCCACCTGTTTGTTTGCCTCCATCTTGGGCTCCCTTCTTGCTTACGGCTTGGTTCCTTTAAGGAGACAATTAGCACATATGAGCTACTCTCTGACAGTGGTTGTCCACTCTGCTCAGAGCCTGGAGGAGGTCTGCCAACCTGGCATAAGTGCAGGTCTGGTGCCTTGAGTGCTGTTGCAGCGCACGGCAGCTGATTCCTGAGGTGGCCAAGCTGCCATCTCTGTTGGCCTTTTCTGCAGGACAGTTTGGAGAAGGGCCTTTTCTCTTAGCTCCCTGAAGATTCAGGTGGCAGTTTTGGCTTGTTTCAGAGGTCCTTTGGCTGGTAAGTCCCCAGGCCTTACACAAGGATGTTTCACACCTTTGTCAGGAGGTTCGACCTGCCCATGAAACTGGATTTGCTCTGTTCTTCTGTGGCGGTACCCTTGTCCACTATGATTTTTATACTTGGTTCTGCAGGATCATCTTCTACTGACAGCATTCTGTTTATGCTTTCTCGTACATAGTTCTCTACTGTTGATTACTCATTGTTACCCACCATTGAGGTTGTGCAAGGCTTGCCATGTTTCTCTCTTATGCTTTGGGATGAAGGAGTAATGATTAGAGCACTGGCTTGGAAACCAAGAGACCAGGGCTTGATTCCCACTAGCACTCCTTGTGGCCTTGGGCAAGTCACTTAATCCTCCATTGCCTCAGAATCCAAGTTATTAATGTCCCTGTTTAATGTATATTACATAGTTTGTTATGATGTAAACTGCTTTGACTGAAATGATAAAGCAGTATAAAGAAACTGTTAAATAAATAAATACTGAAGAGACCTTTGGTGGCTGAGGTGGATAGAGGCATGGGAGTGATGTCATTGAAACCTGGGCTTTTCATTATTTCTTTGTCTCCACCAATCTGCTAGTAGGGAAACACAACCCACTTGCCTGGACTGGTCTAGCAGGACTCAAGGAAAGGACATTAACTGGTAGGTAAAATGTCACCTTTTAGCTCCTTGCCACCTTTTCCCTCTTCATAGGGGACAGAGAGAAGTAGCTTCCACTGTCCTTCACTCTCTGGTAGGAAGATATGCTTCCTCCTAGCTCCCTTTTAAAATGTTTAGTGCTTTGCCATCTGCAGGCTGAACAAGATTATAATGTCTCTTGCCTTAATACCATATTCACCTTTCCATGGGAGGGGCATCAGTGAAGATGGGCCCATGCAAGTATTTTATAAAATTGGCGGTCTCTACCCTAAAAGAAAAATGTCTCCATCAGATAGAAAGACAAGGGGATGTGCAGAATTATACCCAAGATATATACGTTTTGAGGTGATTTTAGAAAGTTGCTGATGTCCAATAGAGATGGCCCCAGGAATGAGAATGGCAACAGCAACATAGATGTATGTGTGATGGTATTCCAGAACGGGCACTTTCATCTCTTGCCACATGCATGCCCAGCCTGGCATTTTGCAAGGAGAGTCATGCAGAGGTGCAACAGCCAAGAAATTATTCTGTTTATTTACCTGTGTGCTTTTTTGGTGTTATGAAAATTACTGGGGGAAGGAGAGAGCTTTCTCTTCTTCTCTGTACAGGTTTTTGGTTGCCGAAACAAGCACTTTGCAGATTCCTATTCATGTTCAGGGATATATATAGACATGGATGTGTCCGCCACAAAGTCCAAACATACAGCACCATTCTACAGTCAGGTGCATTGTCTACCTTTCTGGGAATGCATCAGGTACGCCTCCATGCAACGTAAATACGATTGCACTGGACACGTGTAGCCTCGGGGTGTTCTAAAATAGCTCTTGTAATTTCAATGTGATTCACACATCTGAATGGACATGTTTGGACATGGGTGGCTCAAACAGCATTTCTAAAATAACCCTCATAATTTATTATACTACACATGTCCTATAAGACATATGCAAACAGCATTCCCTACATACGAATGAGCTGGTTTGCATGTATTTTGTTTGCAACACAACTCATCAATTTGCAGGGACTGTGACAGTTTTTTTCCAGCAGAATTAACATGCATTACATCCTAACTGTCCATAATAATGCATCTTTAGTGTACAGAAGGTGCCAAATATCAGCAATTTCTGCATGCTAATGCATTACTGCAACTTAGTAAATGGGGGCTCTGATAACTTTATCTAAGTCACAGTGACTCCACCAGTTTCCCAATACTGTGTACTGGTGTATTGTATTTTATGACCTGCCAGTCAGGTTTGCAATATGCCTAATGAGGCAAAATGGATGTAACATGCAAAGAAAAGAAAAATTCAGCCGCAGGTGCTGGTAATTAGTAGGCTGAGAAGGAGAACAAGGATGAATCATTGGCTGCTTGTAGATTCAGCTTTCCCAACTTTTTTATTCAAATATAAACTTCTTGAATCTTCTGCACTGAGTAGCTGTCACGAATACATGTGTATATCTTATCATTGCAATTCCGTATAAATATTTTAAGTAAATCAATAAAGCATTTTTCACAGTGACTGAGCATAAATGAAATTTGAAGATTTTTTTTTTGCAGTTAAATCTGATGAAAACTGCATGAAGCCAAGATGGAAAGGATTTTTTTCCCCATTTCCTATCATCACATAAATAATTCACCACCAATATCCCCAATCCTGAGCAAGGACTGAACAAATGAAATAAACAGAAGATCTGTAGATATCTAAAGGCTTTTCACAAAAGGCACAGAAAAAAATCCCACTGAAATGTGATGCATTTAGCTATTGGTGCAACAGCTTGGCACATGGGAGAAATCGACTGAAGGAAAGAGGAAGGTAAAAGGGACTTGGAAGCAGGAACAGCAATATATTTTGAAAGATTGAGACTTAATCCTTTATTCCAAGATATACCAAGGCTAGAACTAGTGAGCAAAGAAAATCCATACCATAAACAAGACAGAAGGAAATACTCTTTTAGAGAGTCTTAGAAATCAGCATTTCAAACATTAATAAGGATATTAAAAAGACAAAATAGAAAGGCTTGTGCAGTACGAGGTCCACTAAAATGCTCTGAAGTTGTGCATAGCACATGAAAAATTATACCAAGTATTGGAAGCCCATATTGTGTCTATACAGCAGCAGCATAACCATGACAAAAGGCTTCCTTACATGTAGAAAGCTGGGGATCAAACAAAGCTTGACCAAAAATTCTCATTATGCTGGGAGCCATGCCCTTTTGCACAATAACCACACGTCTGTATTTTTACTGTTGATAAGGATGTGTGGGGGAATGGACAAGTATATATATACAGAGTATGGGTCCAGTTAGGTCTAGCTGGATAATTTGAATATTAAACTTGAGATTATGATGGAAACCTTTCATTGGGGAGGGGGTAGGTAATTGTGTTATATCCCATGTATGTGTTTTCATTCTGATGTTTATATTAGAATATACTTCATTTTTGGGTGTTATGGTGATGAGTGACTCTCTTTGATAGATTGTTCTCCTGCCTTGAACTTTTGACATAATGCAATATAGAAATAAAATAAATGAAATAAATTCTCTCTAACTCAACTATCATCACGGCAAGTTGTATTATGCAGTAACCAATCGCCTTACACCTAAATGAAATTTCAGTAACCTAACAGAAGTCATGAATATGCTAGGTTATAAAATAATCAACCTAGTGCTCATATATTTGTGTGCAAATAACAGGCGGAGATGATACGTGCATCCAACTAACTGCACAAGGACAGCGTGCAGTACAGTATTGTACGCTAAATGGAAATTACACATACCTGGTAATTGTAGTTCCTGGAGGGTCCAGTTTAGTCCTCCACATTCGGGTAGTGCACCTCCTCCTGCAGCCTGGAGACTGGACCAATCAAAAACTTTCTGTATGATGTATGCAGACGGAGCTCCCATCAGCCCCCAGTGAACTAGTAACAAAGCAGACTTAAAGAAGCAACACATGAGACTGTTAGAAAAAAACATATTCAGAACCAAGATGAAAACTATGCCCCTCATGAAGTTATCGACCCCCTCCCCAAACGAGGAAGCCAGAACGCTGCACAGCGCTGCAACCGACGCACCGGCAGAAAAAATACAGCCAAAAAACCAGACGCTCAAGGATATAGGCTGGAAGGGAAACAAAAAAGACAACCGACAGGAAGCGTGGCCAAAAAGAAGAAGAGAAAGAAGGCCGCTCCCATCCGAGCTGTTCGCAAAAGTGCGCCGCAGCAGATAATCTGATACTCGGGAGGGAAGGAGGACTAAACTGGACCCTCCAGGAACTACAATTACCAGATATGTGTAATTTCCATTTCCTGAGCGGTCCTCCAGTTTAGTCCTCCACATTCGGGATGTAACAGAGCAGTCAACACCGGGCGGGACCTTGCCAGCCGGCGCGCAGTACAGCCGAACCAAAACAAGAATCCCGAGCGGCCAACACATCTAACCGGTAGTGTTTACTGAAGGCATGCAATGTTGACCAAGTAGCCGCTTTACAGATTTCCGCTGGCGGAACCAGGCAATGCTCCGCCCAGGACGTCGCCTGAGCCCTAGTGGAGTGGGCTCGCAGACCCTCCGGAACCGGCCGATGCTGTAACAGATATGCTGACGCTATCGCCTCTTTGATCCACCAAGCAATGGAGGCCTTAGCCGCCGCCTCACCTTTCCGCACACCGCCAAAAAGCACGAACAAGCGGTTGGTCTTACGAAATGCCGCAGACACCTTCAAGTAACGCCGAAGAACGCGTCGCACATCCAGGCAGTGAAGCCCCTCGTCCGCAGGCTCTCGGGAACGTCATGTAGAACCGGAAGGAAAACCGCCTGATTTAAATGAAAGGGCGAGACCACCTTGGGCAAAAAGGAAGGAACCGGCCGAAGGACCACGCGATCCTGAGAAAAGGACAAAAACGGCTCCCTGCACAAGAGCGCCTGGAGTTCGGAAATGCGCCTGGCAGAGCAGATGGCAACGAGAAAAACCGCCTTCAGGGTCAGATCCTTAAGAGACGCACGCCGGAGAGGCTCAAAGGGTTCGCGAACCAAAGCCCGCAACACAAGGTTCAAGTCCCACGAAGGAACGGAACCCTACGCGAAGGCCGCAAACAGAAAACCGCCTTGAGAAAACGCTGCATGTCCGGATGAGACCCCAGGGGAAGACCCAGCACTTTGCCTCTGTAACAGGAGAGAGCCGCCAGCTGAACCTTCAGAGAGCTAGCCGCAAGACCCTTGTCAAAACCATCCTGTAGAAAACTCAGAACTACGGGCACGGAGATCGTCGCCGCCCGAACACCACGCTGTGAGCACCAGTCCTCAAATATTCTCCATACCTGCACATAAGTGAGGGAGGTGGAGGTCTTTCGCGCTCGAAGGATGGTGGCAATCACCGCGGGGGTATAACCCTTCTTCCTCAACCGAGCCCTTTCAATGGCCAAACCGTAAGTGAGAATCGAGCCACTTGGGGCATCCGCAGCGGACCCTGAAGGAGAAGATCCGGTAACGGGGGCAGAGGCCAAGGAACGCCGTCATGCAAGCGTACCAGGTCGGCATACCACGGTCGCCTGGGCCAATCCGGAGCAACTAGCAACACCCGACCCCGGTGGCCCTCGATGCGCTGAACGACCCGACCGATTAGCGCCCACGGAGGAAAGACATAAAGAAGCCCTGACTCCAGCCACGGCTGAATGAGGGCGTCGAGGCCCTCGGACATGCACTCTCTTCGCCTGCTGAAGAAGCGCCCCGTTTTCGCTGACTGAAACGTCGCCATGAGATCCATGACGGGAGGGCCCCACCGACGAACTATTTGCGCGTAAACCTGCGGGTTCAGCTCCCATTCTCCGGGGTCCACCCACACCCTGCTGAGAAAGTCCGCCGTCACATTGTCCGTGCCTGCGATATGCGCCGCCGAGATTGCCGGCAGACGGGCCTGCACCCAATTGAACAAAGCTGTCGCCTCAGATTCCAAGGCCACACGTCCGGTGCCCCCCTGGCGATTTATGTAGGCCACCGTCGTCGCATTGTCCGAGAGAAGTCGCACTGGCCGCCCGCGCACCAATGCTTCGAGGGCCAACAGGGCGAGCCGCACCGCTTGCAGCTCGAGCCAGTTCATCGACCAAGAGGCCTCCAGGAGAGACCACGTTCCCTGCGTGAAGCGGTCCTCGCAGTGAGCCCCCCAGCCCGAGAGGCTGGCATCCGTCATGAATGGAACCCAAAGGGGCGGTTCCAAGGGAAGCCCCATCCTCAGGTTCTCCGAGCATAGCCACCATCTGAGCGACCGACGAACTGGCTTCGGACAAGGCAACCTCATGTTCAACGAGTCGAACTGGTTCGACCAACGACGTAATAGGGCACTCTGGAGTGGGCGCATATGGAACCCCGCCCAAGGAACCACCTCCAGGGTTGCTGCCATCGTGCCGAGGAGCCGGAGGTACCACCACGCGGACGGAGCGGGCATCCCCAGGAAAAGGCGGACGAGGCCCCGCAAGGCTAGGACACAGCGCTCCGGCAAACACACCAATCCCCTCGCCGTGTCGAATTGCACTCCTAGGTATTCGAGGTCTTGAGTTGGCGACAGACGGCTTTTCCGTTCGTTGACTACCCAGCCGAGGGACCGCAGTAGAGAAACCACTCTGCTCGTGACTTGCACACACTCGTCGTTGGACTTCGCTCAAATCAACCAATCGTCGAGATAAGGGTGGATGAGGATACCCTCTTTCCGCAAGGCTGCCGCGACCACCACCATCACTTTCATGAAGGTACGAGGAGCTGTGGCGAGGCCAAATGGCATGGCCTGAAATTGAAAGTGGCCCCACGGAAACGCGAATCGTAGGAACTTCTGATGAGATGCTCGGATGGGAATGTGCAAATAAGCCTCCGAGAGGTCGAGGGATGTGAGAAACTCCCCTTGACGCACCGCCACGATGACCGACCGCAAGGTTTCCATCCGGAAGTGCGGAACCTTGAGGGCACGATTTACGCCCTTGAGATCCAGTATTGGGCGGAGAGACCTGTCTTTCTTTGGAACCACAAAATAGACGGAGTAGCGACCGGCGCCGCGCTCGGAAGGAGGAACGGGGATTACCGCACCCAGGGATAAGAGCCGGTGCAGTGTCAACCGGATGGCCCGAGTCTTCTGTTCGCCCTTGCTGGAAGACAGAACAAAGGAATCTTGGAGTGGGCAAGCAAACTCCAGGGCATAACCCTTTTCGATCAGCACCCACTGATCTGAAGTAATGTGGGCCCAAGAAGGAAGAAAGTCGCGTAAGCGACCCCCGATGACCAGACTTCCCTCCGGAGCCCGCCTCGCTTCTTTGCGGCTTGCGACTAAAGGAAGAGGGCGAAGAGGAGGAGACTCCAGAGAAACCTCGTCCCGCCCCTCGAAAACCACGAAACCCTTGTGAGCGGGATCCAAAGCGACCGCGCTGGGAACTCCAAAGGCGGGAAGAGCGAAATCTGCGAAAGTCCCGAAAGAGGCCGCGTGAAGGAGGCAAGGTTCTATTTAGCTTAGGCTTATCCTCCAGCAGTCTACCCCCCTTAGACTCCCCGAGGTCCTTAACCAACTTATCCAGAGCATCACCAAACAATAATTTGCCCTTGAAGGGCAGCTTACTGAGGCGAGACTTAGAAGAACCGTCGGCCGCCCAGTTTCGCAACCAGATAGACTGGCGCGCCGCCACCAAGGAAGCCATACTATTAGCCAAGGACCTGATCAAGTCATAATGCACATCCGCCAGATACGCCGACCCAGATTCCATGCGGGTCACCTCCAACAACCTCTGCTTATCCAAGCCGGAAGCCGAGCGCAGGTGCGGAGCCCAACGTAAACAGGCCCTAGCTACCCAAGCGCCACAAATAGAGGCTTGTAGGGACAAGGCATTGGTGTCGAAGGCCTGTTTTAACAAATTATCGACCTTCTTGTCTTGCGCATCCTTTAAGGCCGCACCGCCTTCAACCGGGATGGTGGTTTTCTTAGTCACCACCGACACCGCTGCGTCCACCAGCGGTGACTTAAACATCTCCTTGTCTTTGTCGGCTAAGGGATACAGACGGTTCATAGTCCTAATGCCCTTCAGGCCGGAATCTGGTTGATCCCACTCAGTTTGAATCATTTGCTCTACCACACGGTGTACAGGAAATACCACCTGGGACTCCCGCACCGCCTGTATGAGAGGATCCTCCAAGCCGTCCTCTTCCATAGGGCGAGTGACGGCCAAATTAAGGGTCTGAAGAGATTCCGTGATCAAAGGCACCAGCTCTTCCCTACGAAACACCCGAATAATCCGAGCCTGGTCCTCCGGCTCTGGAATCTCACCGTCTTCCAACTCCTCAGCCTCAGCATCAGGATCTCCTTCCGCCTCCAAATCTGGGTAACTCATGGCGTCCTGTTCCGGGTCCACAGACCTGAAGCATTTGGCGGCAGGCTGGGAAGCACGCCGGGCCTCCTCAGACGAAAAGGAGGGGAGGGGCACTGGCCAGGCCTCTGGCAACTTGCCGGAACGGCTCAAGCGAAAGGCCTGGTGCATCAGAAGAACAAAGTCCGGGGAAAAATCCACAGGGTGAGGTTCAACGGCCATACTTGGTAACGCACTAGCATGCCCGTTAGGATGGGACGCAGAACAAGACGGGCGAGAGCCAGGCGAAAGTTCTCCCTACGCCAGAATAGGAGGGCCGTCAGGGTCTGGCAGCTCCTTCAACTCCATTTGATGTTCCAAGTCAGAAGAAACCGAGGCACAGCCCTGGCAGATGCCAGACTCCGCTACCGCTCCCCTGCACCAACCACAGATCACGCACTGCGGTTTGGTAGCCATTCCAGCGCAGAAGGCGCTCCAGTGAAGAAAGGATGAGCTGAATCCCACAGAAAAAGAAATGAAAATGCTGATGCAGTGAGCCTCGTTTAAACGAGGTTTTTTCCTTTTTTTTTTTTTTTTCAAAATAAAATTCCCCCTAGAACAATGAGAGGGCCCTTAGCAAAATCGCCACTTTAAAGAGCCTAAAAAACGCAAGGGAAACGTGTGCACAACTGTTCAATCCGGCGGGAAAAACATCCACGCAGGGCTACAAAATGGCCGCCGGACTCATGCACCCGCGCACAAAAACGGCGCGAAAAACAAAAGCAAGACTAAAGAAAGGTAATAAAAAGCAAAGGAAAGCAAAAGAAAGGCCAAAAGAAAGAAAAACACGATTCCCCCAGAACGGGCACTTACCGCACAGGCGAGGCCCCGTCGGCAGCCGGCTCACCGCTGAGAACGGAAACGGGAGCGCGCTGCAGTACCGGAGGGAGGGGAAGAGAGGCAAGTACCGCTAGGCACAGGAAGAAACCTGCAGGTACAGAAGCAGCCCAAACGAAAGGAGTTGTCCGGGAAAGGTAGATCTCTTCCCCGTGCAGTCTAGGGGAGAGATCTAACCTGTCTTGCTGCCAAATGACCCCGGTAAGGAAGGCAGGAGCCCAATGCAGGACTGGCTTCTCGACACCGGGAGGCCCCTCCGGTTTCCCTTTTTTTTTTTTTGTAAACTTAAAGGAACAGCTACCTCCTTAAAAGAAAAGAAATGATATTGATAAATAAATCCCCAAATAAAAAACTAGCTAGTGTTGCTCCCTCAAGTGTCACTAAGTGTGCCCAGACCAGGCACACACGTCCTCAAGCTGCAAGGAGACTGGACACACTGGGGGCTGATGGGAGCTCCGTCTGCATACATCATACAGAAAGTTTTTGATTGGTCCAGTCTCCAGGCTGCAGGAGGAGGTGCACTACCCGAATGTGGAGGACTAAACTGGAGGACCGCTCAGGAACTAAATGTTTAGTCCACGGCCACTCTTTACCTCTAACCCTCCCAGTTCCCATAATACAGCATGTATTTAGTATGCAAATGAGCGCGTGCTGTTATGCCACAGTTACCGTGTGCTAAGAGCACATGCTAAATGCTTAGTGCACTTTTGTAAAAGTATCAAATGTTGACACCCCTGGTACTTGTGTGCTAAACCACAGGTGAGGTCTGTCTTATTTGTTGACCAAGTCTGTAAAATTTCAAAGCATCACGAAAGAAACAAGAGCAGATCTAGAATTCTAACGTAATGACCTGGCTGGGTGGGAAGCTGAGCACCAGGCATACATAGTGGACTGAGTAAAGCTCCAGGCTCGTGATCCCTGGGGTCATGTCAGGTACACGGAGAATGAACTCTCTGCAGGACTGTTCTCCAACCCTCAGGAACTCAACAGAGCGCACTGCCCAGGCCAGCCTCTGAATAAAAACAGGGGACCGATGTTCAAGGGATTGGGCATTTAAGTGCCACGGCCATCAATTATCATGTTAAAATACCTTCTGGATATTCAGCGGCTGTACCTCGATAGTGGCTGCTACTGAATATCCAGAATGTGCGGCCATGATTCACCATAACTATCCAGACTGCAATGAAAATCACCACTATACAGATAAGCTACAATCATCCAGACAGTAGTTGCACTGCCCTCCCACCGCCCATGGACCATCCCTGCCAAGGGTCTGTGGAGAAGTCAGAGGCACTGTGCAGATACTGTCACTCTCTCTCTGTGCCTTTGCCAGACAACCTCCATGGTTCTCCAGAAAAAGGGTTTTGAACATCGACTGCCCAGTTTATTGTTGCAATTATGTCAAAACAAAAACATACAGGGCTAGAACTCTGCTATACTGTTCCCTCCACGCTTCTCTTTTTCCATCACTACCTATAACAACTAGTCAGGATTTAGCTTCTCCTCTTTATTCTGGTTATTACACCCCCTCCCAATCTGATGGGGTACCTTCAGCACCATTCACTAAACAGCCAACCCTCCCCCCAGTGGAGGACAGCCCTGGAACATGCCCCCCCCCCCAAGAGACACCCATGACATCCCCAGTGACTAAGAAAAACACATTCTGAACTAGCAACCCCAAAGAGAAGGCACTCCAAAGACCCAAGCCTAACCCTCTCGCCACTCCCTGACCCCCGCTCAGGGTCTTACCCAGGCTTCCTCCTGGTATTGCAGTGGAAAAGGGCAAAAGCAGCCTCCTTCCATTCCTGCCCCGACTGGCACAGCTTTCAAAATAGCAGCAGTAACCTAATCTTGCTAGGGGTTCACAGGGAACATAGGTAGCAGTGCCAACGCAGAGAGCTAATTAGCAAGCATCTTTCACTAAAACTAGAGAAAGACTGAGCAACATGATTAATAAAAATGTTTTGGGAGAGTGACTGCGGCCAGGATTGCAGAAAGAGCTCATTAAATAATTCTGCATATGCATCTTGTGAGCTGTGCATGTGTCGCGTTCTGCCTTGCACTATGACATCTCTGCTCTAGGGCTTTCTTGAAATTCTGATGTTCTATTGTTGACCTGTTACTCGGACCAGAATCAATGTACAGCTGATAGGAGAGGGTGAGAACACCACATGTAAAATGGACTGCATTTACTAAGGCTTCGTTTTCAAAAGCTTTGACAATGACTATGATTTTTATTTTATTGTGTTATTGGGGAGGGGGAATGTTTTCTTTTTTGGAATTAATAATTTGGAGAGGTTTGTGACTACTGGTAGCTCAGGTTGGTGATCATGATGTTGGATTGTTCTCCGAACTTGATAGTTTGTTTTTAGACGTTTTATCACCATTTGAGGGGACATCATCAGTGCATGGTTTCATATTACCATCTGGAACCCTTGGAGAACAATCCATTGTCAGGAATTAATAATCCTCATTGAGGAAAATATACAGATTTCTTTGTATCTCATAGTATAAAGAAATGTATATATGGATAAAATAGTCAACAAATACTTGAATAACAGTATCTTTGGAAACAGCCATGTCCCCTACATTGACCCACCAACCCCCATACAGTTAACTTAGGTCAAGCACTCAGACATCAACAGATCATAGTGAGTGGAGTGGAGGAGTGGCCTAGTGGTTGGGGCAAGGTACTTCAGGCCAGAAGGTCAGGGGTTCAAATTCCACTGGAGGACAGCCACCTTGGGCCAGAAGGACTGGGGTTTCTAGTCCCACAGGTGCTCCTTGTGGTCTTGGGCAAGCCACTTAACCCTCCATAGCCCATGTTCCCTGTAAAATAGTTATCTCCAAGTTATAATGCCCTGTTCAATGTAATTTCAGTTTGTTCAATGTAAACCACACTGATGCAGAATAGCACAGTATATAAGAGAATGTAAATAAATAAAAATCATGTTCAACATATATATTACCATAACATTGCCATCATCCAAAAGCAAGCATTCTTATATTCAACAAATTTCTCCCGGCTTTATGAAACTTCTTAGGCCTGTTATTTGTTCTAGCAAGAAATTCTTCAAGCATGACAGTCTTGCCGGTCTATTTGCATCAGTCTCCATAGAGATCCAATCTAATAATTTTCTAACTTCTCAAAATTACTCTTTAAGTCAAACAGATATTTTATGCCACTGGGGAATAAGGTTTCCCTTAACCTTCCCTTGAACATCTAAATATAAAGTTTATACAGTATAGAGCTGGTACATTTTTTGAGAAACCCTAGTCGACAGAATTAAAGGCATATACCAAAAGACATAAACCCAGAAACAGTACCAGATCACGAGAATGTCCCACTGCAACCAAAGCCTCTTCAGCATACGTATGAACCGCTACTGTTGAATCTCTCGATTTTAGTGGGTGTGCATCTTCAGGGCCTGTTATACCAAGAGTGACTTTTTCCTCACATGGGCTTGTTTTCAGGTCCTACTGACTTAGGCAAATGAGGCCCCACAATGAGTCTCCCTCTGCATCTCTCACAGGCCACCCTTGTGCATACTGTGTACAAGTTTGTAAGCTACAACTCTGCTATCCCTTCATCAAATGTAACTGTAGGAAGGGCACCTTCCTGATGATTCTTTTGATTATTGTAGGTCAGTGGGTAGCTTGTGGCAGTGCATCACACTTTCAAGGACTATAAAATTGGGTTCAGGTTGATTCTAACCTCAGAGAGTTAGATGACACTTTCAGATAAGAAGGAAGACAGGTTGAGTTGATTTTGCTCACCCTGTGGCATCCTATGGAGTCTTTTCACTTTAGGTTTTCACTGACAGACACAATAAAGGGACTTGGATTTAACTGACAGCTTCCTCAGAAGTTCAAGGTGAGTAACACCCAAGTACAGTAGGTGTTTTCCTGTTTCCGGAGGGCTTACAATCTGTTTGTTCTTGGGGCAGTGGAGGGCTATGTGGCTTGCCCAAGATCACAAGGAACAGCAGTGGGATGAGAAAAATAAGGAAATAGGTGGCCCAATTATGCACACAGCAACTCCTGCTACCCAGATAAATGCCACTGACCAGGGCCACTCTTGATTTTCAGAGAACGTATCCGAATAATGGCACTGAAAAGCCTTGCAGACCACCCCGCGCTATCTGGATGGCAACTGGGAGGTTTTCAGAGTTATCCAGTTAGTGGTGAAGTTACTCTCCGGAGACAGATAGGACAGAAAAAAGTTGTCCTAAATGTATCCAGTTAGCTGTCCAGAGAGTGGGCAGCATATTGCTGCTATCCGGATAGCATTGTCTTTCAGCACTGAATTTGGATATTCAGCACCAGCCACTATCTAGATACTGGCACTGAATATCCGGATCTATTTCTGTGATGGTGGCCAGGGTTAAAAAAAAAGAACACTGACCACTCTGGCTGAATATTGGCCCTGGTGTACATTGCATGAAGACTGGAAAAACACCACTTCCCCTAGTGCTCTCTTCCTCCTCCATTGGCCTCATTTGGATTCCTCACTCAGTCTTTGTGCCTTTTCCATGCTGATGACTCCTCAGCTGCCCAATGTGATTACATAGAACAGAAATCCAGCAATGGTACCTATGCTGTGAAATCCCTAAATAGCTGGAAAAACAACCCCCTAAATTTATAATTTATTAACATCTAAGTCTAGAAGCCTTAATCATATGTGAAAGGAGTTGGCACTGATAAGACCTAGATGAACATTAGGGTATGAAGAAAGAGATATAACCAGATGAAGAAAAGGGGCGATCAGTTCTGTGCACAGTCGTTAATGAGACCTTATCTGGAGGCCACATTTTCAGAAGAATATAAGCAACATCAGTCTAGAAGGCAGCTATCAAACAACGCAACCTAGGCTCTAAGAGACGTAAAGGCCTAAATATCATCAGCGTCATCATCAGTTTTATTTCTAGCTCAATTTTCCAATTAAAAATGTTCAAAGACAAGATTATAACACAGTCATTGCATTATTAGAGACAGTTTAATGAGCATAAAACCATAGGACAAACAATATTAATAAATCAGAACATAATCTTAAATAGCATTTAACAACAGGAAAGAAGGGATAGGGGGCCTAGATCCTGAATCTCTCTTGCTTTTATATACACATATATGTACACACACATATAGCAGGTGAAAGAGCATGAGAGAGAGAGAGGGGTGGCAGTAAGTGAGAGAAAGAGAGTGAAAGCGCAAGAGAGTGAGAAAGGGAGAGAGTGAGAGAGAGACAGAGGAGTGATAGAGAGAGAGGGTGAGACAGAGAGAGCTAAAGAGAGAGTGAGAGAGAGAGAAAGAAAGTGAAAGAATGAGAGAGAGGGAAACTGTAAGAATGAGAGACAGAGTTGAAAAACCTCTTAGAGAGATAGGAATTCCCATCATAAGCGCTTTATTTCAATTTTGCATTCTTTTCTAAAAAAGGGGCACCAGAATCCTGTAGATGGCCAATGTGCATTGTTGTCCTTCTACCCATAAATATGAAGAGCAGAAAGGATGAGTCAAGAGGGTGGCTTATGGTCATTTGTAATGTTATTTTGCTGCATCATTTCCCCACATTTAGCCCCCTCTTCCACATTTCTTCACATCATGAGGTAACTCCCTACCTCTTATGTCAAGATGGAGACTAGACTGTTCTTAAACTCTCTAAGTTTATAAATCTTTTTCCACATGAAAAGCTCGTTTTACATGCAGAAAAGGGCTTTTATACAATGAAACTGCACAAATGTGTAAAATGTAGGCGCACAGAAAGATTGCACTTTTGTAAGATCTGCATGTTGGCATTACTGTAGGTGTAGTTTAGGCACACAAATGATGTATGCACATATTTTATGGAATGTGCAGCTACACACAGAGAACACATACACACTTCCACCCTCGGGACAGCTGTAAATGTGTACATCAGCATTTGTGCACCACTGGAGCTGGATCTGGAAGCATTGCCTCTGGTACAAACTTAGATTGTAAGCCCTCTAGGAGCAGGGAAATGCCTATTGCACCTGAATATAACTCACTGTGAGCTACTCCTGAAAAGGCACAAACTAAATCCAAATTCTCCCTTCCCGCCAAGGCTGCTGCACCCATTACTATCAATCATTACCATTAGACGAATGAGGCAGTTGCCTTGAGCACCAACGGTCACAGGCAGCTCATTGCTACCGCTTCCACCTCCCTTCAGGACCTGCAGCAGGAACAATTACTTCAAACAGCCCTGCAATGCTTACGAAAGCATCCGGCGCTGTGGGGCTTTTAGAGCTTCCTGTTTGCATGGGGGCAGAAGCAGCTGGACCAGCAGTGCCAGAGGTTTCGGTAAGTGTTGCAGGCTTTTTGAAATAATTGCCACTACTGCAAGTCTCAGAGAAGGGCAGCAATGACGCGAATGGGGGCAGGAATGGGATCAGGGGTGTGCAAGGAATGAGGTTCACCTAGGGACCATCATATCCTTGCCCCGGCCCTGATTACCACACAGGTGTCTATATAAAATAGGCTTACAATAGGCACCTTTTAACAGTGGTGCACCAAGGGTGGGGTGTTGGGAGTGGTCTGCCCCAGGTGCAGGCAGTAAGGGCAACGTACTGAAAATGGAAGGAACACAAATCTACAGTGATCTCACTGCCAATTTGCACCAGCTCTTTCCTACATCTACTTTTTTAATTTGCCTTTTCATGCAGTCGCACTTTCCTGTTTAGCCTCATTCTAAGGCAGAACCTTTGTGTGTAAGGAAGATGGTGCCGGGGGGAAGCTGCTGAGCGATGCGCACACCTGGGATCATGCTGCGGCTGCTGCTGAGTCACTCCAGAGCAGGTAAAAGAGCTGTCAGGAGGAGCTGAAATGGCTGGAAACGAGAGCCAGAGCTTGCTTCATTAGGGGGAGGGGGAATTAGGTTAAAAAATTATCCACTCCGGACGTCAAATATGCTGGGTAAACTACTGCCTTATAAGACTCCTCACATACAGTAGGTGTCCTGTTAAAAAAATCACCCCCCCTCTCTCTCTCTTTTTTATGGATTGTAAGCCACCTTGATGTGTAAAAGGAAAGGCGGTAGAGAAATACAAAAAACAATAAAATAAACTAAGGGACAGTGCAAAATATTTCTTCCTTCCCCTACCTTCCACCATTTGTCTTACATCATAGACAGGAAATAAGTGGAAAGTAATTTTATAAAAGGGTGCCATGGGTAGATGCCAACTTGTCTTTGTAAAATCCTAGCGAATGTAGCAGAGATGCTTCCTGAATGCAGGGCATAATCACTTAACCTGATGATGCAAATTAATATACATATACATGTAAATTAAGAGACTTTATAACCTATGCATGAACATGCAAACTCCGTCTGCAATCTACCCAGATCATACCCCCGGCTATGCCTACAAGCAAAGTATGCAGCATCATGCCATCGTGTGCACTTCTATGCCAGTCAGCATTTTATAAAGGCCACAATACATGAAATGGATTTATAAAATTTTATAACAGGATGCCTAGGTGAAGGCAGCCAAATCACATCTACTTTAAGCTCTTGGTGTGCAGAGGGTGTTGGGGCCACTTGGCAATAGTAATCATAGCATGATCGCCTTTGATTTAATTAGTGGAGGAGGGATAGTAAGGAAATCCACATTACTACCTTTTAACTTCTGAAAGGGAGACTATGATAAAATGAGGAAAATAGTTAAGAAAAAACTAAAAGGAGCAGTTGCAAAGGTTAAAGACTTACATCAAGCTTGGGTGTTGTTGAAAAATACTATCTTGGAAGCCCAGACCAGCTGTATTCCATGCTTTAAGAAAAGTGGAAGGAAGTCCAAAAACTGCCAGCATGGTTTAAAGGTGAGGTCAGAGAGGCTGTTGTTGCCAAAAAAGCATCTTTCAGGAAATGGAAAAAAGAGCCAAACGACGAAACCTGGAAACAGCACAAGCACTGGCAAGTCAAATGTAAGGCATTGATAAAGCAGGCAAAGGGAGAATTTGAAAAGAAGCTTGCTGCGGAAGCAAAAACGCGAAATAAAGATTTTTTCAAGTACATTCGTAGCAAAAAACCTGTGAGAGAGTCAGTTGGTCCATTAGCTGATAGAGGAGTTAAAGGGGCACTAAGAGGTGACAAGGCGATAGCGGACAGACTGAATGAATTCTTTGCTTCGGTCTTTACTGAGGAAGATGTAGGGATGTTACCCATGACTGAAGTGGTATTTAAAGGGTGCGGAAAAACTGAAGGAAATATCGATACATCGGGAAGATGTATTAAAACTATTAGATAAACTGATGAGTAGCAAATCACCTGGGCCGGATGGTATACATCCAAGGGTGTTGAAAGAACTGAAATATGAGATTGCAGACCCGCTATTAGTAATCTGTGAACTATCATTAAAATCATCTCTAATTCCTGAAGATTGGAGGATCGCCAATGTAACACCAATTTTTAAAAAGGGTTCCAGGGGTGATTCGGGAAACTACAGACCGGTGAGCCTCATGTCAGTACCGGGAAAAATGGTAGAAAGCATCATAAAGAATAAAATTACTCAGCATGTAGATAGTGTGATAAGGAAGCTTATCATAGCTCAGGAAGGAGCTATAGAAAAGGTGATGTGACTCTGAATAAGCAACCTGTCAGTTCTGGTAGAAATAAGAAAACAGAATTTTCCCATAAAAGACTACCAGTCCCAGAATGCACCAGGTTTCCAGCAGCCATTAGAGGAGCTGAAGTGGGGAAACGTGTGTTCAATCAGGAAGGCTATGAGGTAATCCCTAAGCACTCATCTCAAAGGGCAGGGCCTGATTCAGCACAGCTGTGCTGTGTTAGGGAGGAGCACTCATCTAAGCAGAATAAAGGTAGAGTTTATTCTACAGAGCATCAGTATCCTTAGAATCAGCTTGAGCTTGATCATCTTCATCATCAGGAGGATCATCAGAAGCAGAAGCCAAACCGGACGGACGGAGAGGGAAAGAAACCCTTTGGAAGAAAGAGGAGAAAAGCCTTTGAGAGGTCTAGAAGAGTCCAGAGCAGTACGTATACTGGGAGGCATTCCAAGGGCCAGCATACACCATTGGACTGGGGAAAGCCAGAGGAATGGTGCTGCAGAGCTAGGAATCTCCAGACGGTACCTGTGAGGGAGACGGCTGCACGTGGAAGGGACCCTAAGACCCGTGCCAGAAGGTATGTGAAGAGAGATCCAGTGTCCAGGGATCTGGATTGGAAGGCTGGACATAAGAACTGGACTACATACTGGCCAGGCTATATAGAGAAGAACTCTAACAGCAATGGAGGCTCAGGTATGAACACTGATCTATGCCCTAGCTATAACCTTGAAAGACAGCAGGGAAACAAGTATTCTCCTGAAAGTGCTCCATTGGGAGATTCATCTGTGCCAATCCATGATATTGAACCCATGCTTGTTGAAGAAGAGGGGGTGATAGCAGATGAAGAATCTGTTTACATGGACTGCTCTCTGTCTAAACTCCTTTGGTGATTTTCTGTTATAAAGTACAGCAACCATCACAAAGAAATACAAACTTGTTCTTTAATCTACTCAGAAAAGCTCCTGTGTAGAATTTCTAGCCATGCAGTAGAAAGCAAGCCAGCTAAGGGGTTTCAGCTGGATAACTGCTAGCAATTGAGCCTTACCTAATTGCTTGTGAGCTATGAGAGAATCACTTCTGAATCTATGTGGGAAGATATGAGAAGTTAACCTGAAAAGAACAGTTTTCTCTTCTTTGTGGCTTTTGGTTGGTTGTTTGATATATGCTAAGAAAACATTAGCTAATGCCTACAGAAAAGACCAGTTTGTACCAACCAGGTCTTATTTCTTTTGCTTTGCTTGCCTGACAAGTTTAAATGTTGTTTTCCTGATTTTGATTTTGTTTTACCAAGTTTAACACTGAAAGCAAGTAACCTGATTTATGTGCTACCAAGCATATCTGTGTTGGGAGAAATAACCCCATAAATAAATATCTTATTGGCTTTACCCAAAAGCACAACTAATTATTGTGAGCAGCTGTGTCTGGTGTGAATGAACTGCATTGCCCACAATCCCCTGCAAATCATATAGATATATGCACTTGCCAAAACTGTGAAGATTCTCACCCAGGCAGCCGTCTGACAAATGGCGTAGTTTTTCGGATTGCTTTTGCACAAAAGGGATTTACTTGCTGAGGATTACAACTAAAGTTCAAGTTTAAAGCTGGAAAAAAAAGATTTTCCCTCAACTGCACTTTGGAGGAGAAGTGGATGTTCCAGGCAGCTGTCCCAGGAGGAAAAGACCCTGTGCATAGCTGGATTCATCACTGACACAAGGTAATAAGTACCTGGGCATGTCTAGTGGTGGATGGGAGTAAGGCACAGGGGTAATTAAAAAAAAAAAAAGAGTAAAAAAAAAAACACACCTGTTTGGAAGGTGGTGCACTTTGTTTTTTTCTTTGTTTCTTGCAGGGATCAAGATGGATCCAAGGGAACTAGCTGAATGGATGGCAGCCCAATTTAGCAGGCAACAGGAGCTAGCACAGCAGGCTCAGGACACTGCTATAAAAGCCTTAATGGAACAGCAGAGGCCAGTGCTTGATCTGGTGCAAGCCCTAGTTAAGCTGCAGAACCAAAGTGGAACAGATGCAAGACCAGCAGTAAATACTGGTACACCACATGTGGACAGTGTGGGACTCAATCAAGGGATTGGGGCATTTAGTTTTGGGAAGCTAACTCCAGATGATAATGTTGATGATTTTCTAGAGTCTTTTGAAAGAGTGGCACAAGCATTAGCATGGCCAGAGACCCAGTGGGCAGTAAGGCTGGCAGCCTCATTAACTGGAGAGGCACTTGCAGCTTATAGAGCAATGCCAGCAGCCCAGGCTTTGAATTATAAGGATGTAAAGGCTGCTATTAGAGATCGCCTAGGATTGTCTATTTCAGAGTATAGGCGAATGTTTAGAGCTACTACATTGAGAGTGGGTGAAACACCCAGGGCTCTGAGTCAGAGAATCAGAGGATTAGCTGTGAAATGGTTGGAGCCTGAGCAAAAGACAGTAGAAATGTTATTAGACATTATAATGCTTGAACAATTTATGTCTGCGGTCCCTAAAGATTTGCACACTTTCCTTATACAGCAAAATTGCCAAAATCTTGGAGAGGCAACCATGCTAGCAGAGAGATTCTTGGAAGCCACGCAGGCTTGCCATAGAATGGGTGGCCCTCTGAAGATTGGTGCTGAGGCAAGATGTGCTGTATCAGAAAAGAAAATAATTAAAAATGTTTCTGAAAATGAATGTACTGTATCAAACCAGATGACACAGTGGAATAGAAAGAAATGTTTCAAGTGTGGAAAATGGGGACATTTAGAAAAGAGATGCCAGACACACACTAGCTTAGTGGGTGTGGATTTAAAACAGCCCAAAGAAGGATTTCTTTTGATGGTTGATGTGCAAGGAATTACCACAAATGCTTTGTTAGACTCTGGGGCGGACCAGAGTATGATGTCAAAAAGGCTTTGGAAGAGGATAGAGGCCCAAGAAGGATTTGTGCCTAGAACCCCTGAAAGCCAAGTTCACATCAGATGCATTCATGGTGCTGCAACATCATATCCCACCTATAGGCTAAAGGTTAAGGGCCTGGGGGAACAAGAGGAAGTCCTGTTAGCAGTGGTGCCTAGGCTACCCTTTGATTTGGTTCTAGGAAGAGACTGGCCAAGATTTAAGCAGGGTCTAGTGGAAGGGCTAGGAAAGAAGGAGGGAGAAGGAATAATGGAAATAGCTCCGGGGCCTTTCTTTGGAAGTCCTCAGTCCCTAGCTAAAAAGATGGTTAAGCTTCCAGAAGGCCAAACTATAGGTAATAAGAGGGGCCTTGTATCCACCCGCTCGCAGGCTAAGGTAGAGAGCCAGCAAAAGGAGGAGGGGGAGCAGGCAGAGTTATTAGGAGACTTACCCTCTCATGATGATTTAATAACTCCATCATCTGGTAAAGTAAGAAAGTTGAAAGCACAAAAGCGGCGTGAGAGACTTTGCAGAGCACAGGGTAGGGCTGAGATGTTAGCTGGTCAAAGTTTACCCTGGGTGCCAGCTGAGTTAGTGGCAAAGTTTCCTAACTTTCCACAAGAGCAGCGAGCTGATCAAACTCTCACCCGAGCTTTTAAGTATGCTCAGGAGGTCAGGGAGGAGATGCCCAGATTTAGACTAGATAATGATATATTATATAGAGAGAGTCAGGACCCCAGAAATGGGACCATACGTAAACAATTGGTGGTACCCACAACTTTCAAAGGGCTAGTACTTAGATTAGCACATGATCATCCAGTTGGAGGTCATAAAGGGATGCAAGGAACGCTGGATCAAATACTTATGCGTTCTAACTGGCCAGGTATTTTCAAAGAAACTGCCCAGTTTTGTGCTGCATGTCCAGCGTGTCAGCGAGTTACAGCGGCTCACCCACCGGTGGTGCCATTGATTCCCATGCCAATTATCACAGACCCAATTGGTTGCATTGCCATGGATATTGTAGGCCCATTAGTCAAAACGCCCCGAGGTTTCCAATACATCCTAGTTATGGTAGATCAGGCAACAAGGTTTCCCTGGGCCATACCATTGAGGAATGTTTCTGCAAAAACAATAGCTTTAGAGCTAGTAAAATTGTTTTGTGAAGTGGGATTCCCAAGAGAGGTGTTGACTGACCGAGGGTCCAATTTTGTATCCAAATATTTGGCCCAGGTCTGGGATGCCTTTGGCATTCATCACGTGAAAACCTCAGCCTACCATCCACAATCAAACGGTTTGGTGGAGAGATTCAACCAAACTCTCAAACAAATGTTGAGAAGGGGGTTAGCAGGAGAGGTAAAAGAATGGGATATGTTATTGCCCTTTGCCTTATATGCCTGCAGGGAAAGAATTCAGGTGTCCCTAGGTGTAACTCCATATGAATTGATGTATGGTAGGGCTCCACGGGGTTTGTTAGATATTTTGAGGGAACAATGGATTGATCCTGAACCAGGAAGTCAGGAGGTGCCACAGTTTCTATGTGACCTGAGGGCACGTTTAAAAAGGACCTCGCAGGTTGCTGAGAGGAACCTGCAGGACAGTCAAGTTCGCCAGAAAGGGTGGTATGATAGGAAGGCCAAGAGCCGCCAATTAAGCATTGGTGAAAAGGTTTTGGTTCAAGAAGCAGGTACAGCCCCAAAATTTGAAGTACAGTGGAAAGGGCCATGGAAGGTTGTTAAACAAGTGAGCCCAGTATCTTATATGGTAGAAATGCAAGAGGGCGTAGGCAGACCTACCATATTAATGTACTTAAGTCTTGGAAGGAGAGGCCTGTAAATAATAATGACCCTGAAGCCAGTCAAGAAGTAAGTGAGCTTCAAAAAGAGAACACTCTCATAGGTATTACGGACTGTAGAGAAGAAGTTTCACCAGTAAAACCAGTCCGTAATAACTTAAGCAGGGGGGTATGTGATAAGGAAGCTTATCATAGCTCAGGAAGGAGCTATAGAAAAGGTGATGTGACTCTGAATAAGCAACCTGTCAGTTCTGGTAGAAATAAGAAAACAGAATTTTCCCATAAAAGACTACCAGTCCCAGAATGCACCAGGTTTCCAGCAGCCATTAGAGGAGCTGAAGTGGGGAAACGTGTGTTCAATCAGGAAGGCTATGAGGTAATCCCTAAGCACTCATCTCAAAGGGCAGGGCCTGATTCAGCACAGCTGCGCTGTGTTAGGGAGGAGCACTCATCTAAGCAGAATAAAGGTAGACTTTATTCTACAGAGAATCAGTATCCTGAGAATCAGCTTGAGCTTGATCATCTTCATCATCAGGAGGATCATCAGAAGCAGAAGCCAAATCGGACGGACAGAGAGGGAAAGAAACCCTTTGGAAGAAAGAGGAGAAAAGCCTTTGAGAGGTCTAGAAGAGTCCAGAGCAGTACGTATTGTGATACAGTGGAGCCAATGGAGGTTAGTGAAAATACAGAACTCACCTCAAAATGGGCTAGGCAGAGAGATCCAGCATGGCTAAAAAGGGCTGAGCACCCGGTGCCATCAGCACAGGTAGGAAAGAAAGGGTTAGAACGGAACTTTCCTGTCTGCAACAGTGACGCAGTTAGAATCCAGGATTCTAATTACCAGCACCTGCCCCCAGGAGCAGACGTCACGTGCAGAGAGGGGAGGTACAAAGGGACCTGGTTAGAACCAGGAAGTCAGAACAGCCCTGAGAACAGCCCTGAGAACAGACCTGAGAACAGCCCTGAGAACAGCGCTGAGAACAACGTCAGGAATAAGGCTGAGAGCAACTACGAGAGAAAGTCTGGGAGACAGAACAAATACCTGAGAGCAAGTAAGCAGGACTCTGCAGGGGAAGGTGACACTCCGATGCAGCTAGAGTTTCAGCAGCAATCAGGCAAGTCACAGAAGCAGAGAGAGTTCCAAAGCTCCAGGAGAAGTTTTAATCCCAGGGAAAGCATTGAAGGTCTGGGAGGTCCAAAAGCTCTCAGAGAAAGCTCCAGGCAATTACCAAGGAGCGTTAGAGAAGCGTACCACTGGCAAGACAGCCCCCAGGAGGATTTCCTGGAAGGCAGGAAGTGGAACACTAGCCCCGAGAGTTTTTACAAACCTCGGAGGAACTTGCTACACGAGGCTAGAACTTTGCCACGAGAGAAAAACCCCACAGCTGATGCCTGCAACCTAGATAAGGTAAAGAAGATAAAACCTTACATTGGGGAAGGAAGTGAAACTGGGTGTTTTTATAGTCCTTATTGGCAGCAAGGTTTTAACCTGGGAAAGGGTTCCCACTTCCAAGTGAGAGAGCCAAGAGAGACTGGCTATAAGAGAACTGATTACAGAAGAGGTTTTTACAATCCCGAGTTAGAGCAGTACCTGGGAGAGGGGAAAGTTTACCCTCCCCCGACCAGTGAAGCTACCACTTGTTATATGAGTGAGCCTGGCTGCGTCAGCTACCAGCCAAGTATAAACCAAGATACAAGCAGTAATAATTACATTGACCAGGAGCCAATGGATTGTACAATTTGTCTGAATGATGAAATAACCTCTTTGCGTTAGACCTCTCTGTGCAAGGAACAAGAGAGAAGAAATATGCTCAAGCTGTGTTTTGTTTAAGTTCTGCATTTTTGTATTCCAAGCATTGATATTCGCCGGGGAACGGGAATAAACCCCACTTTACTTTATCACCTTGACTGTCTGACTCTCTGTCTTAAAAAGAAGTAGCAACAAGGTGACTCAAAACACCCTAGGCGACTGCCTAGGGCACTCACTGAGTCTCTCCCTACGAGGCTTGGTGACAGGAATGGCGTAGTTGGCAGGATTTTTCAATCTGGAACAAGCCACCAGGACGTGCACAAGGCCCAGCTGAGGAGCAGAAGTTGCCACGCCCGGAAGGAAATCCAGAGGGAACTGGAGTGGACTATGGCGCACAAGTACCTTCTCAAAGCGAGACCCTCCACCTAGTCCAGGTAAAAGGTATATGGGCATAGGCTGGGGAGGATCCGGAGTGAGAAGGGGTGCTCTTTGAGAAAAAAAAAAAAAAGAGAATAATAAAAGTGAAAAGGGCAGGAAAAGTCCTTTGCCCAAGGATACCGCACTTGGTGTTTCTTGTGTTTGTGTTTTGCAGCAACAGCTAAGCGATGGATGCCCAGGAGGTGCTACGCTGGATGAGCGCCCAATTTGAAAAACAGAGGGAGCTGGCTCAGCAGAACCAACAACAGGCCCTGGCTGCTCTCCAGGCACAGCAAAAGCCCCTGGCAGACCTCGTGAAAACGCTACTAGAAGAACAACAAGAAAAGAAGACACCAGAAGGCTTCAGTGGGGTAGGCCCACCCCAGTGTGGGATATGGACATTTGGACATATGTCAGATGGAGACAATTTTGATGATTTTGTTGAATCATTCGAAAGAGTAGCTCTGCATGCACATTGGCCTAAGGAGCAGTGGGCGGTTAGACTCGCCGCCTCCCTAAAGGGAGAAGCTCAGGCAGCGTACCGAGCGATGCCTGCCGCATTGGCAACAGAGTACCTAGAAATTAAAAAAGCGGTACGGGATAGGCTAGGCTTAACACCAGCTGTGTACCGTAGAATGCTTAGATCCACAAGGTTACAAATAGGCGAAACGCCAAAAGCACTGTGCCATAGGGTGCGCAGTTTAGCCCTAAAATGGCTAGAGCCTGAGGGTAAAACCGTGGATAGCTTAATTGATCAAATTGTATTGGAGCAATATTGTGAGGCAGTGCCCTCAGATGTCAAAGCCTTTTTAACACTGCAAGACTGCACAACCTCCATACAAGCAGCGCAGCTTACTGAGCGGTTTTTAGAAGCCGAGCTGAATAAAAGAATGCCAAAAAGCGCTGACTGGAAGTTGGGCTGTACCAGTCCTGCAAGGTTAAAGGAGGGTTTGCCATTTGACACATATTGTACAAAGAAATGTTTGCTTAAAAGAAGTAATTCTAATGATGGTATAACATGCTTTAAATGTGGTAAAGTAGGGCATGTAAAAAGGTTTTGCCCAAATCGCATAGCCTTGGTAGCAGAGGGTAAGGAGCCTGTACCACAAGGATTCCGCCTGGATGTAGAGGTGGAAGGGGTACCAGCCAAAGCCTTGCTAGACTCGGGGGCCGATCAAAGTATGGTCTCCCGGAAGTTTTGGGACAGCATACAGGCCAAAAATGATTTTCCCCCGAGTCAGCCAGAAGGTGTAGCTAAAATTAGATGCATTCATGGCTCATCCACATGTTATCCTTTGTTCAACCTAGTGATAAAAGGTTTAGGAACACAAAAGAAAACACTGATAGCCCTAGTACCAAAACTACCATTTGATGTGGTCTTAGGTAGGGATTGGCCCCCATTTGACAAAGGGCTAAAGGGAGGTCTGCATTCAGTGGAAGCCAAAGCATCAGAAGGAGCCCAGAACCCTGAAAAAACTCCAAGGGAAAGGAAGGAGTCCAGGGAGGATTCCCACAGAGAACAGTTAAAAGAAAAGTCCCAGCCAGTAAACAAAGGGGGAGGGGAAGCCCTAGTGACTTTGGTACCCGGGCCCTTGTTTGGAAAACCCCCTAAGGAAACTCTTTGTCCCAAGCAACAGACAGAAGTACGTACACCCACTAAGGAGGGTTTCACTCTGAAATTTTGCAAAATGTCCCCAGATGCTCAAAGCCCCCAAAAAGCGACAGCAGCATCCGCAGGTTTTGACCTCTGCAGTGTTGTAACCACAATAGTGCCAAAAGGGGGAAAAGCCCTAATTGCTACGGGGATACAAATCCAACTGCCCGCAGGGTGTTATGGGCGGATTGCTCCCCGGTCCGGCCTGGCGTCAAAATATTTCATTGATGTCGGGGCCGGGGTTATTGACCCTGACTATAGGGGAGAGGTCAAGGTGCTATTATTTAATTTTGGAGAGCGGGACTTTGAGGTGAAAAGTGGGGATAGGATTGCCCAACTTGTGTGCGAGCGCTTCGGGTCACCTGAGGTGACGGAGGTATCGCAACTGTCCCCTACAAGGCGGGGAGACGGCGGGTTTGGCTCCACAGGCAAAAGGGAGGTTCAAGGGTTCACCGCCACTTCAGAAGAGCCGCTGGAAGATGATCTAGGCCCCCAGGTAGAAGACTGTAAAGCAGAGGTAGCTCCAAGGATGGGAACAGAATTGTCATTGCAGCAACAGTACCAAGTAACCCAGTTGCTGGCACAATTCAGGGATGTTCTCACTCCAGTACCGGGGGAAACAACACTAGTAGCCCACGAGATTCTCACCCCTCCCGGGAAGATCGTGCGGCAACGACCTTACCGCTTACCAGAAGCGCGTAAGAAAGAGGTAGTATCACAGGTGCAGGACATGTTATCCATGGGCGTCATTGAGGAGTCGAAAAGCCCCTGGTGCAGCCCAGTGGTCCTGGTCCCGAAACCCGATGGCAGTCTCAGATTCTGCATCGACTTTCGACAGGTCAATGCCATTTCGCTCTTTGATGCGTATCCGATGCCACGCATCGAAGAGCTGCTAGATAGACTGGGGCAGGCCCGGTACATGACTACCCTTGACCTCACCAAGGGGTACTGGCAAGTACCGCTTACCCGTGCCTCCAGACCCAAGACGGCATTTAGTACGCCGCTGGGCTTATTTCAATTCAAACGTATGCCCTTTGGCCTGCATGGCGCCGCCGCGACGTGTCAGCGGTTGGTTGACCAGGTCCTGCGCCCACACCAGAGTTACGCGGTGGCTTACATGGATGACATCGTCATCCATAGTACCACATGGGAGCAACATCTTCCACGGGTGGGAGCAGTGCTAAAGGCCTTAAGGCAAGCCGGATTGACCTTGAATCCGGGGAAGTGTCTGTTCGTGGGAACAGAAGTAAAGTACTTGGGACACATGGTGGGAAAGGGGATGGTCCGACCCTTGCAAAATAAGATCGAAAGTGTACAGAATTTTCAGAGGCCCGTAAACAAGAAGCAGCTCAGGAGTTTCCTGGGTTTGGTCGGGTACTACCGGCGCTTCATACCCAGGTTTGCCGAGGAAAGCGCAGTACTGACAGAGATGTTACGGAAGAACGCCCCTAATAACCTGTGGTGGACTCCGGAAGCGGATGCCACCTTCACATTGCTGAAGGGAAAGTTGTGCAAGGCTCCGGTCCTATATGGGGTGGATTTTGAGCGCACCTTTATCTTACAGACTGACGCATCAGAATCTGGGCTAGGGGCAGTACTCTCCCAGGAGTTTGAGGGTTCTGAACATCCCGTACTTTACTTAAGTAGGAAATTGTCCAAGGCAGAGGGCAATTACTCCACTATTGAAAAGGAATGCCTTGCTATTAAGTGGGCGGTTGAAGCGCTCCGCTTTTACCTCACTGGCCGGCATTTTGTCCTCATTACTGATCATGCACCTTTAAAATGGTTGGGCACGATGCATAATCACAACCCTCGCCTCACCCGCTGGCACCTCGCATTACAGGCTTTTAGTTTTACCATTCACCACAGGGCAGGTAAGCTACATTTAAACGCTGATGCGTTGTCCAGGATTCCGGGCTGTGAGAAAGATAGTTCCCCATCCCGGAATGTCTTAAGAGGGGGGATATGTGATACAGTGGAGCCAATGGAGGTTAGTGAAAATACAGAACTCACCTCAAAATGGGCTAGGCAGAGAGATCCAGCATGGCTAAAAAGGGCTGAGCACCCGGTGCCATCAGCACAGGTAGGAAAGAAAAGGTTAGAACGGAACTTTCCTGTCTGCAACAGTGACGCAGTTAGAATCCAGGATTCTAATTACCAGCACCTGCCCCCAGGAGCAGACGTCACGTGCAGAGAGGGGAGGTACAAAGGGACCTGGTTAGAACCAGGAAGTCAGAACAGCCCTGAGAACAGACCTGAGAACAGCCCTGAGAACAGCGCTGAGAACAACTTCAGGAATAAGGCTGAGAGCAACTACGAGAGAAAGTCTGGGAGACAGAACAAATACCTGAGAGCAAGTAAGCAGGACTCTGCAGGGGAAGGTGACACTCCGATGCAGCTAGAGTTTCAGCAGCAATCAGGCAAGTCACAGAAGCAGAGAGGGTTCCAAAGCTCCAGGAGAAGTTTTAATCCCAGGGAAAGCATTGAAGGTCTGGGAGGTCCAAAAGCTCTCAGAGAAAGCTCCAGGCAATTACCAAGGAGCGTTAGAGAAGCGTACCACTGGCAAGACAGCCCCCAGGAGGATTTCCTGGAAGGCAGGAAGTGGAACACTAGCCCCGAGAGTTTTTACAAACCTCGGAGGAACTTGCTACACGAGGCTAGAACTTTGCCACGAGAGAAAAACCCCACAGCTGATGCCTGCAACCTAGATAAGGTAAAGAAGATAAAACCTTACATTGGGGAAGGAAGTGAAACTGGGTGTTTTTATAGTCCTTATTGGCAGCAAGGTTTTAACCTGGGAAAGGGTTCCCACTTCCAAGTGAGAGAGCCAAGAGAGACTGGCTATAAGAGAACTGATTACAGAAGAGGTTTTTACAATCCCGAGTTAGAGCAGTGCCTGGGAGAGGGGAAAGTTTACCCTCCCCGACCAGTGAAGCTACCACTTGTTATATGAGTGAGCCTGGCTGCGTCAGCTACCAGCCAAGTATAAACCAAGATACAAGCAGTATAATTACATTGACCAGGAGCCAATGGATTGTACAATTTGTCTGAATGATGAAATAACCTCTTTGCGTTAGACCTCTCTGTGCAAGGAACAAGAGAGAAGAAATATGCTCAAGCTGTGTTTTGTTTAAGTTCTGCATTTTTGTATTCCAAGCATTGATATTCGCCGGGGAACGGGAATAAACCCCACTTTACTTTATCACCTTGACTGTCTGACTCTCTGTCTTAAAAAGAAGTAGCAACAAGGTGACTCAAAACACCCTAGGCGACTGCCTAGGGCACTCACTGAGTCTCTCCCTACGAGGCTTGGTGACAGTATACTGGGAGGCATTCCAAGGGCCAGCATACACAATTGGACTGGGGAAAGCCAGAGGAATGGTGCTGCAGAGCTAGGAATCTCCAGACGGTACCTGTGAGGGAGACGGCTGCACATGGAAGGGACCCTAAGACCCGTGCCAGAAGGTATATGAAGAGAGATCCAGTGTCCAGGGATCTGGATTGGAAGGCTGGACATAAGAACTGGACTACATACTGGCAAGGCTATATAGAGAGGAAGCTCAGGTATGAACACTGATTTATGCCCTAGCTATAACCTTGAAAGACAGCAGGGAAACAAGTATTCTCCTGAAAGTGCTCCATTGGGAGATTCACCTGTGCCAATCCATGATATTGAACCCATGCTTGTTGAAGAAGAGGGGGTGATAGCAGATGAAGAATCTGTTTACATGGACTGCTCTCTGTCTAAACTCCTTTGGTGATTTTCTGTTATAAAGTACAGCAACCATCACAAAGAAATACAAACTTGTTCTTTAATCTACTCAGAAAAGCTCCTGTGTAGGATTTCTAGCCACGCAGTAGAAAGCAAGCCAGCTAAGGGGTTTCAGCTGGATAACTGCTAGCAATTGAGCCTTACCTAATTGCTTGTGAGCTATGAGAAAACCACTTCTGAATCTATGTGGGAAGATATGAGAAGTTAACCTGAAAAGAACAGTTTTCTCTTCTTTGTGACTTTTGGTTGGTTGTTTGATATATGCTAAGAAAACATTAGCTAATGCCTACAGAAAAGACCAGTTTGTACCAACCAGGTCTTATTTGTTTTGCTTTGCTTGCCTGACAAGTTTAAATGTTGTTTTCCTTATTTTGATTTTGTTTTACCAAGTCTAACACAGAAAGCAAGTAACCTGATTTATGTGCTACCAAGCATATCTGTGTTGGGAGAAATAACCCCATAAATAAATATCTTATTGGCTTTACCCAAAAGCACAACTAATTATTGTGAGCAGCTGTGTCTGGTGTGAATGAACTGCATTGCCCACAATCCCTTGCAAATCATATAGATATATGCACTTGCCAAGACTGTGAAGATTCTCACCCAGGCAGCCGTCTGACAATAGTCATGGCCTAATAGGAGACAGCCAACATGGTTTTAGACAAGGAAGATCTTGTCTTACTAATCTGTTATGTTTTTTTGAAAGTGTGAATAAACAGGTGGACAAAGGTGAGTCGGTTGATATAGTGTATCTGGACTTTCAGAAAGCCTTTGACAAGGTCCCTCATCAGAGACTTTTGGCAAAATTAAAGAGTCATGGGATAGAAGGCAGTGTACTATTGTGGATCAGGAACTGGTTAAAAGATAGAAAGCAGAGGGTTGGGCTAAATGGCCAATTTTCCCAATAGAGAAAGGTGAATAGTGGTGTACCCCAGGGATCTGTGCTGGGTCCGCTGCTTTTTGACATATTCATAAATGACATGGAAAGTGGAATAAAGAGTGAGGTTATCAAATTTGCAGATGATACAAAACTACTTAAAGTTGTTAAAACCCAAGAGGATTGTGGAAAATTGCAAGAGGATCTTGATAAATTGGAAGACTGGGCATCAAAATGGCAGATGAAATTTAATGTGGACAAGTGCAAAGTTATGCATCTAGGGAAGAACAACCCAAACTATGGTTACACGATGCAAGGTTCCACATTAGGAACCACCACCCAGGAAAAAGATTTAGGCGTCATTGTGGATAACATGTTAAAACCCTCGGCCCATTGTGCAGCGGCAGCCAAGAGAGCAAATAGAATGCTAGGTATGATAAGGAAAGGAATGGAAAATAAAACAAAAGATATTATAATGCCTCTATATCGTTCCATGGTGAGACTGCACCTTGAATATTGTGTGAAATTCTGGTCGCCGTATCTTAAAAACGGATATAGCATTATTAGAAAAGGTTCAGAAAAGAGCCACCAAAATGGTAAAGGGGATAGAAGGATACTCCTATGAAAAAGGCTAAAAAGGTTAGGGCTCTTTAACCTAGAAAAGAGACAGCTGAGGGGAGATATGATAGAAGTCTATAAATTAATGAACGGAGTGGAACGGGTAAACGTAGATCGATTATTTACGTTATCAGAATATAGAAAGACTAGAGGACATGCAATGAAGCTACAGGGTAAACTATTTAAGACTAATAAAAGAAAATATTTTTTCACTCAACGTGTAATCAAACTCTGGAATTTGTTACCGGAGGATGTAGTAAAGGCTGTTAGTGTAGCTGGGTTTAAAAAAGGTTTGGACAAGTTCCTGGAGGAAAGGTCCATAAACCATTATTAAGAAGGGACCCAGGATATCAATGCTTGACCCAGTACAAGCATTGCGGAACCTATGTCTTTTGGGGAAACTGCTAGGTACGTATGACCTAGATTGGCCACTGTTGGAAACAGAATACTGGGCTTGTTGGACCTTGGTCTGACCCAGTATGACATATCTTATGTTCTTATGTTCTTTTAGTAGAGAAGTAGCCTACTGGTTAAAGCAGTGGGCTAGAACGATGGAAGCAAGGTTCAAATCCCACTGCTGTTCTTTGTGATCTTGAGCCAGTCCTTTATCCCTCTATTACCTCAAGTACAAACTTAGGGTCATGTTTACTAAGCACAATGCTTATAATGTGGTTTTGGGCTGTGCTAGATGCAAGGGTGTACAGAGATGGTTGTCCCTGTAAATCTAGTGCAGCTTGTGGCCTTAATACTGTGGAGAGCAACTACCATGTATTATTTATTTATTTATTTATTTATTTATTGAACGGTTTTATATACCGCCTTTCAGAAAAATCAAAGCAGTTTACATAGAACAAAACTTGAACATTACATTGAAACTTATTCAAACAATTGAAATTACAGTGAACATTAAACTGTATATAATAAAAATGGTTATTTGAGGGTTACAATGCTGAGTAAATTGTGATTAGGTATATAGATAGTTTAAACAAATATACAGATTTAAATATTTACAAATTTCAAAAATGTTATCATCTTATCTGAGCAAGGAAAAATGTATTGTAGTTCACTAGAATTATTAGTGTAAAGATTATGCTAGTGGTAGTTGCTCCCCACCAATTGGGGGCCTTCAAGACCTGCACTAGCAGTGGGAGTGCCACAATACACCAAAAGCGGGCACTACCCTTGCATTACCTGAGTAGCGCACTTTAGTAAACACGTCCCTTAAACTGCAAGCCCTCCAGGGACAGGAAAATACCTACTGTATGTGAATGTAAGCCACCTCAAACTCCCGAGAAAGGGCATTAACTAAATCCAGTTCCCTTCCCTCTTTTATAAAGACAAGTAGGCAGACTTGAGTTTATAAAATACTAGCTTAAGTGGCAGAGATTGCACCTTAAGTTCAGGTGTGGAAATGCATAGCAGGTGTTAAAGAACATGTGAAACACACACAGGTATGCACATAAATCAAAGTGCATAGCTGCAAACTCAATCAGCATTCTGCCCAGATCATGCCCCCTGCACCCTATCCCCCCTCCCCCCAAAGTATGCCTACTGACACAGTACACTTCTTCATATCAAAGCGCACTTTTACACCAATCGTTAGAAGATGCCATTAACACACATAAATTGCCAGATACGTGCTTTAATGACTTTATAGAATTGCCTCCTAAGAGCTTAATTCATCAAACTCTCTTTCCCATAGACTCAGAATAAAAGAAAAAACCTTAGTGAATCGGCCCCTAAATCCCTAATGTTCCCATGCTTTGAACTTAGGTCTCTCATTCCCAAATGACAGTACAATACACTCTGCCTCTGTAACAGAGCTTTTGAAGAGATGACTATTACACAAAGAATACCTGCTTCTGTTTCATTCTCACTTGAATTTCTTGATTTTACAGCTACTGCTAATGCTCAAAGCATTTGACTGAATCCAAAAGATTAACCACTGCCATTATTCCGTAACAAAGATTTCAGACTAATAGCTGTCATTTCCATTGTTAAATATAGCAACATATAATTATATATTGCTCACCCTGACATGTGTTATTATATTTCTGGAAAAGCATACCTGCAATATGACAAAATAACTACTGGCGTGATACTTGATATCCAGTTTTTGAATAGGACTCTTCCTATTCAAATATTTTTATAATTATTTAGACAGAAGGATTTTTTAAAAAACATACATTTGTATAATGAAATACAATGCAGTCTGTGAATTCTTACTAGTTGATATTCAAAGGGGTTTATCCAATCAGTAGGATATGCTGACCGGATAAACAATGCTGAGAGGGATATTCAGCCACACTAATCAGGGGTCATTTGACGATGTTCATCAAGACTGTTTGCCTTAAGTATTAGTACTGAAGTGGAAATCATTGGAATATCACTATTGTAATCTGTATTAGTTGATTAGTAGTACCTAATCTTATGAGCTTCGGTCTGTAATGTCTTTCTATGAGGTCATTGATGCGAATGGGCACGTTTATTTCTATGTAGACAGCCAGTCTAATGAAATAGTGCCGTTGTAAGTCTGAGACCTCTTGTTTGGCATCAAAAGAAGTTTGATACATTGTTGAGAAATTGAATGAGAGAAAAATTTTTTTTTGGGTGGGAAGAATTCCCTGTATGTTTGATTGAACGTATTTGAGTTTTTTGGCTGTCCTAATTTTATGCCTATTTGTTATAAGGTAGCAAAGCAAGTTGGCAGAAAAACTGGAGAACATTTTCCCAGAAGGATTGCGGTTTCTCAAGGTGGATTTGGACAAAGATCAAGTGTGCCATTTTAGGTCTGTCTTTGAGCAGTGGGGTCCTCCTTGACCTTCGCCCATGAAGTCTTTCTATGTTTATTGCGCGGTGTATGGTGCGGGTTGAAACCACCACTCCAGATTATTCCAGGTCAGCCTTAAGCTCTCTTGATGTTGTATGTGGTGTTTTTCCAACCAATTCAGATGCAAGAGTTGCAGCAATTGACTGTGAAAGGTGTGGAGTTGCCCAGAGCCTTAGAGTCTACGCTACCGGCTACCATTCAGCTTGGGAGTATGGATGGAACTTCAGCTCCCCCTCTGTCTGTCTTCGGTGGTTGGTTTCTCTCTTTCTGTTTCTTCATTTGCTTTGGCTTGTCCTGAAAACTTCACCTTGGAGTCTATATGGAATGCAATTTCTGAGCTTGGTGAGGCTTTGGTCCCCCAGCTAGAGAGTTTATTGTTGCAAGTTGAAGGTAATTCAGCCTGTTTTAAGAAGAACTCTAAAGCAATAAATCCTGCCGAGCCGCTGGGCCGGGTCCCGAGGCCGGGCAGTAACCGGGTCCCCGGGGCCCGAGGCCCGGGGCCCGGCCACGCTGTTCGAGTGCGCGTTGGATTGGGGGGAAGGGGGGGCTAGAGCGAGGAGGGAAGTAGCACTCGAGCCAGCAGTCCCATGCCGGTGACGTGCTGCCCATCGATTGGCTGGAGGGGTAGCCGGGGGGCAGGGTGCGAGGGAGATCGGCGGCGTGCGATCTCCCTCTTCCTGCCTGCTTGCCGTCGCCAAAAGGTGTGTGCTGCACTACTCCCGCTTGGGCCTTTTCGGGTCGTGCTTTTCGGGGTTCGTTTTCCCGCGGGGCGGGCGGGGGATTGGGCTTTTGGGCCATGGGTTTCGCAGTGCTATACACACATTAAAAAAAAAGTGTAACTCGCACCTTGTCGTCGCTCTGGGGAGCGCACGCTTTGGGGCCCTGTTGCACGTGGTGGACTCAGCGTTGTTGGGAGTTTCGCGTCTGGGGTATTCGAGCGGCGCCGGCTGCATTTGTCCGCGGTTGGAGTCGGTTCAAGGGGCGCTGGTTGTTCAAAAAAAAAAAAATTTTAAAGAAAAGAAACACCAGATACACCCACCATTTAACAGCACTTAAATCCTATCACAAACATCAGCCCAAAATAATCAACGGCGTTAGTGGTAGCAGGGGGGCTCGCTGTTAGGAGTGGGTGGAGAGCTGGGCTCCGAAGCCACCATGGTTCGTCGCCTTACCAGGCGCACGGCAGCCATTCGGTGTGGGGGTGTGTCCAGAGGGCAAAGAGCACCGAGAAGGGGGCGTTCTCAGCCAAGCAGGAGGGGGACAGCGCCCAGGGGTGCTTCCACGTCCAGAGTGCCACGCGGCGCGCGTCAGGGGCGGGGACACTCTGAGTCTAGAGGGGTGGGTGTCAGGGGGGCCTCAGGTGGGACCTCACAGGACGGGGCGGGTGGGGTAGTGCCAGTGGGTGCGGGGCCGAGCAAGTCGGGGCCATTGCTGGCGGTGGGGGGCGGTGGAAGGGTGCTTGATGCTGGCGGGTTGGTCAGTCCCCTTGACCAGCCAGGTGTTGGGGGGGCAGTGCCAGCAGGGGTGTCGGTGGACGTGCCGTTAGGGGACGTCACGCTGGGCAGGTCTACGGGTATGGCTCCTTCCCCTGCTTCGGGGATTGGGTGCTTTTCACACCCCGGATTCGCAGGGCCTATGGGCCCATGGGCTTGTGGGGTGAGTCCATGGGGGGGTGCGGGGTCCTGGGGGGGGGACTGGGGTGATTGGTTCCGATCAGGGTTTGGGGATGCGAGGAATGCTGTGGGCAGAGGTTCAGCTGCTTGGGATGCTGGTGGGCTGGGTTCCTCGGCATGAGGGTGGGGGGGGGTGTCGAGTGTGGCGCCCGGCACATTTGGGGCTGCTGCTGCTGGCTTTCCTCCCTATTTTCCTCCGCAGGTCCCGCGGAACTTGTCACCCAGGACGGACATGGCTGACTCTGCTCGGGCTGTTGGTGCAGGCCCCTCTAGTTCCGTGGACGAGCCGGCCGGTTCACCAGCAGTGGCGCAGGCCTCGGGCACTCCGGCTGTTCCCCCACGGGTCGTTGGTGAGTATGCAGGGGATGCAGGCGGGGTGGATATGATAGAGGCTGAGGGGAGATATGATAGAGGTCTATAAATTAATGAATGGAGTGGAACGGATAAACGTGGATCAATTCTTTACGCTATCAGAATATAGAAAGACTAGGGGACATGTAATGAAGCTACAGGGTAAACTATTTAAGACAAATAAGAGAAAATATTTTTTCACTCAACGTGTAATCAAACTCTGGAATCTGTTACCGGAGGATGTAGTAAGGGCTGTTAGTATAGCTGGGTTTAAAAAAGGTTCCTGGAGGAAAGGTCCATAAACCACTATTAAAAAGGGACCCAGGATATCAATGCTTGACCCAGTACAAGCATTGTGGAACCTGTGTCTTTTGAGGATATTGCTAGGTACGTATGACCTAGATTGGCCACTGTTGGAAACAGGATACTGGGCTTGATGGACCTCGGTCTGACCCAGTATGGCATGTCTTATGTTCTTATGTTCTTATGGATGGCGGAGCGAAACTGTGGCTGAGGGGCTTGCCACGGCTGGTAACGTAAAAGCTAAGCGTAAGCGGAGGCATCGTTGTCGGCGGGCATCTGCTTCTTCCTCCTCTTCGTCGGCATCTTCGGCTTCTTTGGGAGACTCCGTCGTAGCGGGGAGTGGGAATGTGGGGGGCGGTGAGGCCTCTGTTGTACGCTGTGCCGAATTGTGGGAGGGCGTGCTGCGGAAGCTGCGCCATCGGATCAAGAGGCGCAAGTACATTGACATTTTCCGCTTGCTTGATGGCAGGAAACGTTCCGGGGAAAGCAGAAAAAAGCACAAGGAGGACGAGAAAGCTGGCCGGGTGCGGAAGGTGTCGCGCAATACCCTCAACTGGACTCGCGCTTTTTTGCGTTTGGCGAGCGTATGGGGTCATTGTTTTCCTGATCAGTACGGGGCGCTGCTGGCTTATGCAGATACGATCTTGGCAGCATCACAGGTGCACGAGGGGTGGGCCTGGTTAAATTATGACGAGGAGTTCAGGGATATGATGGAGGAGAACGGGCAGCTATCCTGGGGGACGAAGGACATCAACTTATGGTTGACGCAGATGTCCGCGAGGCACCGGGTTTGGGGAGCAGGTGGGGGAGCTGGAAAGGTGGGGTCATCTCCCTCATCATCGGGATTGCGGTCCTTTCGGGCTCCCGTTCCCGTCATGTCCCAATCGAGAGGGGGTGCTTCGGGGGGAGACGTTTGTTGGCGTTTCAACAAGGCGTCGTGCCCGTTCCCCGACTGCAAGTTCAAGCACGCCTGCTCGTTGTGTGGGGGCGGTCATGCGGCCGCCAAATGTAGTTGAAAAGGAGTTGCAGGGGCCCCAACGGGGGGCAAGTGAGGGGGTTTTGGGGACACTCGCTCCTACGCCCGTAAGAGTCGACATGTTGCGCCCGTGGCTAGTCATGTATGGGCGGTCTCGCCGTGGGCATCGAATTTGTTATTAAGAGGTTTTTTGGAGGGCTTTAGGATTCCTTTTCAGGGTTTGCCAGCGCGGGGTGGGTCGTGCAATGCTAATTCGGTCTGCGTGCAGGCTGCTGTGGTGCGGAGGAAGATTGCGGAAGAATGTGCGTTGGGCAGAGTGGCGGGGCCATTCAGTGAGCCCCCCTTTTCTCCGTTCACAGTTTCCCCTTTGGGCGTGGTACCCAAGAAAGAGCCGGGCAAGTTCAGGCTGATACATAACCTGTCCTTCCCTCCAGGGGATTCCGTGAACGACCGCATTCCTTGGAAGCTGTGCATGGTGCAATACGCTTCTTTCGACGCGGCTGTGGCCTTGGTGTGTCAGTGTGGGCGGGTGCGTTGCTGGCCAAAGTAGATATTGAATCTGCGTTTCTTGTTTTGCCTGTTCACCCTTCGGCGTTCCCATTGCTGGGTTTCCGTTTTGAGTCGCTGTTCTATTTCAACAAGTGCATGCCTATGGGCTGTGCGATATCCTGCGCCTACTTTGAAGCTTTCAGCACCTTCTTGCATTGGGTGTTGGAGAGGCAGTCGGGTGCCGATACCATAGTGCATTACCTTGACGATTTCTTATTCGTCGGAACGGCTCAGGCGTCTACCTGTTCCAGTCTTCTAGGGGCGTTCCTGCACTTGGCAGGGGACTTTGGCATTCCCATAGCTCTCAACAAAATGGTGGGTCCGGTTACCCGCCTCACCTTCTTGGGGATTGAGATCGATACGGTGGGTATGGCAGTCCACTTGCCTGCGCAGAAGATCGTGAGGCTTAGGGAGTTGGTGGCGTCTGTGGGCTCGTTCTCTAAAATGACCCTGCGGGTCATGCAGTCGTTAGTTGGGCACCTTAATTTTGCCTGCAGAGTTCTGCCTATTGGGCGCCCATTTGCACAGCGGTTGTCATTGGCCATGGCGGGCGTTCGCTTCCCCATCATTGGATTCGGGTCTCTCCAGGAATGCGGGACGATCTGCGGGTGTGGGATACTTTCCTAGCGCAGTTCAATGGCTGCTCCTTGCTTCAGCTGCCGGAGCTGTCGAACTTGGATTTGCATCTGTTCACGGATGCAGCGGGCAGTTCCGGTTTTGGAGCCTATTGCCAAGGGGCGTGGTGTGCAGAGCCTTGGCCTCTGGACTGGGTGCAGTCCAGCTTGACCCGCAACATTACCTTTTTGGAGCTTTTTCCTATCGTGATGGTTTTTTGGGTATGGCCGGAACGCCTGCGCGATCGCCAGGTAGTGTTTTGGTGCGACAACGCTGCGGTGGTGGAGGTTATTAATAGGCAGGCGCCTCGGTGCCCGTGGGTAGCCTCCCTGATGAGAGTGTTTGTGTTGGCCTGCTTGCGCTTGAATGTTACTGCCCAGGCGCGTCATGTGCCGGGCTCTCAGAATTCCATCGCTGATGCTTTGTCCCGTTTTCAGTGGGAGCAGTTTCGGCGATTGGCCCCGGAAGCGGACGCGGTGGCCTCGCGGGTCCCAGAGCATCTCTGGAGGGTTGGGACCCTGATCTAATGACCTTGCTCGCTGCATCTGTGGCACGCGGCACGTGGGTGACATATCGGCGAGGATACTCCCAGGTGAGTGCTTTCCTGAGTGCGCGGGGTTGGTCTGGGGGGACTGTGCCTGATGGTCTGGTTGGCCAATTTGTTCTGTGGGCGAAGGAGCGGGGTAGGGCTCGTTCGGCGGTCGTGTCTGCGTTGTCCGGGTTTTCCTTCTTTTGTAAGGCGGCTGGATGGGGCAACCCCAGGGTTTCCTTCTTGGTGAGGCGTCTTCTGACGGGCTGGGCCAGGGTGCAGCCCAGGGCGTGGGATTGGCGGCTTCCAGTGTCGCATGCATTGTTACTTCAGATTTGCGAGGCGCTCCCACGCATTGCGGCCTCGAGTTTCGAGTCCGTACTGTTCCACGCGTTGTTCGTGACTGCCTTTTTCGGTGCTTTTTGAGTGTGTGAGCTCGTGCCCAGGTCCGCGCGGCGGGGTGCGTTTGGTGGGCTCGATTTCGAGCACATCCTGCTCGAAGCGTCGCAGGTTCGTATTTACCTGCCGCGCTCCAAAACAGATCAGACCGGGAAGGGTGGCTGGGTCATGTTGTGCTCCATCTGTCCCTTGTTATCCTGCCCGGTGCAGCCTTAGCAGAATTACTTGCAGCTGCGGTCGGTAGCGCGGGGTTATTTCTTCATTCACCGGGACGGACGGCCGGTAATGCAGTTCCAGTTCACGGCAGTGCTGCGCCTGGCGTTGCGGTACCTGGGGTATGATGACAGAAGCTATGCCTCGCATTCCTTTCGTATTGGGGCGGCTACGAGTGCTGCTGCGGCGGGTCTCGAGACGCGTGTGATTCAGCGCATTGGCAGGTGGCGTTTGGGAGTGTATGAGGGGTACGTTCGCCCGTAGGTCTGTATTGGGTGCTGGGCGGCCTGGGGAGCCGGTTGCTTGGCCCTCTGGGGGGCGGGGTAGGGGGGGTACTAATTTTTTCCATCCTATTGCAGAGTGGCCTGCTGGTGGCAGTCCGATTTTCTACTTTCAGATGGCGCTCGTTCCGGAGACTGGTGGATCATCGGGCATTCATTCGTCTACTGGGCAGAGCGTCGGGTGGCAGTGCGGCTGTTGGGTATCCATCTCGGTCTGGCGGAGTCTGGAGTTCGGCTGTGCTGGATGGGACAACGCGGCATGCGCTGGTGGCAACTTCTGGCCTGGGTTCAGGCGCAGAGCAGACTGCGTCAGCAGCCAGTCGGGCTGATAATTCACTTGGGCGGCAATGACCTGGCGAGCTGGTCATGCCGGCAATTGATTAGGACTGTGACATTGATCAGGTGCGGGAGTTACTCCCGGGTGCGGCCATCATATGGTCGGACATTATTCCTCACCCTGCATGTTGGTCTCAGCGGCGTTGGTCACGGGGGCTGGTCAAGATCAACCGTCAGATTGGGCGCTGGGTCCAGCAGACTGGGGGCCTGCAGGTGTTACACCCTTGGGCGGATGTCAGGTGCGCAGGCTTGTATCGCTTGGATGGGGTTCACCTTGCCCCGGTGGGTCAGGATCTGCTGTTGAATGACTGGCAGGAGGCCTTAGAGGGGTGGTGCTGGTCGCAGCTTTCTTTGGGGGGGGCGGCACAAGGTTAGCAAGCTACCTTGTGCCGGTGACGGGGTAGCGAGCAGGCGCTCGCCGACCCGGTGGGGCATTTGGGGCGGAGGCCGCTTTACACGGGAGCGGCAGCGCTCCTTAGGTTGGGAGAGACGTCCCGGCTGGGGTCTCTGCCCGGTGGAAGGCATCCTTGAGCCGGCCTTTGCTAACAACATGGCGAGGCGGGCGGTAGGGGGAATGGGGAGTGGATGATGCACCGCTTTGCTATAAACGGCTGGTGGGGGGCATCATCCGGAAAACGGTGGGGGGGGGGGGCAAGTTATGCAATTTACAAGTGCTGAGTTGGCCCATGTTGGGGCCGGTGTTACAATGCTGTTAATAAAGCTGCGACCAAGCAATTTTCACCAAGTCCGATGTCTCCGTGTTTTGTTCGGGTGCTGGGGTCGAAGGGGTGGTGGTGAGATTAGGTAGATGGTAAAGTTTTGACCTCGAGCAAGTGGGGCATCGATCCCTGATGTGTGTGGGAGAAGGGGAAAGAGGGGAGGGGGCATTGGGCTGGTGTGGAGGCCGGGTCAGGGCATCCGGATACCACGGTTAATCCTGCCGAGCCGCTGTGCCGGGTCCCGAGGCCGGGCAGTAACCGGGTCCCCGGGGCCCGAGGCCCAGCCGCGCTGTTCGAGTGTGCGTGGGATTGGGGGGAAGGGGGGGGCTAGAGCGAGGAGGGAAGTGGCACTCGAGCCAGCAGTCCCATGCCGGTGACGTGCTGCCCATCGATTCGCTGGAGGGGTAGCCGGGGGGGCGGGGCGGCAGGGTGCGAGGGAGATCGGCGGCGTGCGATCTCCCTCTTCCTGCCTGCTCGCCGTCGCCAAAAGGTGTTCCTACCTACCCTCCCTTGTAACCCGTGGGTTGGTGGTGGGTGTCGCAGCTGGGGGGGGGTTCATCTGTTACGGTTAGTGGTGGCGGGGTAGCGAGCAGGCGCTCGCCGACCCGGTGGGGCATTTGGGGTGGAGGCCGCTTTACACGGGAGCGGCAGTGCTCCTTAGGTTGGGAGAGACGTCCCGGCTGGGGTCTCTGCCCGGTGGAAGGCATCCTTGAGCCGGCCTTTGCTAACATGGCGAGGCGGGCGGTAGGGGGAATGGGGGGTGGATGATGCACCGCTTTGCTATAAACGGCTGGTGGGAGGCATCATCCGGAAAATGGTGGGGGGGGGGCAAGTTATGCGATTTACAAGTGCTGAGTTGGCCCATGTTGGGGCCGGTGTTACAATGCTGTTAATAAAGCTGCGACCAAGCAATTTTCACCAAGTCCGATGTCTCCGTGTTTTGTTCGGGTGCTGGGGTCGAAGGGGGGGGGGGTGGGATTAGGTAGATGGTAAAGTTTTGACCACGAGCAAGTGGGGCATCGATCCCTGATGTGTGTGGGAGAAGGGGAAAGAGGGGAGGGGGCGTTGGGCTGGTGTGGAGGCCGGGTCAGGGCATCCGGATACCACGGTTACTGTTTTAAAAAGCTCATTGGAAGAAGTAAATGTAAAAGTTCAACGTGTGGAAGGCTATAATGGTGCAATTGTTAAATAAGTCTCAGCTTTCAAGTTTAAAATGGAAAACTTGCAGAACCAGGTTAGGTCTTCCAATCTACGTCTGATAAATTTTCCTCGTTCTTCTTTGATGTCTGCTAGAAACATGTTTAAAAATTACCTTGAAGAAATTTTGGGCATTCCAGTTGAATCCCACCTAGGTATAACTCTAGACAGGCATCTCTCATTTAAAACCCATATTAAAAACATAGCAAGAAAAATATTCAACAAAATAAGACTTCTGCAACACTTAAAGCCCCTACTGCAACACTCTGATTTTAAAACCCTAATTCAAGTCATGATAACCCTCCACCTGGACTATTATTATAGTCTTCTCCATGGTCTTCCTAAAATATCTCTGCGTCTGATGATAATGGCTCAGCATGCGGCCGCCCGAATTATACACAATTCAAGTCGTAATGACCACATTACCCAAGTACTACACGACTTACACTGGCTGCCTATTCAAAGCCAAATAAAATATAAATTAATACTGACCACTTTCAAAATCATAAAAAAGATAGCACCATCAACTCTTGCTCAACTGATCAAAGTATCACCTACTGCTAGGTTAAGGCGAACTCAAGCTAACAACTTGATCTCTACATCGAGCGGCTATAGAAAAACAAAGCAAAACACCAGCAATAAAGCTTTTGAATATGTATCCCAATACTCTGGAACCTGTTACCAGAAATGCTCAGAAACATCACAGACTTATCCTTGTTCCGTTCCCATCTAAAAACCTATCTTTTTATTGAACATTTTGGCCAAAAATGATTCCACATCAGAAACTGATTCAGCATAAACTCTATATCCTTCTAACTGCCACCCCTCTGTCAATTTTCAAGACAATCAACAAACCACAACCTTACTTCAACTTCCTCCATTATATCCCTCCAACCAACATCAACACTCCCTGTAATCAAATAAATTGTAAATTGTAAATAAGTTACAATCTTTAGAATTATGTAAATTTAAATGATTATCGTATTGCACTTGTTTTTGTTAATATGTTTCGATGTATCTGATGTTTCAATTGTTAACCGCTATGATTGCCCGAAATAGCGGTATATAAAACTACAATAAATAAATAAATAATTCTCTATTAACTAAAGTTTATTATGCTCCTGCTGGTAAAAAAAAAATATCTGGGTGGTATGTGACCATTGCAAACAGATATATAACATATTTTGAACATTTCCTGGATTTTGGAGACTTTCAATTCGGAATCCATGGTGCCCTCTACATTGGTTGTCATTTTGGAATTGCCCTCTGATCGTAATTGGCTTCTGAACTTTTATTTCAAGAAGCGCAGACTTCTCTTTAAAGGTTTTTGAAGTGCATATATTCCCCAATTTATCTAGAGAAATGCAGAAACCTAGGAGGGAGTTTCTTTTATTGGAACCTGGGGCTGTGCAGCTGGGGGCTTTGTTTTTTCTGAAGTTCCCCTGTAAATGTTTAGTCAAACTTCAGGCTGTTAATTATGTTTTCTTTGAGCCATCTCCACTGGTAGCCATTTGTAAGTGTAAACCCTCTGGCTCATAATCTATGGGTTTTAGTAATCCACAACAATGCTTACTGTTTGCCGGCTGATGTAAGCTTGATGTTTTTTCCTGCATGTTTCGTAGTGGTCTTTTTTTTCCTTTCTTCTCTTGGTTCCCCTCAGTGTAGGGCTAGTGTGAAGTGGACAATATAGTTCTTTTTTTTTTCCTTTTCTTTGACTTCCTTGATATTCAATTCGTTTGTCCTTTCTATTTCTGTCACAAGTGTTAATGCTTGAATGTATATTGTAAACTTGAAGAAAAGAAAAGGAAAGGGCGAGAAAGAAGAGATATCGTGGATGTGAGATGAATCCTTGAAAAGGCAAAGGACTATCCATATGCATTTCATTGTTACAGCAAGCCCTTCGATTGCATAAGTCATGAAAAACTCTATGTCACATTAAGAAGCAGGGGTATACCAGAACAACCAATAGTTCTGAAGCACAGCCTTTGCATTTATCAAGAAGCAACAGTTTGAATGGAACAAGGAGAAATGGAATGGTTTAAAATTAGCAAAGGTGTACAAGTCTGTATACAATGGCCAATATCTCAGAATTCAAGAAAAAGCTAAAAACCCACCTATTATGAACATTATGGTCCAACCACCAACCTATCCACTGTCCAATTGCTACATTCCACATCACTGGCAGTAAATCAGTGAACACCCTCAATCCATCATTATTCCATTATCTCCAACATAAACCTTTTGATATTCACCCAGTATACAATATTTATTTATTTATTTTATTTATTTATTTACATTCTCTTATATACCGCGCTATTCTGCATCGGTGCGGTTTACATTGAACAAACTGAAATTACATTGAACAGGGCATTATAACTTGGAGATAACTATTTTACAGGGAACATGGGCTATGGAGGGTTAAGTGGCTTGCCCAAGACCACAAGGAGCACCTGTGGGACTAGAAACCCCAGTCCTTCCGGCCCAAGGTTGCTGTCCTCTAGTGGGATTTGAACCCCTGACCTTCACGGCCTGAAGTACCTTGCCCCAACCACTAGGCCACTCCTCCACTCCAGCATATACCACAGTTATGCTGTACTGATCACACTCATAACAGTTATAACCTCTTCTGTAAAGAGTAACCGTGGCAGGCCGCATCCGGTGCCCTAAGCCCATCCTTACTCACCCCCACCTCCCTCAGCCTTCTCACCCCCTCCCCCACCCCTTTCCCCACCCTTACAAATTTCACAGACACGATTTTCTTATTGGAAATACCAACCTGTCGCAGCTTTATTATAATTCAAACAATTAACTTTAAAATATCAAACATTTCTGTAAACAATCTCCCCCCAGCGGAGTGATACCCCCCCCCCAGCCATAATTAGCAAAGTGGGGTCGCATCCGCTCCAGCCGTGTCCGACCACCGGCCAATTTCCTACCGCCCTTTCCCCGACCTCGCCATATGACTAGCAAAGGCCAGCAGGGCTTATCCGGGTCGGGGGCACCCCGCCCCCGCCCAAGTATGACCAAATGGCTCCGGGCCCCGGAAACCTCCGGGATCCCGCCACCGGCACTGGCATATTAATGCCCTTGTGCCGCCCCCCCAATGCCCTGCTGCGACCAGTTAGTATCCCTGTGTAAAAACACCTTCCAAGGCCTCTTGCCAATCATTCAACAGTAAATCTATACCCACAGGGGACAAATGAACACCATCAATCCTGTACAACCCCGTACACGCCACTTCCACCCACGGGTGAAGAACTTGAATCCCACCATGCCCAATTAACCACCGCCCTATTTGACGAATTATTTTTGTAAGACCCCGCGACCAACGCCGCTGGGCCGCACAAACAGGCCTTGGAATAATGTCTGACCAAATTAACTGTTAAGCCCGCGGGGGCTGATGGGACTTCCCATCAGCCCCCGCGGGCTTAAACAGAGCAGCGAGGGAAAAACTCTTTCCTCGCGCTCTGAAAGCCGGCGCGTGTGACTGGAGGGAGGCAGCTGAGAGAGGTGATACCGGGGAGGGCAGGCTCTGCTGGGCAGGGGGGGCCCCGCGGCACACTCGATTCTGCCGCGGCGGCCCCGGCCCCGGCAGAGGCAGCGACAGCTTGTTTTGTAAAAAAAAATTCGCTGGTCTGGGGTGGGCTGGGGGGGTTAGGACTGGTGATGGGCTGGGGGGTTAGGAGTGGTAATGGCTGTGGGCTGTTGGGGGGTTAGGACTGGTGATGGGCTGGGGGGGTAGGAGGGGTAATGGCTGTGGGCTGTTGGGGGGGTTAGGAGTGGTGATGGGCTGGGGGGGTTAGGAGTGGTAATGGCTGTGGGCTGCTGGGGGGGTTAGGACTGGTGATGGGCTGGGGGGGTTAGGAGTGGTAATGGTTGTGGGCTGTTGGGGGGGTTAGGACTGGTGATGGGCTGGGGGGGTTAGGAGTGGTAATGGCTGTGGGCTGTTGGGGGGTTAGGACTGGTAATTGGCTATGGGGGGGTTAGGAGTGGTGATGGGCTATGGGGGGGGCTATGGGCTATGGGGGAGCTAAGTCTATATGGGCTGATGGGATTAGGACTGGAAGTGGGTTGATGGGGGCTTAGGACTGGTAATGGGCTATGGGGGGGGCTTAAACTAAAAATTGGGTGTTGGGGATTAGTACTGGACTTGGGCTGGGGGGTTTTGGACTGGGAGTGGGCTATGGGGGGCTAGGACTGGTAATGGGTTGGGGGGGTTGCTAGGACTGGAAATGGGCTGGGGGATTAAGACTGGAGGTGGGCTGATGGAGTTAGGACTGGTAATGGGCTGTGGGCTGTTGGGGGGGGGGTTAGGACTGGTAATGGGCTATAGAGACATAGAAACATAGAAACATAGAAACATAGAAATATGACGACAGAAAAAGACCACATGGCCTATCTAGTCTGTCCTTCCATAACAACTACAACAGTCCACTTTTTGCCTTTAGAGATCCTCTGTGTTGGTCCCATGCTTTCTTGAATTCAGTTACTGTCCTCATCTCTACCACCTCCACTGGGAGACTATTCCACGGATCCACTACTCTTTCCGTAAAGAAATATTTCCGCATATCACTCCTGAATCTATCTCCCTTCACCCTCATCCCATGTCCCTCGTAGCAGAACTTGCTTTCAATTGAAAGAGGCTCTCTCCCTGAACATTTATGCCACGGAGGTATTTAAACATCTCAATCATATCACCTCTATCCCGCCTTTCCTCTAAGGTGTACATATTAAGATCCTTAAGTCTGTCCTCATATGCTTTATAATGAAGCCCATTAATCATTTTGGTAGCAACCCTCTGCACCGACTCCATCCTGTTCACATCCTTTTGAAGGTGCGGTCTCCAGAATTGCACACCATACTCCAAATGAGGTCGTACCAAAGACTTATACAGAGGCATTATCACCTCCTTTTTTCTGCTAGCCATTCCTCTCCGTATGCACCCAAGCATCCTTCTAGCTTTTGCTGTCGCCTTTTCCACCTGTTTAGCTACTTTAAGATCATCAGACACAACCACGCCTAGGTCCCGCTCTTCTTTAGTGGACAAAAGTACTTCACCTCCTATACTGTATTGCTCCCTTGGATTGCTGCAGCCCAAATGCATGACCTTACATTTTTTAACATTAAATCCCAGCTGCCAAATTCTAGACCATTCTTCAAGCTTAGCTAGATCCCTCCTCATGTTATCTACCCCTTCCTGGGTGTCTACTCTATTGCAGATTTTGGTATCATCCGCAAAGAGGCAAACCTTACCCGACAGCCCTTCCGCTATATCACTAACAAAGATGTTAAAAAGAATTGGACCAAGGACAGATCCCTGGGGCACACCACTGGTAACATCCTTCTCCTCAGAGTGAGCTCCATTTACTTGTACTCTTTGTCGCCTCCCACCCAACCAATTTCTAACCCAAGCAGTAACTTTAGGGTCCATCCCTAGGGTGCTCAGTTTGTTTATCAGTCGCCTGTGAGGAACAGTGTCAAAGGCTTTACGGAAATCTAAATACACCACATCTAGAGCTCTCCCTCGGTCCAACTCCCTGGTCACCCAGTCAAAAAAATCAATCAGATTTGTCTGACAAGACCTGCCTCTGGTGAATCCATGCTGCCTCGGATCCTGTAATCCGCTGGACTCCAGAAACCTCACTATTTTCTCTTTCAGCAGCGTTTCCAATAATTTACTCACCACCGAAGTTAAACTAACCGGCCTGTAGTTTTCAACCACATCCTTACTTCCGCTTTTGTGTAAAGGCACCACATGAGCCTCTCTCCAGTCCTTTGGCACCACTCCTGACTCCAACGAGGCATTGAAAAGGTCAGTCAGTGGAGCTGCTAGAACGTCCCCAAGTTCCCTCAGTATTCTAGGGTGTATCCCATCCGGTCCCATCGCTTTGTCTACTTTAAGTTGAGCTAGTTTCTCACGAACACAGTCTTCTGAAAATAGTTCAAGATGTCCCTCGCTTCTGTTCTTATTTGTGGGTGTTTTCTGAGGTCCTGCTCCTGGTTCTTCATCTGTGAACACAGAACAAAAATATTTGTTAAGCAATTCCGCTTTATCCTTATCAGCTTTTACATATTCCCCCCCTGCACCCTTGAGTCTGACAATACCACTTTTGCTCTTCCTCTTCTCACTAATATATCTGAAAAATGTCTTATCCCCCCATTTTATTGCATTGGCTATTTCCTCCTCCTTTTGAATCTTTGCCTTCTTGACTACTTTGCTAGCTTCTCTAAGTTTTTCCAAATACATATGCTTGTCTTCTGCTCTCTGTGATCTCTTGTATTTCATGAAGGCCTCCCTCTTTTTCTTCACTTTTTCAGCTACTTCCTTCGAAAACCATAGTGGTCTCCTGTTCCTTTTGCCTTTATTTACCATTTTAACATGGGGGGCTAGGACAGGAAATGGGCTGATGGGAAGGGGTTAGGACTTGAGGTGGGCTGATGGGGTTAGGACTGGTAATGGACTGTGGGCTGATGGGGGGGTTAGGACTGGCAATGGGCTATGGGGGGTTAAGACTGGTAATGGGCTGTTGGCTGATGGGGGCTGTCTGGTAATGGGCTATGGGGGGTTAGGACTGATAATGGACTATGGAGGGGGCTAGGACAGGAAATGGGCTGATGGGGAGGGGTTAGGACTTGAGGTGGGCTGATGGGGTTAGGACTGGTAATGGACTGTGGGCTGATGGGGGGGGGGGGGTTAGGACTGGCAATGGGCTATGGGGGGCTGACTGGAAATGGGTTGATGGGGGTTAGGACTGGAAGTGGGCTGATGGGGGGTTAGGACTGGTAATGGGTTATAGGGGGGCTTAAACTGAAAATGGGGTGATGGGGGGTTAGGACTGGAAGTGGGTTGATGGGGGGGCTAGGACTGGTATTGGGTTGATGGGGGGGGGCTAGGACTGGAAATGGGCTAATGGGGGGCTAGGACTGGAAATGGGCTGATGCAGGGACTAGAAGGGAATGGATGCTGGGTGAGGCTGGAACTAGAAGGGAGCTGGTGTTGGGGGAGGATTAGAATGGGATGGGGCTGGGAGAGTAAAATGGAGAGGGGAAAAATATTTGTGTGGGAGGGATAAAAAATCTACAATTGGCCGGGTATTGGGAGAGTAAGTGGGGATTGAGGATGGAGGGGTAAATTTTGAGTAGATGAAATAGGAATGAGGAAAGAGCAAAAGGAGAAAGATTAGTATGTTAAAGCAGATGTAGAGAGAGAATGGAAAGAAAAAAACAAGAAGACAGAAGAAAGGACAAATGGACAGCAGATGGAGAGTTAGCAGAAGACACGAAGAAACCAGAAGAAAGTGGCTGGAACAATTGCAACTGAAAAAAAATGCACAAAAAGGTAGAAAAATATCTCTTTATTTTGAATTTATTAACTGGAATATGTCAGCTCTGGGAAATGTGCATCATTAATTTTTGCGCTTTGTTTAGTACAAGAGGAAATTAATTTATAGTTTTATTTCTACAGTGTTGTTGTATATTCCAAGTTTGGCTTTTGGGGTTCCCAGTTTAATTATTGTCTTCCTGTTTCTAAATTGTGATTCCTTGTTTGGTGATGGTCTATGTTGTCCATGTGTAACTGAGCTGAGGTATTCTGTTTATATAATTCCTATTTGACATTGCCACTTGTTCTTTCCCCAGTAGGTCATGTATTGTTGTTCTCTGAAATGTATTGGTTTAATATTTGCAGTGTTGCCTTTTGATAGTTAGGGTATGGTGCTTTGTGAGTCCTGGTAGTGCTGTTAGGATATGGCGGGTTTGCTATGGGTTTCTAAATGGGCAGTGTTTGTAGTAGTTCCTAATGTGCCTGGCGGTTGGTACTGGATTATAGTAATGTAGAAACCTTTTAGTCTTTCTTTATCCATATACTCATTAAGAGGCATGTTTACTAAAAGTTAGTGTATGGCAGAGCTACTCAATTCCAGTCCTGGTGGTCCACAATCCTGCAGGTTTTCAGGATATCCCTAATAAATATGCATGAGATATATATGCATTGGAGATATCCTGCCAACCTGACTGGTTTGTGGCCCTCCAGGGCTGGATTTGGAGACCCCTGCCTTACATCTCTGTCATTTACGATTGTGAGTGGGCAAGGTGCAGATGTCCAAGACATCAAAAAGTTAGATAGCATTTGTCACATTCCTCCTCGCTTCTCACCACCACCAAAATATTATCTATTAGACAACTTTTTGGTGGTGGTGAGAATCGAGGAGGAATGTGACACATTCTATCTACCCTTTTGATGTCTAGGATATCTGTACCTTGTTCACTCACAATCTTAAATGACAGAGATGTAAAGCAGGGGTCTCCAAATCCAGCCCTGGAGGGCCACAAACCAGTCAGGTTGGCAGGATACCTCCAATGCATATATATCTCATGCATATTTATTAGGGATATCCCGAAAACCTGCAGGATTGTGGACCACAAGGACTGGAATTGAGTAGTTCTGGTGTATGGTAACATTATGCAAATATTTATGCAAATGAGACACCTTATGCAAATGAGGCCCCGCACCGAGTCTCCGCACATGGCCCCGCACCCCCCTTGGGCCGCCCCTGGGCCCACCGGAGGGCTTTAGAGGGAGCCGGGGAAGCCTGCGCGAGGCCCCGGCTGCCTCTGTACAGCCGCCAGCGTGAAGAGCCTTTTCCTTCACGCTGGCGGCTGTTTCTGTGAAGCCGCGAATGCTGGGAAAAGTTAAAGGTTGCCCTTTAACCTTTCCCAGCATTCCCGGCTTCACAGAAACAGCCGCCAGCGTGAAGGAAAAGGCTCTTCACGCTGGCGGCTGTACAGAGGGAGCCGGGGCCTCGCGCGGGCTTCCCCGGCTCCCTCTGAAGCCCCTCAGACAGCCGCGATGCTGTCCGGGGGGCCAGGACTGCATGGGGGGGCCCAGGCCTGCACGGGGCGGGCCCAGGACTGCACGGGGGCACGGGGGGGCCCAGGACTGCGCGGGGGCGGGCCCAGGACTGCACGGAGGCACGGGGGGGGGACCCGGGGGGCCCAGGACTGCACGGGGGCGGGCCCAGGACTGCACGGAGGCACGGGGGGGGGGACACGGGGGGGCCCAGGACTGCACGTGGGGGCCCAGGACTGCACGGGGGCGGGCCCAGGACTGCACGGAGGCACGGGGGGGGGGGAAACGGGGAGGCCCAGGACTGCACAGGGGGGGCCCAGGACTGCACGGGGACATGGGGGGGGGCCCACAATTTTTCTTGCCGTAGGGCCTCACTCTAGCTAAATCCGGCCCTGTACCTAGCAGTTTCCCCAAGAGACACAAGTTCCACAATGCTTGTACTGGGTCAAGCATTGATATCTTCGGTCACTTCTTAATAATGGTTTATGGACCTTTCCTCCAGGAACTTGTCCAAACCTTTTTTAAACCCAGCTACACTAACAGCCTTTACTACATCCTCCGGTAACAAATTCCAGAGTTTGATTACACATTGAGTGAAAAAATATTTTCTTTTATTAGTCTTAAATAGTTTACCCTGTAGCTTCATTGCATGTCCCCTAGTCTTTCTATATTCTGATAAGGTAAACAATCGATCTACGTTTACCCGTTCCACTCCGTTCATTAATTTATAGACTTCTATCATATCTCCCCTCAGCCGTCTCTTTTCCAGATACTACTACCACTACTCAGGTACTTCCACTAAATATATCCAGTTTCACTTTAGCCTGCAGTAGCCATCATTTAAAAAATGCAGACCACTGCCGGCTGAGTTAACGGAGGATTAAGTGACTTGCCCGAGATCACAAGGCGTGGCAGCGGGATTTGAATGTGATGCTGCTGGATCTCAAATCACTGTTCTAACCATTAGACTACTTCTTCACTCCCAAGTGCTTCTCAATTTTCTTGCCTTTTCATTTTTGCTATAAAAATAACAGCTTTTATCTAATTTTTAATCATACAGTAAAGACTTTTGGGTCAATATTTAACTGTGGCAGTCAGCATTTTTTAAAATGCTGGCTGCCACAATTAAATAAAAAATGGACATTGAGCTCCGGTATCTGGATAGTGTCCGGCACAGAATATCCCTAAAGATCAATCAGACCCAGCTGTTATCCATATAGCAGTGATTTTCAGTGTCGTTAAATGTATAGCTATACAAATAGCAATTTAGGACGGCTTTTTCCTGTCCTAAGCTAGCCATATAACGTTGCTGAAAATTGCCACAGTGGGGTCATTTTAGAAGCCGTATTCATACTTTGGATGTCTGAAAACAGGCTTAAGGGCATCCAAAGCACAGAGATGCCTCCAGAGGCATTTTAGAAGCGACATCCCCAGCATGAGGACATCCAAGGCTGAATAGCAGAGTGGAGGATCCTAGATGTCCATGTCTGATCACAGAAACATCGGGCGTTCTGTCTAACATTAGACCTGCTCCAGGCACCTTAAAAGGGCTTATTTTAAGTGAAAAACATCCAATGGGCGTAGAGAAGAAAGCACTCCACCATCCCCAGTACTCAGCACAATGTCAGCAATGGGATATGAACCTTGGCTGCCTTTTTCCTAAACCACTAATCTAACCATTAAGCTATCGTAGACCTCCAGGCTGTGGAAATACTGTTCTGGGGATGTCTAGGTAGGTGCCCCTGCAGGCACGTTCGTGTTTCTGAAATCACATCTGCACCTGGACGTGCCTGCTTTTCTCATACATTCTCGCTTAGACATCCCAGACTGCATTTGGATGGCTCTTCTAAAATTCCCTTCCACATGAACAACAGTGCTCTGCCCCCGGTTTTGTCTCCACACCTCCCCAGCACTGTCTGGATAGTGCCAAGGCCATAGTTGCCAAGTTATCCAGTCACAGGAGTGAAATTTTTGGCCATTTCTGGTTTTAAATCTGCACTGCAGTGCAGTGTGGTATTTGTGGTCCCTGATTTTTCCCACTGAAATGATTGCTGCAGGTCCCATAATGCATCGGGATGAGATTGTCAGAAATTCAAGAGTGGCTTAAAATCTCACTCCTGGAACTGGGTAACTTGGCAACTCTGCAAAGCAGCCAGGGGAAATATTCAGCAGGGGCTGCTAACAGGATAAGGGCTTTTGAATATTGACTCATTTCCCTTTTATATGCAAACCCAAACCCAGACTGGATCAGACTTCCCTTGGATGAATGGAAAATAATTGAAGAGAGCTGCTGCATGAGAGTCTTCCTTCCCCTTCCCCACTTAAGCCTGGAAGTTAAGGAGAGAGTGAGTCACCTTGACCTGTGGCAGCCCCTGAACACACCCTTGACAGATGATACCAGAGTCCCTACATGTAGATGCAGCATAGACAAAGCGCTTGTCACAATTTGCTCTCTCTTTCAGACAGAGTATAGCAGAAATCCTCCATGACTTGTATATGATTCTCTCTAGAATACAAATTAAATGTTTCCAATGGTTTAGTGAAGATAAAATTTTAATGATTTCATTAGCAAGTTGCAGAGGAAAGATAGTGAGAAAGGCAGGTGACTGTTCAGTGTTATCCTAGCACTGCATTACAGTTTCAAGCAAGAGCGGCACCTGAAGGCTAGGAACGTTCTAGCTGTGAAGCAGATCTCTCTGCCTCAGTGCTAGACTGTAATGAGTTATGCCAGTTCTCTGCTGCAGCACATCTAAAAGATCAATTCACAGAAAACAGGCAGTTTTGCTGAAGGAGAAACAAAGGAAGTGCCTACACAGCCCATCAGTGTGGAGTATATTTTCCAGAGGTTGTGAGTCAGCATTGACTCGACGGCTCGCAAGAGCAGCAACATCATGCTGAAAATGTCATTTTTGTATTCAATTTCTGTCATTAATTTATTTTCCCTCTGTTGGGCTGACTGTAGCATCATCATTAACCTGCAAAGGTTCAGACTTTTGTAGAAAATGCTCCCTCGTGATTTTTTTTTTCCATCAGAGATACAAAGAGCTCTCCATCCTACACTGTACAGGCATGGTAGTTTAAACCATTCTTTTGTATTAGTGGCATTTTACCACGGTAGTGTTAGTGTAGGAGAGCCTGTGCCTCTTAGGTCTTGAATACTAAAGATGTCATTTTAACAGTCTTAGAGGATCTTTTACTGAAGGGTACTACTACTACTATTAAACATTTATAAAGCGCTACAAGGCATACATAGCACTGTGTTAACAGATAGCGCATGTTCTGGCGCATGCTAAAGGCATGCTGGGATGCTCTTTGCCAGGTAGCGCAGGGCCATAACAGTGCAGGATGATTCCTGCGCTAACTATGCAACCTGCTTTAGAGATGTGAATGGATGGGGTGGGGCAGAGAGTGGGCAGGCTGAGCTTGGCGCAGTTCGTGCTGTGATAACACTGCGCACTAATTGCATTAGCACACGTTCAATTAAGTGGCGTTAGGTGCACCTGCGCTAATGCAGCATGCACTATGGGACAGGACTCTGTGTTAACTGCCAGGGAAATGCTTTCCACACTCCCAACAGTTAATCTATTTATTTAACAGGTTTTATATACCGCTTTATCATTTCAATCAAAGCAGTTTACATTGTAACTTAAACTTGGTAATGTACATTAAACAGGGACATTGATAACTTGGATTCTTCTGAGGCAATGGAGGGTTAAGTGACTTGCCCAAGGCCCCAAGGAGTGCTAGTGGGAATTGAACCCTAGTCTCTTGGTTCCTAAGCCAGTGCTCTAACCATTACGTTATTCCACATAAAGCGCCATGATTTTGATGCTAATTGCATGTTAGTAAAAGGCCCCCTTAGTCATGATTTGGGCGTCCAAAAAAGGTGCATGTGGACATCGAAATCATGGAAGGATCCACAGAACCATTTTATAAATGACTTTTAGAAGACATCTCTAGTGCGGGGACGGCCAAATAGGCAGGGGGCAGGCAGGGCCTGTTCCAGAGTTACTTCAAGGTGGAAGCACCCTAGACAAACCTTAAGTCTTACATAGCCCTTGACTGTCAAAATCTATCGTTTAGCTTTGGATGCCCTGCTCTTGGCCCCAAGAACTTGCCGCCCTAGGCAGCTGCCTAGTTTGCTTGATGGTTAGGCTGACCCTGGGGGGGCATGGTGGTGCAATGGACTTAGATTTCCCTGGGAAAGTGCTTGTTTTGGCCATAAAATACCTGTAGGTTGTAGAGAAGACGGCATGCCTCCCATTCCAGTATATCAAATACTCTCCACAATCACAATGATAGCAGCAGTGAGATTCAAATCTTTGCTTCCCTACTCCTAGTCCAGCACACTAACCGTTAGACTATTCCTAAATGTCCTTGGTCTTGAAAACTATTCCAGGGACCTCTATGTAGATGCCCCACAGATGTCCATATCAGGTATGTCCACATTTCTGAAATCATGGCTGCACTTAGATGTGCCTGTTTTTTTTCCAGACTTTCTGGCTTGGATGTCTCAGATTGCGCTTGAACATCATTTGTAAAATGTGCCGTTACGTGCTTTGGATTTGGTGTGGAGTGCAGAAGGCAATGGCAAACATCTGCATAATTCCGACAACAAAGGGTCACAGTTACCAGTGTAGAGCTGTTATTATTGCCTAACGTTTAACAGTTAGAAATGAGGGATATGCAAAGGCAAAGCATTTCCAGTTTGTTTAAGATTTTTTTCCAAATATTCAAACTTTTTTCATGTTTGTTTCACACATTTGTTTTAGTAAAAAAATATAAATATGCATTAGAACTTTTTAATGCATGCTAATTGACTCAGAATGTGTTAATTTGTAGGTTAATGTGCATTATATTGATTTAGCATGTACTAAGGGGTATGTTTACTAAAGGTTAACATACTTTTAAGTGCCACTGCACCCATAGAAACTAAAGGGCTGTGGGTACTTATTGTGCGTTAACTTAATGAATGCATGTTAAAACCTATAGGGGATAGACTCAGAAGTAATATGCGGAAATTTTTCTTTACAGAAAGAGTAGTAGATGCATGGAATAATCTCCCAGTGGAGGTGGTGGACAGAAGGACAGTATCTGAATTCAAGAAAGCATGGGAAAACACAGAGGATCTCTAAAGGGAAAAAGGAGACTATTGTAGTTGATTTGGAAGGGCAGACTAGATAGGCCATGTGGACTTTTCTGCCATCATGTTTCTATGCCGCCAATTTTTTTTAAGATGCACTAACGAACTGAGTGTGTACTAACAAATGCACACACCTACCAGAAATGGATAGAAAGAAAACACAACGTATATTTCACTTTAGGGATGAGCTTAATCCAACAGACCTGAGTATTTTGGTCTCAACTAGGGACTCTAATATCTTCAGGTATAGTTAGTCTCAGGAATTCAACAGGAAGGAACACAGAGTTATGATCAACATTATTGGCACACTTGTATTTTAGGTATGTTGTGTACAGTATCTTGAGAAATAATTAGAAATATTCCAACTGTATGTCATCGTAATATTGTAATACTATGTTCGAAGGTATACAAAAAGAAAGATGTCTGTGCAACTTAGACATAGTAATTTCTGAGAAAAAAACAAAAATATGACCTGGATAGGAATAACGGCGCCCTTCATTAATATTTGGTTGCACAACCCTTGGCAGTGATGACAGCCTCCAAACATTTCTTGTAGCCATCTATAAGTTTTGTACTTCTATCTGCTGGTAGTTTCTCCCACTCTTCAACTGTGATTTGTTCCAGCTCATGAATGTTTCCAGGATTCCTTTTACCAAGGGAAGATTTCAGCTCTTTCCAAAGATTCTCGATTGGCTTGAGATCAGGCCTCATTGCTGGCCAGTTTAAAACAATCCACTTTTTCCTTTTTAACTATTCTTTTGTAGTTTTGGATGTATCTTTTGGGTTATTGTCCTGCTGGAGGATCCATGACCTTCGACCCAGACCCTAGCTTTCTGAGACTAGGTAGCACATTTTGCTCCAAAATACCTTCATGATTCCTTTATTACTGCACGTTCCAGGCCTCCAGTTCCTGAGGCTGCAAAACAGCCCCACAACATTATGGAACCTCCACCATATTTAACTGTAGGAAGGGTGTTTTCTTTCCCTTATAAACTTCATTGCTTCACCTGTAAAGTTTCCAGGACTTCAAACACTTCTGGAAAAGAGGAGAGCCCCTTAATCTTTAGAGGTAATTTAGTCTAAAGCTCAGCTGCCTCATATGAAATAGTGTATGCAAATCTTGTTCTTGAGCTAACACCTCTGTTAGAAGGGAATAAAAGGACGCAGGACAACTATAACCATTTAGACTTAACAGCTAGAAATGGAAGTAATAACAAAGAAAACCGCATGTGAACAGAATCATAAGAACATTAATGCAGAAATGTACAGAATTTAAAACAAATCGGTCTGGAGATCTTGAGCCAGTGCAGCTCCCGAAGTAAAGGCGTTACCACTACATACCTAGAAACTCCAAAAATCGGGCAGTGGTATTTTGACATAGTTGTAACCGCTGAAGCTGTTGTTTTGAGCAGTTTATAAATAGTATATTATCATAATCTAGGTATTGCCAAGAAAGAGCTTTGCACTAGGAGCTGAAAATGATGAAAAGAAAATTAGAGTTTGAGTCTACATAAATGACGCATACAAAAGGATGATTTGAAAACCACTGCACTAACATGGGTTTCAAAAGATAAATTATCATCAATCAAAACCCCTAATACCCGAAGAAGTGACTCCCTATGAAGGTTCAGCCATTACAGTACTTCAGGTAACGAAGTCTGGCACAGTTTGCTATTATTAAGGCAACAAACCTTTGTTTTAGCCACATTCAATTGTAAATGTACAGTTTGGGCCCGGTTTCCCAATAATTGTAAAAAATTATCCAGAACTGCATAATGATCAACAGCTTGTGGGGGAAAGGTTAGTAATATGAAAATGCCGTCCATATAAGTGTAAAAATCAGCCTAAAGAAATAATTAAAACATTAAAAAGAATTGGGGGCAGTGGTCTCCTGCCAGATCTTTGAATAAATCTGTACCAATACAAACACAATACTGTATGGAAAAAAAGCCTATTGCCACATACAATATGAATAAGGAAGGTAAGCTGTTCTTTGGGGTAAGACTAGAATCAGATGCAAAGTTGTCATATTTAGGGTGCTCTGCCTCTGGTTACTGGTAGTTTCACTGAGGCACACCTCATGGGGCCGGGGCCAGGACAGTTAAGGTCAACAGATACCTCCAATCCGATAGCTGCGTCTCCTGTAGTGAGTGCACAGAGGAAGGGAGGGTCGTTTCACCTCTCCTCTCTGTTCAGCAGCTCAGAGAGTCTGCTGCAGGCAGGCAGCATGTGGATTTTTGGTTCCGAGATTGCTGCCTGGTGCTGCACAGAGAGAAGGAAGGGAGGGCACATGTACAGACTGCAGTGCTTCTAAATCTGAGACAAGTACTTTAAAGAGGAGAACCAATCAGAGATTTTTATGTAAATTCAGGGACAATCTCTGCAAATGAGGTACATCTGGTAACGTTACTCTGACTCCCTAACAGTAGTTGGGACTACCATTAGGGGTCAATTTGTCAAATAAGTAGTGCATGCCCACAGCATGCCCCATTTTAATCTCTGTATCATAAGGATGTAAATGTGTAAACAGTGGCTTTCTAAAATTGCTGCTTACACATGTATGCAGTGCACATGTATAAATGTTCTGAATTACTTGAAATGACCTCTGTATTATTATAACTGTTGTAGGTAATAGAAAACTAGTCCATGGAGCACTCAGTGTGTCAGACCTCACTAACCCTGTCTTAGATCCCTCAGGGCTATAATCGTATGCAGATCTTAGACCCAGAGGCTTCACACTCTGAAAGCAAAACAAGCAGTTTATAGGCCAAATGGCAGCTTAGCTATCACATTTATCTCTGATTTGTTTGTATAGCTCGGCAGGCAAAGGGACAATCATTTTAGAGCTATTTCTCATGTTACATTTTCTGGGAAATATTTTGTTTGCCAGAAATTTATGTTTAGGCAAAACCACTGAGAAGGGGGATAACCATAACACTTAGTTGTGTGTTTTTTAAGCCCTTTGAATGATTAGGCTGCTGGAGCAAAAATTCTAACAATGTCTAAATGATACCAGTGTGAGTAATTGTTCTGCCAGTGAATATCGAATGCTACTAGAAAATTGTGATCTTTAGCTTTCCAGCATGCTGAAACTAACTGAAGGGAATAAATCATGCCAAATAAATCATTATTTTAAAAAACACTGGATCAATTTTACAAACCCTTAGCTGATTGGCCAACAGGAGCTAGCCAGTTAAGAGTGCTGACCGCAAATTTCAGCAGCACTATCCGGATAGTGCCACTGAATATCTCCACTATGCGGGTGGAAGCAGATTTTGCAATGTGCACGTCCGGGCCATCAAGATGGCCAAAAAATGTACAGGGCCAATTCGTACCAGATTTTGCAACCGTGGGAGCTATACGTTCCCATGGTTGTGGAATCAGGGCACTTAAACAGCCTGGCATGCACTGTAGGAGATACTGTCAGTAGAAGATAAATACACATATATAAATACTCAGTATGTCTAGGGAAAACTGCTACCATCCTTTACACAGGATTCCACAGGACTACCTGGGAAATAAACCACGTGATAAAACAAGAACCAACCCCGTGTTTGTATATAAATTAGACTTTATTTCTGATAGAAAAAATAGTGTAAATATTAGCATAAATTATTTTTCTGAGGTAGTATGTTATGCAGCCCTATGCTACAATTACCAAGAGACCTAGGGGCTTGTTTACAAAGCCGCGGTAGCGATTCGCGATCGTTATCGGAGCCACAGCCCCATTGAAATCAATGGGGCCGCGGCTCCGATAACGATCGCGAACCGCTACCGCGGCTTTGTAAACAAGCCCCCTAATCTCTGTTTTAGGAATCAACGTCACTGATTTGCTCTGCATTCAGATGTAGAGTACATCATCTGTCTGTCTAAGCTAGCCCCAACCTCCAGGGGTGGGGGGGGGGAGAATTAAAGACCAATACCTTAGCTCTTGCCAGAACACTTGTGGCTGGGTCCAAAAAATTGTCTCAGGTACGGCACAAAGTCAAAGTATGGCAGAGGTCCAACATCAGCTGAGATGAACTGTGTGGTCACACCAAGCTGCAGGTCTGTGGGAGAGATTCACTCTGTCTCGAGGTTTTGCCCTTGAACACTATCTTACTTTCCAGTCAGAGAGACAGGCAAGCAAAACAGTCTGTGTCAGAAGTTAACATTCCCAGGTGTTCTGCTAGCCTCTGTTCATGTTCCAGAGTGCTGCAGGTATTCTCTGGGCTGCATCTGTGTTCTGTCCCTCTGTGTCCAGCATATAATTCTTTGTGCTGATGGCCTGCTGATTGATTGGCCTCAAAACCTGTATGTCATGCTCGATTCTTCACTCTCTTTCCGTGATCATGTTTCTTCCATCATTCAACACTCCTATTCCCTTCGATAGATCCATTCCATCTGCTTGTTCCTTTTACTTCCTTCTCTGACCATACTCCTTCTCTCACTAATAATGACTCACATCAATTATTGTAATATTGCCCTAGCTGGACTCCCCCCGGTACCAGCTCCATCGACTCCAATTTCTCCAGAATACTACTGTCCGCATACTTACCCACGCTTCTCGCTCTGAACATATCACCCCACTGCTTATCAAATTACATTGACTAGCCATAAAATTCCACATACAGTATAAAATCCTAACCCTAGTTCACTGTACCATTCATACTAACATTCCACAGTACCTCTCCAATTTAATCCACCTTCATACCTCTCATCATTCCCTCCAGCAGATTCATTCCAACCACCTCTTTCTCCCAGCCACTTCATATGCCCATCTTGAATCTACCCGTGCTTCTACTTTCTTCTTTCTTGATCCCCTTCTCTGGAACTCTCTCCAATCTGACCTTTGCCTTGAACTCTCATTTTCTCGTTTCAAGACTATGTTAAAAGCCCATCTTTTCTCTCTTGCCTTTGACCTTCCCCTCTCCTCCACTTAGGTCCTAGTCTCTGAGTTTTTCCATCCTTCCCCCTTCCCCCCCCCCCCCATCTCTGCCATTTCTAAGTGTTTCTCTTCTTTCCTTTCCTATTTGAAATTGGCATTCTTTTTTCTTTCCATTATTTTCTTGTAGCTCTTTTACACTATAAACCGCTCAGGTGTCTCGGTGTTGGGTGGTATATTAAATACCACAATAAAGATAAAAGAGGAGGAGGGGTACTGATCCTCGCCAAGACAGAACTCCAATTTAAAATGGTCGACTCTTCTAGCAACAACCACCTGGAAACCGTCTCTATCTCTAACAACCTATGCTCTATAAACTTAGTCTACAGAGCGCCATCATCCTCCCCAGACGATTTGTCAACTATTATAAACTTTGCCTCCAACTCACAGAATCCAAATAGACCCAACTGGATCTTAGGAGACATTAACCTACCGTCTCTACAAGACAACCAATCTGACGCCTTTACAGATGCTCTAGAAACTCTAGGTTACAAGCAAGTTGTACAACAACCCACACATACAAAAGGCAATATCCTTGACCTCATATTTGCCCCACTATCCGCTCTCAATCAACTTCAAAATATTCTACTAGCAATTACAGATGTCCCATGGTCAGATCATAACCTCATTATGTTCCAGATTCCCATTCAAAAGAATCTACATTCTGATGATAAGGACCTAAACAAATATGCAAATAACACATCCAGAAGCTTCCAACCTTTTAACAGGGAACAGATCCTCGATGAAACTGACGCACTCTTTAAAGACTCTACCCTAAACCTGGAAGAGATCATCACTTCTTGGAATAACAGACTCAACCGCATTTCATCTCGTCCACCCAGAAACAAGTCCTCAAGAAAAAAAGCTACGGCACCTTGGTTTACATCAGATCTGAAAGAATCCCTAAAACTTTTGCGAAAGCACGAGAAGAAATGGAGGAGGTCACGCACTAACACCAATCAGACTGCATACATGCAACATCTTGACGCCCACCGTAAAGCCATTTCAGAAAAAATGAAACTATATCATACAGACACCCTGAAACGTGCTATAAATAAACCCCACGACCTATTACTCTTGTCAAGAAATTAGCCAAGGAACCCTCACCGGAACACCAGTGTGAAATCAACCCACAAGAATATGCTCTTTACATACAATCTAAGATGTGCTGTACAAATAAAATTACAATACCCCCTGTCCCGATTATTCATGGGCTCCCAGCTCCTTTAGTTTTATTCTCCACCCCTTCTTTGAAGCTAATTGAAGATATAATCTCATCTCTCAACTTATCCACAGCACATACTGATCCTTGTCCAGCCTTTTGGATAAAGGACCTTCGCAAAGAGCTTGCTCCAATAATATCCAAGATCATAAGGCTATCATTCGACACCGGCTCATTCCCTGCTGCCCTCAAACAGACTTCAATCAGAACTCTACTAAAAAACCTCAAGTTAGATCCACAAAAAACAGACTCTTACCGACCCATCTCCAGCATACCCACTCTTGCTAAAATAATTGAAAAAATAGCCTACAGACAACTTCAAGACCATATCGACACTGAAGCGCCTTTGGATGCCTGTCAACATGGATTCAGGGAATCTCATGGGGTCGAAACGCTCCTCACCTCACTCCTTAACAGCCTAAACTCTGGTATCGATAACATCAAACAGGGTTTTGTTCTCATCTTTTTAGATATTGCGGCTGCTTTTGATTCGGTCTGTCACGATCTTCTTATTATCCGCCTAAGAGAGAAGGGCCTTTGTGGAAAGGCTCTCGAATGGTGCAACTCATACCTCTCAGAGAGATGGCAGCAGGTTCGCTCAAATGGTGAAACATCCGATCCGTTTCACCAAGGACAAGGAGTCCCGCAAGGATCCTCTTTGTCATCACTATTATTTAACATATACATGCAACCTATATGCAACATTATCAGGTCCTTCAATGTCAACTATATGATCTATGCTGATGACGTGTTACTATATATGCTGTTCTGCATAGATAAGATGAACCTCACCCCCATAACCAACTGTTTTAACGCCATCTCAAATTGGCTACTGACTCAAAATCTCAGAATCCAGCACAAAAAAACGGAAGTTCTTTTTATCTCAAGGAACTCTAAGTTCACACCACCCACATTCCTTGAGGTTCAAGATGCCAAGTTGCAAGTAAAATCCCACATCCGTTACCTTGGAGTGACTCTGGATCAGAATCTAGATATGAAGACCCACATAGCCAACACAGTAAGGGCAGTTTATTTCAAGATTCGCTCCCTCAGACACCTCCGCCAACTTATTGATCCAGATGATTTCCGTACGGTCTACCAGGCTCTAATTATTCCCCACTTTGACTTCGCAAACTCTATATTACAGGGGCTCCCCCCAATCTACCCTTAACCCGCTTCAACTAGCATTAAACAGCGCAGCAAGAGTGCTTTTCGGGGTACCTAAAAGAGAACATGTAACACCTCTCCTGAAACAATTACACTGGCTCCCAATCCAAGCGAGAATCACCTTCAAGACTCTGCTCCTAGCCTTCAAAGCTCATAAAGGACTCGCTCCCTCATCATTATCAGAGATGATCCAACCAATCCCTACCAACAGGCTAAGAAGAACCACGGAATTAAACATGCTAATGGTTCCAAAAGAGTCCTTAAGATACCTCTCCGCAACAGTAACCGATCCTTCAGTTTATGCGCTCCAAAACTTTGGAACACCCTCCCTCCACACATTAGGGCCATCGCTGATCTCTCCCAGTTCAAAAAGGCCTTGAAACATCACCTTTTCATCAAATATTTCCCAGAGGACACAGTAACACAGGCACTCTCAAATAGCAACAACCCCGTTCTTAACACGTAACCTCTCTAACCCAGCAACACTTCAGACCTCTCTCTCATACTAACAAGGTTCTTTTCATACAATATGCCTTCCAAATGTAAATAGTTCAAAGACTATTATTTATTGTAAATAATTGCCCCGGTTACCCAAGTTATTGTTCCTGTTTTATGTAAAAAAACAGATAATATGTATCTTATCTTATCTGATGTTTTCTTGTTCTATGTAAACCGCGCTGATTATTAATAGTGCGGTATATAAAAGATGTTAAATAAATAAATAAATAAAATAAAAGATAAAGATAGATCACATCCTTCACATGCCTAGTCATCCAGTCATAAAACTCAATCATATTTGTTTGGCATGGTTGTTCTTTGTTAAAACGGTATGGCCTCTGATCATGCAACCTATTAGTTTTGAAAAAGTCCACTATTCTCTCTTTCAGGAGCACTTCCATTACTTTTACCGCTACCGAGGTAAGGCTTACTGGCCTATAATTTGTCACGTCTGTTACCACTTTTGTGAAGAGGTACCATATTAGCCCTTCTCCAGTCCTGTGGAACATCTCCAGTCTCCAAGGATCGATTAAAAATATCCTTTAAAGGCCCTGCAAGAACCTCTCTGAGTTATTTCAGTATCCTGGGATGTATCCCATCCGGTCCCATGACCTTGTTCACTTTCAGTTTTGCAAGCTGTTCAAACACATCATCTTCTGTGAATGGTGTGGTATTTACACCATTCCCATTTGTATATTTGTCAATCACAGGTGGTCCTTCTCCAGGATTTTCTTTAGTAAAAACGTTTAGTATTTTTGCTTTTTCAAAGTCACTTTCCATGAATCCACTCTCGGCACTTTTGAGTCTTGCAATTCCACCTCTGATCTTCCTCTTCTCCCGAATATACCTAAAAAAAAGTTTTGTTATCATGCTCTGCCTTGATTTTGTTATCCTTATTTCTCTTTTAGCTTTATCCTGTATTCTTTTCTGTGTTCCTCTGTTTGCGAACCTCTGAATTTTGTGAAAGCTGTGGTTTTTGTCTTTATTTGTGCAGCCACTTCTTTGGAGAACCAAATAGGTTGCCTTTTCCTCTTGTTTTTATTTTCTTTCCTTACATATCTATCTGTTGCCCCTTTTATTGCCTCCTTTAGTTTAGCCCACTGCAATTCCACATTCCTTATCACCTCACACCCTGCCAACTCCTCCTGCAGGCACTTGGCCATTTTACTGAAGTCAGTGTTTTTGAAGTCTAGGACTTTGAGTGCTGTGATTGGACTCCACCTTGGCTTTTATCTCAACCCACAATGTGTGATGATCACTGCTGCTCACATGGGCACCTACCCGGACATTTGACACACTATCTCTGTTGGTGAGTACTAAATCTAGAATCGAACTTTCCCTGGTCAGTTCCATCACTATTTGTCTAAGCAATGCATCTTGGAAGGCATCCACAATTTTTTTTTATTTCTTTCCAGATTTTCAGAAGGAATACTCCAATCCACAACGGGTAGATTAAAGTCACCCAATATGATCACTTTTCCCTTCATGGTTACCTATGTAATATCAATAATCAAGTCTCTATCAATTTCTTCGGTTTGATTTAGACGCCTAAGTATGGATGATCGTGCCATCTCCTCTTTCCAACATAATCCACAGCACTTCTTCCTTTCCCTGCATCCCCTGCATTTCAGCAGCTTTAATATTGCTTTTGACAAATAGGGCTACTCCTCCTCCTTCTCTGCCTTCTCTATCTCTCCTAAATAAATTAGCCAGCTATGGCTATATCCCATTCATGTGACTTGTTAAACCATGTTTTTGTAATGGCCACAATGTCCAAGTCCATTTCCATTGTTAGGTATTCCAGGTCAGGAACTTTTTTGGCTAGGTTTCAAGCTTTTGTGCTCATTGCTTTCCAGCATTTGACGACTGGCTTTTATTCTATACGCCTCCTCCCACTTGCCATTGATGTGTGGGGTTAATAGTGTGGTTGTTTCCAATATTATTATGTTTTTGCTAGCAGTGACGTCCTCAACTTGCTCTTCTCCATCCGTCACCCCCTTTCCCTAGTTTAAATGCCTCTCCACATAATGCCTGAATTTTTCACTTAGGATCCTTTTCCCTGCAACGGAGAGATGTAGTCCATCAGCACAGTATACCCTCTTGTTGTTTCATCTATTTCTCCAGTCACCTATATATCTAAATCCTTCTTGTTTGCACCAGGTTTGTTGCCATGTCTTAAAGTTGATTATGCGATGCAGCCTTTCTGCCCCCTTACCAAGAGCAGGTAGAACTTCTGAGAATGCTATAGTGTTAACAATGGGTTTGAGTTTCTCTTTCAGAATCTGGAAGTCCCTCTGAACTGTAGAGGCATTGTTTTTAAGGAATCACAGAGAGCAAAGAACCCACAAAGGGAACAGGAACAACAAAGCAGCAGGTTTGTAGGCTCTTTATTGTCTTACGAACCTGCTGCTTTGAGGCACTGTTTCTAGCCAGGTCATTTGTAGCCAAGTGGATGATAACATCAGTTTTGGAGTGCTCACTTTCTGCATTAACTATGCCAACAATTTGGTTTGTATTCCTGCAGGCTGAAGAGTCTGGGAAGCATTTGACCAACTTTTCTCTTTTGAACTGTGTTCCCAAGTTGGTGCCTCTGATGATGGAATCTCCAAGTAGTAGTAATTTCCTGTTTTCTGATTGGGTTTTTTTTCATATTTGGTGCATTATCAGTAGATTGGGCATTAACCTTCTCATTTAAGGGTGCTTCAGTTTCCACTCTCATTTTCCAGGACAGAGAAGGCATTAAGCAGGAATATTTCTTGATGGTGTCTCCGTGTTACAGGTTGCAACATACCAGAACCCACCATGATCCATTTATTCCTGGGCTTTTTGATTCTTTGTGGGAGTGATGGTGGATATTTTTCAATTTGTACTCTAGACATAGTGTGTTTAATTGTAGCTAATTCTTCTCTTAATAGAATCAGTTCTTTGTGCATAGCAGATAACTTGAGACACAGAGGGCAAGCTCATATTCTCCAAACGATTCTCTTTAGAATGAAGGCACCACAGCTATTGCATTGAATATACGACATGCTGATTTTTTTCTTTTTAGTGCCATCAAGTCAGTGCTGACTCCTGGTGACCCAGTGTATCACTGGAAGTAGATTGCCAGGCTTTTTCTTCTGCTGATTAAGACTGTGAGAAAGCAGTGCTAGGACAAGGTGAAAAAGGGAAAAGGTGGATGTTACACCTAATTGGAGGACAGATGTCAATCTATATGACAACTATACAAGCAATGCAACCCCGGGATGGGTGGGATGAGGAGTAGAGTGGGTGGGAATTTAAGTGCCCCTGGCCAGTAGACGTATATGACAGAGGGCACACTTAGATGTCTGATTTAAAAAGGATATGAAAGGAATGTAGGCAAGCTAAATATTCCTAAACTTATAATCAAAAGACAGGTTGTTTGCCACTATAGATCAAGGTGGCTGTGAACAGATAGAACTGAGAAAGAGTCAGAAAGATAGGGAGAGCAAGGGGTTTTGTTTGTGTGTTTTGTTTTTCTGTGCTTGTCCCCCTTCCTTGGTGCAGTTCCCCTAACACACCACAGTGCCTAAGTGGTCTTATGAGAGAATAAAACAGGTAATAGATATGCAAGGAAAAGTTATGAACATTTATATCAAAACGCAGCAAACTAGTAAAGTTTAAAGTTAAAGTTAAAATCATTCCAATGTAACAATATCTAACCTTGTTCAATGTAAACTGTTTTGACCCAGTGAAAAGCGGTATGTAAGCAAGGCTAAATAAATAAATAAATGGTGGCACAGCGATGGAAGCATGTGACCAATGTTCCCTCCCCATGATTGAAGGTACTTGGAGGAGGATAGAAGGGTTCATGGGCCACTGGGGACATTTTTTGTTTGGGTTAAGGGGGTTCTGGGCACCAGGGATTTTTTGATTGGGTGGGTGGGGGAATCAGAGCCACTGGGCCACCAAGGGTTTTGTTTCTGTCATGGGGTCGGTGTCCAGGGGGAGGGCAACAGCTCTCCATCAGTACGCCCAGAGGTGGCTCTATCATTAGGCAAAGTGAGGTGGTGGCCTCAGGTGGCAAACTTTTGGGGTCAGCAGAAATGTCCCCAAAAGAGCCGCCTCACTCCACCTTCAGTTTAAAAAAAAACGCGTACAAACTGCTGCCCGCCGTTCATTCTGCTCAGTGTTATGAAATCACATTGACAGGAAACCAGTGCGGAGCCTCCCGACGGTAAGGAACCTCTGCTGCTGCTGCGTCCTGCCCCCAAAAGGAAGTGACGCAGCAGCAGCAGAGATTCCTTACTGTTGGCAGGCTCCGCACCGGTTTCCTGTCATTTCAAATGAAGAGCTGAATGAACGACGGGGGGCAGGGAAGCAAGAAGAGAAGAGGAACAGGAATGAGCTGCACGGGGGGGGGGGAGGAGAGAAGAGAAACGAGCTGCACGGGGTGGGGGGGAAGGAGAGAAGAGAAATGAGCTGCACGGGAGGGGGGGGAAGAAGAGAAGAGGGAGGAGTGGCTCAGTGGTTGGGACAGGTTACCTCACACCGGAAGGCTGGGGGTTCAATTCCCACATGGGGACAAGCAACTTCAGGCCGGAGGGACTGGGGTCTCTAGTCCCATGGCCACTCCTTGTGGCCTTGGGCAAGCCACTTAACCCTCCATTGCCTCAGGTACACTTAGATTGTGAGCCCTTCGGGGACAAGGGAATAAAAAAGTACCTGTTAGTATACATGTAAACCACACTGATTCTAAAGAGCGTGGTATAAAAAAATAAATAAATAAAAGAGAAACGAGCTGCACGGGGGGGGGGGGGAATAGGAATGAGCTGCACGGGGGGGGGGAGAAAGCTAACACAAAGGGAAAAGAGGGTTGGAAGGGAGCTGACAGAGGAGGAAAAAGATGGCTGAAAGGGCACTGAGAGAGGGAAAGGAGATGGCTTAAGTGAACTGAGAGGGGAAGAAGGTGGCTTAAGTGAACTGAGAGGGGAAGGAGATGGCTGAAGGGAACTGAGAGAGGGGAAGGAGATGGCTGGAAGGGAACTGACATGGGGGGAAATGGGGGGATAGAAGGGAGCTGACACCTGGGGGTGGGACTGGAGGGAGCTGACATTTGGGGATGGGACTGGTAGGTGGCTGTGAAATAAGAGGAGGCTGGCAGCGAGGGGGCACTGGGACTGGAAGGGACCTGACACGTGGGGAGAGTAATTGGGACTGGAAATAGGCTGAAGGAAGGAAGTGAAGAAAACAAAAGAAAAGATAAAAAATGGCAGACAGAGTGCTAAGAGAAGACACAAAAGCAGAAGTCTCCGATCAGGACCAGCATGACCAGAGAATAAAATGGTCAGACAACAAAGGTAGAAAAAAATAATTTTATTTTTAATTTAGTGATTGGACTTTGTGCTATTTTTATAGTTTACACAGTATGGGATACTGCATCTCTTATCTGGTGTTGCACTGCATGCAGAGTCTGGCTTCTTGGGGTTTCAGTTTAATTTTTCTCTAAATACTTTATTTGTACTTTAGGTTGTGATCACTTATTCTGTACTTGGCGAGAATCTGTGTACCTAGTGTGTGACCAAGGCTGTGTGTTCTGTTAACATGAAGTCTGTACACAGGGATATGTACTGTAGCAATTTGCCTTGTTCGGCTTTTCAAATAAGGTGTTAGGTGTTCTAGGGCCTGCTGCAGTATTTATAGTGCTGCTTTTTTTGTATGAGTTTTGGAGGTTTATGCTGGTAATGGCCTTGTTGATCTTTGGTGACTTTTGTAGGGTTTTATATTAACTTTCAATATTCCTGGTACTGGAGAATATTTGTTAGTGAGATGACCAGAATTGGATTTTTTTTTAAGATATTGAGTTCTGTGGGTGAATGTTCTAGTTCTGCTCTGCAACCACTGTTGATGGAAGGGATTCTGTGGGTGCAAAATATATGTTCAAAAAAGAAAAAGCAAGAACCATAGCACAGTTTATAACAAAATTAAAATGAGTTATAATTTAGTTTTATAAAGTGTGCTGTGGTTCTTGCTCATTCTTTTAGTTCCCTGGTGTGCAAACATCTTGAATTTCCACCATATTATATAATTAGCTTTTTTTGTGTGTGGGGGTGGGGGGTCGCGTCATCTCATCCTTTGCCTCAGGCAGCAGATTGCCTTGAGCCGCTCCTGAGTATGTCAATGGCATCGGTGGCTTTCCCCGATGCCTGGATTATCTGAGGTAAAGTATCAAACTTCATCTAAGATCTTATTTTTGCTCCCAGCTAGATCTTTACGCTTACCTGAAGCTGACGTAAAGATCTAGCGTATGTAAAAAACTGCACTAAGTTTCAGTGCAGTTTGTTTTACATCGGGCGCAATTAATTATGCAGCGATTTGCATGCCCAAGTGCACTGCAATTAGTGCGGTTGCTTTTTTAGCATTTTTCAAGCACTAGCCTGCTTTCCGCATCAAAGAACAAGCCTAGCATGGGAAAAGCACTACAAAATGCCATGCTAAGCTTTTCTGCATCAGTCGTTTACTCACCCAGCAGAATTTTCAGTTGGCACTTAACTGGGCAGATTAGGCTGCATGAAAGGTTGTCCTAAGTTGCAATCTGGATAATTGCTGACTAAAAATCTCACTAATCGGATAAGTGTTGGTATCTAACCAAATAGCGTCGCTCAGCCCAAATATTCCAGTAGCAGTTCCTATTCAGACACTGCTGCAGAACATCCATAGAGATATAGCCTGCCAATATTTAAGCTGCCTGCCGTGGCAATTGAAAATTGGATCTATTAAAATTATATTTAATATGCAGTAATCTGGCACTCAAATTTAAAGGACTGAGGTTATAAGAAATGCTGTGTTTGAAATGTTTAAGGGTTTTCTTTGGAAGGAATGATTGGGAGGGATTGACAAAAATATCACACTGTGGGGCATGTTTACTAACATGAACTAATCATTAGTGTGGGGTTGCCATGTGCTAACAGCACGGGGCCCTATACTAAAAATCCCTTGCTAACCGGTCAGTGCACGACTGAGCAGAGACTGGGTCAGTTAGAGGTACAATGTGGGGGTTGACAGCACATCCCATTATAGCAGGCATTTTGGGCACGCGCCAACCATGCCTATTGCCGTTTGCAAAGGGGCACTTAATGCCATTTCACTGAGACATGTTCTTTGCACCTGCATGCCAGTTAACATGGTACTGTGCATTAGCAACATGGTAATGGCAGGGAGACAGTTGCACATACCCCCGAAAATGAGCACGGGCTAATTTCACGTTACAAACATATGCTACCAGTGCGGACTTTAATAACCATGTCCCTGTGTGAACAAAAATGCTGCCCTCAATCTGGGATTTTGCCAGCTGGATGGAGTTGTTTTGCATACTATCAAAAGTCGCAGCAAATATACATTTTTATGATTTGAAAAATTTCAGAAACTTTATACATCTTGAGTGTCAGAGATTTTGTAACTATTCTTTCAACCTTCCTCAACCTTTTTGTGATTGCGTAGTTTCAACAGCAAAAACAATGGGGTCAATATTTAAAATGCACTTAGACGTTCATCTCCGTGCCGAATGTCTAAGAGCTGTTTTTGTTTGTTCTTTGGGGGTGGGAGGGGGGTTATATATATGGCAGCATTATACATACAGGGTGGCCCAAAAAAAGTGAGAACACCTCATAAATTAAAAGCTTAAATAGTTTACTTATTTACCTTTCTTAGCTATATAAAGTCTTTATTTCGACAATTTCCGGTCGCCATCTTTTTTTTTTTTTTTTTAATTTGTGAATTCTTTACATCTGTCTTTTTGAATTTTTAAATATCTTATATGCTACGAGATGTTCTCACTTTTTTTGGGCCACCCTGTATAATGGAATATCATTTTGGGGGCAGGGCCATAAATTATATATAAAGGCATTGATATTCAGCCGCTATACCTATAGCTCATTAAAAACTGGACCTGATTAATATGGAAAGCTAAACGAGCAAAAGCAAACTGCGGGGTCCAATAAAACACCTCAAATCAGGAATCATGTTGCATATGCATTTTTCAAATTAAATTTTGAGACAGAAAAAAAATTGGAGGCCAATATTCATTTGAAAAGTCTAATCTGGACGTTTTAGATTATTCCTATATTCAACATATGGGGGAAGGAGGATCTTCAAAGGCGTTTATACAGTTTGCACATTTGCAAACCGTGTAAATACCGCTCTGTGGGATATTCAGTGGCACTAACGTAGTGCCGCTGAGTATCTGTGGGTGTCGCTACCGGTTAGCATCAGGGCTTGACGGGGCAGCACCCATTGCTAACCAAGCAGTGGTGATATTGAGCCGCTGCCCAGTTAGTGATAGATGGTGATGTCAGCCACAGGAAACCTTGGCCTATCGCCGCAGAAGCTAACTGGGCAGTGGCTGAACAGCCTCGATATCCAGATACTTATACATACAACTTGTATATTCAGTTAGTAATGCTGAATATACAAGTTATACTTACACACATGGTGCTCTTGAATATAGGAATAATTTGAAACTTCCAGATTAGACTTTTCAAATGAATATTGGTCTCAATTTTTTTCTGTCTCAAAGTTTCATTTGAAAAATGCATATGCAACATGATTCCTGATTTGGGGTGTTTTATTGGACCCGGCAGGTTTTTTTTGCTCATTTGGCTTTCCAGGTTAATCAGGTCCAGCTTTTAATGAGCTACAGGACCATAAGCTTTCATTCACACTACCTGAGGACTTTTCCCATGTTTTATGTCGTCTCCCAACCATAAAAACCAACTTTTTAAAATGAACATATATTACCAGTCCATGGACACAATATTGAGGAAATTCCTTTTTTAAGGGAGTTCAAACACCCACTGCACTCACAGAGCTGACACTTCTGCTCCTAAGTTACTCTGATCCAGTCCTTGCAACAACAGTCTTCAGCATGGGGACTGTGCACCTGGGTGCCTTCTGGAACCCTGAAATTACGAGCCCTGATGGTAATTTTATAACTGGGTGCTTGATTTAAGGCAGCCAAAATGCAGCTATTTTAAGACTATGTGTAAGGAAAAGTAAGTGCCTACTTTTCTTTATAAAATATTAGTATAAGCGGCCAAAAACGCACCTCAAGTTCAGGCACAAGCATTTATGCCAGGAATAGAGCGTGTGTTAAAAGCCGTGCCTAGATTTTTCCAGTAAGTGTGTAATCATATTTGTTTATAATCCATGCACCTACTTGTGTGCTCTGCCCATGTGCATGCCCATAGCTGAAGTACGCATCATGCAATGCATATGTGCACTTTTACACCAGTCTGTATTCTGTAAGAAGTCGTTTACACACATAAGTGGCTATTTATATGTGCAAATGAGTAAAATGCTGACTTTTAGGCATGTTCTTGCCACATAAATCTAGGCAGCTCCTTATAAAATTACCCCCTAGGTGTCACCATGGCACAATGGCTTTGATTCCTTCTAAACTGTGACAGATACAACAAACAACTCCATTGCTGTGAATTCTATTACAAGTCTCTCAAGATGGTTTACAGCTAGTGTTGCCTCTTCAATCAACTCATCTTCAAGATGCAGATCCATTCCGTATTTTGGCCTATTGTTTGCATAGAGGTATAGTTCTCATTTGCCTAAGAAAAATAGGACAACATATCATTCGTGCAATGGGGCAAAACCAGGAATGGATCAGCATCTTCAGGTTGATATGGGTTAGATGGCAACTGCAGTCCTTGAGGACCTCAAGCCAGTCAGTTTCTCACGATGGCCTGAATGAATATGCAAGAGATAGATTTGTATGCAGACTGCCTCTGTTGTATGAAAAAATCTCTCATGCATATTTAATAGGGATATTCTGAAAGCCCGATCCATTTTGCAGCCCTCAAAGGCTGAAGCTGAACATCCCATCCCATGACAGCTTGTCGATATAAATCGCCTAGCTTTAGTCAGGTCATGTCATTTCATAAATGCACACTTTTGTGCAGAAGAAATTATTCAGAAAAGCTCTTGCAAGAAGATGTGGTTATCAAAATATTCTGAAGGAAGAATGACAGCACTAGGAAAGCCCAGGGTGCAGAAATACAAGAGGATCAATATTATATGCTCCAACTGTAAGCTAATAGAAGTAACAAATCACAGCATGGTTTCATAATCCTACCCCAATACCGCTTTCCCCTTTGGGTCAAGTTTACATCTGCACCAACATAATGTCCCCTATTTTGAAAGGGTTTTGCCATTCTGTGGCTGAAGCAAACTCTTCAAATCAGAACCCAATGAAATGACTGGACTTGGTCAATGACTCAGAGGTGGAAGATTTTAGGAAAATATTTCTCCTCATGTCCATAAACAAAAAGTAAATATAATGGACCCAATATTCAGTGTGATTAATACAATCATCAGACTTGCTAATCGCGTTAATCGCGCTGACCGGATATTCAGCAGCACTAATGCAGTTACTGCCGCTGAGTATTCGTGGGTGCTACCACTGCACACCCTGATGCTAGCTGGCCAGCACCAAGACATTCTGGGGGCAGAGCGGGAGTGGCACCCAGCGAGAACTGGGTAGCGGCAATATTGAGCCGCTGCCCAGTTACTGCTAAGTGGTAAAAGTTAGGCACTTTAAAGCCTGGCCTAACTTTTGTCGCAGAAGCAAACCAGGAGCGGCTGAATATTGTCACTGCCTGGTGTGATGATGCAGAGGCTTTAAACAGGGAGAAAATGGGTTTAAAACTGCAGCTTTCCTCTAATGCACACATTAAGGCAGGCAAGGAAGGGGTTAAAGCACAAACCCAGAGAAACTCTCTGCACAGAAAGGCAGTGAGAGAGCCACACCCCAGCTCCAGGACAAACAGGGGAGCTGACGTAAGAGGCAAGGGGGCGGAGTCAAACCGGATAGGACAGCCCAATGCTCTTAACCAGGAAGTAACAGAGAGAGTAGGTGGGAGTTCAAGACTGAGTTCGAGTTCAAGTCTGAGGAGATCGTGTGAGAGCTCGAGTGGGAGAAGGAGATTGAGTTCTGATCTGAGGAGAGTTCGTGGAGGAGCAGGAGGAGTGCCTGGGAGAACAGGAAGTGTTCAGGCAGGAGACTCAGGACCTGACTCTGACCAAGAGGCAGAGAGAAGCAAAGGGTGGAGCAGCCATTGCCAGGATAGCACATGGTGCTGGGAAAGTTGCCATCCAGACTGCTGTGAGACACGGAGGTCTCTGAGACAGCAGGGGAGCAAGCTTCCTCTGAGGGAGAGAGGTCAACGCGAACCAGACAGCCAGGAGAAGCAGGTGGGAACATACTTTTATTCTCATGGGGAGAGGCTGGAACCCTTAACCAGAAGAGAGAGTATATCTTCCCTAGACTCTTCACTAGAAGCTGTGAACAGAGGTGAGAGTTTAACCAAGTATAAAACTCTGTATGATAAGCTGCCTAAGCCTTCCAAGTGCAGGAAGCCAGGTACTAGCAGAAGCTTAAGAAGTACCTCAGCTGTTCTTAATTCATCAGCTGATGGTAGGCTTCGACGAGAGAAGCTAACGCTAGCTCACGCTGTGCCAGTGAAACAGGAGCAGTGCAAGAACAGAGACTTGTCTTTTTACCCACCTTTGCAACCCAGACGTACTAGAAGAGGAGCAAGCCAGTTGAGTTCCTTTAACACCACTTTAAAGGAGGCTGCTGATTCTAGTTATAATTATATTCCACTGAGGGAAAGGAATAGAGAGTGGAAACAGCTTAGACACCATTTGGAACCATGGAAGCCTGTTGATCTGCAGTACCCTGATTTGAATCGTGAGACGTCTGACTCAGATGTTGAATCCATGCAGTTAGGTTCAACCAAATCAGATAGGTCTTATTCTGACATGGAAGCAGACTGTGCTATGTGTTGCCAAGAGTGAAGCTGTTAATAGTATTGTATAAGAGAAGTGCTGATAAGTAATTCATGCTACTGAGTTTGCACGGAGAGAAGCAGCGTTCTGCTGGAGTGAAACTCAATGTCTGTAAGCAGCTGAATATGGTGAAAGCTATGGAAGTGATTAGCTGCTACTGAAGCGGTTCGTTGATGAGAGGAAGTTGAATTGACTTTGTATATAATCTGACGACCCTGAGAAGGATCAGGTTGGACTGTATTTCAGTTGGACTTTATATTGGCATATAAAAGTATTCACCGTTTTGTTTCTGGTTAGGGGAGGATAGATGACAGAATCCTGTGCAACAAATAAAGTTTTTGTTATCACACAAAACCTTGGCTGTCTTTCGTTTGGGCCACAACTACAGGGATACCAAGCATCAGCACTTACAAGGATAATCTGGCACATTTCCCACTCGCCCAGGCAACCGCCTATACGCTGAGAAAGGGGGTGTGACACTGGTTAGCTTCATCGCTATCTGGCTGACCCAGATATCCAATGCCAATGGCCAGATAGGACTCCAGCATTGAATATCTGTGTCTAAAGATCAGCAGCAGCAGCTAGCAACTTTAGTGGCACCAGCCGCCACCTTTGAATAGCGAACCCAATATGTGCCATAATGAATGAAAAGAACAACCTACAAAACTATCGCGTGTCCCCTTGGGACTGTGGATTGATGGAAGCTACTTGTTTTTTTCTCCTGCTCAGGCAGCTAGACAAAATGAGTAGCAGTATCCTTATAATAGCCACTGTCCCTTGCTTAGTTTATGGCTTCCCATGCCACAAGGGCTTGCATGCATCTGTGATGCTCAGAGCTATGCTATCAGTAGCTGAACTACTAGTAGGGTCTCCCAAGATGGACAGGTCTCAGCTGAGATGTCAGACTAATACAAACTACACAACTGGGCAGCAGCAGTATGGGATGGTGTTGGCGACACAGGATCACATTTCTCTGACAACAGTAGCAACACAGGCATTACCTCCATGGAAGAAAGACCTGGCAATCTACTTCCATATCTTGCCATGAAAACCCAATGGATACTCCAAAAGAAACTGTGATATAGTCCCCAGGGGTGGCTCAAGGCAATCTGCTGCCTGAGGCGAAGGATGAGATAGCGTGCCCTCCCCCCCCCCCCCCTGTAGAGGGGGTGGGGCTTTTTCAGAACTCCAATCAGGGACTGAACCAAACCAAAAAGCTAATTAGATTATATGGAAGAAAAGCAAGATGTTTGCACACCAAGAAACTAAAAGAGAGCAAGGACCAACAGCACAGATTATAAAACTAAATTATAACTCAGTTTTATTTTGTTGTTATAAACTGCATTATGGTTCTTTCTTTCTTTTTTTTTCAAAATATATTTTGCATCCATAGAACCCCATTCAACAGTGGGTGCAGAGCAGAACCAGGACATTCACCCACAGAACTCAATACCTTAAAAAAAAAAAATCTGATTCTGATCATCTCACTAGAAATAACAACAATAAACATTCTCCAGTACCAGGCATATTGTGAACTAATACAAAACCCTACAACAAAGTAAGAGCAAATCTACCATACCATACCATATAAGCACCAACTTCCAAAGCTCACATAAGGAGCCCATCCAAAAAAAGCGTCATACTAAATACTACAGTGGGCTCTGCAGGGCCGGCCCGTCCATTGAGCAAGAATGTTTTTTGCACAGGGCCCCGTGTTTCAGGGGGCCCCGCGCAAAAAACATTCTTAAGCATCCCAAGTTAAAAAAAACCCAAACCGGCTGCTTCTGCCGCGGCAGCTTCAAGAGCTCTGCCGCGGCAGCATCAAGAGCTCTGCCGCGGGGCCCCCCCCTGCCCGGCAGAGCCTCCGTGCATCTTCAGCTCTTCACGTCCACAACGCGGGCTTCTTTCAGAGCCGCGAGAGTTTCTTTTCTCGCGGCTCTCTCTTAATCCCGCGGGGCTGATGGGATTTCCATCACCCTCGGCGGGATTAACAGAGCGCGCGAGAAAAGAAACTCTCGCGCTCTGAAAGAAGCCCGCGTTTTGGACGTGAAGAGCTGAAGATGCACGGAGGCTCTGCCGGGCCGGGGGGGGCCCGCGGCAGAGCTCTTGTTGCGGCCGCGGCAGAGCTCTTGACGCTGCCGCGGCAGCTGCAGCCGGTTTGGGTTTTTTTTTTATTTTAATTTGGAATGCGTGGGGGGGGGTGGTTAGGACTGGTAATGGCTATGGGAGGGGGGGAGGCTAAACTGGAAGTAGGCTGATGGGAGGGGAGGCTAAACTGGAAGTGGGCTGAATGGGGGGGGGGGTGGTGAGGACTGGTAATGGGCCAGGGGGGTGGGGTGGTTAGGACTGGTAATGGGCCAGGGGGGGGGGGCTAAGACTGGAAGTGGGCTGATGGGGGGGGTTAGGACTGGTAATGGGCTATGGGGGGGGGGCTAAGTGGGCTGATGGGGGGGTTAGGACTGGTAATGGGCTATGGGGGGGCTAAGTGGGCTGATGGGGGGGTTTGGACTGGTAATGGGCTATGGGGAGGGGGCTAAGGCTGGAAGTGGGGGGGTAGGAGGGGAATGGGGCTGATGGGGGGGTTAGGACTGGTAATGACTATGGGGAGGGGCTAAGGCTGGAAGTGGGGGGGTAGGACTGGAAATGGGCTGATGGGGGGGTTAGGACTGGTAATGGGCTATGGGGGGGCAAAGACTGGAATTGGGCTGATGGGGGGGGAAGGACTGGTAATTGGATATGGGGGGGGGCTAAGACTGGAAAAAGGCGGATGGGGGGCTAGGACTGGAAATAGGGTGATGGGGGGGTTAGGACTGGTTATGGGCTATGGGGTGCTAAGACTTAAAGTGGTATGATTGGGGGGGTAGGACAGATAATGGGCTATGAGAGGGGGGATAAGAATGGAAATCGGCTGATGGGGGGCTAGGACTGGAAATAGGGTGATGGGGGGTTAGGACGTAATGGGCTGATGGGGGGTTAGGACGAGTAACGGGCTATGCGGGGTCTAGGACAGGAAATGGTCTGAGTGGAAGGCGGGCTTGAACTGCACCTAGCTGATGGGGACGGGGGCTTGGACTGGAAATGGGTTGTGAGGGGGCGGGAGCTAGGACTGGAAAGGGGTGAGGGGGGGGCTAGGACAGGGAAATGGGCTGATGGGCTAGAATAGGACTGGAAATTGGCTGTTGGGTGGTGCTAAGATTGGAACAGGGCCGTGGGGAGGGTGTGGATTGAAATGGACTCATTAAGGGGCTAGAACTGGAAGTAGGCTCATGGGGGGCTTGGATTGGAAATGGGCTGAGTGGAGGGGAGCTAGGATTTGACATGGGCTGATGGTGGGGCTAGGAAAGGACTAGAAATGGGCTCATGGGGGGCTGGGATTGGAAATGAGCTGATGGAGGGACTTGGATGGGACTGCCAATAGATGGGGGAGCTAGGACGGGCACGGGGCGTCGGGGGGGCTAGGACTGGAAATGGGCTGATGCGGGGACTAGACGGGAGCGGATGCTGGGTGGGACTGGAACTAGAATGGAGCTGATGTTGGGGGAGGATTAGAATGGGATGGAGCTGGGAGAGTGAAATGGAGAGGGAAAAAATATTTTGTGTGGGAGGGAAGACAAATCTACAAATGGCCGGAAAATGGGAGAGTACGTGGGCAGTGAGGATGGAGGGCTAAAATATGAGTGGACGAAAAAGGAATGAGGAAAGAGCAAAAAGGAGAAAGATTAGTATGTTAAAGCAGATGTAGAGAGAATGGAAAAAACTAGAAGAGAGAAGAAAAGACAAATGGACAGCAGACGATGAAGAATTAGCGGAAGACACGAAGAAACCAGAAGAAAGTGGCTGGAGCAATTGCAGCTGAAAAAAAATGCACAACAGGTAGAAAAATATCTCTTTATTTTGAATTTATTAATTGGAATATGTCAGCTCTGGGAAATGTGCATCATTAACGTCTGCGCTTTGTTTAGTACAAGAGCAAATTAATGTATAGTTTTATTTCTACAGTGTTGTACATTCCAAGTTTGGCTTTTGGGATTCCCAGTTTAATTATTGTCTTCCTGTTTCTAAATTGTGATTCCTTGTTTGGTGATGGTCTATGTTCTGCATGTGTAACTGAGCTGAGGTATTCTGTTTATGTAATTCCTATTTGACATTGCCACTTGTTCTCTTTCCCCAGTAGGTCATGTATTGTTGTTCTCTGAAATGTATTGGTTTAATATTTGCAGCGTTTCCTTTTGATAGTTAGGGTATGGTGTTTTATGAGTCCTGGTAGTGCTGTTAGGATACGGCGGGTTTGCTATGGGTTCTAAATGGGCATGTTTGTAGTAGTTCCTAATGTGCCTGGCGGTTGGTATTGGATTATAGTAATGTAGAAGTCTTTTAGTCTTTCTTTATTCATACACTCATTAAGAGGCATGTTTACTAAAAGTTCGTGTATGGTAACATTATGCAAATATTTATGCAAATGAGGCCCCTTATGCAAATGAGGCCCCGCACCGAGTCTCCGCACATGGCCCCGCACCCCCCTTGGGCCGCCCCTGGGGCTCTGGAACATCCATACACCTATTTGAAAAGCTGAACAAGTCAACTTACTATAGTACAATATAGATCTTTATGTACAAACTCCATGTTAACAGAACACCTGGCCTCAGTCACACACTCAGAACACAGACCCTCACCAAGTACAGAATAAGTAACCACATTCTAAAGTAAAAATAAAAATATGTATACAAAATTTAAACTGAAACCCGAAGAAGCTAGACTCCGCATGCAGTACATCAGATAAATAAGAGATGCAGTTTCCCCATACTGTGTAAAATATAAAGATAGCACAAAGTCCAATCACTAAAATTAAATACAATTATTTTTTCTACCTTTGTTGTCTGATCACTTTATTCTCTGATCATGCTGGTCCCGATCAGAATGATCACAGGCTTCTGCTTTCTGTCTTCTCTTAGCTCTCTTTCTGTGGTCTATGGTCCATCTGCCATTTCTTATCTCTTCTTTTTTTTTCTTCACTTCTTTCCTTCAGCCCACTTCCAGTTCCAATAACCCTCTCCAGTATCAGCACCCATTGCAGTCCTTCCCTCCCAGTACCTTCCAATGTCAACCGTCTTGCATTCCCATGACTGCCACTGGTGTCCATTCCCTTCCAGTCCCCCTCCTTCCCCACTGTCCAGCCCCTTCTAGTCCAAATACCATCCCAGGTATCAGCTCATGTCCACTCTCAGTGCCAACCCTCAGTCAGCTCCCTTCCAGTCACCCTACCTTTTGTCCAGCCCCCTTCCTCCTCCCCATTACCAAGATACCTACCACTCCCATCCCAAGTATCAGCTTCCTTCCAGTCCCCCTTCAGTACATCCCAGGTGTCAACCCCATTCCAGTCCCCTCCTCCCCCCCCCCCAAAATCAGCTCCTTTCCAGCCCCCTCCTTCCCCTGTGTCAGCTTCCTTCCTGCCCCCTCCTTCCCAGACCCTCTCAGTATCTGCTCCCTTCCAATCCTATTCACCCATCCCCCCCACATCAGCCGATTTGTAGCCCTAGTCCCTAGTTTTCTTCCAGGGCCAGTAGCACTCTCCTCCCCTCCCCCATCAGCACATTTCCAGTCCCAGCCCATTTCTAGTCCTATCCCCCTTATCAGCCCACTCCAGTCCTAGCTCATTTCCAGTGCTAGCCCCCCCATCAGCCTATTACCAGTCCTAACCCCACTATAAGTGCATTTCCTGTCCTAGCCCTTCTAATCAGCCTATTTCTAGTGTTAACCCCACTAATCAGCTCATTACTAGTCCTAGTCCTCCCTTCCCAATCAGCCTATTTCTATTCTTAACCCCCCATCAGTCCATTTCCAGTCCTAAAGCCCCCCATCAGGCCATTACTAATTCCAGTGCTACTACCCCCCCCCCCCCCCACAAGCCCAGCCCAGCCCAGCCCCAGACCTTCTCAGTTGATATGCAGGGAAATTTAAACAAAAAAAATGGTTGGAGAAGCTGCTGCCACTGCTGCAGCGGCAGAATCAAGTGCCGCAGGGCCCCCCGCTGCCCTGGAAGAGCCCTGCCATACTTTTCCCGGCACTGGCAGGAAATGCCTGTTTCCCATCAGCGTCGGCGGGCTTGACTTTAACAGAGCTGCGGGAAAACAGGGAAATACTCTCTCTTCGCAGCACTGCAAAGCTGAGCCGGCGCCGGGAAAAGAATGGCAGGGCTCTTCTGGGGCAGCGGGGGGGGGGGGGGCGGCACTGGGCACTTGATTCTGCTGCTGCAGCAGCAGTGGCAGCAGCTTCTCCAACCATTTTTTTTGTTTTGTTTAAATTTTGAAGGCCAAGTGAGGCGGCCTTTATGGGAGGCATTTTTTGCTGCCCCCAAAAGGTTGGTGCCTGAGGTCACCGCCTCATTCGATCTCATTATAGACCGCACCTGATAGTCCCCAAGTCAGAAGGTACTTAGTGGGCTACTGTGGAAGAGTTGAAGACTTCTTATGGTAAAGCCAGCATTTATGATGTAGTTGGAACAAAGCCCTTTGGGACTTCTGACTGCTTATGCAGCTGCACATGAAATGAGAGTCAGAAGCTGCAAAGATGTCTTACGTATAGGGACATGGAATGTACGAAGCCTGAACCAAGAGAAGCTGGAGGTGATCAAGAACAAAATGGAATGTGCACAACTTAATCAGTTGGGTGGCAGCAAACTGAAATGGACTGGCATCAGACACTTTGAATCCAATGATCACTCTATGCCAGAAATGAAAGACAAAGAAGAAATTGTGTTCCATTTATAATTAAGAACAAACATGCGGGAACTGTAATTAAATACAATGCAATCATAAGCAAAGTAGGCTTTTGGCAAGAAAATTAAGAATAATGAAGGCGAGAACTACAATTAAGAAGATAAGTGGGGCAAGAGGGGGCTTGAAATACCAAGATGATACAATTCAGGTATAGTTTGCTGTCTTTTCTCAGAAGTTGTTCACAGCTGATGGGTCTGCAGCTGAGGAGGATACTGATATTTATTTAGCTAAGGTTCATCCCCCCTCCCAAATATCTGGAGAGCCTTGGGAGTGGTTGGAAGCAGCCATTTCTCCTTGGAAACATGCCAAACTATTAAACAGCTACTTGATAAAGCCCCAGGGTTAAACATCATCACAGATACGTTTTACCAAGTATTTGCTACCATGTGTTCCCAGTGCTGACAGATGTATATAATGCAGTTTTGGAAGGGCTCCCCTTGCTCCGAGTAGCCTAGTGGTTAGAACACTGGCTTGGTAACCAAGCAACCAGGGTTCAATTCCCACTAACACTCCTTGTGGCCTTGGGCAAGTCACTTAACCCTCCATTGCCTTGGAAGAAAGGCCTGGCAATCTACTTCCAGTGACACTGCCAAGAAAACCCAGGAGCTTCTGGGTCACCAGGAGTCAGGACTGACTCAAAGACACACATTGCATTGCCCCTTGCTCCATTCTATGGGAGAGTCAGGGATATAAATATTACACAAGCTCAAAAAAATGACTAGCCAATGTGGGTCTTATAGATGCATTTCTCTGTGAAACGTGGATGTAAAGATTTTTGCAAAATGCGTGGCGCACAATTCTATAACAGCCACATCCGACAAGCAGAAACATCTAACCTGAAAACGGGCACATAAGAAACCCGATTCTGAAACCGAGACGCACCTGTGGTTAAGAAAGCAGGGAAATACATCCCCTGCACTGCCTGCCCACTGTATTCTGACAAGACAGACATCTCAGATGCTTCCTATCTCCGTGCAGCCACCTAAGCTGATGCTCACACGGACAGTGTTGTGCTTATGCAAACAACACATTAATACAGATGAAACAGATATGGTCATGCAAACCAGACTATATGTACTAGTCTGTTGAATACCCATAACACTACAAGGTTATGTCTGTGCACCAAAACTATTGTATAAGCAAGTGGAAAGTGAGATGTTTGTCCAGACAGACCCTGCAGCAAAACAAACACGGAATTTGAAGATCGTCTTAGTTATTGCAGTCAGAAATAACATGGTGCAGTCAGATATGTATCAATGCTGTTTGCACTGCAGCATGCCCCCACTCCAAGGGTCCCCCACCACTGACAGTGACATGCCCTGCTACAGAGCCGGCCCAAGGGGGGTGCAGGGCCATGTGCGGAGATTCGGTGTGGGGCCTCATTTGCATAACTATTTGCATAATGTTAACATGCCCTAACTTTTAGCAAACATGCCTCTTAATGAGTGTATGGATAAAGAAAGACTACCAGATTTCTACATTACTATACTCCAGTGCCAACCGCAGGCACATTAGGAACTACTACAAACACTGCCCATTTAGAACCCATAGCAAACCCGCCGTATCATAACAGCACTATCAGGACTCACAAAGCACCAAACCCTACCTATCAAAAGGCAACACTGCAAATATTAAACCAATACATATCAGAGAATAACAATACATCTACTGGAGAAAGAGAACAAGTGGCAATGTCACATAGAAACTACATGAACAGAATACCTCAGCTTGGTTACACATGCATAACAGAGACCATCACCAAACAAAGAACAAGGGATCACAATTTAGAAATAGGAAGACAATAATTAAACTGGGAACCCCAAAAGCCAAACTTGGAATGTACAACACTGAAGAAATAAAACTATAAATTAATTTCCTCTTGTAAGAAACAAAATGCAGATGTTAATGATACACATTTCCCAGAGTTGACATAGTCCAGTTAATAAATTCAAAATAAAAAAGTGTTTCTACCTTTCATTGTTTGTGCATTTTATTTTTCAGTTGCAATTGCTCCAGTCACTTTCTTCTGGTTTCTTCTTGTCTTCTGCTAACTCTCCATTTTCTGCTGTCCATTTGTCCTTTCTTCTCTCTCCTAGTTTTTTTCCATTCTCTCTACATTTGCTTTAACATACTGATCTTTCTCCTTTTGCTCCTTCCTCCATCTCTTTCTTTATTCCTTTTTCATCCACTCAAATTTTACTCCTCCATCCGCAATTCCCACTTACTCTCACAATACCCGGCCAATCGTAGATTTTTCTTCCCTCCCACACAAAATATTTTTCCCTCTCCATTTCACACTCCCAGTTCCATCCCATTCTAATCCTCCCCCAACATCAGCTCCCTTCTAGTTCCAGCCCCACCCAGCATCCACTCCCTTCTAGTCCCCGCATCAGCCCATTTCCAGTCCTAGCTCCCCCCATCAGCCCATTTCCAATCCAAGCCCCCCTATGAGCCCATTTCCAGTCCTAGCCCCCCCACTCAGCCCATTTCCAGTCTAAGCACCCCTCCCCATCAGCTATTTCCAGTCCTAGCTCCCCCCACCCAGCCCATTTCCAATCCAAGCCCAAGCCCCCCTATGAGCCCATTTCCAGTCCTAGCCCCCCCCCCATCGGCCCATTTCCAATCCTAGCCCCCCCATCAGTCCATTTCCAGTCCAACCCTCCCCCCCCCCTCAGTCCATTTCCAGTCCAAGCCCCTCTCCCCCACTCAACCCATTTCCAGTCCAAGCCCCCCTCCCCATCAGCTATTTCCAGTCTTAGGCCCTCCTGCTCCCGAAAGCCCCGTGGCTGTCTAAAAAGCTTTACAATGTTGGCGCTCTGAGGTCAATGGGGACTTCCTGTTTCCCAGCCCTCAGCACAGTAGCGTCCTAAACTACAGTACAGCTAACAAAGTGAAGAAAAAAAAATACGCTCTTTACTTCGGCAGCTGTTAGAAGTGAGCCAGGGCCTCTCCAGCTCCCTCTAAAGCCGCCCTGCCTGCCAGTACTGAACACAGGATGTTGTTGGCATGGGGTCCCCTGAACCATGGGGCCCTGTGCAAACAACATTCTCACACAATGAACGGGCCGGTCCTGCCCTGCTATGTTGCTGTGGAGCAGCTTTTCAGAATATACTGCCCATTCACATTGGCTTCTGGTGATACTGCAGTCACCTTCACAATCCAGGTACTGGCCAGGCATACATGTCCCCACAGGGTTGTGTATCAGCACACCAGGGCCTCCCCACACCCTCATACCAGATATACACACACACATGCACTCCTGCTTGCAATCACAAATAACATACATCTGCAAAAACCATGCCCTGCACCTACAAACAATTGCTGGTCAGATATAATAGCATGGCATCTGAGGACAACACATCTGCTCTGCATTTCTCAGCCAAACACGAATCTGCTCCATTCTGTGGAGGTGTTTTTTATTATTCCCTAACCTTACAAATATCCCTTACCTGTGCATTCTATTCTTTACAACTGCATCTTGTCCCCTCTCAGACAGCAGACACACCAGTTCAATACAGACGTGTCACAGCCATTCATCCATATGGGACATGTTGAAGAGCAGAGCAGATATTGTTGTAAGTGCTGGCCTTATTCCACGTTTCTGCCGGTAAAACGTAAGTATCTGCGGAAAACACTCAGGATGTACACAGGCCTTTCCTAAATATGCTTTCTATGTCTCCGCGGCTTGCCATGTCCCAGTTCTGTCCCCTCCCGCCCACATTCTAAAATCCCCGTTTTCGTGCCGTGTACGTGCAGGGCCTCATGGAATATAGGTCTAAATGGAAAACATCTATCCTGCATGTTGAGGCAGCCTATGTGCATTTCGGAATGACCCACTTAGCCAATAGGCTTCTCTGCCTTTCCCAGGGATCATCAGTTTCAATCAAATGGGTTTTGTCCCTGGCCAGTGAACAGTAGATAATATAATGTATGTCTTGCATTTGATCCATATGACCCAGGAAAAGGGGAATCCTGCTAAGCTCTTAACAATTGATACCAAAAAGGCATTTGACCGGATGCACTGGCCTTTTAAGTATAAGGTTCTGGGTCAGAGAGAAGTAGATAACAATTTTCTTACCTGGTTGAGGGAGCTCTACACCACCCTAGAAACAAGAGTTAAGATAAAATGGGCTCTATTCTGAGAAGTTTGCATTAGTTATGGAGTACTTAGCACAATCTAATCAGCCCAATGTGGGGATTTCAAGGGTTTTGGTGGGTGATATTGATAACAACATTTCTTTATTTGCAGATGATTTGATGTTGAGCCTGACTAAGCCAAAGCAATTTCTGCCTGTGCTGTTGTGGGGACTGAGGGTTATTTATTTATTTTATCTATTTAAACATTTTTTATACCGCTTTGTCCTTCACTCAGAGCGGTTTACATTATAACTTAATACAATATGCATAGAACATATAAACAGAGGCTAACGTTAAACAAACATAACTATTTTATTGCATATAGGGTTAGTATTGGAGTTTAAGATTCATTTAGATAAAACCGAGGTCCTTAATATTAACTTATATGCTGGGGTAGTTTACTTAAAAGGAAACCAGAAGCCTAACCTGCAGACAGTTACATCCATAAAGTATTTGGGTGTGCACATTCCAAAGGGATCGTTCCCAAATGTATGAGGCTAACTATCCCCCATTGCTCCATCAAAATGTTGTAGACATGAGGAAGTGACAAGAGGGAACTATCTCGTGGCTGGGGAGGATTACTTCCCTGAAAATGAATGTGTTGTTTCGACTACCTTATCTACTTTGGACTCTGCAGTGGGGGGTCTCAGAGGGGGATTTATAGAATCAATAGAATCGATTGCCTGGGATTTCATACAGAGTTTTAGTGGGCGGGAAGGACAAGACGGATTGAGCGTTCCCAATTTGAGGATCAATTATGTAGCAACTCAGCTATGACATATCTTTGATTTGGGGGGGGGGAAGAGAAGTAAAAAATATGTTCAGATTGAGCAAAGTTATATGCCAGCTTATCCCATTTAGTACTAGCCCTGGCTGGATCATTTTCGGAAAGAGGGGAGAAGTTGAGGAAGCTCTTGGTAGCTCATTTGCTCAACTTGTGGTTTCAGGAAAGAATTAGGTTAGATGAAAAAGGTAGATTCTCTCTGCTGCAGTCAACGAGACAATAATTGAAGGATAAGGTGGTATATAAAACTGGTTAAATAAATATAGTACTGACTTTGGGCCACAATGAGTGAGGCTAGGGTTTCTTAGGCGAAAAAAGATGGGCTTGAGGACCTTTCACCAACTTTTGGATGATGAGCTGGTGCCCTTTGAAACACTGCAGGAGGAGTATGGGCTAGGGAACAAGATAAATTCTATTATCATCAAGTATTTTCTGAAGGAGGAGAAAAGAGGGTTAAGCAGATTTATAGTCTATTTGGAATTGCTCCAGGAGGTTGATATCTTTGTTGCATAAGGTAGTATATGGGTATAAGTTTGAAAAATTGCCTTATATGTTAAAGGGGGACTGGGATTTGGGTGTTGATCTCAGTGAAAAGGCCATGGTTTTTTAAATAATGTCATATGGATGCGAAAGTTGGATCATAAGGAAGAAACAAGCCCAAAAGAATACAGAAGGGGAATACCAGGAGATGAAATACTTTGTCACAGTCTGATACGGCTGTGTTTCAGCACAATATGCTTGTATCAGGGGTTCTTTAATAAAACTGTTTATTAGTATTTAATCTTTTTATTCATTTAATTTGCACTTAAAACTGTTTTTTATAAAAGTGAGAATGTTAGAACACAAAAGTTCCATTGAGTGTAAACTTAAGAAACAAGCCTATGATTTCCCATTGTCACTGATAAACAGATGTTTCAGGTTTTAATTTAATAAACCTGCACCTTTTTATATTCATTATTCTTTTTACTTCTAGTTGCTCAATTTTAGATAAAATGTGTCTCTTTTATTACAAGTTAATTGACTTACTATTTTTCTTTTTCTTTTCTTATGTTTTTATGTTACTTATTTTTATACATTATGAGCCCACTTCAGTGAGGGGCACATCCGGGCTCTCTGGATGGCCCCAAAGTGTACCAGATTCTGCAACCACAGGAGCTAAACATTCCCGTGGTTGCAGGATCGGGCACATAAACAGCCCGGCATTGCCCTGATGCAGTGGCACGAGATGCCCTCCCATCACCCCATCCAGACTGCCCTATGCTCCTGCTGGTGTGCAAGTGCCATGGTGTCCCATCGCCATGGCACCAGGATGCCCTGCAGGAGCACCGACAGCCTGCCATAGTGAAAAACATCCATTCCCCACTGCCCAACCCTCAGCGGGGGCAGCCAGGGTCAGGATCTGTTGGCAGAGACTCACCTGCATCCCCTCTGGCTGTTTGATGGGGCTTCATGGCCCGATCACTGCCGCATCAGAGAATTATACAACCTCTAAGGTGGTATAAACCCCACGTCTACCCTTCTGCCAGTGGATATACAGGGCCATGATCTGAATCAGTCCTGTACGTCCGGGTGTCTCGGCCCACCCCTACTCCATCCACTCTTTGCCACCATTCCCCCCCATCCAGTGCTCCCCACACAGCAGCTCTGTTTGTGCGGAGAGCACTGGAGGCAGCATATGGTCTCAACGAATAGCAGCGCTGCACATCCAACCCAGACGTTCAGCCCCACTATTCGCCAGTCAGAATTGGGCCCTATGGGGGTTATTTTGGAAGCCCTATTCATGCTTGGGACATCTGAAAAATAGGCACAGAGACATTTTAGAAGCCATATCTGTGGACATCCCCAGCCTGATGACATTCAAATCTGAATGAGGTCATGGTGGAGGCATGGCAGGAGCATTCCCAGGAAACCGACATCGCTGCCTGATCTCAAAAACCTCTGGAATCACGTCTACATTTAGACCTGCTCCAGGCAACAAATAAGCATTGGGGAAGTACTCATTTTGGCTGAAAAACACCTAGAGAAGATAGCACTCCATCATCGCCAGTACTCAACACAATTGCAATGATAGCAGCAGTGGGATTTGAATCTTGGTCCTAGCCCACTGCTCTAACCATTAGACTGTTCCTAGAAATCCACAGTCAGAAATACTATTCCAGGATGTCTATGTAGACACCCCTGCAGATGTCCATATTGGGCATATCCATGTTCTGAAATCATGTCTGCACCTGGACTTGCCTGCTTTTCTTTTCAATAAAGAAAAAACCTCCAAAAATGTGATGAAACACGATGAATCAAAAGGCAAAAAGTCAAAACATGAGATGTGTGATAAGGAAGCTTATCATAGCTCAGGTAGGAGCTATAGAAAAGATGATGTGACTCTGAACAAGCAACCTGTCAGTTTTGGTAGAAGTAAGAAAACAGAGTTTTCACATAAAAGACTACCAGTCCCAGAATGCACCAGGTTTCCAGCAGCCATGAGAGGGGCTGAAGTGAGAAAACGTGTGTGCAATCAAGAGAGCTATGAGGTAATCCCTAAGCACTCAGCTCAAAGGGCAGGGCCTGATTCAACACAGCTGCGCTGTGTTAGGGAGGAGCACACATTAGGACAGAATAAGAATAGAGCTTATTCTTCAGATAACAGCTTCAGGGAGAGCTTCAGCAACGGCTACAAGCTCCAGCCCAGCTACAGGTTTAAGCATCACCTGGAGAAACAGAAGCCAAGCCAAGCGGATAGAGAAAGAAGGAAACTCTCTGGAAGGAAGAGAAGAAAGGCCATTGGAAGGTCTGGGAGAATCCAAGGCAGTACCTATACTGGGAGGTATTCCAAATGCCAGCAGAGTCCATTGGACTGGAGTCAGCCAGAGGAATGGAATGGCAGAGATAGGAATCACCAGTGGCTACCTGGAAGAGAGAAGACTGCACGTGGAAGGGACTTTCAGACCAAGGCCAGAAGGTATGTGAGAGGAGATCCAGTGTCCAGGGATCAAGATTGGAAGGCTGGACATCAGAATTGGATTACATACTGGCCAGGCTATACAGAGAGGAATTATGATAGCAGGAGAGGCTCAGGTATGAACACTGATCCAGACCCTATTTATAATAGAGAATGGCAGCAAGGGAAATAAGCATTCTCATGATAGTGCCTTAATGAAAGACTCGTCTGTGCCAATGTATGATAGTGACCCTATGCTGATTGATGAAGGGGGAGATACAGCAGATGAAACTATTCATTACATGGACTGTTCTCTATCTAAATGCTATTGCTAGCTTTCTGTGAGCAAACACCTCAGCCATCACAAAGAAACCTAACTTTGTTCTTTATTTCCACTGCAAACAGCTCTTAAAGCAGGATTTGGGTTCACACAGTAGCAGCCAGCCAGCTAAAGGGTGTCAGCTGGTCAATTGATAGTAATTAAAGCTGCACCGGATTGTGTGTGTGAGCAAGGGAGAATCACTGCTGGGATCTGCGTGGGAAAAAATAAGCAGAAGTTAACCTAACAAGCAAAGTTCATTCATTTCTTTGTGCCTTTTATTTGGTAATTATTTGCTAAGAAAACATTAGCTAATTGCCTGACAAGCTGAAGGTTGTTTTCTGATTTGCTTTGTGACTTTATGTTATCCATTTAAACACTGCAAGCAAGTAACCTCATTTATATTGCTACCAAGCATATTTGTGCTGGGTGAATTAAACCCCATCAATAAAAAGTATTTTATTGGCCTTACCACTGGTTACACAACTCAATTATTGTCTTCAGCTGTGTTTGGAGTGAAAGAACTACATTACCCACAATACCTTGCAAGAATCATATGAATATATGCATCGTCAAGATTGTGTAAGTTCTCACCCTAGGCAGCCGTCTGACAGATGTTACCCGTGAATCCGTTTATAAGGAAAACAAAATTTTTCAAATTATCATTTTTTCTGTCGGGATCCGCCGACCCGAGACGGGGAGAGGAAAAGCTCCCCTCTCTGTGTCGGCAGAGGCCTTTTTTTCTTTTTTTCAAAATTAATAAACAAAAAATTAATAGTAGTGAAAAACACTTATCTGAAAGTAACCCAAATTCATTCAGCAAAGAGGGCAGCAAAATTTCAGACAGCGACATGCATGTTTCAAGCCCAAAAAGGACCCTGTATCAAGCGGATTCCGTAAGTTTACACGCCCTTGAAAAAACGCCGAACCCAAGAGGCAATTTATAACACCGCAGAACCACTGAATGGCTGTTGAACAGAGGCGTCACCAAAGAAGGAGGAGGAGCTAATAGCTCGCCATCAGAAAACCCCGAAAAAAGGGGGAATATCTGGAGAGGGAACCAAAGGTCAAAAATCCAGCTAAAAGACCAAAGATTAAATCAAATCAAATCAAACTCCACCAGTCACATTCCAAGTTCAATCCCGTAGGTAGTACTGTCTTTAACTGGAAAATCCAGCGCTGTTCACATATGACTCGGTTTCCGAAATAAAGAAGTGGGCTGGTGAATGGGCTGGTTGAATGGCATTAAACCTAACATCCAGTTTATGCTGCATGTTGATACCCAGAAAATTGAATTTCTGGACGTTCTGGTTCAAAAGCAGGGGGGTACTTTAACCACTTCTTTATTTCGGAAACCGAGTCATCGCAATAATCTTCTACGTTACCATAGCCATCATCCCTCCTCTCTGCGAAGGGGCTTCCCGTTTGGCCAGTTTTTGCGGCTACGCCGAATTTGCTCTTCTTTGCAGGATTTTAAGGACCAAGCACGGGGTTTGCATGCGCGTCTTTTAGATCGTGGCTACCCTGCAGCAGTGATCCGTCGGGCATACACACGTGCCTGGTTCTCTCATAGAGAGTGGCTTCTGGGGGGTTCTGAATTTCCTTCTAAACCCCCTTCTGACGTTTCCCAAAAGGAAGATTTGGATAAAGTGACGGGAGTTCTCCCTTTTACGCAACACACTTCTCAAGTTACAGCCCTTCTGAAGAAACATTGGGGTGTCTTACGTGAACATTCTTGTTTTCAAAAGCCCCTCCGTTTGGCCTATACTAGAGGTAGGAATATCCGGGATCGCCTGGTACATGCGGTCCTCCCACCGGTCCCTCCTGTGATTGATGAACGACGTTTAGGCCACTGGTCTTGTCAAAACTGCAGATTTTGTGCTACCACCGAAGAAGGGGTTCAATGGACACATTTGTTCTCGGGCAGGTCTTTCTCATTCACAGTTCATTCCACCTGTTTAACACCCTTCGTGGTTTACATGATCACCTGCCCTTGTAACCTGTCTTACATCGGTAGAACTATCCGCCCGGTTAGGATCCGTTTGGGCGAACATGCCTCACAATTGGCTACCAGGACCCTTTCGGCTCCTTTGGTGGAGCACTGTCTTTCACATCAACACACATTTGGAGACCTACGTTGGAGAGTAATTGATTTAATTCCTTTGGATCCCCGGGGAGGTGATCGGGAGCAAGCGCTTCAACGATGTGAACAGCGCTGGATTTTCCAGTTAAAGACAGTACTACCTACGGGATTGAACTTGGAATGTGACTGGTGGAGTTTGATTTGATTTGATTTAATCTTTGGTCTTTTAGCTGGATTTTTGACCTTTGGTCCCCTCTCCAGATATTCCCCCTTTTTCAGGGTTTTCTGATGGCAAGCTATTAGCTCCTCCTCCTTCTTTGGTGACGCCTCTGTTCAACAGCCATTCAGTGGTTCTGTGGTGTTATAAATTGCCTGTTGAGTTCGGCGTTTTTTCAAGGGCGCGTAAACTTACGGAATCCGCTTGATACAGGGCCCTTTTTGGGCTCGAAACATGCATGTCGCTGTCTGAAATTTTGCTGCTCTCTTTGCTGAATGAATTTGGGTTACTTTCAGATAAGTGTTTTTCACTACTATTAATTTTTTGTTTATTAATTTTGAAAAAAAGAAAAAAAGGCCTCTGCCGACACAGAGAGGGGAGCTTTTCCTCTCCCCGTCGCGGGTCAGCGGATCCCGACAGAAAAAATGCTAATTTGAAAAATGTTGTTTTCCTTATAAATGGATTCACGGGTAACATCTCATGTTTTGACTTTTTGCCTTTTGCTTTTCTTTTCAGACATTCTGGCTTAGATGTCCCAGATTGCATTTGGTTGTCCTTTCTAAAATGCCCCTCCACATGTAATTTATATTGATTTTGTTAATTATTGCATCTGATTTCAATGTTTTATCACTTTTTTTGTAATTGATCTATCTGCAGATTTGATTTTAATGTACATATATTCTCCCTATGGCAACCCCACCCTTGCTTACGCCGTTCTGCCTCCGCTCTCTACTACTCCTTCTTCTTTCATCAGGTAATATTAACCCCAACCCTGGCCCCCCTCAATTTTTGTCTCTAAGAGTTCCTCTCATACCATATCTAATCTCATCCATATCCCTCTCCTCTCCCCTTCCGCCTCCCTTCACTCATGCCCCAATCACTCACCCAGAGATATCAACCCCAACCCTTTCCCCCTCAGAGTTCAGTAAAAAAAGATCATCACGTAACCTATCTAATCTCATCCATATCCCTCTCCTTTCCCCTTCCGCCCCCCCCCTCACTCATGCCCCTATCCCCCCCCAGAGGTCAGTCGCACTCTAAAAGGAGATCATCACGTAACCTTTCTAATATCATCAACATCCCCCTTCATCCCCCTCCCTCATGTCCCTCACGGAGAGCAAACTCTTCCAGAGACACCTACCCATACTCTGGCCCCCCTTGATCTCTGCATTACTCTGACAATAGATCTGACAATAGGTCCTCACGTAACGGCCCCCCTAGACCGCTGTCTTACTCTGGAAAGAAGTCCTCACATAACTTGTCGAGCCAAGTATGAATTTGAAGTGTAGAAGGTCTTCCAGGGAGCAGGTTTGGTCTAAACACGTTCAGCAGAACGGGTACAGTGCGTAAATAGTGGGTGGTGGATGACAGCCAGGGCTAGAGAACAGAACGTCTAACAGGGCATGGGGTGGGATCGGCAAGAGTGTCAAGAGCAGAGGATAGTGCAGCATTATAAGAGGATACTGCTTCGTCGACGGATTTGGAGGACATAATGGAGGAAAGAGATGGAGAAATGGCGGAGGAGAGGGTCAAGGGATCAATATTATGAAGGTTTCTAAATAGGTCGGAGGAGACAGGATGAGGTTGAGACAACAGAAGCTGAAGATTAAAGGTTAAAAGGTGATGGTCAGATAAGGGAAGGATTGAGTTGCGGAAGTTTGAGGGAGAGGAATTGGAGAAGAGTATCAGGCCAAGGCAGTGGCCATGCAGGTGGGCTGGGGCAGTGGAGCAAAGTTGGAGTTCAAACGAGGAGGTGAGGGCGAGGAACTTTAGAGTATGGGGATCAGAGGGGTTATCGACGTGGATGTTAAAATTGCCAAGAATAAGGGTGGGGGAAGAGGGATCCAGAAAGACGGAAAGCCAGGAGTCAAAGTCATTAAGGAAGGTCAATTTAGATGTGTCAGGTGGGCGATAGATAACAGCTACTTGGAGGGGAAGTGGTGTGAAGAGGCGAATGGAGTGGACTTCGAAAGAGAAGGAGGAATGTGACTGAGGCAGCGGGAGGGGTTGGAATTGGCAAGAGGGAGAAAGTAAAAGCCCAACATCACCACCGTGGCCAGTGGATCGAGGTGTATGGGAGAACTGGTAGTCCCCGTGTCAGAGAGCAGCAGCGGATGCGGTATCGTCTGGGAGGAGCCAGGTCTCAGTTAGGGCAAGAAGGTGTAGTGCATTAGAGATGAAGAGATCATGAATAAAAGGAAGTTTTTTGGAGACTGAGCATGCATTCCATAGGGCACATGAGAACGGGAGAGAGGAGGGGGAACGGAGAGGGATCAGCCATTGCACTTGCCAAACAAGAATGCTACATCCATCTGACTAACTCCCTTGCCTCTGACCCTCGCCGCCTCTTTAATACCCTCAATTCTCTTCTCAAGGTGTCCCCGCCCCCGGTCCCACTCTCTCTTTCTGCCCAAACCCTAGCAAACTACTTCCACAACAAAATCCAAGAGATTACCCTTCAATTCCCCACCTCCTTATCTACCCCCTCCCCACCCATACCTCCTCTGCTACCCTCTCCTCCTTCCCTACAATCTCCAAAGAGGAAACTGCATTCCTTCTTTCCTCCTCCAAACCCACCACCTGTTCCTCTGACCCTATCCCCTCCCATCTCCCCCACCGTTGTCCCCTCCATCTCTCACATTCTCAACCTTTCACTCTCCACTGCAACTGTCCCCGTTGACTTCAAACATGCTGTTGTCACACCTCTTCTCAAGAAACCCTCACTTGATCCCACCTGTCCTAACTATCGACCCATCTCCCTCCTTCCCTTCATATCTAAACTACTAGAACAAGCAGTCCACCGCTGCTGCCTCGACTTCCTCATCTCCCAGGCTTTCCTGGACACACTACAATCCAGCTTCCATCCCCTACACTCCACTGAAATGGCTCTTACAAAAGGCTCCAATGACTTGTTCCTGGCAAAATCTAAGGGCCTCTACTCAGTCCTCATCCTTCTCGATCTCTCCGCTGCCTTTGACACTGTTGACCACAATCTTCTCCTCACCACCTTTTCCTCGCTTGGTTTCAAGGGCTCCGTACTATCCTGGTTCTCCTCCTACCTCTCCTATCGCTCCTTCAGAGTATGTTCTGGTGGCTCCTCCTCCTCTCCCACCCCGCTCCATGTTGGTGTACCCCAAGGATCCGTCCTGGGCCCCCTCCTTTTCTCCCTCTATACCCAGTCCCTTGGCACGCTCATCTCCTCCCATGGCTTTCAGTACCATCTCTATGCTGATTCCAAAATCTACCTCTCTACACCTAATATCTCTCCAGCAATCCAGACCAGGATCTCTGCCTGCCTTTCTGACATCACTGCCTGAATGTCTCATCGCCGTTTGAAGTTGAACATGGCCAAGACTGAACTCCTTGTCTTTCCCCCCAACTCCTCCCCTCGTCTTCCCCTCTTCTCAGTCTCCATGGATGGAGTCACGATCCTTCCTGTCCCCTCAGCCCGCAATCTGGGGGTAATCTTTGATTCCTCTCTCTCCTTCTCCACACATATCCAGCTCATAGCTAAGACCTGCCGCTTCTTTCGCTACAACATTAGTAAAATCCGCCCCTTCCTTTCTGAGAACACTACCAAAATGCTTATCCACTCCTTAATCTCTTCTCGCCTCGACTACTGCAACCTACTCCTTGCCGGTCTCCCCATGAGCCATCTCCTCCCCCTACAATCTATTCAAAATCATGCTGCTCAACTAATCTTCCACCAGTCTCGCCATGCCCACATTACTCCTCTCCTCAGCTTGCTTCACTGGCTCCCCATCCAGTTCCATATCCAATTCAAGCTTCTCCTGCTGATCTATAAATGCATTCACTCCACGGCCACTCAATACCTCTCATCCCTTATCTCTCCCTACATCCCCTTCCGGGAACTTTGCTCCGCTAACAAATTACTTCTATCGAGGCCTTTCACTCGCACTGCTAACTCCCGACTTTGCTGCTTTCACCTTGCTGCACCTTACGCCTGGAACAGCCTACCTCTGTCTGTATGCCAAGCGCCCTCCCTGGCCCTCTTCAAATCCAGATTGAAGACCCACCTCTTCACTATCGCTTTCAGATCCTGACGTCTATCCTTTATCTCAACCTGACTCCCATCAATTTTCATGACCGAATTGTACCGACCATATTGTGCTTGGCACCTAATTGATCAATGCTCTGTATTGTACCAAATTGACCAATGCTCTGTATTGTATCAACTTAATTATAAGCTCGTACGAGCACGATTCTTGTATTTTTGCCTGTACAGCGCTGCGTGCATGGCGCTATATAACTGCTAAATAGTAGTAGTAGTAGTAATATTTTTATGTAAATGGTTCTCTGTGTTTTTCTATAATGTACAGTTTTTATTCAAGAACCCCTATCCCAGGCATATTGTGCCAAAAAGGTAGCCAAGTTGGGTTGTGACAAAGTATTCACCAACTCTTCAGACTCCTAGCATTCCCCTGCTGTACTTTATTGTGCTTGTTGCCCCTTGTGTTGTGGATCCTCTCCCTTTTTGTTGTCCAGAGAACAAATCAATCAATACCAAAAGAGATCTAACCTAAGCTTTCCTTAGAACAACAAATGATTTTTATTTTTATTTTAGTGCCATCAAGTCAGTGTTGACTCATAGCGACCCAGCTACCTCTGGGTTTTCTTGGCAATGTATCACCGGAAGTAGATTACCAGCCTTTTCTTCTGAGGCAATGGAGGGTAAAGTGACTTGCCCAAAGTCACAAGAAGTGCCAGTGGGAATTGAACCCTTGATCTTCTGGGTACTAGGCAGTTGCTCTAACCACTAGGCTACTCCTCCACTCTTCAACAAATGATAAGACTTTGATTTTCATACTTTGGATAGGACATGAGAAGAGAAAGATCATGTTTGGCAAAGTTGAAGGTCAATGCAAAAGAGGAAGACCAGCAAAGTGATGGATTGATACAACAAGAGCAGCTATGGACACCACTCTATGAACAATTCACCACCTGATTGAAGGCCGAACACAGTTTAGGACAACTATCCACAGGATTGTAATGAGTCGACTGATTCAACTGCACTTAACAACAATAGCCATTGGATAAGTTCATTTTTAACTCCTCTTCTGATCCTACAATCGCAGGTGTGAGATATAAAATTACAGCCTTCCCTGAAACCTTCCTAAATGAGCCAAAAACATATGGAGAGATTCTAATTCTATTGTAGTGTGGCAGTACTATTCTCCCTTTGATTTCATTGTCTAACATACAGTTTGCTTTCCAAGGCAGCTGAAAAATGCATTAATCTCTTCTTTGGATTCCATGAGAAAAGCCCTTCCTAACCTAACTACACAAGCTATTGGTTGTAGTTGAAAGGGCTTCATTTTGTTTGTACGTATTGTCTGCATTTATATATTGAATTACTTATCGTTATTATTCCTACAATACCTGTAACCAGGTATTGTTTCTATAGGTCTTTGTCCAGCTCTGTTCTGAATTGCCAAAGATTCCTCAAACACAATTACCCATAAGATTTCATGCCACAGATGGTGAGAGAGCCAACTCCCCAGGCATTTAAATCCTGAGTTGTTTAATTACTACCTGTACTCTGAGAATGGCATCGATAAACAAGGATTTTTTCTGTTGTTTTCTAATTGGTTGTTTTAGACTGCCTGAAAGATTCTACATTTTAGATCATCAGATAATCTATTGTTCTTATGAAGGTAACCCAAAGGTCTTTCTTATTACAGGAGAAAGACCCAAAGGGCCAGTTTTGAACAAAAAGGGGGTTTCCCATTCCGTACTATGAAAATACTCTTTATTGCATAAGACCTAGTCTATCCTTTGCCTGCCAACTGAAACCAAATCCCCAGTGTGCTTATGTACTATGCCTGATACTTAAATCATTTCTCAGTATAGTCTGAGAATTATACTTTGGATTTTTTGATAGAAATCAAGCTGAATTTCAAATGCTAGAGTGCCTTGAGATAGGACTAAAATATCTCACTGTTGTCAGTTGGCAGGTAAATCACTTACATTAACATGTTTTGGAGTAACGGGGGAATTTGACAATTCCATGAAACCAGAAAGAGGTCACAAACATGTATCTTCCTGGGTTAATGTCTGCAAATGGGTTAATTTAAAAATATCATGACAGGAATGAACCTCAGCCCTATGCCACAGTATGTTAGAGGTGATCTCAATCTTTCAGATTTACTGCTAATGCTCCCCTCAACACTTGCATTTTTCCAAAGAGAGCCTGCTTCTGGAGTTTGTAAGGTGTAACATGCATGTTAATGTTAATATTAACATGTAATATATCAGTAAATGGCAGTTCTGCTACTGCACTATAGTAGCACTATAGAAATGCGCGACAGAAGAGTCAGTCTGCTGTGCTGTGTCTTCACATCTTCTGAGCATATATTTCAGTAAATATTGTGCTTCATTTTAACTCAATAGGATCAAACATCATATTAAGTACAGGGAATAGCTTTTAGTAATTTCAAAACTCTAATGGGCTTTCAGTACATGGAAGACAAAAGGTGGTGCCTCTAATTGCAAACGGTTTGTTTAGAAAAACACCTTTCCTGGGGTGCCACACTGCTCAGGCTTTCAGCAACCTTCATCTGAAACATGAGCTGTGCTTCTGAAGTCTGAACACAAATGTGCCATTGCGTATTCATTAACTGCAAAATGCATCCAGCGACAAAACAACATGTAGCATTAACAATCCGATTTAAGGGGTTTTTATTCCTTCCATGTTTTTTTCTTCTCATTTACTGATCAACATTAAAGGCTATTTGATATTTGTATTCATTGGCGAGCAAGACCTTGCCCTTCCATGTTGTTTTTGCTTCCCCAGGTACAGCTTTCTTTCAGTAGTAATACATGGAAAATGATGTACAGTGAAAGGTCTAAAAGCAGAAAGTAGAGGACCACCAGTAGCATGCAGCCAATGTTCCCTCTAATTTTCTGTAGGCTGTGTGCGCATAAAATATCAGCTGTGCAGCTTTTGAAGGAAGGTTAAATTTTTGTGTGCCACATAACGACACTCGGAGTTATATACTTTAAAATTTTACTACACATCAGAATACATTATGTACACCATGTTGATTGCACTAGAAAATACTGTAGAAATTGTGAAAACCGTAAATACACAACAACTTTCAAATTTTAAGACGTCTGTGTTGTCTTCTATCAGAATCAGAACTGTAATTTTTGTGCGCTCTGTTGTAAAGTATGTGCGCTCGCTCGGTGAGGTGTGTGCGCGTGCACACGTGCACAGCTTAGAGGGAACAGTGCATGCAGCCACTCATGGTAAATGCTCACAAATATACCCAGCAAACGGGTCCATCCAGATAAATCTCGGACCTCTGATAGCCGAAGTTCTGCTTAGAACTCCATCTCCTTCAAGAAAGTCCAGACCGGTTTGTTCCCAAAAGGCATAAGTATACTGTCATTTATGCTGTCTTTAGCATTTTTGCTAACCCTTTCATTTTTATCACTCCCTTCATTTTCATCTCTTCTGACAAATTTTAAAGACATATTTCTTGTATCTTCTGAGTTTCCGTAATGAATTATTTATTATACTCCAAAAGGTAATTACTTTATTAATATATACCTTATACTTATGAAACTTGAACTTATTAAATGTTGAAAGCAGTTAATACTGCAAGAATTGCCTTCCAGTCAGACCCGAGGTCTATCTAGTTCAGTATTCTGTTTCCTAAAGTAACCAGTAAGGAGCATGCAGAGGTAGTGTATAAGAAACAGGGCGTATCTAAAGCCATCCATCTCCAGGTCATATCCTTCCAGCTCTACCAGTTAAAGCAGAGGTTTGAGAATGAGGGAAGCCAGGTTCAAATCCCACTACCACTCCTTGCGATCCTGGACAAGTCACTTAATCCTCCATTATCTCAGGTTCAAACTTAGGAGGCCTTTTACTGCAGTGCACTGCCAATTGTGCATTGGGATGGTGAATGGGTGAGTTAGGGGTGGAGAATGGGCATGGAGAGCGCATTATAGTTAATATGCAAGGACGTAACACACAATGTCAATGTTTCAGTTAGCATGGGTGCAACTAATGTCAGTTCTGTAGGTGGAGTTAGGTGCACCTGCAGCAATTTCGCCATGTGTTACGGTATGCATCCACACGTTAATTGCTGGGGGCATGCTGGCCATGCCCCCAACAGTTACTGCCGAGATTTTGCACTTAACAGGTCCAATTTTCGAAGGCATTTACATGGTGAACAGCTCATGCTGACTGTGTAATTGGGGATTTTCAAAAGGTACCTAAACGGCTAGTGCCTTTGAAAATCCCCGATTAAGTCCTCTACGCACCCTGATGTTATCCGGTTAGCATCGGGGCGTGATGGAGGCATTCTGGGGCAGAGCGGAGGTGGGGAATGGCAATAACCGGGTAGCAGCAATTTTGGATTCTGCCCAGTTAGCGCTCTGTGCCTTAAAGATAAGTAAGGAAAACCCTCACCTATCTTTAAGGTGCAGAGAGCTAACTGGGCAGCATCCAAAAATGCTTTTATCCGGCTAGACTCAACAGCTTTCCGGCTGTGTGGTGAACCCTGGATGTTCACTTTCATCACCACAGAAGTGAAAAGCCAAGGTTAAGGGGTCACGGGCAGGACTACGCAGCTACGGCGCTTAGCCCTTCTCAACTGAAAATCGGGCCCAACGTACTTTAGTTTTAATGCTAAAAGCATGTTAAGTGCAAAAGCCTAACACTTTAGTAAAAGGGCCCCTAAAATTGTAAGCTCTCTTTGGACAGAAAAATATTTACAGTACCCAACTATAACTTGCCTTTAATTTCTGAGAATGGCGTGAGCTAAATCCATTTCCCCTCCCCCCCCCCCCTCCTTTCTAGGAATATGTTTAACCTGGGCTGACATCCCTGCTTGTTCTGTTAAATAGCCTATGACTGAACTGTCTTGTATCTTTTTATTGAATCTCTTTTTGAACACAGAAATCAAATTTAGCTCTATAATATCCTATGCCAATGAGTTTCTTGTATTTGTTTTAATCCATCTGATGACTTTTTTAAAACGTCTATCACATCATCATCATTTCTATCGGAGACATGTAAACTTTTATAAATGTTGTCCTTCTCTATTGGCCTCTTTTTGTGTATCCTGCTTAATTAGGACTCTACTGATCTGATCCTGATTTGTTACACACAAATTTATCCTCTGCCTTACACTGTGCAATAGGGGTGTGCTTTCGTGGGAAATTCTGTTTTTCGAAAATTGGAGCAAGTTCCAGTCTCCGCTGCAAAAATCCCTGCCATCTGCTACCAGTCCTATTTGTCAGAATGGTATCAGCTGATGTCAGGCTCATGCCATTTTCAATTAATGCCAACCAGCAAAATGGCACCTGCCACAGTATAGCAATAATTCAAAATTGTATCAGCTTCAAGTTTGTGCGGACCATTTTGAAAAACAGGATTGACAAAGTAGGAGTGAATGGGATCACTGCAACCCCTGAAGACCTCATATATGGAGTAAGGCTCCAATGGGGGAGAGGGAGGCTGAGAGGGCTGGAGGCTGGTCACAGATCCAGAGGGATATTTTGCATACTCTGCTTGTGGGGCCTAGAATCAGTTTTTTCATTTTGCTATTTTCTTTTTTTTATTGGCCTTTTTGTTGTTTATTTCATTTTGCATAAACAGAACAAAATTAAATAAAACTAAACAAAAGGAAAAATACAACATATATAAGTGTTCTGCTTTTGTCATCTTTCCCACATGAAGATACCTTGGTAACTTCAGCTGCACAGGCAAGTAGAGAAAATGAGTATGTACACAGTTCACAAATTATGCCTATCTGAATAGTTCTTTTCACTTACTGGCAATGAATGGCCACAAAGCAGATTCTGTATATGTCATCATTTATTATGATAGAAAACTAGAACCTAGACAAACTATTACTAAAGAATACAAACACAAGGTAGAATGTTTTGCAAAAGCACTGATAGCAAATGCTTATGTAAACAGTTAATAAATCCTAAGACTAATTATCAAGTCACAGGTCTGCCTTACACTTAAGATAGCAGAAAATAAATCTTTCTGAATGACCCTACAAGCCAAGAGAAAATGGTAAAAAACCAATGCCTTACAACTCTAGATGGATGGCCAGCTCCCAATCAGGTTTGGCACATGGTGTTGTTCTGTAGGAAAGGCAGGATTTATTCCTTACACTGTTAAAGCTCTATGGGCACAGCTTAGGCAAACAGAGCATAGCCTGAGATAAGGCCATTCTGGCTTGCAAGGGTTAATAGAGGACATAGAGCACCTGAGATGCATGCCCAAATCTTTGGCTTCTCTCAGAAAAGATTTTCAATGCAGTAAAAGGCACAAATTGCTCCGGTAGCAAAAGACCCAAAAACACAAAGGCAAAAAGCACAGTCTTTTTGCATACCTTGTTTTACTTTTGCAGACCCCTTATCTTGGCATATTTAATTTTTAATTTAATTTAATTAACAAGTTTTTATATACCGCACCTTCCAATGATCAGTTGCGGTTTACATTGAACAACAGTAAACAAGGCAATGCTGTTTTTACATATAACAATGAGAAGCTACAAAGATTCAACTCAAAACTTACAATTAACAGTTGTAACTATATACAATGAACAGGATTAATTATATACAAGGTATGTATAATTCAAGCATCGTTTTGTGTTTTTGGTACTTGTTCCAGATCAGGGATTGATAAGGTTGGCTGGTGAGACTATCCTTTTTCTTGTTGAAAAGGTGAATTCGTTTAAAGGACCGTAGTATGTTGAGAATAAATGTGTTTTGAGTTTTTTTCTAAACTCCATGATTTGAGGTAAGGATCTTAGTTCAGATGGAATGTTGTTCCAAATTATGGGGGCAGCATGGGAGAATGCTTACATGTTTGTTGATTTTTTAGCCTTTATAAATTCCTTTGGTGTTTTTAGTTTGTTTATTTGGTCTCTCCTTTGAAGATTAAGATTGGGTTCTTTATTGATAAGTTTGTTTAGTGTAGGAGGTGCTATATTATTTAGGGCTTTGTATGTAGTTAGGAGGGTTTTATATTGTATTCGGCATTGCATCGGGAGCCAGTGTAGATTTTGTAATATAGGTGTTATATGTTGAAATGGTGGGGCATTCATTATAATCCTGGCTGCTGCGTTTTGGGCTAGTTGGAGTTTATGCATATGCTTATTTCTTGGATTGGTTAGACCAGGGATCCACTGGGTAGCTGAACGAATCAAAAAGCAGATATCAGGAGGTGGTCACATGTGTAACAGAGTCCATGATGAGCAATGGGATGCAGTAGAAAATGATATGAATTCCAATACAATGCTGCATCTTCCAAGGTCATTGAAGTGGTTCCCAGGCAAAGAAAGGCCTGGAAGTCAGGTTCTCAGCACATAGACCAAACAAAGGTGTTGAATGTCTACACACAGGCACTTGGCAAGAAGGTAGCTTCTGTGACATCAACAGGTCGGAGGCCTGTGCAATTACAAGAATCTATGTCAGGTTTTGGTTCAGTAGACCACACACAAGGTATAAGCAATGGCCCCAAAGGCATTCCTTGTTATTATTTTTTTATTCATTCTTAATAGAGCCTGGTACATTGACTTCTTCTCCCCCAAAACTGAAGCCCAGGTACAGCTATATCTTCTCATCAGGCCTTACAGAAAACTCAACTCATCCATGATTATATGCAAGAGTTTGGATCAATCATATCTCCAAATATCAAAGGCAAGCTTCATCTCCACTTGTGCAGTATGTAGCTATCAAGGTTATCTGAAAATCACAGGGATTCCTCTCATAAGGGACTCAAAACATGATGCTGCACCAGATGTAGACTTGGAAAATGTTTGAAGACATGACTGTTTAGGAATGCCTTTGGGAATGATGAAGGTGGTTAACCAGAAAGTCTTATCATTGGATAGCGAAAAAGTGAGGGGAGTGACAGGAGTGTAGGAAGGCTCGTCCAAGTGCCATCTGAAATCACTCTATCTGCACGCTGAAAAATGAACATCCCAGTAACAAGATCTGGAGATGGGCCATGCACAAATAGCAAGGCCAGGTACATGCACAGGAGTAAGCCATTTCACAAATTTGAATGCTCTAAAACTGCACGCCTGCAGAACCCTAAACCCTCTTCCCCCTTCCTCTTTTGTTTATTTCTGTGGATAACACTCTACTTACACATAGTAACATACGTAGTAACGTAGTATATGATGGCAGATAAAGCCCATTATGGTCCATCTAGTCTGCCCAGCAAGGTGGCAAGAGTAGATGCACCTGCCGCTCTGTGCAGGTCATCGCTCCCCATGCCTTTGTTTAGGGGTGTACCCACCATTCCATGCAGGTCACCCCTATTTGTTGAGACAGCAGAGACAGTTCAAGTTATTTTGATTTTATCCTGTTGCTATAAAGGGATCCACTGTATCTGTTCCATGCCATTTTGAATTCTGTCACTGTATATGCCCCCACCATTTCCATCGGGAGGGCATTCCAAGCATCCACCATCCTTTCAGTGAAAAAGTATTTCCTGATATTGCCTTTCAGTTTACCCTATTGCAGCTTCATGTTATGTCCTCTAGTTTTGCAGCTTCCCCGTCTTTGAAAAAGGTTTGTTTGTTCATTAATACCCTTTAAATATTTAAAGGTCTGTATCATATCTCCTGTCCCTCCTCTCCTCCAAAGTATACATATTTAGGTCTTCAAGTCTCTTCTCATATGTCTTCTGGCACAGGCACCAAATCATTTTGGTCGCTTTCCTCTGAACCGTTTCCAGTCTTTTTATATCCTTTGTTAGATATGGTCTCCAAAGCTGAACACAATATTCCAAGTGAGGCCTCACCAGCGACTTGTATAGTGCCATTAGTACTTCCTCCTTTCTGCTGGTAATTCCTCTCTGTATGCAACCCAGCATCCTTCTGGCTTTGGCCACCACCTTGTCACACTGTTTCAACACCTTGAGATCCTCAGAAACAATCACTCCGAGGTCCTTCTCCTGCTCCTTGCATACCAACCTCTTGCCCCCTATCGCATACAATTCCCTTGGATTTCTACATCCCAAGTGCATGACACTGCACTTCTTCACATTAAAATTTAACTGTCAAGCATTAGACCATTTTTACAGCTTTTGTAGGTCTTTCCTCATGTTATCCATTCCCTCAGGGGAGTCCACTCTCTTGCAAATTTTCATGCCATCTGCAAAAAGACAGACTTTTCCATTCAATCCTTAAGCAATATCACTCACAAATACATTGTACAGTTCTTGTCCCAGGACAGATCTCTGGGGCACTTCACTATTCATCTTCCTTTCATCTGAGTGAGTTCCATTTACCATCACCTTCTGTCGTCTGTCAGTCAACCAATTTCTGATCCAGATCACCACCTTGGGACCCATCCCCAGGCTGTTCAGTTTATTGATAAGCCTCCTATGAGGAACAGTATCAAGGGTTTTACTGAAATCTAGGTAGATCACATTCATCATATGCCCTTGATCTAGTTCTCTGGTCACCCAGTCAAGTCCCTATTTCCTCAGCTCACAACCTTTGACTCTTCTCTCTCTTTCTCTATAGATATCTAATAGATAGCTAAAACCTCCATAACATTAGCAAAATTTCTCCCTTTCTTTCTGAACACGCTATTAAGACCCTTATCCATTCTCTAGTCACCTGTCATCTAGATTATTGCAACCTGCTGCTTTCTGATCTCCCTCTGAATCATCTTTCTCCCCTTCAATCTATTCAAAACTCAGCAGCACGGCTAATCTTCCCCCAGTCTCGCTATGCTCACATAACCCCTCTTCTCAAGTCACTTCACTGGCTCCCTGTCCATTTCCACATCCAGTTCAAACTTCTTCTACTGACCTATAAGTGCATTCACTCTGCAACTCTTCACTTCCTTTCCTCTCTAATCTCTCCCTACACCCCTCCTTGGGAACTCCACTCCTCTGGCAGATCCCTTTTATCTGTGTCCTTCTCTTCCACTACCAACGCCAGATTTCATTCATTCTACCTTGCTGCTCCATATGCATGGAACAAACTACCCAAGTTAGTTCAACAGGCTCCATTTCTGGCCCTGTTCAAATCCAGGCTAAAAACCCAGCTCGTTGAGACCACTTTTGGATCCTGATCCCTTCATGTTCCTGCTCATCAGCTATCTGTATCTTTGTCATTGCCTAGATTTACCCTAACCCCCCGTTGTTGTGTCATCTGTCTTGATTAGATTATGAACTCTGATGAGCTGGGACTGTCTCTTACTTGTATATGTACAGCACTACGTATTTATTTATTTAGACAGGTTTGTAGACGTGTGCCTTGTAGCACCATACAAATGATAAGTAGTAGATGCCCTGGCCTGGATAGTGCAAAGATGGGGCATCTGCTCGTATGCTATGATATTAGCATTCCCCGACCTGCCTTTTCAGATACTCAAAGGTGGAGCAGCAGACCTGTAATATGTTTGGAGTATGCATTTATGGGCAGGTTTCTTTTCCCAGGAAATATTAATCATGGTGATGAAAGTGCATTTTGCTTTTACCAGTAGAAGTGTTGCAGCCGTAGAACAAGCACTTATTCAAGGCCAGGAGCAGGTATAGGCATGGAGGCCTCAGCAATCAGGGCCAGACATGATTGCGCCATTCTGAAATTGATATGCTCAGGGCACATCTCCAGCATGCTCCTGTGCTTCTTGGATGTTCTCTTTATACCCAGCTTTCAAAAACAGCTCTGGGGACATCTAAGTAATTTGCATGTCTATATGCTAGTTTCCAGACATCCAAATCATGAAAAGAGCTTTATAAAACACCCCCCATAATCACTAGCAGTGACCACGCTCTATCTATAGATAATGCTGCTGCCCATCTGTATGGTAGCATTGACTATAAGTATTTCTTTTTTAATGCCGCAGCCAGCATTTAAAGAAATGTAATCACCACTGCCACTGAAAATGGACTTGAATATTTTCAGGCATGCGGGTGTTAGTCTTTGATGTACCCATTCATGCTGTAGTGGCAGTAGTTGTAAAGATTTGAAAACAGCATGGTTCCAAATTTTATAAAGTCATTTTCATGCCTATATGCCCACATATGCATAAACGGCCTCTTGGTGTAAGTTTGCACATTGACATGAATGTGCGCACTTTGCTGGTGAGTATAACCAGGGGCATGGTTTGGACAGAGCTTGGAGAAAGTTCACAAGTATGCACATTAATTAAACAATACCTTACTACTCCACCTGCCTGCTTGCAAACTGTATGCATATTTATTCAGTTATTAGGATTGCACCTATAGAGCAGCTGTAAAGGTCTATGCCTGAAATTAAGGCACAGTCTCTGCCATTATTTTATAAAATAGGCTTAAATGGATACATTTTGGTTGCCTTAATCTAGGTGCCTTCTTATAAAATTACTCAACGGACAGGTAGAAGTGAATAAAATCATTAGACTGTCTTGTACTGGGGCTCAGCTCTGCAGTCACAGAAAGAAGAAATTCCTTGTTAATAGAAGTGCATTTTTCCTAGAAAAAAGGTGTCGGTACTCATAAGCAGGGCTCTTTCATTAATACATAACGATCATGGGTCACTTTTAGTAGGAAATAAAAAGGCGCCGGTACTCTGTACCACTGTATAGCCCCTCAAAACAGCCATGGTTAATACTGACTGCTGTGTTGACAATGAGCTGATTTTCAATTGAGGTACATCAAACTGCAAGGCATTAAAGATGACAGATATTAACATGATCTTGTTCGGTAGCATCCTAAGTTTATTCTATACATATCTTCATGACTAAAGTTCAGTCATACAAAAAGGGCAAGTATCCATACACCCATCTGCTTTGCAATGAGAATGTGTATAAATTAATGGGTTAATATTCAGCTGCGGTGGTCAGTGTTTTTCCAATGTGAGTTCCCTGTTCAGTTTGAATTGTAATGTAAATCGCTTTGATTTTAGGATAAGGCGGAATAAAAAAACGTGTTAAATAAATAAAGCAGCTGGATGCCGTGGCTGAAACTGAAACCGAATATTCATTAGTGGAGTCTATCCAGCATCTAGTGCTGATTATCCAATTTTGTTACAACCATATTTGCTATCTGGTTAGCAGTGATATTCAGCTGCTAGCCAGATGGCAAATCCATATAAAGTTAGGACAGCCATTGATCTGTCCTCACTTTCTATGGGCACTAAGCTGGTTACAGGACTGAAAATTGTTGCTAACTGAATTAGTCCTGGGACCTCCCTTGTGCCACCCACAGACCATCCCCTGCACTGTCTGGACAGCGCCAAGGTGGTCAGAGGAATATTCAGTGACTGTCTAGTTAGTGCCACTCAATATCCCTCTCAGCGAGGCTTATTCAGTTAGCAGGTCCTCCCAACCCAATAAACCCCTTTGAACATTGGCCCCTAAAAATACATCTCTTATTTTCTTGCCACTGCCAAAATTTAAAAGACAGCGTTGAAAGAATTCAGTTTCAATATCTAGAGCAGGGGTCTCAAACACGCGGCCCGCGGGCCGCATGCAGCCCGCGAGAGCATCTTGTGCGGCCCGCGAAGCACTTACCGGCGTCTAAAAAAAAAAAAAAATTCCAAACTTGCCGCCGCAGTATTAAGCGTCCCGCGGGCCCCTCTGCCTGCTCTGAGTCCTCTCCTCCCTGCAGCATCAGCTCCAAAAGCGGCGGCTTTCAGAGCCGCGAAGAGAGAGAGTTTCTCTCGCGCGTTCTGAAGACTCTCTCTCGCTGCTCTTCAGAACTGCGCGAGAGAAACTCTCTCTCTTCGCGGCTCTGAAAAGCCGCCGCTTTTGGAACTGATGCTGCAGGGAGGAGAGGACTCAGAGCAGGCAGAGGGGCCCGCAAAGTAGTAAATAGTGGAGTGCCCTAAGAATTTGCATTAGGACCAGTGCATGTTAGCATATTTAGAAATGAACTGGAAAAAACAAATGAGATGACCAAATCTGCAGGTAACACAAAAATGTTCGGAGCCATTAGATCGCGAGCAGATTGTAAGGAACTGCAGTGGGACCTTATGAGACCGGGCATCTGGATGGCTGATGAAATTTAATGTAGATAAGTGAAAACTAATCATATAGGGAAGAATAATCCAAATATTTGCTATAAAATGCTAGGTACCACATTAGAAGTCACCATTCAGGAAACAGAATCCTCAGCATAGTGTGCAGAGGTACTTAAAAATGCAAATAGAATGCTATAAATTATTAGAAAGAAATGGAGAATAAATTAAAGTGTATTATAATGCTTCTATTGCTTCATAGCGCTACCGCACCTTGAGTACTGTGTACAATTATGGTCACCACACATCTGGATCTGCTGTTGCTCATGGGACTGGCTGACGGCATCAGGACTTACAGTAGTTAGATGGTGGCAGGATAGGGGAGCAGCATTGGGGGCTCCAGAGCAGGAGAATGCAGGCAATGCTAGGCACGGCTAGGTCTAGTGAATTCTGGAGGGGGAGCCAGTCTTAAAGGGGCCAGCAGACTCTTCTGGGTGCAGGGTTCAGGTGCCGCGGCGGCAGGGTGAGAGCGATCGGGACAGCAGTAGTAGTTCCTAATGTGCCTGGCGGTTGGCACTGGATTATAGTAATGTAGAAATCTTTTAGTCTTTCTTTATTCATGCACTCATTAAGAGGCATGTTTACTAAAAAGTTAGGGTATGGTAACATTATGCAAATATTTATGCAAATGAGGTCCCTTATGCAAATGAGGTCCCACATCTCATGCAGCCCCCGGGTTATTTTAGAAGTCCTCATTTGGCCCTCAAAGCAATTTGAGTTTGAGACCCCTGATCTAGAGCATTCCATAAATAGAACTCAAGATAATTAGAGAAGCTACAAATAAAACTGAATAATAATTTTATGACTGCAACCTACTTCCACATGCTGGTTGAAAAATAAAGAGACAAAAGAATTCAGCTCGGAATCCAGGCAGCAATTAATTATTTATGTATAATTTATGCATATAAAGATGTGAACAACTGCAGAGAGTTGGATACTTGTTTCTATAAATCCGGTGAGATTTAGGAACTTCTTTTCTGAGATGCCACATATGTATATGTGTTTGAACACTGCTTCAGATCTACAATAGGAGAACTTTTGCAGGGGGAGGAGCAGGGTTGTAGTCCAAGGTAAGCTGTTAGATTTTCATAAGATGTCCTGAGAGGCAGAGTACGAATGTACATGCAGTCACTCAGAAATGCGGTAACTTTATTTCATTTCAACTGTCTGCATTATTACTTAGATTTTGTTCTCTATCCTCTGGCCTCATTTACTACATTGCAGTAAGGTTTTGCTATTAGCACATGCTGGGGCATTCCTGGCATTTTTCTGTGCAGTTAACACACAGAATATTTCATTACTGTGTGTTACCGGCAAGGCAGATAATGCAGCATCTCTTAAAATAGTGTTAACTGCTCTTCATTCACTGCTGCATTAACAGTTAAAGCATGGGAATGACCTTCATGACACTCATGAATGTAGCAAAATATGACCCTCAGAATATACCACTGGAATTTAAAGACTGCCTGCAAAATTGATTTGCTGCTTGAGATACAGAGCTCCAGAAGAGTTATGGGATGACATCAAGAAAGTTGTGTTGGAAGAAAGTGAGAAGTCTCTACAAAAGGTGAAAAAGCAAAAACAGCCAAAATGGATGACCGAAACTCTGAAAATTGCCCAGAAACACAGAGAAGCTAAAGCCAGAGGAGAAAGAGAGGCAGAACTCAGAGATTCCCAGCATGCACAAGACAAGACAAGGAGAAGAACTACAGTGACGCATGCAAGGAAGAAAAAGATCAGCTTTCCTAAAGCTACGAGAGTTATAGAAAAATTTCTAGCTTCAAATTGGAATGTTACAAGATGCTTAAGGATCCATTTTAAATGATGCTGAGAAGATCAAGAAAAGGTGGAATGTATATACAGAGTCATTATATGATAAAGATCAAGTAGCCCAACAGCTATTTCAACCTGTACCTTATGATCCGGAACCATTGGCGATGAAAGAAGAAGAAGTCAAAGAAGCCAAAGAAGCATTGAAAGCCTTATCAAAGAACAAAGCACTGGGCACTGAATTCATTCCCATTGAAGTATTACAGCAATCTGATGCAGGTGTTATCATATTTACAAGGCTCTGCCAGGAAATATGGAAGACAACATCATGGCCAACTGACTGGAAAAGATCGGAGTTTACTAAAGAAAGGTGAGCCAACTGACTGTGAAAATTATCACACAATCACATCTGATCCCACATGCCAGAAAGATTCTACTCAAAATTATTCAGCAGAGACTACAACCATACCTGGAACAAGAACTGCCTGAAGTACAAGAAGGGTTCAGGAAAGGGCGAGGAACGAGAGACATCATCGCGGATATGAGATAGATCCTTGAACAGACAAGAAAAAACCCCAAAAGGATATCTATATGTGTTTTATCAACTACAGCAAGGCTTTTGACTTTGTAAACCTTGAGAAACACTGGGCCACATTAAGAAGCATGGGTATACCAGAACACCTGATAGTTCTCTTGCACAATCTTTACATTATCAAGAAGCAACAGTTCGAACGGAACAAGGAGGAACAGAATGGTTTAAATCAGCAAAGGTGTACAACAAGGCTGCATACTTTCCCCCTACCTGTTTAATTTATATGCAGAACAAATCATCAGAGAAGTAGTACTGTATGAAGACAATCGAGGTGTGAAGATTGTTGGAAGACTCATCAACAACCTTCGCTATGCTGATGATACCTCATTACTGGCTGAAAGTGAAGGCGATCTGAAACATTTGCTTCTTGAACACAGTCTTAAATGGGCCTGCACCTTAATGTAAAGTAAGATAAAGATCCTGACAACTGGCAAAATCAATAAGTTCATCATTAATGGAGAAGAAATTGAAATAGTCAACAACTTTAACTTACTTGGATCAACTATCAATAAAGAAACAGTAAAGAAATCTGCTCTTGGCAGAATGGCTATGAAGGACCTAGACAAGATTCTCAATAGCAGAGATGTCTCTCCCCATACAAAGATTTGACTTGTTCAAGCCATAATATTTTCAATAATGTCATATGAATGCGAATGTTGGACAGTGAAAAAGATAGACATGAAGAAAATTGATGCCTTTGAATTATGGTGCTGGCGACGAATACTGCGTATCCCATGGACTGCCCAAAGAACAAACAAATCAGTACTAGAGGAGATCAAACCTAAGCTTTCTTTAGAACCTCAGATGACAAAACTTTGACTTTCATACTTTGGACACATCATGCGAAGCGAGAGATCATTAGAGAAAGACATCATGCTTGGAAAAGTAGAATGTCAACACAAAAGAGGAAGGCCAGCAATGAGATGGATCGATAGAATAACAGCAGCTATGGGTGCCACTCTGTCAACAATGAACCGCCTGACTGAAGACCGAACACAGTTTAGGACACTATCCAGATGTTCACCATGAGTCAACACAGACTCAACAGCACTTAAGAACAACAATTACCTTCCATGTCCCCTTCCACATTAGGAGGGTAAGTTTATATGGGTCGGCTAGATATACATGTAATTTAACATGCTTATTCCATGGCTATTTTATAAAGTAAGGTGTGCATGTGCTTATAAAAGATGGGCATAAGTGAGTGAAAACCATGTGCTAAACTAGACACAGCACTTATGCCTACATGAAAATGCCTACACCTAGATTTTGCAAGAAAAAGTATAAATTATAGTATGTAAATGTGCACTCTGACCACATTCTGACCAAACTCCACCCCCTATGCATACCCACAGTGCAGTACTTGTGCTGAAATGTAGGTGTGTCTTATAAAATGTTCCCCTAGCTGCTTAACATAGAAACCTTTAAGGTGATGTTTTAGCTTTTAGCGTGGGCCCGCTCTATTACTGCACAGTAATTCCTGCATTGAACTGCTAATATAGCTTAGTAAATAAGCTCCCAAGTGTTTTATACGGTAAAAATTCAATGAAGAAAAAACGAAGGCATTCCCCCAAACTCAGGGAATACCTCAAGGCTCAGCATTGTCCTCCCTACTGTTCAACCTATAAATAAAACCGGTCTGCACAATCTTTCAGAAATACAAGGTCAATTACCACATTTATGCAGACGACATAATGCTATATATTCAACTCGACATGACCAATCCGAATTACAACCATCTAGAGGAATGCCTAAATGAAATGCAAACCTGGCTACAGCAAAACAATATGTCTATAAACCACAAGAAAATGGAAGTAATGTACATCTCCAAAAAATCAGATTCCAACCCTCCCTCAACAATCACCATGAACAACTCTTATAACATAAAGAATGAGATAAAATACCTAGGAGTAACACTCGACAGAAACCTAAGGATGGAAAAACATCTTTGACTGCTTAACCGGGCAATATTCCATAAACTAAAGGTCCTCCAACCCCTACGCAACATCATCGAACACACCGATTTCAGAACAGTAGCACAAGCACCCATTACACCCCACCTAGACTACTACAACACATTTCTCCAAGGTCTACCAAAGAAAACCCTCAACATACTGCAAATGGCGCAAAACGTCACAGCTAGGATTATCATGAAGAGAAAAGTCACCGAACATATTACTCCAATACTAATCGAATTACACTGGCTTCCCATTACTGCCCACATAAGACACAAAATATTAGTAACAACATTCAAACTGATACACAACATAGCACCATCCTACCTCCTGTGGTACTGCAGACCCTCTGCAGACAGAAGAAAATGCTTTTAACTTAGAAAAAAGAGGCAGACACCGGCTGCAGCATCACGAGGAGCCATATAGGGGGAGCAAGAGGGACCTCTGGAGGACTGAGGAGCCACACCCCAGAGCCAATGATGCAATACCGGCCTGCACCCAATCCAGAAAGGGAAGAATTCCTTTTAAAAGCCCAGACACAGGAGACACAAGAACACAGGAAGGAAGCTAACCCTGGAAGGAGAAAGGAGAGCTTTCCTGGAAGGAGAGAAGGACCAGTGAATAGGAGTCCTGACAGAAGGAACCGGCCCAGCAGACTCAGCAGAACCAGGTGAAAGAATCCGCTTCCAATATCCCAAGAGGGGAGAGGATACGCTTTCTAAGTGGGAAAGATACAAAGAAGAAGCTAACCCTGGAAGGAGGAGGACTGTGCCAGAGTCCTGGACCTGAGTCTGGCAGAGGCCAGCAACCTTTGAAAGACACCACGAGGAGTAACCAAGAAGGAGGTGAAAGAGTTACTTTGAAAGGTAACATTCTTGGCCCAGAGAGAAAGAAGCTGTGATGCGAGTGTGGCTTAACCCCAGCAGAAGACCGCTGCGTACCATCCCCAGTGTAACGGTCTGGTGGAACGCCTGAACCAGAGCATCAAGCAAATGCTCCGACGAGCGCTAGGTGGACAGATGTCAGAATGGGACACTATGCTACCATTCATTTTGTACGCTTGCAGGGAACGAAGACAGACTTCCCTGGGCACGTCCACGTATGAACTCCTGTATGGGACGGTCCCCGCGAGGTTTATTAGACGTCCTAAAGGAACAGTGGATCGAACCCGTTGAGGCCGAAATAGGGTGCCCCTATTTCTGCAGAACCTCAGGACTCGTCTAGAACGAACCTTCCAGGTTGCGGGTGTGAAAATCTGAAGAAGAGTCAACAAAGACAAAAGCATTATTATGACCAGCGGGTAAAGCACAGACATTAAAAGCATGAGAAAAGGTAATGATCCTGGTAGCAGGTGCTACCCCTAAGTTTGAGGCCCGCTGGAGAGGACCTCATACGATAGTCAAGTCTATGGGGCCGACTTCCTACGAGGTCAAGGATGACAAAGGGCACACGCAAATTTATCACATTAATACTCTTCGGCCTTGGCATGACCGATCTGTTCTGCTAGCATCAAGCGACCAACGTATTCTACCCTGAAGAGATACCGACGGATATCAGGCGGAAGAAGTATAGTACCGATCAACTACACTTTAATGCGGACGCAATGTCGCGTATTTCCGTGCTGTGTGGAAGAGGCTTCACCAGCCCGTCATATTTTAAGAGGGGGGATATGTGGTACTGCAGACCCTCTGCAGACAGAAGAAAATGCTTTTAACTTAGAAAAAAGAGGGCAGACACCGGCTGCAGCATCACGAGGAGCCATATAGGGGGAGCAAGAGGGAGCCTCTGGAGGACTGAGGAGCCACACCCCAGAGCCAATGATGCAATACCGGGCCTGCACCCAATCCAGAAAGGGAAGAATTCCTTTTAAAAGCCCAGACACAGGAGACACAAGAGACACAGGAAGGAAGCTAACCCTGGAAGGAGAAAGGAGAGCTTTCCTGGAAGGAGAGAAGGACCAGGGAATAGGAGTCCTGACAGAAGGAACCGGCCCAGCAGACTCAGCAGAACCAGGTGAAAGAATCCGCTTCCAATATCCCAAGAGGGGAGAGGATACGCTTTCTAAGTGGGAAAGATACAAAGAAGAAGCTAACCCTGGAAGGAGGAGGACTGTGCCAGAGTCCTGGACCTGAGTCTGGCAGAGCCAGCAACCTTTGAAAGACACCACGAGGAGTAACCAAGAAGGAGGTGAAAGAGTTACTTTGAAAGGTAACATTCTTGGCCCAGAGAGAAAGAAGCTTGTGGTGCGAGTGTGGCTTAACCCCCAGCAGAAGGCCCGGCCGGCGAACTGGAGGCCTACCTTGGTGTCATAGAAGCCAAACCACAGCAGGAGCAAGCATCAACCCTCACGTGGCCGTGATAAACCCAAAGGTAAGGTAATCACTATTTTACTGATTGTGATTTTTTGAATGCTGTGACGCAGGAGGAGCAGGGCCTAGAGGATGAATGCTGTCCTTCTAGAACTATTTTGTGCTACAAATACAAACCTGTGCCAAACAAGAAACTCTCTAGTAAAAGAGCAGTAGGCGAGAGAAACTGTCCTCACTCTAGAGGTGTACAAAACCAAGGCTTACCTTTGGATGCAGCGCATTGGGACATCGTACAAACATTGTATAAAAAGCCTGAATGCGAGCCACTAGATATTCCTGACTGTGAACCAGTGCAGGTGGAATTCCCGGATGACCTTTCGGACCCCGAGATGGATTGCAGCTATTGCCTGGCAGAAAGCTTTGAGCCCTTAGCCGAGGAGTAGAGCTGTGGTCTGGGGGAAGGTTTGAATCTGTGTTTCTTATAGTATTGCTGTGAAGTTAACAGATCTAACTCAGTTCATGTTTCTTTTTCTTTCAACCTGAAGCAAGAACATTTTTGTGTTGATGTAAATTCTAAGCTATTGAACCTATTTGCAATACGGGAAATAAAAGCCTTTATTCTCCCTACCCTCGGACTGTTATATTCTTTGGAGCTTTGGTTACCCAGAAGGCTACCAGGACTATAAATACCTGGGCCCTGTCTTTGAGCTAAACTCCACTATAAAATATTTTTGTGTCCACCCTCCCTGCTGTGACATCCCAGTGCCACCAGGGGGGCGTTGTGACACTCCCCAACCTCATCACTACACAACCCCCTAACAGAAGCAGAAGAACACACAACTTAAACACCCTTTACGTCTCAACTAACATCCGAACTGCCAAAGTTTGCACAAGCAACAGAGCATTCACCTATTCAGCACCCACGTTATGGAATCAGCTACCAGATGAACTGAGATCGAACAGCGACCTACAGGATTTCAGGAAAAAGCTAAAGACCCACCTCTTCCAGGAACATTATAACTTAACATAAGCAATGCAGAATGAACCAAACCTTGCAACCCAAATGAACAAGAGCATTAAGAACCTATTTCGTTGCAAGCATAAATGTATATATTTTCAGCTATATAAACACAACTGTAGATGGCTCAAACTGTATAAATGCAAGCAAAAATAATACAAAATGTATAAATGTATAAACACCTACCCCATAATGAAGATGTAAATAATGTTGATTCCTATCATATGTAACCAATGTTTGCTGTGTAAGGTAAACCGCTACTGATCGCTGGAAGAAGCGGTATACAAATGAAACCAAATAAATAAATAAAAATATTTTTACTGTGTGCCGAACAGTCTTAAATTGAGTACAGGCCTCTTGCTTATCTTCGAGGGCTGTACAATAGTAATTTGCATGGTCCTATCTGTGAATATTTACTAGGTATACTTATCAAAATGTGTGAACACATAAATAAAATATTGATGGATTCAGGGAGTGTACCAGCATACGATCGTGGATGTCACCAGTGTTTTTCACTGAGACAGAGATATAAGGGAAAACATTTCTGTTAAATGGAAGCTCTTTGTTATTCAGTGCAATAGACGAGATGATGCATGCTATAACAAAGTCTCTCTAATAACTGAATTTTCAGTTCTAGTAAACGGAAGGTAGCTGAATGCAACCATTACACTAGCATGGTAAACAATTAAAAACACTTCAGATATTGATAACTAAATATAAAATGTACTTATACTGCCATTTTCTAGCGAAACTGTGGCTGCTATGAAGCCTGAAGGCATTAATTCATCAACAGAAGAACATACCGCATATAAATATGGGAGAGACAAACTACACACAGGCCAAACCCCTCATCTAGCAATTCTAGTTAATACCAGAGTTCTGCTACCACTTATAACTGGTTTCAGCTCTTGATGGCAGGAACAACCTTCTACCCCTTTACTGAATAGCAAGTCAATATCCAGCCTTCTCAGTGTACAAAGAGCTAATAAGCAGACCAGGTGCTCACTGTAGTGACATGAAAGTGTCCAGTCTTGGTAGGATCTGCTGTTGGGAGTCGCAGTGAAACAGGTATAGATATAGAGTGGAATGTCTTTGAAGTGTCTGTAGTGTGCTGCCTGGTGAATACAACATGAATGTTATCATCTGGGTCTGGGTGTATGTCGTAATATTTACTAGTGATATAAGGTTGAAAATGGATAAAAAGTGATCAAAAATTGATGAAAATAGGATTCAATAGGGGGTTTTTTGGACCCATGAGGAAGCAATACTGATAACGTTCGAATAACTCTATAAGGAGTAAACCATGATTAAACCTTAAAGGACACAGTCTGAGGTCCTTTTTTCTGCTTTTACTTAATGATGGGATTCATTATCTCAGTGATTACTGATGTATGTGTATTTTGTGAATTCATATTTGACGACTGTGTTTTAATTATGAGTAGAGAATTGTTGGGAATATTATGGAACCATTTTTGCTTCACATACAAGGACTGAAGTGATCACTATGAATTATTTTTTTCCTTCCAGATGTTCAGTGACTGAATTTCACTTTTTTTTTATGTCTTCACCCTGCCCCCAAACCATGCTCCCTTTTCAGGCAGATACATTTGGTCATAATGCAAATAAAATAGCCTTATTTTTCTATAGAGCTACCAGTGATTAAAAAGAAAAAACACATTTATGCAATTGACACTGCTGCCAGCTTCATAAATGGTTTTGAATATCGACTTGGCACTAGCTCAGGGAGCACCAGAATAGAGTGCAGGAAGCCTGCCTCACTGGCTCACTTCTAGCCTGCCTCCTGCCTCCCCAGCCGCAGCATGAACACAGCTGCAGAAGCATTTGCTTTTATTCCCGCAGCTGTATTAATACTCAGCACAGCCACGGGAGCAAATCCTGCAACTGTGCCAAGGATTAATATAGCTGCAGGTGCAAAAGACAATGCAGTAGGGGGAGTATCAATGCTTAATACTGCTGCGGAAGCAAAACAAATGCTCCCTTGGCTGTGTTGCTGCAGGGAGGAGAGAGGGATAGCTGATGCTGGCAGGCTGGAAATGGGCTCACACTTTGTCTGAGGGGTGGGACTGGGGCTGGAGGGATGGGCAATGTCTGATAGTGGAATTGGGGAGACTGAAAAAGGACTGATATAGGGGCTGGGGGTCTGATTGATATTGGCTGATACTGGGAATGGGGGGCTAGGACTGGAAAGAAGCTGGCACTGAGGCTGAGGGCTTGGCAGATACTGGGGCTGGGGACTGGTACTGGAAATGGGCTGATATTGGGGGTGGAGGACTGGAAATAGGCTGATATGGGAAAAGGGGCTGGTAATGGGCTGATATTGGGAATATGAGGCTGGGACTAGAACTGGACTGATACTGGGGCAAAGGGGGGGCTGACTGATACTGGCAATAAGCTGATACTGGCAATGGGAGACTGGGACTGGAAATAGAAACATGATGGCAAAAAAAAGACCACATGGCCTATCTAGTCTGCCCTTCCATATCAACTACAATAGTCCCCTTACTACCTTTAGAGATCCTTTGTTTGTTGCATGCTTTTTTTTAAATTCAGATACTGTCCTTGTCACTATCACCTCCACTCGGAGACTATTTCACACATCTACCACACTTTCCATAAAGAGTAGTTACTCACCTATAACAGGTGTTCTCCAGGAGCAGCAGGAATCAGTCCTCACATGTGGGTGTCATCGGCGCCGATGAAGCTCCAGCGGAGCATTTCCCCAGCTTTCTATGAAAGCCTTTGGGAATGCAGGCACGCATGCGCGATTCCCTTCCCGCCTAAAGGTGCCATCTTACCTCAGTCAAATGACATAGCTAAGAACAGCACACAAAAATGAAAAAATAAACTATGTACAACTGCAACTCCAAGGGGAGGAGGGAGGGTTGTGAGGACTGATTCCTGCTGCTCCTGGAGAACACCTGTTACAGGTGAGTAACTACTCTTTCTCCAGGACCAAGCAGGAAGTCAGTCCTCACATATGGGTGACTCCCTAGCTCTGGGCTACCGAGGAAGAGAACTCCCTCTAGTCTCAGCAGCAAAGAAAGGCTTTTCAAGGACACAACCTCCACCGGTAGCCCAACAGAGGGCAGGCCTAAACCTCAAAGAAATTCCGGAGTACGGCCTGGCCAAAAGCACTGTCCCTACGGGACTCCCTCTCCAGGCAGTAATGGGCTGCAAAGGTATGGCTTGAAGACCAAGTTGCAGCCCTGCAGATGTCTACCAAGGGCACAGAGCGGAGATGAGCCACTAAGGCAGTCATTGCCCTGACACGATGGGCCGTGACCCGACCCTGCAAAGGAAGGTCAGCCGCCTTGTAAGCCCAGGTGATACAGTCAGCCACCCAGATGGACAAGGTACGCTTGGACACAGCCAACCCCAACTTATTGGGGTCAAAGGAAACGAAGAGTTGAGTAGCCCTTCTATGTCCTTGCATACAGTCAAGGTAGAAGGATAAGGCCCTCCTACGGTCCAGGGTATGCAGGACTGCTTCAGCCTGGCTAGCATGAGGCCTAGGGAAGAATGTTGGAAGAACCACCTCCTGATTGAGGTGGAAAGAGGAGACAACCTTAGGGAGGAACTTTGGATGAGTCCTGAGGACTACCCTGTTCCTGTAAATCCTGGTGTAAGGCCTGTCACAGACCAGGGCTTGCAGCTCACTTACTCGCCTAGCCGAGGTAAGGGCTATTAGGAAGAGTGTCTTCCAGGAGGGGAAGCCAAGTGGACAAGTAGCCATCGGCTCAAAAGGTGGGCGAGTCAGCTGCTGCAAGACCACATTCAGCTCCCACTCAGGGGCAGGAGGACGGATGGGAGGCTTGAGCAAAAGCAAGCCCCTGAGAAAGCGGGACACCAAGGGGTGACCAGATAGAGACTGCCCCTCTACCAATGAGTGGTGAGCTGCTAGAGCTGAGAGGTGGACCCGAACAGAATTGGACTTAAGTCCCTGATTGGATAAGTGCAGCAAATACTGAAGCACCACTGGCACAGTACAGGAGAAAGGATCCTCTGTACGTAGGTGACACCACACAGAAAACCTCTTCCACTTGAGAGCATAGGTTTTCCTCGTGGACTGTTTCCTAGAGGCTAGGACAACCTCCTCAACTTCCTGAGGTAGGCCCCAGGGAGCCAAAACTACCCTTGCAGCCTCCAGGCCATCAAATTGAGAGACCTGAGATTGGGGTGCAGAAGGGAACCCTGGTCCTGTGTGAGAAGGCCGGGTTGCAACCCCAGAAGCAGTGGAGGATCCACTTCCAGTTGAAGCAGAAGAGGAAACCAAGGCTGTCTCGGCCACCTGGGAGCTACCAGCAGGACCGAGGCCTTGTCCTGGAGAATCTTGAATAGGGTTCGGGCCACCAAGGGTGTGGGAGTTAACGCATAGAGGAGGCCCTGAGACCAAGATATCAGAAAAGCATCCGCTGCTATCCGCAGAGGATGTGGTTGCCTGGAGCAGAACTTTGGCAGCTGCTTGTTCATGGGGCTGGCAAAGAGATCTATCAAAGGGAGACCCCATTTCAGGAAGATCTTCTGAACTACTAAAGGATGGAGCTGCCACTTCTGGGGCTGCAGTATCCTGCTTAATCTGTCTGCCAGGTAGTTGTCCTGGCCTGGAAGGTACACAGCCCTGAGGAGCATGTTGTGCTTGAGGGCAAAAGAACAAAGATTCTGAGCCTCCCGACAAAGGATCCTGGACCCAGTTCCACCCTGTTTGTTCACATAAAACATGGCAACTTGGTTGTCTGTCTGAATCAGGACAGACTGTTGAGCCAGGGTAGGAGTGAAAGCTTTGAGTGCTAATCGAATAGCTCTGAGTTGGAGGAGATTGATCTGCTCTGCAGCTTCCCAGGGAGACCAGAGGCCCTGGGTGCACTTGCCCAGACAATGAGCTCCCCAGCCTTGCAGGGAGGCATCTGTTGTCACCACTACTGTGTACCCTGGAATCTGAAAAGGCACCCCTTTCAGTAGGTTGGGTGGGTGCAGCCACCAGTTGAGGGAGTGCAGAAATGGTCTGGACACTCTTATCCTGTCTCTGAGGCTGCCTGTGGCCTGTGACCACTGAGTCCTAAGGCACCACTGTGCAGGCCTCATATGGAGCCTGGCATTGGGGGTGACATGTACTGTCGAAGCCATGTGGCCAAGCAGCCTCAGGCAGAGTCTGGCGGAGACCAGGGAGCTGCTGAGAAACTGACTTGCCAAGGCCATCAACCTGTGGGCTCTGTTTTCTGGCAAGAATGCCTTTGCCAGGAGAGAGTCCAACCTTGCCCCTATGAACTCCAAGTTCTGGGAAGGGAGCAAAGTGGACTTTGCGAAGTTTATGACAAACCCCAGGCATTGTAGAAGGGCAATGGTCCTGAGGGTGGCTTGATTGGCCTCCTGACCTGTCTGACCCCTGATGAGCCAGTCGTCCAGATAGGGGAAGACAAAGATGCCCTGATTTCTCAGGTAGGCCGCCGCCACCACTGCTAGGCACTTTGTGAAGACTCTGGGGGCGGAGGTGAGGCCAAAAGGCAGCACTCTGTACTGATAATGGTTTCCTCCCACGATGAACCTCAGGTACTTCCTGTGGTCTGGATGAATGAGGATGTGAGTGTACGCATCCTTTAGATCTAAGGAGCATAGCCAATCTCCCTGCTGGAGGTAGGGCAGAAGGGTTCCAAGAGTAAGTATCTTGAACTTTTCTTTCACTAGGAACTTGTTGAGGTTCCTGAGGTCCAGAATGGGACGAAGGCCACCAGTCCTTTTGGGCACCAGGAAATACCTGGAGTAGAATCCGTAACCTTGCAAGTGGGGAGGCAAAGGCTCCACCGCCCTGTCCACCAACAGACCCTGAAGCTCCTGACGGAGAAAGTCTGTGTGCAGAGGAGGCCTTGGAGGCTCCCCTGGAAAGTATGGGGGTGGCAGTTGGTGGAAATGGAGGGCATATCCTTTGTGGATTATCTCCAGCACCCAAATGTCCCCGGTGATAAGGGGCCACTGGTGGGCAAAGAGGGCTAGGCGACCTCCTGTGCAGGGTTGGGAGAGCAGTGGAGGAGAGGCTATGCTCAAGGAGTCAAAAACCCACACCCTGCTGAGTGGTTGCAGGGGCCTGAGGCTTGGGGGTCCTCTGCCTACGGGGCCCATTACCCTGGTCCTTGGCTTGCTGACCCTGGGGGGCAGCTTGGGCAGCCTGATATTGCAGGTACTGTTTGTAAGCAGTGCCCTTCCTCGGGTAAAAGGGCTTTTTACCCGAGCCCTTCTTTTTATGAGAAGGGGCAGAGGTCTTCCTCGACAGCCTTGTCCGGGGGAGGTGCTCGGTCTCGAGCTGAGCGGCCTTCTTGGTCATGGGCTTGCCAAAAAGGTTTTCACCTCGGCAAGGGACATCAACCAACTTGTCCTGAACCCATGGCTCAAGGTTCGATGACTGCAGCCATGCCTGGCGTCGAGCCGCGATGCCGGCTGCCGCAACTCGGGCCGAAGCCTCGAAGCCATCATAGACGGCGCGGGACATGAACTTCGAGCAGTCCCGAATCCCCGAGGACAAGGACTTAAATCTCTGCAAGGGTTCCCCGGAGAGACCAGCAGAGAATCCGGCCAACTCCTTGGCCAGATCCCGCAAGTACATGCCCATGTACAGCTGGTAAGACTGGACACGGCAAGCAAGCATCGAGCCCTGAAAACATTTTCTACCGACACCATCTAGGTTTCGGGCCTCCCTGCCAGGAGGCATCGCGGCGTGCATCTTCTGACTCTTCAGACGATGCATGGCCGATTCCACAACCATGCAATGATGTGGTAGCTGTGCCTTCTGAAAACCAGGGCTCTTACGGAGCCGATAGATCGAATCGACTCACTTGCTAAGAACCGGCGCCAAGGCCGGTGCCTCCCACATACGGAAGAGGAGCTGTTCCAGCATCGGAGGAACCGGGACAGTAAAGGCCTCCTTCGGAGGAGAGTCATACTGCAGTGCCTCGAGCTCTTCAGCTCAAGGCTCTTCCTCGGGGTCCGCCGGAATAGCCAAGGCAGTGGCCATATCCCAGATGAACTCCGAGAACCGGGTGTCCTCCGGGGGGGACCTACTCCGGGGCTTAGACTGCGGTGAGTCCGAAGGGACGCACCGAGTCTTAAAGGTGTCAAGAGACTCCTCGTCCTCCGTCTCCCAAGCCGACTCGTCCGAGGAAGAGTCGGGGTCTGACCCCGCGGGGCCCTGGAGCACCCGCCCCGATGCCGGAAGCACCGGCGTCGACGCCCTCGGTCCCAAACGGGAGGTCGAGGGGGACCACGACCGAGGTCGAGGTCGACTCCGAGCCACGATGGACTCGAGTATTGGCTAGGTCTCCGGGGTCGACTTCGACGTCGATGTCCCGGTGGTCGGGGCAGATGCACCAGACAGGCTGGCCATCAGTGCCCGCTGCTGCTCCATGAAGGCAGACATTCTGCTCTCCAAGGCTGTCATCCTGAGACTCAGCTCGGGAGACGCAGCAGCCACCGACTCGGGCCCCGGCGGCGCCGGGCCCGACGTCGGCTCCCTGGGAGGAGAGTCCAAGAGGACTACGGGGCTGACGTGTCCAGGAGACTCCGGCTCCACACGAGGAACTTTGGCAGGCTTCTCCGGTTCCACAGGCCCTCGAGGAGCCAGGGACCTCTTCCGACGATGCCCTCGCGAGCCGTTTCTTCCTCTTGCGTTCCCGGTCGGGGGACCCCCTGTCTGAGGAGCTTCGACGGCGCTCAGGATCGGAATCCCGAGATGTCGAGGCCTCAGACGAGGTCCGGGCCCGCCCGGAGGCTGAGTCCAAGAAAAGCCTTTCCTTTTGCTGCTGGCGACTTCGGAGTGCCTTGGAAGACATTTTTCCACAGGCCCCGTACGACTTAGGATCATGGTCGGGGCCCAGGCACCGAAGGCAGCAGTCGTGTGTGTCGGTGAGAGACATTAGTTTCTTATACCGATCACACTTCTTAAAACCACTGGAAGCCATCGGGGAAAAAAGAGTCCCCGCGAGGTCAAAAGACCGGCCTTCCAAGGAAAAAGAGAAAAAAGGGCGCGAACGCCAGCCACGAAGGGCAAAAAGTGAAAAAGAGGAATCGGGCTCGATACCGGTGTACCGAACACGGCGGGAGGGGAACCGGCGTCGAACCGGTAGAAAAAGAGCAAAAAATCGCTGAAAAATCTAATTTTAACCGGGAAAACTGGACACACGTCCGGTGTCACGGAAAAAAAGAGACTGAGGTAAGATGGCACCTTTAGGCGGGAAGGGAACCGCGCATGCGTGCCTGCATTCCCAAAGGCTTTCATAGAAAGCTGGGGAAATGCTCTGCTGGGGCTTCATCGGCGCCGATGACACCCATATGTGAGGACTGACTTCCTGCTTGGTCCTGGAGAAATAAATATTTCCACATATTACTCCTGAGTCTATCCCCTTTATCCCTCATCCTATGCCCCTTAGTAGCAGAGCTTTCTTACAATCGAAAGAGAATCTCCCCTCCTGTGCATTTATGCCATAGAGGTATTTCAATATCTCTATCATATCTCCTCTATCCTACCTTTCCTCTAAAATATACATATTAAGATCATTAAGTCTGTCTTCATATGCTTCATAACGAAGACCACTAACCATTCTAGTAGCCACTCTCTGCACCAACTCCAACCTGTTTATGTCCTTTTGAAACTGTGGTTGCCAGAACTGCACACAATACTCCAATTGAGGTCGCACCAGAGACCTATACAGAGGCACTATCACTTCCTTTTTTCTTTTGGCCATTCCTCTTCCTATTCATACAATCATCCTTCTGGCTTTTGCAGTTGCCTTTTCTACCTGTTTAGCTACTTTAAGATTATCAGACACAATCACGCTCAAGTCCCACTCTTCTTTTGTGGGCAGAAGTACTTCAATCCATGCACTGTACTGTTCCCTTAGAATTTTGCAGCCCAAATGCATGACCCTGCATTTTTTAGCATTAAATCTCAGCTGCCAAATTCTAGACCATTCTTCAAGTTTAGCTAGATCTCTCCTCATGTTATCTACTGCTTTCTGGATGTCTACTCTATTGCAAGTTTTGGTAACATCCGCAAAGAGGCAAATCTTACCTGACAGCCCTTCCGCAATATCACTAACAAAGATGTTAAAAAGAATAAGACCAAGGACAGAGCCCTGCGGCACACCACTGGTAACCTTCTCCTCAGAGTGAGTTCCATTTACCTGTACCCTTTGCCAACTCTCATTCAACCAATTTCTGACCCATTCAGTAACTTTAGAGTCCATCCCTAGGGTGCTCAGTTTGTTTATAAGTTGTCTGTGCAAAACAGCGTCAAATACTTTACTGAAATCTAAATACACCACCTCAGTCCAACTCCCTGGTCACCCAGTCAAAGAAATCAATCAGATTTGTCTGACAAGACCTACCCCTGGTGAATCCATACTGCCTCAGATCCTACAATCTGTTGGACTCCAGAAATCTCACTATTTTCTCTTCCAGCAGCGTTTCCAATAATTTATTCACCACCAAGGTTAAACTAACCAGCCTGTAGTTTTCAACCATATCCTTACTTCCGCTTTTGTGTAAAAGGGACCACATGTGCCTCTTTCCAGTCCTCTGGTTCCACCCCCGACTCCAAAGAGGCATCAAAAAGGTCAATCTGTGGAGCTGTTAGAATGTCCCCGAGTTCCTTCAGTATTCTTGGATATATCCCATCTGGTCTCATCACTTTGTCCACTTTTAGTTTAACTAGTTCCTCACGAACACAGTCCTCTGAAAATCATTTGAGATGCCCCTCGCTTTTCTTCCTGTTTGTGAGTGTTGTCTAAGGTCCTGTTCCCGGCCTTTCATTTGTTAACATAGAACAGAAATATTTGTTAAGCAATTCTGCTTTATCCTCATCAGCTTCTACATATTCCTCCCCTTCACCCTTGAGTCAATACCAATTTTTGCCCTTCCTCCTCTCACTAACATATCTGTAAAATGTCTTATCTCCCCATTTTATTAAATTGGCTATTTCTTCTTCTTTTTGTACCTTTGCTTTCCTGACAACTTTGCAAGCCTCTCTAAGGTTTTCCAAATATAGATGCCTGTCTTCCTCTCTTTGTGATCTCTTGTATTTCCTGAAGGCCTTCCTCTTTTTCTTCACCTTTTCAGCTATTTCTTTTGAGAACCATAGCGGCCTCCTTTTCCTTTCACATTTATTTATCTTTCTAACAAAAAGGTTTGTTGCCCTTAAAATATTTCCTTTCAGTTTTGCCCACTGTTTTTCTGCATCCCACAGCAGTTCCCATCCCACTAACAACTCCTTAAGATATTGTACCATCTTGGCAAAGTTAGGTATTCCTAAAGTCTAAGACCCTCGCTTTTGAATGGATTTTATCAGCCCTAGTCCTAATACTGAATCACACCATCTGATGATCACTGGATGCAAGATTATCTCCCACTATAACATCAGAAACACTTTCCCCATTGGTAAGCACCAAGTCCAGTATGGCCCCTTCACGTGTGGGTTCTGTTACCAGTTGCCTGAATACTTCTTCCTGTAAAGAATCTAGGATCTCCGTGCTGCTAGATGACACAGCAGCAGGGGTGCGCCAATCAACATTCAGCATATTGAAATCCCCTATCAGTAGCACTTCCCCTTCCTGGCAATGCTGCGTATGTCTTCTATTAAATCTCCATCCACATCTTCTCCCTGTGATGGAGGTCTGTATATCACGCCAATGCAAATGGATTTTTCTTTCCCTCTTTCTAGTTTAATACTGCCTCCTCTCTCCCTTATAAGCCCTGTATCTCCATAGTTTTAATATCATTTTTAACATATAGTGCCGCCACTCCTCCCCTTCTTCTTACCCTGTCCTTTCTGATTAACGTATAGCCTGGTGTAGTTATATCCCAGTAATGGTTGTCCGTGAACCATATCTCTGTAACTGCCACTAAATCCAAATCAGCCACTCCCATTATGATCCCAGACGTTGATGCTTTATTTCCCATGCTATGGGCATTTATAGACACTGCTTTCCAGATCTTGCCCCTTTTACCTATTCCTATAAGGGTATTTAATGTTTCACTTAGCTGGGGGCTTCCTTCACCCATCCCCAATGAATCTAGTTTAAAGCTCCCTTCAATAGGTTAGCCAGCCTGCTACTGAAAACATATTGATTCTTCTTGGACAGATGGATGCCATCTCTGCTCTGCAGCCCTTGGAACATCATCCCATGGTCCAGGAAACCAAAACACATTCAATGACACCATCCATGCAACCATGCATTTATCTCCAGGATGCAAGCTTTTCTGTCCTGGCCTTTACCCTCAACAGAGAGGATTGAAGAGATCACCACCTGCACCCTATCTACTTCACCCTCTGTCCTAGAGCCATGAAGTTACTCTTGATATGCTCAGAGTGTCATTTCTGCCGACATGGATGAGCAACATCAGGTAATAGTCAGTAGGCATGATGAGTCTCAGCAAACTCTCTGTAACATCTTGGATTTTGGCACCTGGCAGACAGCATACCTCTCTGGACATCAAGTCTGGTTGACAGATGGATGCCTCAGTATCCCTCAGAAAAGAGTCAGCAACCACCACTAGCCTTCACTTCCTAGTGGTCACTAATTCAGCAACTTTGGGGTGCTCGAGCTCTGGTTTCTCCCTTTCCTGGGATGCCTCTGCCTCCTCCACTTCCAGGGCTGCATAATAGTTGTTCAATTCAAGGGCTTGAGGAGTTGGCTTGGTAATTCTGCAGGCCCTGGTGACTTGTGTCCAACCTTGGTCCCTGTAGGCTCCCGTCCTCATCTCTGCTAGAGAGCTTGGATGTATCAAGAAACATCTCATCAATGTACCTCTCACTGTCTTGTCTTGCCTTGCCTTGCCACCTGTTCTCTGAGCTCCTCCATCTATTTCCTGAGAGCTTCAGCATGTGGAAACGGTCCTTCAACTGGCATTGGGATCTCTGTCTAGACAGAGGTAGAAGCTGTAACAGAGGCAACAGCTTTGGCAATATGATTTTTTCCAGCCATTGTTCAATTGGTGGAGCTTTGGTACCTTGCTTTGAAATGGAGAGACCTTGTTAGGAATGCCTTACTCCCTGTAATATCTTACTCCCATCCAGGCTTACATTTCCCCTTTCACTTTTCCCATCTCTACCCTCTTTCACCTAATTCAAGAAAGACCTATTCCTTCCTGTGGCTCTCATCCACTCCATAGCACTCTGTCTTTTTCTACTGCCCCAACCCCTTCCCAAACCCTCCAGGTTTTTCAAACCTTCTCCCCTCCTCATATTTCTGCACTTGGTTTCATAGCCATACTCATACTGCTCACCAAATCACCTTGTCCCCACTGTTGTCTTAATCTCTGGTCAATTTCTTAATCCCCACTATCCCCCCAAGCAACTCCAAGTTCCCACTTTCAATCCCACACAAGCTCTAAGTTCCCACTTAAAATCCCAAAACCCAGTCTAGAGTCTTTCTTCTGTTTTCTCACAGTCTTAGAGTCCCTGCTTTCCCACATCCTATGTCCTTAGTACCTGCCCTCCTGTCTCCCACTCCCCTTCTCCAGAAGCCACCCATTTACTTCTTTCTCCAATATTCATTAACCTTGTCTTTCCTCCTTCTTACCCCAGCATGCATTCTTACATCCCTCTCTTCAACCTTCCCTTGGTTGAATTACTTCTTCCTCACAATATCTTTCCTCCTTTACCTTCTCACTTCCTCAGCATCTCCCTCTATTCCTTCTCCAATCCTAGCATTTGCTAGCATTAACTCCTTTCATTCCCAGGACCCCAGCCCTAGAATTAGACTCTTTCCAGTCCCAGTTCCCCAACCCCAGTATCAGCCCATTTCCAGTCCCAGCCCCCATTCTCATAATCTGCCAATTGCCGGTATCAGTCAGCCCCCCTCCCCCAGCCCTTGTATCAGCCCATTTCCAGTCCCAGCCCCCATTCCCAGTATCTGCCCATTTCTAGTCCACCAACCCCATTATCAGCCTAAACTAGATTGATTGGGGATGGGTGAAGAAAGCCTCCAGGTAAGTGAAACATTAAATACCTCTATAGAAATGGGTAAAAGAGGCAACATCTTGAAAGCGGTGTGGACAAATGTTTGTAGCATGGGAAATAAGATCCCAGATGTTGAAGCTTTACTGGAAGAGGCTGACTTGGATTTAGTGGTGATTATGGGGACATGGTTCACAGACAACCATGACTGGGATGTAATTATACCAGGCCATACTTTATTCAGGAAGGAAAGGGGAGGAAGAAGGGGAGGAGGAGTGGCACGATATGTAAAAAAATAATATTAAAGTTATAGAATTACAGGGTTTAACAGGGAGCAAGGAGGCAGTGTGGGTTAAACTAGAAAGAGGGAAAGGGAAATCCATTTGCATTGGAGTGATATACAGATCCCCCTCACAGGGAGAAGAAGTGGATGGAGATTTAATAGAAGACATACACAGTATTACCATGAAAGGAGAAGTGCTACTGATAGGTCATTTCAATATGCCAGATGGTGATTGACACACCCTGCTGCAGTGTCATCTAGAAGTAAGGAGATCCTGGATTCTCTACAGGGAGAACTATTTAGGCAAGTGGTAAAAGAACTCACACATGAAGGGGCCATACCGGACTTGGTGCTTATCAATGGGGAAAGTGTTTCTGATGTTATAGTGGGAGATCTTGCATCCAGTGATCACCAGATGGCTGATACCCACAAATATAAACAAGAGAGACAGGAAGCTTGAACGATTTTCAGAAGACTGTGTTCATGAGAAACTAGCTAAACTAAAACTAAATAAAGTGATGGGATCAGATGGGATACATCAGAGAATACTGAAGGAACTTGGGGACGTTGTAGCAGCTCCACTGACTAAACTTTTCAGTGCTTCTTTGGAGTCTGGAGTGGTGCCAGAGGACTGAAGAAAGGCCCATGTGGTCCCTTTACACAACAGTGGAAGTGGTCCCTTTACACAACAGTGGAAGTAAGGATAAGGTTGAAAACTACAGGCTGGTTAGTCTCAGAAACAGGAAATGCTTATTATTCCCTTTAGAAACTCTGTGGTCCAGCAGTTTAAAAGAGCAGAGCCGTGGGAACAGAGAAATATTCCCGGGCTGCTTTCTTTTCTGAAGGATGAACCAGTGAAGGGAGGGGAGGAGGATGGAGGGCAGCTGATACAGGAGGGAAGGAAAGGAAAAGGGCCAGAAGGGAGCTTAAATGGGGAGGCTGGAAGGCAGCTGACAAGGAGGTGGCAGCTGGAAGGGAGCAAACACAAGGAGGCTGGAAGGGAGCTGACACTTGGGGATGGGGCTGGAAGGTGTCTGAGTAATAGGAGGGGGTTGGAAAAGAGCTGATGGGGGAAGGTGGAGTCTGGAAGGGAGCTGGCATGGGTGGTTAGAAGAGAGCAGAAAAGAGGGGAAAGGGATGGCTGGAGGGAAGGTGGGGGCTGGAAGGGAGCTGACACCTGGGGATGGGACTGGAAGGTGGATGGATAGAGGAGAGGGTGACTGGAAGGGAACCAGCATGGGAGGGGGGCACTGGGACTGGAAGTTCACTGATACCTGGGATGGTATTTGGACTAGAAGGGGCTGGATGATGGGGAAGGAGGAGGACTGGAAGGGAATAGACACCAGTGGCAGTGCTGAGAATACAAGGAGGTTGACACCAGAAGGTACTGGGAGGGGAGACTGTAAAGGGGCCGATATTGGGGAGGGTTACTGGGACTGGAAAAAGGCTGATGGAAAAAAATGAAGAAAGCAAAAGGAGAGACAAGAAATGGCAGATGGACTATAGACCTAGAAAGAGAGCTAAGAGAAGACAGAGGAAACAGAAATCTCAGATCGGGACCAGCATAATCAAAAATCGTCAGACAACAAAGGTAGAAAAAATAATATTTTCAATTTAGTGATTGGACTTTGCACTATCTTTATATTTCACACAGTAGGGGGAACTGCATCTCTTATCTCGTGTGGTACCGCATGCAGTCTGGCTTCTTGGGGTTTCAGTTTAATTTTTATCTACATATTTTTATTTTTACTTTAGGTTGTAGTCACTTATTCTATACTTGGTAAGAGTCTGTGTTCTGAGTGTGTGACCAAGGCCAGGTGTTCTGTTAACATGGAGTTTGTACGTAGGGATCTGTACTGTAGTAATTTCACTTATACAGCTTTTCAAAAAGGTATATGGATGTTTTAGGGTCCATTGCAGTATTTATAGTGCTGCTTTTTTCTGGGTAGGCCCCTTATTGTATGAGTTTTGGAAATGTATGGTATGGTAGATTTGGCATTGTAGATCTTCAGTGACTTTTGAAGTGTTTTATATGTTCACAATATGTCTGGCACTGGAGAATGTTTATGTTGTTGTTAGTGAGATGACCAGAATCTGATTTTTTTTTTTGGCCTATCCCAGCCTGTTTGTAAGATGCTAAGTATTTACTGCTAAGTATTTTTATTTTGGCTATGCATTTGCTCTTTTGCTGCAATTTTCTTACAACACTGGATTTGAAGGAGAAATATTAATATCGCTAGAAAAAGATTTCACGAAGCGGTTTTGGGAAAAAGGAGTGTAGGGTGCAGCCAACATTAATAATGAGGGAGGAGTGCCAATTTATAGGTTGCAGGGGGACGCTAGAAATCCTAACACCAGCCCCGATGCTGGTAAAGGAATGAGACAGATGTGGAAGAGAAGGACTAGGGAAAATAAGATTAGGAAATAGAAAGTTGGTAAGTAGGTGAACATGAAAAGAGAAGGCCTGAAGATTGTAGGAAGCTAATCATGTGACTTTATTGTCATTTGTTTTCCTTATTTGTATCATTTAATTGTAAATGCTCCTGTAATGGGGGCTAAATTTTCATTTTCCTTATAGGTATTTGTTTTTTTTTTATATGCTTGGTTTTCCTTTTAGATATGGAAAATGTTTCTTATGTGAACTGTAAACTGGTATAACTGTAAAATAAAAAAGGAAGGAGAAAGAGGAATGGAATGAAGCTATATTTAGGTAAAAGCAATTGAGAAAAATAGGAGGACCAATGTCAGAGAAAAATGTAGCAAAGGAAAGGACGAAGAAAACAGAGACTGTGAAGAAACAGAAAATGGAAACGGGATCTTGAAAAAGGACTTAGAAGAAAATCAAGAGGAAGTAGAAAAGAGAGATTGGGATCAACCCAACTGGAAAAATAAGATGATCATACAAGAAAGGTACAATAGTTTTTAGAGAATAAAATATGTCATCTTTGAAAATGTGCATTTCTCATAGTTCTTTACAGGAGGAAATGCATTTCTGTTTCTTTCTTCTATGTTTCAAAGCTTGATGTCTGATTTTGAGGTTTTCCATTTCAATTGTTGTCTTTTGTAGTTTCTTATTCTTTAATTGGTGATGGTCTGTGTTTTTGATGTGCAACTAAGATAAGGGATTCTGTTAACATATAGGTTCTCTATAGGAATCTGCAGTAGTTCAGCTTGTTCTCTTTTCCAACTGGGGGTTTCTAGTGTTCTAGAATATTTGCAATGCTGATTTTTCCATAGGTAGGGTTGGTGCAATTTGAGTTCTTTATGTTGGTGCTGCCTGTCCATTTGCAGGATTTTGTGTTTGGATGCCTAGGGGGTCATTCTTGGCCGCGTTTAGCGGGGATGGATGTCCAGTCTGGACATCCATCCCCGCTAAATGCCAGGGTGCCAATTCCGGTAACAGAGCTCCCCGCACGTATAAGGGAGATGTGCAGGGCACTCTGTATGGGGGCAGTAGGGGATGGATAGGAGGAGCGAAGGTGGGCTGGAGGTAGGGCACCCAACTCAGACGTACAGGGCCGATTCTGGTGACAGCCCTGTACGTCTGGGCTGGGTGCCTTAGATAGGGGACTTATTCCACCTTGGAGGTGGAATAAGTCCTTCCACGACGGTGGCGGACAACCATACTAGGACCCCACACTGAGGTAAAGAGGGGAGGGGTTTTCCCGCAGCCCAATCCCAGCCTCAGAAGAGCCAATCAGGGGTCGGACTGCGGGGAAGCAGGCAGTTTGATGGTTGCAGCCAATCGTGGCTCCTGCATGGAGGAGCCTGGCTGGGCTAGCCTGGGAAGTGCCTGGACATCCAGAGGCACGGAATTGGGGCACATCCAGGACGTCCATGCCCTATGCCCCGATTTGGCTCCTGCAAGGCCATCTAGCTCCCATGGGATCAGAATCAGGTACATATCCAGGCCATCCAGATTTCTGGATGTCCGAACAGCCCTATCGGAATTGGCATCTCAGTGTCTAACTGTGGAGGGAATTAGTAGTGTTGTCATGAATAGAATGTTTTTGTATTTTGAGATGTAAAGTAAAAAACCCTAGTTCTGCTCTGGAAGTGTTCCTTATGAATGAATAATTATGCTCTTTCAGACTGATATTCCAAGGCAGTTAGGCATTCGCTGGCACTTATCCTAACCATGTATTTTCAAAAAAATATGCAGATGATATTAGGCTTTTAAATTGCAAAATGACCAGATTTTATCTGTATACCTATGGGACATGTTAGGAGAGGAGCAAGGGTAGGCAATAAAATTACACAGATAGTGTCAATATTCAGACATTATTCAGGTAAGTTTCGCATTTAGTTTAGGTCTGTAGAATATTAGGTCTAGCCTAAACAGACAATACACCATCACTCTCTGTATATTTGGTGCACGATCTATACGGATAGTGATACAGAATACACAGATGAAGTTAAATGGGAAAGTGGCATTTAACGAGTCAGTGGTCTGAAAATTTACCCCTGGTTGCACAGCTTGCACTGCAAGATCGGACCCAAGGGGAGGGGGGGCGCAAAAGCAAAAGTTGTCTCAGGGTGCTACAACCCTTTGAGCTGGCCTTGTCCCTGATATGCAAAGCCTAAAGAGTCTCCTATCATCAGCTGATTTTCTAACCAATGAGCTATTCTCTAGTCATAATGTATATGTGTTGACCAGTAATATGAATAGGTTGAATAGAAAAGTAAAAAAATTACTTTGTAGGTTGTTGTCAGAATAAAATAGATTTTTTTTCACAGAAGTAGACGGAAGTCGAAATGCAGACTGCATTATCAGAATTGAATTGGAAACAGTATTTTGACATTCTTTTAATCTAAAAAACAAAACAAAAAGAGTTTTGTGCCCAGGGCCTCAGTGCTGGTATTGCATTTGTTCTGTACCTCTCCCACATCTCTACTTATTATTTTGAGCTTTAGTTACCATGTAGCTGGACTTCTGAATAATAAAAAAAATATTAATGAACCAATGATTAAAGTGATGATATGAGGCCTTAATAACAAATTACAGGTTATGAGGTCTTTAAAAAATGCCTATATAATTTACAAGAGAGAACTTTACAATATTTTTAATTGAAGGATTAAGCTTATAATTTCACCACTTCGTTACTTGCCACTAAAGCATAGTTACTCACCTGTAACAGGTGATCTCTGGGAACAGCAGGAATTTAGTCTTCACATATGGGTATCGTCGGTACCGACGGAGCCTGCGCAGGAACGCTCCCCAGCGTCCAATAGGAAAGCTTTTTGGGAGCATCCCACAGTGCCTGCATGCTGCCTTCCCACCTTTCCCAACTGTCCCTCTCCAGTTGAGTTTAAAGCTGAGAAAAAAGAGAGAGGAAAAGAGAGAGAGATAGAAAGATACAACTCCTAGGGGAGGTGTGTGGGTTGTGAAGACTAAATTCCTGCTGTTCCCGGAGATCACCTGTTACAGGTGAGTAACTATGCTATCTCCAGGGACAAGCAGGAATGTAGTCTTTACATATGGGGACTCCCTAGCTGCTGATGCCAGGGAGATGGCCCCAGAAAGTTGTGTGCCCTTGTGAAAGGGTTCCACTTTCGCCCATGGATCTCTGGCATCCTACCAGGGATGGTGGGTAGGAGCTGATTAAGTCTGGAACAGGTGTTGAAGAACAGCCTGACCAAACAAGGCATCCCGGCGGGAGTCCTTGTCTAAGCAGTAATGGGCTGTGAAGGTATGTACCGAAGCCCAAGTAGCTGCTCGACAGATGTCATTGATAGACACAGAGTGAAGATGAGACATTGAGGCTGCCATGGCTCTCACATTGTGAGCTGTGACATGGCTTTCAAGAGGAAGGTTCTTACTCTCATAGGCAAAAGATATACACTGTACAATCCAGTTGGACAGTGTCCTTTTGGAGACTGGAAGTCCCAAATGACTAGGATCAAAAGCAACAAAGAGTTGAGAGGATTTTCTATGTTGCTGTGTCCTTTGCAATTAAAAGGCCAAAGCTCTTTTACAGTCCAAAGTATGAAGATTCCTTTCTGCATTTGAGGCGTGAGGCCTTAGAAAGAATACAGGAAGATATACCGCTTGGTTTAAATGAAAGGGCGATACCACCTTTGGCATAAAGTGTGGATGAGTCCTAAGGACTACCTTATCATGATGGAACCTTGTATAAGGAAAATCAGCCACCAACGCTTGCAGTTCACTGATGCAACGTACTGATGTGATTGCAATAAGAAAGATAACCTTCCAGGAAAGGAATTTCAAAGAGGTAGTGGCTAATGGTTCAAAGGGTGGTTTCATGAGCTGCCCAAATACCAGATTTAAGTCCCATGCCACCGGTGGTGGCTTAATGGGAGGCTTAGTTAAAAGAAGGACTCTCATAAATCTCGCTATGAGAGGATGAGAGGAAATAGGTTGTCCATTTAGAGGCTTGAAAGAAGCTGCAATAGCACTCAAATGGACTCTCACTGAATTAGTCTTAAGCCTTGCATTTCATAAATGAAGGAGGTACTCCAGTAATGCTTCCAGAGGTATCACAAGAGGGTTAAGACCCTTCTGCGAGCACCATATGGTAAACCTTTTCCACTTAAATGCACAAGAGCGTCTTGTGGAAGGCTTTTTGGAAGCATGAAGGATATCCTTTACCTGCTGGGAAAGGTTAAGACCGTGAAGTTCTAGGCTTTCAGCAACCAGGCCCTGAGATGCAGAGACTGCGGATTGGGATGCCACAGCATCCCGTCCTCTTGAGAAAGAAGATCTGGAGCAGATCCTAACTCCAGAGGCGGAGCTTGAGAGAGATGTAGGAGCAGAGGGTACCACGGTTGCCATGTTCCGCCCTGCTTCTTCACATAGAACATGGCTACCTGATTGTCCGTTTGAACTAAGACTGTCTTGTAGCTGAGCTGGGTGTGAAATACTCGAAGAGCAAGGGAGATTGCTCTGAGCTCCAGGAGGTTGATATGGAGATAGGCCTCCTGTGGAGTCCAGGTACCCTGGGTAGAGAGGCCATGCAGGTGGGCTCCCCAACCCACCTGTGAAGCATCTGTTAGAGTGGCTTGGGGTGGAGGTTGCTGAAAAGGAGACCCCACCGGAAGCTTTTTGGGTGACTGCCACCATTGGAGGGACAAAATAAGGCGATCTGAATTTGCTATTTTGTCTGACAGGCAACCTGAGGCCCGAGTCCACTGAGTGGATAAGGTCCACTGGGCTGCCCTCATATGGAGGCGAGCATAAGGAACCACATGCACGGTGGATGCCATGTGGCCTAGCAACTGTAGCATTTCCCAAGCAGTGAGGTGAGGTTTTAGCACTGCTTGGGAAGCTAGCTGCACAATGCGAAGGCAGCGGGGCTGTGGAAGGAAGGCCCTTGACTGTCTGGTATCCAGAAGAGCTCCTATAAACTCTAGGGATTGAGTGGGAGCAAGGTTGGACTTTGGGAAGTTTATGACAAGTGCCAAATACTGAAGGATGCACATTGTGCGACACAGAGCCATCCTGGCCTCTGGCTCTGAAGGGGCTCGAATGAGCCAGTTGTCTAAGTAACAGAAGACGAATATTCCCAGGGTGCGGAGAAATGCTGCTACCACAGCCATGCATTTTGTGAACACCCTTAGTGCAGAAGCCAGGCCAAAAGGAAGTACCCTGTGTATTGGTAGTGCTTCCCTTGAAACAGGAATCGAAGGAACTTTCGGTGAGTTGAATGGATGAGAACATGAGTGTATGCATCCTTGAGATCTAGAGAACAAAGCGAATCCTGACTCTGAAGGTATGGCAGCAGAGTTCCTAGAGAAATCATTTTGAACTTCTCTCTGAACAGGAATTTGTTCAATTCTTTGAGGTCTAGAATGGGTCTGTGTCCTCCTGTTTTCTTTGGAATAAGGAAATAGGGGGAGTAAAACCCTGTACCCCACTGGGGAATGGGCACCTCTTCTACTGCCCCTTGAGCAAGGAGCATAGTGATTTCTTGAACTAACCGGTCGTTGAGAGAGGTCTGAGAATTGAACTGTCTTACTATTGTAGGAGGGGGCATGCTGCGGAAATGAAGTTGTACCCCTCTCTTACAACAGAGTCCAATTTTCTGCTGTTATCTGACCCCATCTAGGGGCAAAATGACATAATCTTCCTGGAATGGTGGAGGGTTCCGGGCCGTTTAGGGCCAGGAAGGCAAAGTTCTCTAGACAGGAGTCAAAGCCCCTGTGGAGGCTGAATCTGCTGAGCCGGTTGAGGCTGCTTTTGGCTTCCTTTGTTGCCTAGGTTGTTGCTGCTGTCCCTTTTGGGCAGACTGACCTGAACGATGTCTCAGCAGGGTATAGGCGGGATAAAACGTTTTCTTCTTGCTGAAGAATGGTTTCTTAGAGGATCTTTTCCTTACAGGATCAGCTGTAGATTTGGACAATCTATCCAAAGTGATATTGTCAGCATCAATCTCATTAGCTTTTTCCTGCCAATTCTTGCCAAAGAGATTCTCTACTCTGCAAGGAATATTCCCCAGTTTGTCCTGTACCCATATTTCCAAGTCAGATGCCTGGAGCCAGGCAATCCTAGGTGCACCTATGGCAATAGCAGAGGTTATGCTTATGCATTCAAAGTAGTCAAAGGCTGCACGATTCACAAACTTGGAAACATCCTGAGCATGTTTAACAAGAGCAAGATAATCTTGCCTTTTATCATCAGGAAGGAGAGGACTCATAAGCTCTAAGTCTCCTGTGATTTCTTTAAGGAACATTCCGATATACAAGATATAGGAACTGATCCTAGCAAAGAGCATGGAAGCCTGGAAGGATCGACGTCCAAAGGCATCAAGAGTCCTACACTCACATCCTGGAAGATTAGATGTATGCCTTTTTGCACTCTTTATCCATCTCATGGCTGATTCCACCACCATGGAATGGTGTGGTGAGGAGAAGAGGAATCCTCGGGAAGAAGTACTCTGGTATCGGCAGAGTTTTCAGTCTTCAGACTCATCCGAGGATTCGAAGTATCTCCAATCCGTGTGATCGTGCAAGGCACGGTACCAGTACCGATCGAAGTCGGCATCAGAGTGGTCCGGTACCGATTTGTCGATGCCGGATAGAGACGCATGACTCGGTCCCGGTAGAATACCTGCCGATGTCAATGCAGTCGGTGCCGGTACCAGAGTCTGTGCCGGTACCGGTTGAATTGTCTGAAGCAGTTTCAGGGGCATCAAGGCCGTGAGAAGAGCTGCCAGACTGCGTTCAATAGCCAAGAATTTCTGGTCTATTGACACTGCCAATACTTGGGTATCGGTGCCGGATAAAGCGGCCGGAACCCCAGAGCATGGCACCAGTAGTTCTGCCGAGGTTGAAGCCTCGAGAACATCCTGGAGCCCCGTTAATGCTTTGGAAGCCGAAGCCTCCCACCGGGGCAATTTTGCCAGTGAATGTCCCTCAAGGGCAATGCCAGAGGCATCTCAATGTTTAGAAGGAGATCTACCCTTTGAGGACCGGCTAGATTTATGTTTAGTTACCTGAGATCCATGGGAGGAAGATGAAGCCCTGGAGGACGTTGATGCCACGGAGGCTGCATCGGAGGGAAAAAGGGTGCTAAGCTTAGCAGCTTGGTTTTGCCGGCCCCTTTTTGACATCATCCCACAGGCAACATACTCTGAAATAGAGTGGTCAGGACCTAAACATTTGAGGCACAACTCATGGGTGTCGGTGACGGAGATGGTACCGCCACACTTAGAACACTTTTTAAAACCCGAAGCGGGTTTTTCCATTCTGAACGGAAAAGTTGGGCCTATTGCCCAAAATGGCGCATGGCACCCGAGAAGAAAATTACTGGAAAAAGACTCCAGAAAGAAAGGTGTGTTTTTTTTTTAAAAAAAAGAAAAGAAGAACCGGTGGTACCGGTATAGCGTCGAGGGAAGGCAGACACGACCACAAAAAAAAAAAAAGAAGTATAAGAAGGGAATTTTTCTGCAGTGACAGGATGTGTGACCTGTTGGCTCCGTGGAAAATGAAGAACTGGAGAGGGACAGTTGGGAAAGGCGGGAAGGCAGCACGCAGACACTGTGGGATGCTCCCAAAAGCTTTCCTATTGGATGCTGGGGAGCGTTCCCGCGCAGGCTCCGTCGGTACCGATGATACCCATATGTGAAGACTACATTCCTGCTTGTTCCTGGAGATAATGTTCTACAGCCTCGTGTTAGAAAAAACTTGTGTATGATAGTCCATTTCAAAACCATATCATATTCACACTAATTTTTCTTTTACATGGTGTTTTACTATGCATGTCATGTCATATGCAATACATTTTGTTGTTTGCATGTAAAAAGACACATTTGAGAAATGCTGTGTAGGTGCAATCTGTGACATCCAAGTCAAAATGTCCGAAATTCCATCAGAGGGGCATGAGTGAAGCTGGACATGTATAAGTGTTCTCTAAAATTGGCCCATTTCCATCCTAAAAGATAAATGTCTCAGGAGCTGTGCAAAATTATACCCCAGACATGTGCAATTTTTGAAGCAATTTTAGAAACTTTCATGTGTCTGATATGGACGGGCCCGGGCCCAGCCACATAGACATATCCGTGCTGGTATTCTGGAATAGGTACTATCTACACATCCTGGCCTGCCATTTAGCAAGTAGCGGCGTGGCAGCCAAGAAATTTCTCTGTTTATTTACCTGTATAATTTTATGGCGTGGCAAAAATTAGTGGGGGCGTAAGGGGTTTCTCCTCTTCTCTGTACAAGTTTTCAGGTGCTGAAACAAGCACTTTGCAGATGTTTATTCATGTCCGGACTTAAGTATAAACATGGACATGTCTGCCGCCAAGTCCAAACATGCAACGCCATTCTACAAATCAAGCACACGTGTACAGTATATCTTTTTGGGAACGCCTCAGGCATTCCTCCAGCATGCTCTCGTACAACACGAACATGATTACATCAGACACATGTAAACTTAGGGCGTTTTAAAATAGCTCTTTGGACGTTGATGTGATTTGCATGTCTGAATAGGTGTTTTCAGACATGGGAATCACAAATAGTGCTTTATAAAATGACCAACAAAATATTTACTGTAGTACCATAGCCATGTACTAATGTGTGCATTGACCAAAAAAGCTACCATGGATGTCAGCTACCAGTAGACAAAATGAAAGGGCTGGTTAGCAGGGAGATTCCTCTTTCCTGGAATCCTGGTGAAGAAAGCTATCATTTCCTGATCCTCCTTCCCCATGTCCAGTGCCATCCCCAACCCTGGCACATAGTAGACATTCCACTCCAAATAGGGTTGGCTTGACCATTAGGCAAATTAAACAAATCACCTATGGTGGCTGCTTCTGAGGGTCAGCAAAGAGCAGCTGCAGTCAAAGCTGCTGACTATCGTACTAAATGAAAGAACCATCTGCCTATAATTTAGCTGCAGAAAAGATGGACAATTTTCAAATAGCCATTGACCCAGATACGTATCCATTTACCTATATAGCACAGTTACTTACCTGTAACAGGGGATCTCTGGGAACAGCAGGAATAAGTCTTCACATATGGGTATCGTCAGTACCGACGGAGCCTGCGCGGGAACGCTCCCCAGCGTCCAGTAAGAAAGCTTTTGGGAGCATCCCACAGCGCCTGCGCGCTGCCTTCCCGCCTTTCCCAACTGCCTCTCTCCAGTTTGAGTTTTAAAGCTGAGACAAAGAGAGAGAGAGGAAAGGAAAGATAGATAGAGAGATACAACTCCTAGGGGAGGTAGGTGGGTTGTGAAGACTTATTCCTGCTGTTCCCAGAGATCACCTGTTACTGGTAAGTAACTGTGCTATCTCCAGGAACAAGCAGGAATGAGTCTTCACATATGGGGACTCCCTAGCTGCAGATGCCAGGGGAAGACCCCAGGTTGTGTGTCCTTGAAAAGGACTCTACCTCCCCCCATGGATCTCTGGCATCCAACCAGGGTAGGTGGGTAGGAGTTGATTAGGAATGGAACAGGTGTTTGAGTACAGCCTGACCAAACGAGGCATCCCGGCGGGAGTCCTTGTCCAAGCAGTAATGGGCTGTGAAGGTATGAACCGAGGCCCAGGTGGCTGCTCGACAGATTTGGTCGATGGACACAGAGTTTAGATGAGCCATTGAGGCTGCCATGGCTCTCACATTGTGAGCTGTGACATGGCCCTCCAGAGAAAGGTTTCTACTCTGGTAGGCGAAAGAAATACACTGAGCAATTCAGTTGGACAGTGTTCTCTTAGAGACTGGAAGTCCTAAATGAGAAGGATCAAAAGCAACAAAGAGTTGAGAAGACTTTCTATGTTGCTGTGTTCTTTGTAAGTAAAAAGCGAGAACTCTCTTACAATCCAAGGTATGAAGATTCCTCTCTGCACTTGATGCATGAGGTCCTGGAAAAAAGACAGGTAAATATACTTCTTGGTTCAGATGAAAAGGCGAGACCACTTTAGGTATAAAGTGTGGATTGGTCCTGAGGACTACTTTATCATGATGGAACCTTGTATAAGGTAGATTAGCCACCAAAGCTTGCAACTCACTGATGCGGCGTGCTGAGGTGACTGCAATGAGAAAAATAACCTTCCAAGAAAGAAATTTCAAGGAGGTGATGGCTAAAGGTTCAAAGGGTGGCTTCATAAGCTGGCCAAGAACCAGGTTTAAGTCCCATGCTACTGGAGGTGGTCTAATGGGAGGTTTAGTTAAAAGAAGGCCTCTCATGAATCTTCCTATAAGAGGATGAGAGGCGATAGGTTGTCCATTGAGAGGCTTGAGGGACGCTGCAATAGCACTCAAATGGACTCTTACTGAATTCGTTTTCAGACCTGCATGGGATAGATGCAGGAGATACTCTAGTAGAGAATTCAGAGATATTGCAAGAGGGTTTAGACCCTTCCCTGAACACCAAATGGTAAATCTTTTCCATTTGAAAGCATAGGAACATCTAGTAGAAGGCTTTCTAGAGGCATGAATAACATCTCTGACTTGCTGAGAGAGATGAAAATCTTGAAGGTCTAGGCCCTCAGCAACCAAGCCCTGAGATGGAGAGACTGGGGGTTTGGGTGCCACAACATTCCTTCTTCCTGGGATAGAAGGTCTGGTGCAGAGCCCAAGTCCAGGGAAGGAGCTTGAGAGAGATGCAGAAGTAGAGGGTACCACACTTGGTGTGGCCAATGTGGTGCTATGAGGATCATGGTCCCTCGATCTCTCTGAAGCTTGAATAGTGTTTTGGGAATTAGGGGAATTGGTGGAAAGGCATACAGGCAGTCTTGACCCCAGTGAAGGAGGAAAGGTCCATAAACCATTATTAAGAAGTGACTGAAGATATCAATGCTTGACCCAGTACAAGCATTGTGGAATTTGTGTCTCTTGGGGAAACTGCTAGGTACATATGACCTAGATTGGCCACTGCTGGAAACAGAATACTGGGCTTGATGGACCTTGGTCTGACCCAGTATGGCATATCTTATGTTCTTATGTTAAGGCATCCTTGGCCTGAACTCCCTGACACGGAATTCTGGAACAGAACCGGGGAAGTTTGGCATTCCACGGACTTGCAAAGAGGTCTATGTCCGGGGTTCCCCAAATTCGAAAAATCCTGGCTACCTGGTCCATGTGGAGGGACCACTCGTGTGGAAGCAGAACTCGACTGAGTCTCTCTGCCCAAGAGTTTTGAACGCCTGGAAGATATACTGCCAGAAGATGGATGTGATGCTCTCTGGCGAAGGCCCAGTCGCAAAGCTTCGTTGCAAAGCGACAGAGAGCCAGTCCCGCCCTGCTTGTTTACACAGAACATTGCTACTTGGTTGTCCGTATGGATGAGGACTGTCCTGTAGCTGAGCAGGGTATGGAACACTCTGAGAGCTAAGAATATTGCTCTGAGTTCCAATAGATTGATATGCAGAGAAGTCTCCTGTGGAGACCAGATGCCCTGGGTGGAGAGATCCTGAAGATGAGCTCCCCAACCCATTGGAGAAGCATCTGTTGTAAGAGTTGCTTGGGGTAGCGACTGCTGAAAAGGGGACCCCAGTAACAGATTTGGAGAGGACTTCCACCACTGGACAGACCAAAAAAGTCGACTGGAGTTTGCTATTTTGTCTGACAGGCAACCTGATGCCTGAGTCCATTGGGTGGACAAAGACCATTGAGCTGCCCTCATGTGAAGGCGAGCATATGGAACCACATGCACGGTGGATGCCATGTGGCCTAATAGTTGTAACATCTCTCGAGCAGTTAAATGGGACTTTAACTGTATCTGGGAGGCTAACTGCACCAAGCGTAGGCAACGGGCCTGAGGAAGATAGGCCCTTGCAGTTGTGGTATCCAGCAAGGCCCCTATAAACTCCAGAAACTGAGTAGGGGTGAGATTGGATTTTGGGATGTTTATTACCAGTCCCAAATACTGAAGGACACGCATTGTGCAGGTTAGACAAATCTGGGCCTCTGACTGGGATGGAGCTCGAATGAGCCAGTCGTCCAGATATGGGAATACGAATATTCCTAGAGTGCGCAGAAATGCAGCTACCACTGCCATGCATTTCGTGAACACCCTTGGTGCAGAGGCCAGACCGAAAGGAAGCACCCTGTATTGGTAGTGCTTTCCTTGAAAAAGGAACCGAAGGAACCTTCTGTGTGTTGGATGGATGAGGACATGGGTGTACGCATCCTTGAGATCTAGAGAACAAAGCCAATCCTGACTCTGAAGGTATGGAAGCAGAGCAACTAGAGAAATCTTCTTGAATTTCTCCTTGAATAGAAACTTGTTCAATTCTCTGAGATCTAATATGGGTCTGTAGCCCCCTGTTTTCTTTGGAATAAGAAAATAAGGGGAGTAGAACCCTGAGCCCTGTTGAAGAAGAGGTACTTCTTCTATTGCCCCTTGGGCAAGAAGGGTAGCAATCTCCTGACCCAGAAGGTAGAGGAGAGATGTTGGAGAATTGAACTGTTTCACCATGGTGTGAGGAGGAAGGCTTGAGAAATGAAGCTTGTACCCTTCCCTTATGATGGAGATGGTCCATTGCTCTGCTGTGATTTGCTCCCATCTGGGAGCAAAGTAAGTCAACCTTCCTGGAATGGTGAGGGGCTCTGGTTCTTCCAGAGCTAGAAAGGCTAAGTTCTCTAGTTGCAAGTCAAAGGCCCTGAGGAGGCTGAGGCTGCTGGGTCGTGGGAGGCCTGGCAGCCTTTGATTTGGCCTGTTTAGGTGGTTGCTGACGCTTTGCAGCAAAACGACCTGCAGAAGATGCCTGCTGACCATAAGCAGGATAATATCTTCCCTTTTTAGAAAAAGATGTCTTTTTGAACAATCTTTTCTTAACAGGAGCAGAGGTAGACTTTGAAAGTCTATCCAAAGCAGAGTTCTCAGCATCCATCTGAGTGGCCTTTGCTTGCCAATCCTTGCCAAAAAGGTTTTCACCTGTACAAGGAAGATTTCCCAATTCATCTTGGACCCAGAGTTCCAAATCAGAGGCTTGTAACCAAGCAATTCTGCGTGCACCTATGGCAATAGCCGAGGCTCTGCTTACACACTCAAAAGAGTCAAAGGCTGCACGGTTGGAAAATTTGGAAACATCTTGGGCATGTTTGAGCCAAGTGAGAAATTCCTGCCTTTTATCTTCTGTAATAAAAGGAGCTAAAGTCTGCAGATGATCTGTGACTTCTTTTAGAAACTTCCCCATATAGAGACTATAGGAGTTGATTCTGGCAGCAAGCATATTAGCTTGGAAAACCCTTTGGCCAAAAGCATCTAGGGTCCTACATTCATGTCCTGGAGGATTAGATGAGTGTCTCTTTGCACTCTTTATTTTCCTCATGGCAGACTCTACCACAATAGAGTGGTGAGGAAGCTGAGTCTTATGAAAGCCAGGACAAGGAGAGACACGGTACATGGTGTCTAACCTACGAGAATGAGGAGAGGTGGTGAGAGGAGTCTCCCACATGCCCAACATGAGATCATAGAGTATCTCATGAATAGGTAAGGTAGCTGCTTCTTTAGGAGCCTTAGGATATTGCAAAATATCTAATTGCTTGGCTCTAGGCTCTGACTCAGGGGCCACTGTAATGGAGAGGCCCCTAGCCACTTCCCTAATGAAGTCTTGAAAAGACAAGTCTTCTGGAGGAGACATTCTTCGTTTTGGGGAAGCAGACTCCTGAGGAAGAAGTACCGGTGCCTTGACAGAAGCCTCCGACTCATCAGAGTCTTCAGAGGAATCGAAGTATCGCCTGTCTGGATGCTCCTGTAAAGCCCGATATGCGTACCGAATGGGATCGACATCGGGAGTAAGCGGTACTGGTTCGGTACCGATGGGCATCATAGGACAGGGCACCGTTGCAGTCGACACCGGAGCCGATGTCGATGCATTCGGTACTGGCACCGGGAACGATGCCGGTGCCGGAGTCGGTACCGGCAATGGAGATTGTTGCGGTACCGGAAGCGTCGAAGCCTGCATAAACGCCGTTAGGGTGCGCTGCATGGACAGAATCTTCTGATCCATCGACGCCACCAGAGTCTGGATGTCGGTACCAGTGGAGGCCACCGGTACCCCAGAACACGGCAACAGGTGATCGGTCGAGGCCGAGCCATCGATGTCAACCTGTGACCCCATAGACAATGCTTTGGAAGCCGGAACTTCCCGCCAGGGTAATTTTGCCGGTGCGGAATCCTCGAGGACAAGCCCAGAGGCATCTCAATGCTTAGAGCAGGGGTTCTCAACCCTGTCCTCGGGACCCACCTAGCCAGTCGGGTTTTCAGGATAACCACAATGAATATGCATGGGAGAGATTTGCATATAATGGAGGCAATGTATGCAAATCTCTCTCATACATATTCATTGTGGTTATCCTGAAAACCCGACTGGCTAGGTGGGTCCCGAGGACAGGGTTGAGAACCCCTGGCTTAGAGGGAGATTTGCCCTTCGAGGACCGGCTAGATTTATGTTTGGTTACCTGAGATCCATGGGAGGAAGAAGAAGCCCTGGAAGATGTCGATGCCACCGAGGCTGCATCAGAGGGAAACAGGGTACTGAGCTTGGCTGCTCGGTTCTGCTGACCTCTTTTAGACATCATGGTACAGGACACACAATCCGTGATGGAATGGTCAGGACCCAAACATTTTAGATACCAATCATGGGTGTCGGTGACAGAAATAGTACCGCCACATTTTGTGCACTTTTTGAACCCGGAAGCGGGCTTCTCCATGAGGAGAAAAATATTCAGGCCTAAGGCCCAAACTGAAAATGCACAGTTGAAGAAAGCAAAGGTTTTTTTGGGGTTTTTTTGAAGAAAGAAAAGAAAAGACCGGCGGTACCGGTCTGACGTCGAAGAAGCAGACGCGACACAGAAAAATAAAGAAAAAAATAAAGAACTTCTTCTGCGGTGACAGGAACACGACCTGCTGGCTCCGCGGAAAAGAAGAACTGGAGAGAGGCAGTTGGGAAAGGCGGGAAGGCAGCACGCAGGCGCTGTGGGATGCTCCCAAAAGCTTTCTTACTGGACGCTGGGGAGCGTTCCCGCGCAGGCTCCGTCGGTACCGACGATACCCATATGTGAAGACTCATATGTGAAGACTCATTCTTGCTTGTTCCTGGAGATAAAGGCTTTGGAAAGCACCCTCTTTATATCAATTCCTGCATGGGGCACCAAGCAAGGTGGAGGTGACATAGGAAGGATGGACAGTCCACACACCGCTCAATGCCTCTCTGCCCCAGATGTTCCTGCATGCTCCCTGGGCTGGACAACGGATGTCCCAGTCTGCCCCAATGCAGGAGCGACCCATGGAATTCCTACAGTCAGCTAGGATGGGTAAGTGCCATAGAAGGTAGCATCATTAGCCCCTTTGTCCAAGATGCCATGTTTCCCAGTGACGGTTTTGTCTACCAGTCTGGAAGGGTGAGATTTTCTTGGGTAGAAAGGATATCAAAGCCCTACTGCCCATACTACAGCCAGTGTTCAGTGAGGTGTGTTGCCCTATATCATTTCCAAGGTTTGTGCACTGGCTCATTCTGTCACTCACAAACTCTCAAAAAGCATATTTGGGTTGCCTTTCTGGGCCATTTGATGGACTGATTCTGATTCCTTATGGTATGCTTTCATATCCCAGCCAAAGATGTCATTCGGGAATCCTAATTAAAGGAACTATAAAATTAACATGTTCGGTCTTCTATCCGTTTCCCATGTGTTTGCATGTGCAAAAACCATGATTCTGAACAGTGTCCAACAACCCAGCAGCTAACAATCTGCACAACAGTATGTCTGAGAGAAGTGTGCCGTCATCTGTTCCTGGAGCAGTGAAAGGCCGGGAGAGTGGATATATGCATGCAATGTATAGATACCATTTTCCCTTACTTAGCTTAAGCAGACAATTACACTACTATATTAATAAATGGCTTTTTAGAAAAATCTTGCTCTGGAACCTAGCAAACTAGTTTCATTTCTATTGGGCTCCATCCTGACAAAACCACCTCATGCATTTTTTTCTGTTCATAATTGCTTTTTTTTATGGGAATAATTTGCCATTTCTGCTTAATGAAACTTTTCTCTGGAGTACCAACCCTGGAGCTTTTCAATGCTCTTTCATTCTGTTTCATTATGCAATCCTAATGTCAAGCCTGCACCATATATGGAATTTGCCTTACCCTCATGACTCCAGAAAATTGAAAAAACATGGTAAACAGAGGAAGCCACCAGCAGTAGCTTGAGAGTGTTTTTTTGCAGAAAGGTATGACTAGCTGACTCCATGAACACTGAGATATTTTCCCTCCTATTCTGTTTTTTCCCCCACTTGTCTGGTTTTCTGCTATGGAACTAAGACCACAGATCCCAAAGGGGGGGGGGGGACAATGTTCAAAGGTCCTGTTTTAGGGAAACGTTTACAGGTACTTTTTAAATCAGCAGATTTGGCATCAAATCCCAAAGGGAATTTAATCTTACAAATTGATCCAGGAACAAAGTACCCATTTTTGGTGCAGGGGTAAATTTGGATGGAAATACTGCACATAGGTTTGAAACTTCGGTCTACACAAGTTGCTTCCAGAACATGCCCAAAACTCCACCTGTGGAAACACCTTTCCAATCCAGCTAAAAGTCCACACTACTTTTAGCTGAACGGAGAGGCTGGCATTTCAGACAGTCAGCTTACCCGAGTAAACTGACTGTCATTTTATCAGGTTTACATGGCATTTGCACTTATAAGCAGTGGGTTTACAGACATAAATGGCCAGTGCATCTAAGTGATCATTGTAGACAAGCCACCACTCATGTGTATGTCCAGAATGCATAGTTTTCAAAGCAGCCAAGTTCTGGGCATGATTTGGGTAAGCCTGGGAAGTATGAGTGTATTTCCTACTTTGCAAAGAAAATATACAGGTTGTTATATTCAAAAGGGTTTAGCAGATTAATAGATTCTTTTCCTTTCTTATTCGGTATCTTTGTTGTTCTTGTTGTTGAGTTGATTTTTTTTTTTTGCTTCAAGAGTATATAAAAATGAATGAAATCAGTGTTGGTAAGTTTGTAAACATATATCAGCTAATTTCATGCAAGATGGCTGGTAGCCAATTTTCTAATAGATTTTTTGTTAATACAGGTTCTGCCTTCCAATTGGATTGCAGAAGCAGAAGACGTGTTTGCATTCTGTCAAAAGGCTAGATCAGGAACTCAGTAATGACTTCTCTTTTCCATGGATGAGGGAGGACACTGGTACACTATTTACATGCTTTATTTACAGAATTAGTTGGGTGCTGCTTCATGGTTTTCTAATTAGCAAATTTCACAACTAATATGCAGCCCCTTGCATCACTTAATCCAAAGTGCATTTCCTAAACAGGCATTAAGATTGTCTAATATTAGTTGCTATGACCTTCCATGGTAGAAACTACAGCCTATGGACTTTAATTTGTGATTTAAGTTCCCCTGCACATTCTTCAGATGCGGACGGCAGCTCTGGGTTTGATTGTCTCTGCACAGTCCAGACCTTAGCCTTTCAATGTTAATCTATCATGAGGATATTTCATACGGGGTCCCTGGTTGATAAGATTCCCAGCCAGCAAACAGCCCTCTGGCACAACTTTAACGTAGAGTATATTCCCAATGGCAATCAGATGACCACGTCCAGCTTGCCTGTCTGATTCCCAGCATAGGCTCCATGCCCATGTTCTAGGCATATGCTTCACTAGGGCTACTAATCAGGACCTTTCACAGTCACCACCCTGCTTTTCTGTCAGTCCCAAAACACAAAGGGTCTGATATTCAGGGGCGCTGGCTAGCCAGTCTAATGTGGCTAGCTATCGCGGCTGAACTTTAAATGTCTCAGTCAGACAGAAAGACAAGGAGTTGTGCAAAATTATACCCCAGACATGTGCAAGTTTTAAAGCAATTTTAGAAACTTTCATGTCTCTGATATGGATGGGCCCGGGCCCAGCCACATAGACACATCTGTTAGAAAAAACTTGTGTATGATGGTCCATTTTATATCATATTCACACTAATTTTTCTTTTACATGGTGTTTTACTATGCATGCTATGTCATATGCAATATCCATATCCAGCCCCGGCATTGAATAGTCGGGTTGCCTGGAGTGGCAGGAAGCTAACCAGGCAGGGGCGATATTCTGCTGCTGCCGGGTTAGCTTCCGCGGTGAAAGTAAGGCCACCTTGCCATAACTGGGCAGAGGCTCAATATTACTGCTCCCTGGTTATGGCGAGGCTTCAGTGCTAACCAGTTAATATCGGGGTGTGCAGGAGTGTCACCTGGGGATATTCAGCGGCACTAACCGTGTTATTGCCGCTGAATATCCTGAATAGAGGGATTAATGTAGTTAGCAGGTCTGCTAATCATGTAATTCCTTTGAATAGCCCCCTTTGAAGTTGTTTAATAAAGTCTGTAGCAACATTCTTTCTATCAAGCTCCTACCTCACTTCAGACCTGATTACTAAGCCCAAGCATCCACATCTGCGTTGCTCTATCGATCCTTCTGATCATCCTGCCATCTACAGACAGTCTGGATTTTTTTTTATTTCATTCACCAGCACACTGCTAATTGGTTCTAGGTCCTCAAGTGCTTTTACCTGTGTTCTGAACTCTAAATATTGCCTCACTACATCTCCCAGACTTCCTGTCTCAAGAACTACACCTCTCAGCATTACTATAAACTCACGTATGCTCTCTTGAGCTCCCTCTGAAACTCAGTTGCTCTGTAAGCAGTAGTATACTGCCCAGGATAAGAAGGCTCAAAGCTTTAATGCATAGATGCCAGCAGACTTGAAATATTCCTTATGCTCCTGGTGGTTCATCGGCAAGTTGAGCAATAGCTACAATAAAACACCAAAAAAAAGAATAGAACTGCAAAGATAAACAATTTAGATCCTTCAAACTTCTTGTCCTTTAAAACTAGACAGTAAATTGATTGATAAGCTCTACTGCTATTGCTACTTACCATTTGTGATTCCCACTAGCACTCCTTGTGGCCTTGGGCAAGTCGCTTAACCCTCCACTGTCTCGGAAGAAAGGCCTGGCAATCCACTTCCAGTCACATTGCCAAGAAAACCCAGAAGCTACTGGGTCGCCAGGAGTCAGCGTTGACTCAAAGGCACACATTGCATTATTTACAGGATATATGCAGCGCTGTACATATATACGTTAAAACTTAGTCCCTGCTTGTAATCTGCGTTTCTTGAATTTTCCTATTACCAAACTCCTCGCTCCTAAGATCTTATTGGATAAGTACCTTCAGGAAGTCTTGCTAATCAAGGAACCTATTTCTGTTTCTCAGATATATTATATATCCCCTAATCTTAAGAGAGTCAACCCAGTAGAGGGGGAGTATGATGTAATTGAACCATCTATCACTAATCTCACTGCCTTTCTCGAAGACCCCCAAGACGTAATTAATTCTTGTTCTACTTTGTTGGTGACATTTTTGTCCAAAGATATTAAGCAATGTGTGTTGCGTGCCTTTTTTAAACACAAAACTATTAAGTTTTGTGGTCATCTTATAAACGTTTTTCCTGACGTTGCACGCAGCACCCAGCTTAGACGTAGGCAATTCTTGGCCCTAAAGGCTCAGGTTCTGTCTTTGGGTGAATCCTCCTTTTTTCTTCGCTTTCCATGCAAGTGTGTGATTATTTGGAAGGAGGTTTCATATATTTTTACTGAAGTCACCCAATTGGAAAGTTTCTTGTCTGAGAAGCGGAAAGCACTTAGTGTAGTACAGAGCACCCAAGAATAAATTGTTGTCTCCTTTTGTGGGCCTAGTGTCTTATTTTCCTGATTATGACCTGATTCTCATAGTTTCAATCGAGTTCCTTGATGTGGGCTATATCAATGTTCTGGTTTCGTTGTTGATGTTTATTCATCTGATGTGGTTAACTCTTTCTGAATTTTCTTTATTGTATTACATAAATGTAATGTTTTGAAATCAATAAAAAAAAAAAAAAAAAAAAACCTTAGTCCCTGCTTCTTAGAGTTTATAATCTAATTGAGATAGATAAACTAGGGACTAAGGAAAATCTAGAGGAATGATAAAGATACGTATAAGGGGGTGAGTAGGAGCATAAGGAGAACATGATCTAAAAGCAATCTTGAAGAAGTGGGTTTTTAACCTGCATTTGAATAGGGCCAGAAAAGGGGTCTGACATACTGACTTGGGTAGTTTGTTATAGGCATATGGAGTTGGCACAGATAGAAGGGATTTGCCAGAGGAGAGGAGTTTTTGAGTAGGGGTGTAGGGAGAGATAGGAGAAGGAAGATAGTGAGGAGCCACAGAGTGATTGCACTTATAGGTCAGTAGAATAAGTTTGAATGGGATGCGGAAATGGACAGGGAGTCAGTAAAGTGACTTGAGAAGAGGGGTTACGTGAGTATAGCAACACTGGTGGAGGATTAGCCATGCAGCTGAGATCTGAACAGATAGAAGGGGCGAGAGATGATTCAGGGGGAGAACAGAGAAGAGCAGGTTGCAATAGTTTAGACCAGCGGTTCTCAACCTGTGGGTCGCGACCCCAACGGGGGTCGCCACAGGATTTAGCGGGGGTCGCTTAGCCTCCACGAAGTTTAAAAAAAAAAATTAAGATGTGCACAAGTTGCTGCCGAGTCCGCTTCTCGGCAGCAGCAAACTCCGGCAAACTCACCGCCTTCTTCTGCAGCGCCGCGGCTCCCTGCCTTTTAGGGAACCGCGGCTGTACTTGTAAAATCGTTGCGGAGCCCTTCCTGTCTCGACGGGCTCCGTGCAGCATTGTCCCGCCTCCAAGGAAGTGGTAAACAACTTCCTTTGGAGGCGGGACAATGCTGCATGGAGCCCATCGAGACAGGAAGGGCTCCGCAATGATTTTTACAGGTACAGCCGCGGTTCCCTAAGAGGCAGAGAGCCGCGGCTGCACTAGAAGGGAGGCAGACAACCTGCATCACGGCTGAGATCGCCTGTGGGGGGCTTACATGGACAGATGGAGGGAGGGGGGCTGACATGGACAGATGGAAGGATGGGGGCTGACATGGAGGGATGGATGGAGGGAGGGGGGCTGACATGGACGGATGGAAGGATGGGGGCTGACAGGGAGGGAGGGAGGGAGGGAGGGAGGGATGGGGGCTGATATGGATGGATGGAGGGAGGGAGGGGGGCTGATATGGATGGATGGATGGAGGGAGGGGGGCTGACATGGACGGATGGAAGGATGGGGGCTGACATGAGGGATGGATGGAGGGAGGGGGGCTGACATGGACGGATGGAAGGATGGGGGCTGACAGGGAGGGAGGGAGGGAGGGAGGGAGGGGGCTGACAGGGAGGGAGGGAGGGATGGGGGCTGATATGGATGGATGGATGGATGGAGGGGGGAGGGGGCTGACATGGACGGATGGAAGGATGGAGGCTGACATGGAGGATGGATGGAGGGAGGGGGGCTGACATGGACGGATGGAAGGGAGGGGGGCTGACAGGGAGGGAGGGAGGGAGGGGGCTGATATGGATGGATGGATGGAGGGAGGGAGGGAGGGAGGGAGGGGGCTGACAGGAGGGAGGGAGGGAGGGAGGAGGGAGGGGAGGGAGGGTGGGGGGCGGACTTGGACGGTTGGAAGGATGGGGGCTGACATGGAGGGATGGATGGAGGGAGGGGGGCTGACATGGACGGATGGGAAGGATGGGGGCTGACAGGGAGGGAGGGAGGGAGGGGCTGACAGGGAGGGAGGGATGGGGGCTGATATGGATGGATGGAGGGAGGGAGGGAGGGAGGGGGGGCCTGACAGGGAGGGAGGGAGGGAGGGATGGGGGCTGATATGGATGGATGGATGGATGGAGGGAGGGAGGGAGGGGGGGCTGACAGGGAGGGAGGGAGGGATGGGGGGCTGATATGGATGGATGGATGGAGGGAGGGGAGGGAGGGGGGCTGAATGGACGGATGGAAGGATGGGGGCTGACATGGAGGGGATGGATGGAGGGAGGGGGGCTGACATGGAAGGATGGGGGCTGACAGGGAGGGAGGGGGCTGACAGGGAGGGAGGGAGGGAGGGATGGGGGCTGATATGGATGGATGGAGGAGGGAGGGAGGGGGCTGACATTGACGGATGGAAGGATGGGGGCTGACATGGAGGGATGGATGGAGGGAGGGATGGGGGGCTGACATGGAGGGAGGGAGGGAGGGAGGGAGGAGGGAGGGGGCTGATATATGGATGGGAGGGAGGGAGGGGGGCGACATGGAGGGAGTAGGCTGGCATGGACAAAGGGGAGAGACATGGGGACATACTGGACAGACGGGATAGAATGCTGGACAGAGCAGAGAGAGACAGTGCGGGTTAGGATTATAATGGGCTGATGGGGGTGCTAGCACTGGTAATGGGCAGATGGGGGGGCTACGAATGGTAATGGGTTTGATTAGTGAAGGTTAGGAGTGTGAATGGACTTATCAAGGGGGGGTAGGACTGGTAATGGACTGATGGGGGTCTAGCATTGGAAATGAGCTGATCAGTGAGGTTAGGACTGGAAATGGGCTGATTAGGGGAGCCTAGCACTGGTAATGGGGTTGAGGGGGGGGACTAGCACTGGAAATGAGCTGATGGGGGTAGGACTGGTATTGGGCTGATAGGGGGGGGGGGTTAGGACTGGTTAATGGGGTTGAGGGGGATTAGCACTAGAAGTGACTGATTAGGGGGCTTTGACTGGGAATGGGCTGCTTGTGGGGAGGGGAGGATAGAGCTGCTGACCCTGGAAGAAAACTGGGGGCTAAGGCTACAAGTGGGCTGATACAAGGGGATGGGAGCATGGAACTGAAAGGGAGTGGATCTGAGAGGGGCTGCCATGGTATTTGTACTAGAAGGGACTGATCAGTGGGGAAGGAGGGGGACTGGAAGGGAATGGACACCATGGCAGTCATGGGAATGCAAAGTTGACATTGGAAGGTACTGGGAGTGAGGACTGGAAAGGGGCTGATACTGGGGAGGGTTACTGGGACTGGAAATAGGCTGATGGGAAAGAAGTGAAGAAAACAAAGAGATAAGAACTGGCAGATGGACCATAGACCACAGAAAGAGAGCTAAGAGAAGACAGGAAAGCAGAAGCCTCAGATCGGGACCAGCATGATCAGAGAATAAATTGGTCAGCAACCAAGGTAGAAAAATAATTGTATTTCATATTAGTGATTTGACTACAAATCATCATAATTTTGAAATCAAATATTGTTACTTGTTGTTTTGATTATTTATTTTTATAAATAAAAACATATTGCAAAGGCCTATAATATATTAATAATTCAACAAATGATTACAGCGACAATGCGTTAACGGTAAAGGAAGAGAGACGCATTTGATTTTATCATTGGGGGTCACCACAAGTTGACCAACGGTAAAAGGGGTCACGGTACAAAAAAGGTTGAGAACCACTGGTTTAGACCGTAAGTGACTAAAGAGTGGATGAGGGCCTTAGTAGTGTTCCTGTAGAGGAAGGGGCAAATTTTGTTGATGTTATAGAGAAAGAAACTGGTTTTAGCTATCTGTTACATGTGTGTGGAAAAAAGATAGAGTCAAAGATGACTCCAACATGCTGATGCAGAAAACTAATGCAGCCTTTAAGCACAGATAACGCCACTTTTAAATACGCTTACTGCTACCACCAAATGCAGAAAAGAGATGTGCGCACGCATAAACAGCAAAGAAAAAACTAGTGTACAATTAATGCCAAGAGTATTTAAATGTATTTAAATCATAGGCAAATGAGTACATAATGAAATGGCATTCAAATATTGGCTGTGCCCGATGCAGAGAAATGTGCAGAGAATTTTGCAACCAGCCTTAGTGCCAATATCTTTACGTCTGGGTCTGAAGTGGTTTAAAAATGGTGCATGCCCCCAACAGTATTTTGATTGCATCGGGTGCTTTCTCCAATGCCTGGAAAAATGTCAAAGATGATCCAGACATCAGGGAAAGCCCCCGATGCCATCAAAATACTGTCAGACATGCGCTAGATGTTTAAGCCACCTCGGACCCACGCATAAAGATATTGGCAAGAATATGCCTTATATGGCAGTCTCACCCCGCCTGATACATCCCATGATGCACAGCATGGGGCCAGGTGCTGCCATTGTTCAAGATGGCAGAGCAAGAGCGGGAGCATGTGGGCAGTGCTCCCAATCATTTCTAAAGGTACTGGGAAGGAGGTGGGGTGTTTGAGGCCACTGGGCAACCAAGGTTATTTTTGGTTGGGCAGGGGTGGGGAGTTTGGGGCCGCTAGGCCACCAGGTTTATAGTTAGTTGGGAGGGGTGAAAGATTCAACACCAGGTTTATTTTTAGTGGGGTGGGAGGTTTGGGGTCACTGGGCCACCAGGGATTCACTTTTTGTCAGGGGCACTGGCCCCGAGAGTATTTTAATGGCATCATGGGCTCTCCCTGATGCCTGTATCATCTGAGAGGAGTTTGACAGATGATCCAGGCATCAGAGAAAGCCCCAGATGCCATCAAAATACTTTTGGGGCTCATATGCAAATTAGCCACGCAGTGCCCCTGTTTCTCTGGAAGAGCATGCCAAACTAGCGCCTACTTCTAAACAAAGGCATGGGGGTGTAACTTGCACAGAGTGACAGGTACAACCCTAACAAAGGCACAGAGGGGGGTAACCCACACACAGCAGCATGTACAACCCTCACTAAGTCACAGAGAGGGATAACTCACACAGAGTGGCAGGTACAACCCTAAACAAAGGCATAGAGGGGGGTAGCCTGCACAGAGCGATGGGCACAATCCTAACAAAGGCCCAGAGGGGGGTAACTTGCACAGAGTGACAGGTACAACTCTGAACACCTCACTGGGCAGACTAGTTGGACCATGCTGGTCTTTATCTGCTGTCATCTACTATGCTAGACAGGTACTGATTCTTCTAACCAGAATTATGGTGATGTGGTCAAAGCTGATCAATATCCTACAACAGATATTTGGATAGTTTCAGTAACTACAAGATAAGTTTGCTCTCTGGGTTTAAATGAAGAAAAACGATCTAGCTAGGTAAAGAGGAAACTGTATATCTCTCCTCCTTGAGGAATGATGGAATCTATTTATGGGAAAAGAAAAAGTTAAGAGAGAATGGGATTACAGGAATTTTTCCATGTAATAGAATTCTTCGTGTATGTGTTCCATACCCAACACCACAAGTAGGATGAAGCATAGTAATTGCAATTGTCATAAGGTAGACCCAACAGAGCCTATACAGATGGAGATCAGCATGGGAGAATCTGACAGCATAAACAAAAACCTGTCAGGCAGTTGCTATAAGCAACTAGGACACACGTGGTCAAGGGCTAAGAAGACACACCCAGGTAGCAGGGGAATGGAGATTTCATTACCTGATGTGGATCAGCTGGGAGCAGGTGGAGCCCAGAGACACGAACATAAGACATGCTCACAAACAGTTAGGGAGAGAAAGGGAAAGAAGGAGAAAGGGAGAGAGACGGGTAATCAGTCTCATACCCGGAACCAAGACCGGTGGCAGAGAGAGAATGAACAATTGTGTCAGCGTGAAAACCAACAGGAGAGTCTGAGTGAGTCCCAGGACCTGTTTGATACGTATGGAAGTCAGCAGCTGGATGCTGAATGTGTGAATGAAAGTCACGAGAGACGTGGGAAGACTCTTACAGAAGGTAACAGAGCAGTAAATACAGAGAGAGGCTGTTTCCCTACCTGAATGGGTAAAACCCAGAGTTATTAGGAAAAGACAACCAGGAACAAGTTTAAAGGAAGCAGAGAGTAACTTCTTTCCTTGTGCTAGCAGCAACAGGAGAAAAGAAGGTTTCTCACCTACAGGAGCTTGTAACTCTGCTAGCAATCTTAAATACCAAGCTTTTAACAAAGTGCCGTCTCGAGCAGTACAATCACACACAACAGTGCAGAGGGAGCTAAGCCCTTTCAAGCTCAAAGGCTATCACGAACATTCTAATAGCAGAGCCAGTGAATGCTTTCAGTTTCCCTTTAACCACCAGCAGGGAAGGAGCTTCTATAAACCATACACAGAGGCATACGGTAATCCCCAGCAGGGCATTTGCTCAGAGAAGGGAAGTGATTTCCTGTTAGACGGAGCAAGCCAACTTGACTCTAGTGAACCAGCTGACCAAGCTAACATATGTACAAGTGGTTATGAACAGATGCAGTGTGATACTTCTGATATACAAGTGAGTCCAGAAGATATGGATTGTTCTTTATCAATTGCTGACCATATGTTCTCTCTAAGATAAAGTAATGAGTTTAACCAGAAGTTAAAGCAACAATATATTTGTTGACAAAGGTTTCTCAGTTAAGCAGTAAAACTAGGCTGTAGGTAAAGCAGCAAAAGGAAAGTCTGTTTGCTAACAGAAGGACTATTTAAATACTTTACTTTTGCTAGATTTAAAGGCTGAAGTAAAGCTATTTCTGTTCTACTCTATTCTTTTGTTATATGCCCGGAGAGGCTTTGTTATTTGTTTTGCCAAGTTAAGAAAAAACCTCATGGACGGGGAAATAAAGCCCTTGTTTGAAACCTTACCTGTGTGCACAACTAACTCTTACCAGAGAAGGCATAAACTATAACTCCCAGAGGGCCAGGCAGGGCTGTCTGCATCTTCATACAGAGCCAGGAGAGGAATCATCGTGTGATACCTGACCCCACCAGTAGGGCCCGCTGGGGCTGTGACACAATGCAATATATGCCTTTGAGTCACTGCTGACTCCTGGTGACCCAGCACCTCCTGAGTTTTCGTGGCAGTGTAACTGGAAGTAGATTGCCAGTCTTTCTTCCAAGGTAATAGAGGGTTAAATGACTTGTCTGAGGCCACAAGGAGTGCTAGTGGACATGACTTTACCTAGCCCTGTGTGAGCGGTGCGGCTGCACAGGGCAGAAAGGCTTAAGAGACGCATTTCAGCTGTCTGCAATTGCCTGCCGCCACCACCACTTTTTCTTCTCTCAGTGGCGGCAGGCAACGGCAGACAGCTGAAATGCGCCCCTTAAGCCTTCTTGCGGCACGCTAAACAGGTCCGGTCTCGCCCTCCTCTGATGCGGCGTCAGAGCAGGGAGGGACAGATCTGTTTAGCATGCCGGCGACTTGCACATCGCACCTCTTCTCTCCCACTGCCATCCAGAAAGTGGCTAGATGGAGGTGCGAAGGGGGGTGTGCGCCTGATGTGCAAGTTGCACAGGATGCGATTCATGCTCGATACGCCCCTGCTAGTGGGAATCTAATATTACAACATAAGAAGCAGGACACACATTTAGGCTATGTCTTAGTGTTGCAATTGTATATTTAAATAGTTAAAGTTAGCATGATTTTATTTGGCAATTTCATAGTCTGTTTTATACCTGCTGATATATATCGTGTTGATGTTCTGTGTCAAATCAATGTACCTATAAAATTGACCTGACTTGTCAGCAATCTAACAAGCTCAACTACAATATGTCCTGCAGACATATTTTCTTTAAAAAGAATATTGTTTTATCCCTGGACAATAGCCCAGAGTGGGTCCTATGAATCTCCTATGTTCCAGGCACAATTCTGATATTCTAGTTAGATACCACTAAAGTATGCCTCTACTCAGAAGGATGGATATGCACTCGTTGCTATAGGCTGTGCTGCTCTATTGAATATCGACATTACAGACATTAAACACTACCCTTCCTGTACCTGATTTCTTATCTCTGAAACTCAGATATTGCACTAGCCCAAATAATGAGAGCCCTTAGCTCACTTTAAGACCAAGGGTTCTCACTATTAAAGACTTCCTGGAGGCAAACCGTAATCCTGTTTTGAACTCAAACCATGGTCCTCTCATTGTACTGTATTCATAATTAAGGAAGGAGAACAAAACAAGTTAAGCTTTTGGGTTTTTTTGTACTTAACGGTGTTAACCTTAGTAAACATGCCCCTAACTGAAAGAGGTTTCAGAGAGGTTAGCTAGGGTTGAGCCATCAGGACCTAGTTTTTCCAGAGGGACCAAATTGAACCGAAGGTGACTGTGTAGAAAATGAATATAGTAAGTTCTATTGATACTTTTGCTGACAAGATGCATGTGGAGAGATATATTGGATTTCCGAAGAATTTCACATATCCCAGACAATGCTATTGTTGTGCTCCAGCGTGAAGCTGTGGATACTAAAATGCTGTAACTGAATCTATATCTACCTTAAAGAAAGCAAATGGTGTTCAGTCACTTAGGGATCTAGTCCTTGATCTGCAATGTTCAATCACATTGAATCCCTGTTTATTGTAATGTAAACTTTAAATTGTTCCATGTAAACCGTGTTACCTTCAGAAATGTGGTATATAAAAAATGCTAAACAAATAAATGTTTATTGAAATGTGCTCTTTGCTATGGCTCCATTATTCTAACTACTGAATATGGGCTTATTTCGTCGAGCTTGTTCCTATAAAAAATGATGGATCTAACCTAGCTCAAACAACAACTAATGGAATTTTTTGTTGAGAACCTTAGTATCAGGCTACCAAGGTCTCAGTTTAAAACATCGCAGCAATCCTTCGGATTTAATGAAATGCTCATGCTGCTGTTCACATCAATGACCTTTTATCGGTGCCGTCTACTTTGTTTCTCACTGTAATTTGCTAATGTTTTTTGTCTTATTTCTTGTAAAAATTGTGCTTTGTTTTTTTTGTTTATTCTTTTTTTTAATTTTTTAATGTCCACTTTTTCTATTTTACTTTTAAAATTGTGTTTACTATCAAACTATGAAGATCAGTTTCAGTCTCACTCAACCCCGCTGTATTGTTGTTTCTTGTTTTTCTTCAATCTTGAAAATACATGCTGAGTCGTATTGACGACACTTCAGAACATAATAAAGTCCAAAGTAATCAAAACAAAATCCACTCTTAACTTCTATAACTTATCTGCGGACTCCACTGTTCTTCTGGTTAGAGCATTCTCCGCTGTGTCTTTCACTAACGAACATTTCCCCGTTCTATACAGGGTTCCTCTGTGGCTATGCCGGAAGTGTCATGCTGCTTTAGATCAATCCCAACGCCAGTGATCTAAGGCGCCCAAGCGTTTCGTTGTGGCAAGTTCTTCAGGGGAATATATTTCTCCCAAACTGACCTGTGAAATCAATCACCGCACATGAATCAACCCGGGGGGCGTCTTGCTCTCGTCCCTCCGTCAGTTATCATAGAACTCCGCGGGGAGTTCTATGATAACTGACGGAGGGACGAGAGCAAGACGCCCCCCGGGTTGATTCATGTGCGGTGATTGATTTCACAGGTCAGTTTGGGAGAAATATATTCCCCTGAAGAACTTGCCACAACGAAACGCTTGGGCGCCTTAGATCACTGGCGTTGGGATTGATCTGAAGCAGCATGACACTTCCGGCATAGCCACAGAGGAACCCTGTATAGAACGGGGAAATGTTCGTTAGTGAAAGGCACAGCGGAGAATGTCCTAACCAGAAGAACAGTGGAGTCCACAGATAAGTTATAGAAGTTAAGAGTGGATTTTGTTTTGATTACATTGGACTTTATTATGTTCTGAAGTGTCGTCAATACGACTCAGCATGTATTTTCAAGATTGAAGAAAAAAAAGAAACAACAATACAGCGGGGTTGAGTGAGACTGAAACTGATCTTCATAGTTTGATAGTAAACACAATTTTAAAAGTAAAATAGAAAAAGTGGACATTAAAAAATTAAAAAAAAGAATAAACAAAAAAAACAAAGCACAATTTTTACAAGAAATAAGACAAAAAACATATTAGCAAATTACAGTGAGAAACAAAGTAGACGGCACCGATAAAAGGTCATTGATGTGAACAGCAGCATGAGCATTTCATTAAATCCGAAGGATTGCTGCGATGTTTTAAACTGAGACCTTGGTAGCCTGATACTAAGGTTCTCAACAAAAAATTCCATTAGTTATGGCTCCATTATTGGCAGTGAAGCCTATTTACTAAGTTATGTGATAATTCGTATTACTGCATGTCACAAGTTAGCAAATATCCTAATAGGCCAAAATTTAAATAAACTAATTCAAAATTATATGCAAAATCTGAACCAGCTATCTTCTGTGGATATGACATTCGTTGAAGATAATACAGCATTAAGAAGAAAGGTGGAGAATTTGGAAACATTTCCTGAGCTTCAAGAATCTCATTGTAACATTTTCAGGTTTGGACTTGTTCAAAACCTTTTGATGGAGTGCCCAAATATTTCTATAGAAGCCCTTCCTCCATTAACAAAGACATATTATCTACCAAGCTTAGCTTTGGATAACACCAACCATTCTCTAAAGAGTTTGAAAACACTACCCTTTGTCTCCTTTGTCCTTTACACAGGATGGATACTGTCTTCTTAAGGAATCAGGTCGGATTGTGTCTGGATGTTTTCTGAAATTGACAGGAGGGAAGAAAAATTTACTGGCCCTAAAACAGAAGGTCATTGCTTTGGGTGCAAACTTACAGCCCCTTTCACTAAAGTACATTATGCAGGTAACACAGGAACTAGTGCATGCTGTTAGAGCATGCCCGTGCTAATAGTTAGTGCAAAAGCTTGACATCATTGGGATAATTTTATAAGGAGCTGCCTAGATTAATGCATGAACAATGTGCATAAATTCTGGTATTTTAGTCATTTACACATGTAAGTAGTGACTTATGCGCATACATAAGCTCTTGTAAAATACTGATTGGTATGAAAACACACACATGATTTGCATCGCGCATACTTTCACTGCGGGTATGCATGGGGGTGAAGTTTGGGCAGAGCACAGGCGGTGCAAGCAATTGTGCACATGATTATAAAAGTATTTAATTTATGCACATAATTGCAAAAAGTCGGCATGATTATTTACAATGGCTTTAGGCGTGGTGTGAGTGATTGTGTCTTAACAGGTTGCTGTTAAGTGCCATCGAGTCAATGTTGACTCATGGCGACCTTCTGGATAATTGTCCTAAACTGTGTTTGGTCTTCAGTCAGGTGGCTCATTGTTGTCAGACTGGTACCCATAGCTGCTGTTATTGTATAGCTCCATCTCATTGCTGGCCTTCTTCTTTTGCATTGACCTTCTATCTTGCCAGCATGATGCCTTTTTCTAATGACCTGTCTCTTCGCATGATATGTCCAAAGTATGAAAGTCAAAGTCTTGTCATCTGAGCATCTAAAGAAAGCTTAGTTTTGATCTCCTCTAGTACCGACTGGTTTGTTCTTCAGACACAGTATTCATCGCCAGCACCATAATTCAAAGGCATCAATTTTCTTCCTGTCTATCTTTTTCACTGTCCAACTTTCACATCCATATGATGTCATTGAAAATACCATGGCTTGAACAAGTCAAATCTTTGTATGGAGAGACATATCTCTGCTCTTGAGAATCTTATCTAGGTCCTTCATAGCCATTCTGCCAAGAGTAATGAGTCATCTGATTTCTTGACTGCTAGTCCTCTCTTTATTGATAGTTGATCCAAGTAGGTTAAAGTTGTCCACTATTTCAATTTCTTCTCCAACAATGAACTTATTGATTTTACCAGCTGTCAGGATTTTTGTCTTCTTTACATTAAGGTGCAGGCCCATTTTAAGACTATGCTCCTTGATCTTGAGAAGCAAATGTTTTAGATCATCTTCACTTTCAGCCAGTAATGTGGTATCAGCAGCATAGCGAAGGTTGTTGATGAATCTCCCACCAATCTTCACACATCGGTTGTCTTCATACAGTCTTGTTTCTCTGAAGATTTGTTCTGCATATAAATTAAACAGGTAGTAGGAAAGTATGCAGTCTTGCCATACACCTTTGCTGATTTTAAACCATTGTTTCTCCTTGTTCCATTCGAACTGTTGCTTCTTGATCAACGTAAAGACTGCGCAAGAGAACGATCAGGTGTTCTGGTATATCCATGCTTCTTAATGTGACCCAGAGTTTCTCATGGTTTACATAGTCAAAAGCTTTGCTATAGTCAATAAAACACATATAGATATCTTTTTGGTATTCTTCAGTCTTTTCAAGGATCCATCTCACATCCGCGATGATGTCTCTTGTTCCTCGCCCTTTCCTGAACACTGCTTGCACTTCAGGTATTTCTCGTTCCAGGTATGGTTGTAGCTTCTGCTGAATAATCTTCAGTAGAATCTTGCTGGCATGTGGGATCAGAGCAATTGTTCAATAATTTCCAGTCAGTTGGATCACCTTTCTTTAGTATTGGTATAAACACAGATCTTTTCCAGTGAGTTAGCAATGATGTTGTCTTCCAAATTTCCTGGCAGAGCCTTATAAGTATGGTAACAGCTGCATAAGATTGCTGTAATACTTCGATGGGAATGCCATCAATGCCTGGTACTTTGTTCTTTGGTAAAGCTTTCAATGCTGCTTCAACTTCTTCTTTCATCGCCAATGGTTCTGGATCATAAGGTACAGGTTGAAACGGCTGTTGGTCCACTTGCTCTTTATAATATAACAACTCTCTATATTCTTTCCACCTTTTCTTGATCTTCTCAGCATCATTCAATATGGATCCTTGAGCATTTTATAACATTCCAATTCGCAGCTGGAATTTTTTCTTTAATTCTCGTAGCTTAAGGAAAGCCGATCTTGTTCTTCCTCTAATAGTTTCTGCTTCTATTTCCTTGCATGCGTCACTGTAATACTTCTTGTCTTGTCTTGCTGCACGTTGGAAATCTCTGAGTTCTGAGATTGCCTCTCTTTCTCCTCTGGCTTTAGTCTCTGTGCTTCTGGGCAATTTTCAGAGTTTGTTCCGTCATCCATTTTGGCCATTTTTGCTTTTTCACCTTTTGTAGAGATTTCTCACTTTCTTTCAACACAACCTTCTTGATGTCATCCCATAACTTTTCTAGAGCTCTGTCATTTGTATCTAAAGCAGCAAATTGCTTGCAGGCAGTCTTTAAATTCCTGTGGTATATTCTCAAGGTCATATTTTGCTGCATTCAAGAGTGGCTTGCTCTTTTTCAACTTTAGCTTGAGTTTGCATACTAGTACTAGTTGGTGATCTATACCACAGTCAGCTCCATGTTTTGTTTTTATTGATATTATAGAGCTTTTCCATCGTTGACTTCCACAGATGTAGCCAATTTTATTTTTGTACAATCCATTGGGTGAAGTCCCTGTGTACAGTCGCCACTTCTGTTGCTTGAAGAAGGTGTTTGAGATGAATAGATCGTTGGTCTTGCAGAATTCTATCAATCTTTCTCCATCTCCATTTCTGTTGCAGCCAATATTTTCCAACCATTTTGCCTTCTTCTTTGTTGCCAACTTTTGCGTTCCATCACCTATGACTATCAGGATATCCTGTTTGCATGTTCTGTCAATTTCAGCTTGTACTTGTTCATAGAACTCATCAATTCCATCCTCTTCTGCAGCTGTTGTTGGGGCATATACTTGAATTAAAGTTGTGTTGATAGACATTCTCATAGACGAATAGAAATTAAGCCTTCACTTATTGCATTGTATTTCATTACAGTTCTTGCCAATTTCTTCTTAATTATAAACGCAACACCATTTCTTCTCTGTCTTTCATTTACAGCATAGTAGATCATGTGATCATCAGAAGAAAAGTGCCTGATGCCAGTCCATTTCAGTTCGCTGGCATCCAACAGACAGAGTTGTACATGTTCCATTTCATTCTTGACCACCTCCAACTTCCCTTGGTTCAGGCTTTATATGTTCCATGTCCCAATATGTAAGACATCTTTGCAGCTTCTGACTCTCATTTCATGCGCAGCTACATCAGCAGTCAGACGTCCCAAGGGCTTTGATCCAACCACATCATAAATGCTGGCTTTACTCTGAAAATTCTTCAGCTCCTCCCCAGTAGCCAGTTGAGTGCCTTCTGACCTGAGGTCTCATCTTCCAGCACTATAGTGCAATTTATTTTGTTGTGACTATCCATTGGGTTTTCATGGCAAGATATGGAAGTAGATTGCCAGGCCTTTCTTCCGCGCATTTGAAGTTTAGTGTTGTTGCCTTTGTCACAGAAATGTGATCCTCCACCACCAACACCATCCCATTCTGCTGCTGCCCAGATAGGTAGTTTGTCTTGGTCTGGCATCTCAGCTGAGACCTGTTCATCTTGGGAGAGCGTGTTAAGCTACTGATAGCTTAGCCCTCAGCATCACTGATGCACATAAGCCTTCACTGCACAACAAGCTGCAAACCAAGTGAGGGTCGTAACGTGTAAGAACATAAGAGATGCCATACTGGGTCAGACCAAGAGTCCATCCAAATCCAATATCCTGTTTCCAACAGAAGCCAATCCAGTTCACAAGTACCTGTCAAGTTCCCAAAAAGGTACGCAGATTCCATGTTGCTTATCCCAGGAGAAAGCAGAGGATTTCCCTGCTCCTCCAAATAATGGCCTTTTCCTCCAGGAACTTGTCCAAATCTCTTTTAAACCCAGCTACACTAACAGCTTTTACTTCATCCTCCAGTAAAAAGTTCAGAGTTTGTATGTGTGTACTTTTGCACTTATTTGACTTTATAAAATAGGCATAAAGTATGTATGTGAAAACATGCATTAACTATGCACCGGTTTATAAAATTTCCCTCTGCCAGGGCTTATCCTGGGCAAAAGTGTGGATGGAGAGGCTAGGCCCAGAGCAGAACAGAACAAGTGCCAGGCAGAAGCATGAGCCAGGTGTGGCTCAGGAACTAGGAATCGTAAGCAGAGATCTTAACCTGCACATTGATGATCCCCAGAGATCCTGAGAGAAAGACCTACTTCAGTCTACGTCTTGTGTAGCAAGTCTTTCCTGATCCATTCCACTGGACATACTTAAAGGCCCACGAAACATCCAAGAATACACAGCTCCACTCCAATCCTACAACAGGACCACCCCTCATCCACCTACAAGTCTACCGTCAAAATGCACAGCAAGTATACACTATCTGTCTGACCAAACTAAGCTCGGCACTATCTTCAATATAATCTCATATATTATCATTGATAGTATTCCTTTGCTACAGTTACCTGTATTGTGCTATACCTCCATTGCTACAGTTGCCTGTATTGTGCCATAACTCCATTGCTACAGTTGCCTATATTGTGCCATAACTCCTTTGCTACAGTTGCCTGTATTGTGCCATAACTCCATTGCTACAGTTGCCTATATTGTGCCATAACTCCTTTGCTACAGTTGCCTGTATTGTGCCATAACTCCATTGCTACAGTTGCCTGTATTGTGCCATAACTCCATTGCTACAGTTGCCTATATTGTGCCATAACTCCTTTGCTACAGTTGCCTGTATTGTGCCATAACTCCATTGCTACAGTTGCCTGTATTGTGCCATAACTCCATTGCTACAGTTGCCTGTATTGTGCCATAACTCCTTTGCTACAGTTGCCTGTATTGTGCTATAACTCCATTGATACAGTTACCTGTATTGTGCTATAACTTCTTTTAGCCATTGTGACCCCTATACAGCCCGCATCAATTCTCACCACAACTAGTAATCAGACACACAAGCCTAGAAACTTCCTCAATAAGGATCCAAAATGTCTCTTCACCTCATCACTCTTCTTAGTTTTTATCTTCTCACAGATTGGCTCGGTATCTCCTCGGCATACTCTCCCTCCATCAATCACATCCCTATCCACAAAAACCACGGAAAAAAATGGTCAAGCAACTCTCACCATTATCCAGCTAAGGATGCTCGCATACGACAATCCCACTTGATCCACATTGCGATACAACAAACCAGTAACTCCAAGCAACAAGGTTCCCCAACTTCCCAAAGCTTAAAATGTGCTCTCATAAATGCCCGCTCTATTCGGAAAAGTGGCCTGTAATCCAAGATTTAGTTACCCATCACAATCTTGACGCACTTTTGATCACTGAAACTTGGCTATCAAAAGAAGATAATGTCCTCATTAACCAACTCACTCCACCAAACTTCTCTATACATACAACACACAGAGAAAACAAGAAAGGAGGAGGATCACTCATTCTCACCAAGTCTGAACTCCTTTTCAATACGACTAACTCCTACAGCTCAAACAATCTGGATATAATCACCATAGCTAACAAGCAATGCTCCATAAACCTGGTTTACAGAGCTCCCTCAAGCTCTACGGATGACCTTCCCACCATTCTAGACTTAGCTGCCAATACCACTAATCTCAACACTCCTAATTGGATAATGGGAGATCTCAATCTCCCTTCTCTGCAGCAACATCAGTCCTCTTCACTCCTCAATGCCATTGAAAATCTTGGGTATCAACAATTAATCACGGAACCCACACATAACAAAGGAAACATTCTTGATATGGTATTCGCTCCACAATCTGCTCCTGCACAAAGCAGCAACATTATAAAGTCTATCACAGATGTACCTTGGTCAGACCACAAACTCATAAACCTACAAATTCCCTTGGGTAACACTCATCCCATAAACTACAAAAACCTTGACAACACACCAAGAGCACTAACAAGAAGCTTTCGGCCCTTCAACAAGGATTTTATACTGACAAATACTCAACCACTCCTCAACAATACAACGCTCAACCTTGACGAGTCAATTGAAGCCTGGAACAACAGCCTCAAGTCCATTTCTCATTTACCACACAAGAAAAACATATCAAAGAAAAGAAATTCCGCACCATGGTTCTCTCCTGAGCTGCGGTCTTCACTTATGCATTTAAGGAGACTCGAAAAACGCTGGAGACGAACACTGGCCAGTGATGACCACACAATCTACAATCTCTACTTAGCAGCTCACCGCGAAGCAATCAAAAACAAGAAGAAGCAATATCACACTGATACGCTTAAAGATCATTGAACAAACCTCGTGATCTTTTCAACCTGGTAAAATCACTATCAAAGGAACCATCTTCAGAACAAAAGGAGGAGATCCACCCTCAAGATTTTGCTGATTACTTGCAATCTAAACTTATACAGACGGATGAGCTACTGAAAACAGATGTACAAGAAACAACCTGCCAAAACTCCTTGTCTACACTTATCACTCCTTCAGCTAAATTTATTGAAGACACAATCACCTCACTCAATACCACCACCGCTCAAACCGATCCCTGCCCAGCCTTCTGGATAAAGGACCTGCGAAGTACATTTAGCCCGTTCATTGCAAGAATCATGAACCTTTCATTTACAACCGGCTCCTTCCCATCTGCTCTAAAGCTCACATCCATTAGACCACTGCTAAAAAAAACCCAAACTAGACCCAAAAAAGGCTGACTCTTACAGACCTATTGCCAGCATTCCCCTCCTAGCAAAAATCTTTGAGAAAGAGGTACAACGTCAAATTCAAGACCACATAGATTCCGCAGCCCCTCTTGACTATTTTCAACATGGCTTCAGAGAATCATGGCGTCGAAACACTTATCACCACCCTCTTCAATAACATACTCGCCAGTATAGACAACATCCGTCAAGGCGTTGTGCTAATCTTCTTAGATATAGCAGCTGCATTTGATTCGGTAAATCATGATATACTCATTACACGGCTGAAGGAAAAAGCATCAGTAGTTCAGCACTTGAATGGTGTAAATCTTACCTGAACACCAGAATGCAATATGTAAAAACTGCAACAGGAGAATCAAATCTCTTCCATCAGAAACAAGGCGTCCCACAAGGTTCATCTCTTTCATCTCTCATGTTTAACATATACATGCAGCCTATCTGCAATATCATCAGATCATTCAATGTTGAATGTATGATATACGCAGATGACATCCTACTTTATTTACCTTTTTCCACAATACAAATGGATTTACTGCCCATAATAAAGTGCTTTGATGCAGTCTCAGAGTGGCTTCTCTCACAAAACCTCCGCATCCAGCACAAGAAAACTGAGGTTCTCTTTGTTACAAGAGACCCCAACTTCATTCCACCATCACATATAAGTGTTAAGGGAGCTGATCTATCCACCAAAGAAACAATAAGATATCTCGGAGTCACGCTAGACCACCGACTAGATATGAAATCACACGTAGACAATATAGTAAGAGCTGTATACTTCAAGATACGCACACTTAGGCATTTACGCTCTTTACTGGACCCAGAGGATTTCAGAACCATCTTCCAAGCACTCATCTTGCCGCATTTTGATTTCGCCAATTCAATTCTACAAGGTCTCCCACAATCCACCCTAAGTTCTCTACAACTTGCTATGAACTCTGCTGCAAGGGTTCTACATGGAGCATCCAGAAATGATCATGTGACACCAATCCTCAAGCAGCTTCACTGGCTCCCAATACAAGCCAGGCTCATATTCAAAACGCTGATTCTCACGTACAAGGCCATCCATGGCTTGTCAGCCAATTCACTAACTGACCTCATACAAACTGTACCACCAATAAGATCCAGAAGACAATCATCACTAAACACTCTAACAATGCCAAAGGCCATAACAACTTGCAGCCGATCAACAGCGAGTAGAGCCTTCATGTTTTGTGCCCCAAAACTCTGGAACTCCCTACCACCTGACATACGTGCTTTAACCGGTTTAACCCAGTTCAGAAGAGCCCTAAAATTTAACCTATTTATCAAATTTTACCCTACATAAATTTCAAAAGAATAGTCTTACCATAAACTTAACCACAATCTCCTCCTGACCCTTGCACTACTGCTATTTTATGTAAATAGTTTTTTTCATGCTATCGAACTAATTGAATATTTATTCTATGTATATAGTTCTCCCATGTTATCCAAGTTTATACTCCTGTTATATGTAATACCGAACAGCCTGTTGTTCTGGTCTTTGTGTTCATCTGTAAACCGCGCTGATTATAAATAGTGCGGTATATAAAAAACTGAAATAAATAAAAAATAAAATAAAATACTATATTCTTGACCTTATATTTACACTCACAACCTCTTCTCTTTTTCTTAAAAAAGTTTCTAGTTGACAAGTCCCTTAGTCTGATCGTGTAATTCTTAGCTTTAAACTTTCCATTAGTTCAAATAAAAATTTGCCACTCCAGAATGTGTTCACAAGAGTCAAGGAATTTATCCATTATCCAGCCAGAAGCCATTATCACTATTCCAACATTTTTCCTGGAAGACTTCCTTGAACAAGTTCTTGAAGAACAGGTGCACTCCTGGGACTCTGGCCTTAGTTAAGCCTTAAACCATTTAGCTCCTATCAGAATATCCTATATGAATACTGCCTGCAATAAAAATTGGTAGCATCCAGGCCTTCACATTACTAGAAGGCAAGTAAGGCAAGAAGAAAAACATTGGCATAGATCAAACAGAATAGATCTCAAGTTTTGCAGAGTAAAATAGAAGCAGTACTGTCGTGAAGTATTCCTTGCAAAAAAAAATCATACTATTCCAAGTTAAAAGAATCTTGTGACTCTCAGACCAAAAACATTTTAGTCTATTCACAACTGTTATGAAACTCTTTTTGACTCTACCTAAAGTTTGTCCATCTCCTGATTCTTTTGCATCATTCTTTAAAGATAAAATGCTTGATGCTCTGCATTTTGTAGTGTCACCATCTCAGTGAAGAGACAGTCCAGATGTCCAAGCTCTTTCCCACACATGGCCCTCTTTTAATCTGACCAGCAATTTTATTTTGGAGTAAAGCCCTTTCCGTGATTAAGACCTCCTACATATCTGCTAGTAGTCCCCACCCCTCCCCACCCGAGGTCTTTTTCCATGTCTATGGTCAATAATACAAATCTGTCTAAATAAATAAATAATAGCTTGTCAAGTGGCATTTTTCCAGACCTAGGGAAGCATGTAATTGTTTGCCCTGTCCTCAAACACCCCTCGCTAGATTCCATGTCAGAGTCAAATTACTAACCTATCTCACACTTTCCATTCATTTCAAAAGTCATAGAAAAATAGTACACCTTTAGCTTTCTACCTTTCTAGAAAAAAAGCAATGCTCTGTATCCAAGACAAGTAGGATTTCGACCAGACCACACCACTGAAACCCTTCTCCTCTTTTTAATGAATGAGCTTAGATGTAAAATTGAATTAGATCAGACTGCAATCATCATTTTCTCAGATCTAGCACCATCTTCAATCTAGTAAATCCTTCTACTCCATTCAATTGATTATCAGACTTGGGTTTTAGAGGCAAAGCATGGCTATGGTTTACTTCTTATCTCCACAAGCATAGTTCCACTGTGAAAACAGGAGCCATACTGTTTCAGCCTCATTCCCTCCCCTTTGGAGTACCCCAAAGAACATTCCTTGCCTCAGAGTTATTCAATATATTCCTATAGTCCAAAGTCTTGGACTCAGTATGTAAATTTTTGCTGATAACATTCAGATCATCCAGTTTACTAAAAAGGCCTCACCAGATCTGACACACTTAAATGCATGTCTAGAGATAGTGGCTAACCCAGCAGAGCGTAATTAGTTGAGCCACTAGTTCTTTGGCTAAATGCAGGGCTTTGGCTTCAAGTACTGTCAGCCCAATACCTTTCAAAAGCACTAAATTTACTAGAAAATCAAAACAGATATAAACAGACAAATGGCAATAAAACGTTTAAGTGTAAATTTTGGTGACCGTTATTGCTTGCACACAATGATTTATAATATTTTCTCACACAGTTTGGGCACAAAGACATATATAATTCATCTGCTGTCTTCACAAAATGCCACTCTTACAGCGCATGAAACATTTCTTACACCACCTTTTTATATCTTCTTCATAGAATGTTCTCTCTTTACATTGACTCACAAACAATTCCACATTTGTATTACATGGGTAATTTAGGAAGAGGGAAGGAAATAGAACTTCAAATGCTTGGACCTCTATTTTGCAAAATTTAGGTTTGCAAAACAATTTGCACAATAATACATCTCCGTGGGCTGATGAGTCAACCCAAATATCTTTTTTGGCAGATGAGAAAAGATGCCGCAGGCTGAATACCACCGGTTCTTTATATATTCATTTTCATATTACTCAGAAAATTTTGCAGACATGCAGCAATAGATTTAAAAAAAAACTTCCATGTTTATTATGTTACTGATGTAATACACAGAGCCATATATAATTTCTACTGTGTGAGAAAAAAAGAATTAACTTACACACAGACACAAGATCAAATATCACAAAGAAAATCAACCCAACATCTCTGTGGAGAAGCTTCTGCCGAGACCAGAGCACCTTATGATCAGGATATTAAAAATGGAAATGTAAAACAATCCTGGAATATGAGACATTTGGGGGGCCTATTCAACAAGTTGAATTACCTGAATGTAACACGCCTTGAGCTACCACTGAAAAAGTGTGAGCTAAATTTTAAAGTCAGTATGTGCTAACAGTAAACGCAATCCCTTGGCAGATAGTATGTGTTAATTCTGCATTAACCATCTGATGAGGAAGGGAGCATGCAATGGGCAGGGACAGCACCTTGCAGTTAAGGTGGGGCAATTATCATGCATGAACTGTTAATGCGGCAGAAAACAGTGCAGTTAACATTACCTCAATAGGTGTAACTGACTGCATTGTATCAATACATTTTTGCTGTATTAGAATGAATGGGAAGCTGCTGGACATACTGCCAGCAATTAAAACAAGATTTTGCAGTTACCATACATTCAATTCTGGCAATTACCATGCAGTAACTGCAAAACCTTACCACAACAGGTTCCTTGAAGAGAAAGTGCAGTAAAGTTTTGCGGTTCCCGCATGCTAACTGCAAAATTAACACCTGGCTTCTGCAAATGCTCTGTAGTAATTATGTTTAGGTTTATTTAAAACGTACTATACCGCTGTATGCCACAGGTTACTAGAGTAATTGTTAAGGGCATGCCTAACAGCTTCCCATAAGTTAACACAGAAAAAATACTGTGGACGTGTTTACTAAAGGATTTAACACACGGTAATGAAGTTAACGCATGTTAAGTGCCCAGAGCCCTTTTATTTCTATGGGTATTGTGTCACTTAAGGTGCCCTAACTTTATTGGCAAGCATTAACTTTTAGTTAAACGTACTCCTGCATGTTGGCTGCACTTCACATAATGTGGTTGCAATTAACACTACCTGTTGAGGTAGTATTAAGCGATATACATTATCTGTTGCGGTCAGAGTTAACATATGGTTAGTGGCATTCCTGGCCCCCTGGCCACCTGGGGAAGGTACTCTTCCCCCCCCCCCACACACACACACAGCAGCTCACAGCACAATTTACACCCCCTGCCCTCACCAGAGCCATGGAGGCAGCACCGCAAACATACCCTAAAGCTAGCTTGTGGTACTGTCTCGACGATTCATGAGACTTCAGCCGAGAGAGAACCATGGTCAGGCCTATGGAGACAGCACCAGAAGCCAGCTTTAGGGCAAATTTGCAGCACTACCTCTGTGGGTCCAGCAGAGGTACACTCTCCTCCCAGTCAGTACCTGGGGTGGCCCGCACCCTCTGCCCCGCTCTTGGTATGCCACTGCATATGTTAATTTACTGCACATTAACTAAAAGCTTCAATCCATGCCCATTCCCTGCTTTTTTCACATTATGTACTTAACACACAAATTAGCACATGCTAATTATCAGAAATGTGTAGCAGCATGTGCTGTCACACCAACGAGATAACAGTTACCACACTGTACATTCACAGTATATGCTAATTTATGCATTAACTGCTTCATGCACTTTAGTAAAAGGATCCCTTTATTTCCATGTATTCATGTGGACTGAAAGAACAACCACAATAATGTGAAAAAGAGCCAGTTGTTATAATCTGGTCAGATTTTTCCTCTTGGCTACATAGTCCTCTTTCTCTCATGCACAGAAATAACTCTAATTTACATTCTTTATCCAAAGGTAGGTTTCATTGGTGAATAGAAAGATCTCTCCAATTTCTTATGCTATAAAGCACAGCAGTCATACAGTAAGATTCTAACAGAGAAGCAGGACTCACCTCTAAGTTCGGCCACGCTATTGGCAGGGAGGTAATGAAATAGTTAATATTGGCCAGCATTATATTTCCATTTGTTCTTTCATACCAACTGATGCCTTTATACCTGCAAGTGTTCCATTGTGCTGATGTTCTGTGTCATGTCAGCGCGCCTACAAAGTGCCCTGGGTCATGAACACATTGTAAACAAGCTAACGAGCTCAACTGAGATATTCTTTAGAAAACTCCTTCAAAATAAAGAAAAATAAAGTTGTTGGTTATTTGGAAAGTAGGTTACCTACCAGTTTTATGGGTAGCAGTCATTTTAACAGCTGTGTGATTATAAAATATGCATAAGTAAAACAGAAATGGATAAAAAATGAGAAATCTATGACATCTGTAGGAGAGCCCGTCAATACCAAAAGGTTTGTACCTTAACTAGGGAAATATAGCATAGAACATTAATGGGTTGATTTTTAAAATCTCCCAAAGTACAAAAGGTTAAAGGGTTGCACATTGAAAAAATTATTTTCTTTTGCATTTTTTTCTATTTTTTTAAATTTCTTTTCTATTTTAGCACATTCCATATAGCTTTAGTGCATGGGTCTCAAACTCAAATTGCTTTGAGGGCCAAATGAGGACTTGTAAAGTAACCAGCGGGCCGTATTGTGGGAACTTTTTTTTTTTACAATGCCAACACAAGAACTGGGGTAAATGATCACACCTTAGCATGCACGCATACTTTCACATTTATGCTCTATTTTATAAAGTCAAAAAGTTTTTTTTGCCTGTACCATTAAGCTTCTTTGTAACTGTTTTAAGTATGACAAAATCATACCTCTTTTATGTGAACAATTAAAGTCTTCTAGAGACCTTTACAAAGAAGCCTTCTACCTAGGGGGCCAGAGACCTGTGAAACATTTTCAATAGGTGTTAACACCAGGTGGCAGGTCAAAAGGCCATTTTGAAAGACTCCTTCTATCCAAGCAAGGACTGTTAATCACCCAGGACGTTGGTCACAGCTTACCTCAGCACAGGCATAAATAGCTCAACAAGAGCTCTGTGATCCTCAGTCTTGAAGGACTAGAAAAGGGGACTGTTACTTCTGGAGAGAGATCTGCAATTGTGAGTATATACTTCTGGGAATTTTCTGAAAGGACTTCTTTGTATTAAAGCTAATTAATCTGTGAACCCACTGTTTTTTGCTAAATCAGTCAGGGACTAGTAGCAGCAGTTTAAGTTTAAATTTAAAACACAGAAGAGAACTTTCTGGTTACATTTCATACCCAGCAGAGAGCGTGTAGTTTAAATTTAATAGTCACTCAGGGTCTAGTATCAGCAAAGTATTTTTAGTTTAAATTTAAAACACAGAAGAGAGCTTTCTGCTTAAATTTGGAACACAGCAGAGAGCTTGTAGTTTAAATTTCATAATAAGTCAGAGCCTAGCAGCAGCAAAGAGCTATAATTTAAATCAAATCAGAATATAGCTTAGCATAAAAGGCAAAACAGGGTCAGTACTCTTTGAGCAACAAATAAAGTCTTCTAGAGACCTTTACAAAGAGGCCTTCTACCTAGGGGGCAAGAGACCTGTGAAACTTTTTCAATAGGTGTTAACACCAGATGGCAGGTCAAAAGGCCATTTTGAAAGACTCCTTCTATCCAAGCAAGGACTGTTAATCACCCAGGAAGTTGGTCACAGCTTACCTCAGCAGCATAGGGTACTGTGTAGCAGCCCTCTTTTAATAAGTGTTATTTCCCTCCCTCCCTCCCTCCCCAACACCCACCCTTGGGATAATCGTAGCTTTATAGGTACTTACACATCTTAAAGGACAGGAGGTGCACTCAGGTGAAGCTCGTTACACAAATCAGTCATACACTAAGGACCTGAGATTAATTAAGCTTCAGGTGAACAAGGTATATTAAACGTATTAGGTACAGTTTTATTAGTATAAATATCCATAGCAACCCTTAGTAAGTAAAGAACTTAAAGGTCTAAACACAAGCTTAAAACTAAGATGCAGACAGCAGTCCAGCAGCAAGATGGGGGCTTTCCAGTCTTTTGCATTAAGTGTCACAAGTATGATTTTCTCCCAGTTGGTGAGAGGTCTTACGTGTGCACTAGGTGCAAGGAGCTCTTTGCTCTCAGGGAATGAGTCCGTTCTCTAGAGGCTAGAGTAGCAGACTTGGAAAACATAAGAATGACAGAGAGGTACATAGACGATACCTACATGGATATAGTCCTGAAGTCCCACCTCCAGTCTGGCAGCATCCCTGTTGCCATGGAGGAGAGAGGGCACGTGACAGGAGAACATCACCCTGGTGTGGAAGGAAGTGATCCTGTAACTAGGCCTGTCCTCTCACACCGAGGAAGTTTCTCCAGGGCCATGTGCCCATGAGGGGTTAGGACAGCCGTTATAGTTGGTGATTCGATCAATAGGCATTTAGATAGCTGGGTGGCTGGTGGACGTGAGGATCACCTGGTAACATGCCTGCCTGATGCGAAGGTAGCGGACCTCACGCGCCACCTAGATAAGGTCTTAGATAGTGCTGGGGAGGAGTCTGCTGTCTTGGTACATGTCGGTACCAATGACATAGGAAAATGTGGTAGGGAGGTTCTGGAGGCTAAATTTAGGCTTTTAGGTAGGAAGTTGAAATCCAGAACTTTCAGGGTAGCGTTCTCCGAAATGCTTCCCGTTCCATGCGCAGGACCCAAAAGGCAAGCAGAGCTCCGGAATCTCAATGCGTGGATGAGACAATGGTGCAGAGATGAGGGTTTTGGATTTGTTAGGAACTGGGGAACATTCTGGGGAAAGGAGTGGCTCTTCCGAAGGGATGGGCTTCACCTTAACTGGGATGGAACCAGGCTGCTGGCATTAACCTTTAAAAAGGAGATAGAGCAGCTTTTAAACTAGATAATAGGGGAAAGCCGATAGTCGCCCAAGAGCAGATGGTTCGGAAGAATCTATCCTTGAAGGATACTACCAAAAGCAGAGAGGTTCCAAAAAAGAGTAAAGTAGCCCAAATGCCCTCGAGTATGGAGCAGACAGAGCTTAAAGATCCCAAATTACACCAACAGCCAAATTAATATGAATAAAATACAGTCTCTAAAATGCTTGTATGCAAATGCTAGAAGTCTAAAAAATAAGATGGGAGAGTTAGAATATATAGCACTAAATGAGAGGTTACATATGATTGGAATATCAAAGACATGGTGGAAGGAGGACAACCAGTGGGACACTGTGATACCTGGGTACAAACTATATTGTAATGATATTGTTGTTGTTAAGTGCTGTCGAGTCGGAGTTGACTCATGGCGACCCTCCGGATAGCTATCCTAAATTGTGTTCGGTCTTGAGTCAGGCAGCTCATTGTTGACAGACTGGTACCCATAGCTGCTGTTATTGTATTGATCCATCTCATTGCTGGCCTTCCTCTTTTGCTTTGACCTTCTATCTTGCCAAGCATGATGTCTTTCTCTAATGATCTCTCTCTTCGCATGATGTGTCCAAAGTATGAAAGTCAAAGTCTTGTCATCTGAGCTTCTAAAGAAAGCTTAGGTTTGATCTCCTCTAGTACCGACTGGTTTGTTCTTCAGGCAGTCCATGGTATACACAGTATTCGCCGCCAGCACCATAATTCAAAGGCATCAATTTTCTTCCTATCTTTTTCACTATCCAGCTTTCACATCCATATGATGTTATTGAAAATACCATGGCTTGAACAAGTTGAATCTTTGTTTGGAGAGAGACATCTCTGCTCTTGAGAATCTGATCTAGGTCTTTCATAGCCATTCTGCCAAGAGCAATGCGTTGTCTGATTTCTTGACTGCTTGTTGCTTCTTTATTGATAGTTGATCCAAGTAGGTTAAAGTTGTTCACGATTTCAATTTCTTCTCCTTCAACGATGAACCTGTTGATTATGCCAGTTGTCATGATCTTTGTCTTCTTTACATTAAGGTGCAGGCCCATTTTGAGGCTATGTTCTTTGATTGTGAGAAGCAAATGTTTCAGATCATCTTCACTTTCAGCCAGTAATGTGGTATCATCAGCATAGCGAAGGATGTTGATGAGTCTTCCAACAATCTTCACACCTCTGTTGTCTTCATACAATCCTGCTTCTTTGATGATTTGTTCTGCATATAAATTAAACAGGTAGGGGGAAAGTATGCAGCCTTGTCTTACACCTTTGCTTATTTTAAACCATTATGTTTCTCCTTGTTCCATCCGAACTGTTGCTTCTTGATCAATGTACAGATTGTGCAAGAGTACGATCAGGTGTTCTGGTATACCCATGCTTCTTAATGTGGCCCAGAGTTTCTCATGGTTTACACAGTCAAAAGCCTTGCTATAGTCGATAAAGCACAAATAGATATCCGTTTGGTATTCTTTAGTCTTTAAGGATCCATCTCACATCCGCAATGATGTATCTCGTTCCTCGCCCTTTCCTGAACCCTGCTTGCAAATTGGTGGAGGGGTTGCACTCTATGTTAGAGAGGGCATTGAGTCAGAAAGGATTAAAGTTTTGCAGGAAAAAAAATTTGCTGTAGAATCTCTATGGATTGAAATTCCATGTAAAAATGGAAAGGCGATGGCAGTGGGGGTGTACTATCGACCGCCTGGCCAGAATGAACAAATGGATGATGAAATGCTCAAATAAATCAAGGAAGCTAATAAAAGTTACAGCGCAGTAATAATAATGGGTGATTTCAACTACCCCGGTATCGACTGGGTCAGTGTCACGGCAGGACATGCTAGGAAGATAAAGTTCCTAGATTAAATAAATGACAGCTTCTTGGAGCACCTGGTTCATGAACCGACCAGAGGAGAAGCCATATTGGAGTGGAGGAGTGGCCATATGGAGTGGAGGAGTGGCCTAGTGGTTGGGGCAAGGTACTTCAGGCCGGAAGGTCGGTGGTTCAAATCCCACTAGAGGACAGCAACCTTGGGCCGGAAGGACTGGGGTTTCTAGTCTCACAGGTGCTCCTTGTGGTCTTGGGCAAGCCACTTAACCCTCCATAGCCCATGTTCCCTGTAAAATAGTTATCTCCAAGTTATAATGCCCTGTTCAATGTAATTTCAGTTTGTTCAATGTAAACCGCACTGATGCAGAATAGCGCGGTATATAAGAGAATGTAAATAAATAAATAAAAAATATTAGACCTAGTCCTTAGTGGAACACCAGATCTAGTGCAAGAGATAAAGGTATTGGGGCCACTTGGCAATAGTGATCATAGCATGATCACATTTGATTTAATTAGTGGAGGAGGGATAGTAAGGAAATCCACAGTACTAATGAGTGGAGAAGTGGCCTAGTGGTTGGGCCAGAAGGTCGTGGGTTCAAATCCCACTAGAGGACAGCAACCTTGGGCCGGAAGGACTGGGGTTTCTAGTCCCACAGGTGCTGCTTGTGGTCTTGGGCAAGCCACTTAACCCTCCATAGCCCATGTTCCATGTAAAATAGTTATCTCCAAGTTATAATGCCCTGTTCAATGTAATTTGAGTTTGTTCAATGTAAACCGCACTGATGCAGAATAGCGCGGTATATAAGAGAATGTAAATAAATAAATACCTTTTAACTTTCGAAAGGGAGACTATGATAAAATGAGGAAAATAATTAAGAAAAAACTAAAAGGAGCAGTTGCAAAGGTTAAAGACTTACATCAAGCTTGGGTGTTGTTGAAAAATACTACCTTGGAAGCCCAGACCAGCTGTATTCCACGCTTTAAGAAAAGTGGAAGGAAGTCCAAAAAACTGCCAGCATGGTTTAAAGGTGAGGTCAGAGAGGCTGTTCTTGCCAAAAAAGCATCTTTCAGGAAATGGAAAAAAGAGCCAAACAATGAAACCTGGAAACAGCACAAGCACTGGCAAGTCAAATGCAAGGCAGGCAAAGGGAGAATTTGAGAAGAAGCTTGCTGCGAAAGCAAAAATGCAAAATAAAGACTTTTTCAAGAACATTCGTAGCAAAAAACCTGTAAGAGAGTCAGTTGGTCCATTAAATGACAGAGGGATTAAAGGAGCACTAAGAGATGACAAGGAGATAGCAGAGAGACTGAATGAATTCTTTGCTTCGGTCTTTACTTAGGAAGATGTAGGGATGTTACCCATGACTGAAGTGGTATTTAAAGGTGCGGAAGAATTGAAGGAAATATCGATATATCGGGAATATGTATTACAGCTATTAGATAAACTGAAGAGTAGCAAATCATCTGGGCCGGATGGTATACATCCAAGGGTGTTGAAAGAACTGAAATATGAGATTGCAGACCTTCTATTAGTAATCTGTGGATTTTCATTAAAATCATCTGTAATACTTGAAGATTGGAGGATCGCCAATGTAACGCCAATTTCTAAAAAGTGTTCCAGGGGTGATCCGGGAAACTACAAACCGGTGAGCCTGACGTCAGTACCGGAAAAAATGATAGAAACCATCATAAAGAATAAAATTACTCAGCATGTAGATAGTCATGGCCTAATGAGAGATAGCCAACATGGCTTTAGACAAGGAAGATCTTCTCTTACTAATCTGTTATGTTTTTTTGAAGGTGTGAATAAACAGGTGTACAAAGGTGAGTCGGTTGATATAGTATATCTGGACTTTCAGAAAGCCTTTGACAAGGTCCCTCATCAGAGACTTTTGGCAAAACTAAAGAGTCATGGGATAGGAGGCAGCGTACTATTGTGGATCAGGAACTGGTTAAAAGATAGAAAGCAGAGGGTAGGGCTAAATGGTCAATTTTCCCAATGGAGAAAGGTGAATAGTGGTGTACCCCAGGGATCTGTGCTGGGTCCGCTGCTTTTTGACATATTCATAAATGACCTGGAAAGGGAATAACGAGTGAGGTTATCAAATTTGCAGATGACACAAAACTATTTAAAGTTGTTAAAACCCAAGAGGATTGTGGAAAATTGCAAGGGGATCTTGCTGAATTGGAAGACTGGGCATCAAAATGGCACATGAAATTTAATGTGGACAAGTGCAAAGTTATGCACCTAGGGAAGAACAACCCAAACTATGGTTACACAATGCAAGGTTCCACATTAGGAACCACCACCCAGGAAAAAGATTTAGGCGTCATTGTGGATAACATGATAAAACCCTCAGCCCAGTGTGCAGCGGCGGCCAAGATAGCAAATAGAAAGCTAGGTATCATAAGGAAAGGAATGGAAAATAAAACAAAAGATATTATAATTCCTCTATATCGTTCCATGGTGAGACTGCACCTTGAATATTGTGTGCAATTCTGGTCGCCGTATCTTAAAAAGGATATAGCATTATTAGAAAAGGTTCAGAGAAGAGCCATCAAAATGGTAAAGGGGATGGAAGGATACTCCTATGAAGAAAGGCTAAAAAGGTAAGGGCTCTGTAACCTGGAAAAGAGACTACTGAGGTGACATATGATAGAAGTCTATAAATTAATGAACGGACTGGAACGGGTAAACGTAGATCAATTGTTTACATTATCAGAATATAGAAAGATTAGGGGACGTGCAATGAAGCTACAGGGTAAACTATTTAAGACTAATAAAAGAAAATATTTCTTCACTCAACGTGTAATCAAACTCTGGAATTTGTTACCGGAGGATGTAGTAAAGGCTGTTAGTGTAGCTGGGTTTAAAAAAGGTTTGGACAAGTTCCTGGAGGAAAGGTCCATAAACCATTATTAAGAAGGGACCCAGGATATCAATGCTTGACCCAGTACAAGCATTGTGAAACCTGTGTCTTTTGGGGAAACTGCTAGGTACGTATGACCTAGATTGGCCACTACTGGAAACAGGGTACTGGGCTTGATGGACCTTGGTCTGACCTAGTATAGCATATCTTATGTCTTATGCTTATGTTTGAAAATCATTGGCATCTCATTTTATACTGGATTCACGCCAAGATTCTATTTCTTGCCTACAAAACCTAGTACACTAGATTTCCTACCTGCTTATCCAGGGGTGGCTCAAGGGTTTCTGCTGCCCCAGACAGAAGCCCACACCACGCTGCCCCCTCCCTGCTACTATCGCCTCTGCCTTCCTCCTCTGCCGCCAGCATACCCCCTCCCACCACCGCCCCCCAAAATCCATGTTCTCATCTTGTAGTGATGGCAAAGGCAGCCCGACTCCATTTTGATCCACTGCCTATTGCAAAATGGAGTTGGCCTGCCTTCGCTGCAAGATAAAAGAGAGGAATCGGCGGTTAGTAGCGGCTCGACTCCTTTTTGAAAGCAGTGGCTTTGTGCCGCTGCTTCCAAAATGGAGTTAAATTGTCTACCAGGGTCTAATGCCCTAAGCAGCCACCTAATCCACCTAGTGATAGGCCAGCCCTGAGCTTATCACCTTTGTTGTTGATACCGGTAGCCTGGGGTGGTTCTGTTGCGCAGAAGAAGTTTGTCCCCGCCCCTCCTGCGTACGGTCAGAATGCTCAGAGGAGGCTGCAGTTGGGGAGAGTCACGTAATGTCGTCGCCGTCACGGGCCGCACAAATTTCTCTTGTGGGCAGCCGCATGTTTGAGACCCTGGCTTTAGTGCATGCAAAAAAATATCAAGAGCAAAAACAGGACTATAATTTTAAAACTATATAATACAGGACCAATATTCAAAGCCTTTAGTCAACTGGTCAACAGATTGGCCAGCTAAGGGTGCTCACTGCAGCACTGAGGGCCACTGAATATCTCCACAGACTGCCCTGAAACTATCCGGTTACTGCAGAGGTGGTCCATGGGGAGTTGAGGGCAGGGTCAGCGCTAATTAGATAAATGGCAATTTTATCTGGTTAGCAGGATTTTCAGTTACAACCTATCCAGCCAACAGGCTCTTGAAAAGTTGTGCTTCATAAGAACATAAGAAATGCCATACTGGGTCAGACCAAGCCCAGTATCCTGTTTCCAACAGCGGCCAATCCAGGTCACAAGTACCTGGCAGGTTCCACAATGCTTGTCCCGGGGTAAGCAATGGATTTCCTGGGTCCTCTTTAATAATGTTTTATGGCCCTTTCCTCCAGAAACTTGTCCAAACCTTTTTTTAAATCCAGCTACGCTTTTAGTACCTTTTCCAGTTATGAATTCCAGAGTTTGATTACATGTTGAGTGAAAGCACAGTTACTTACCTGTAACAGGTGATCTCTGGGAACAGCAGGAATAAGTCTTCACATATGGGTATCGTCGGTACCGACGGAGGCTGCGCGGGAACGCTCCCCAGCGTCCAAAAGGAAAGCTTTTGGGAGCATCCCACAGCGCCTGCGCGCTGCCTTCCTGCCTTTCCCAACTGCCTCTCTCCAGTTCGAGTTTTAAGCTGAGACAAAGAGAGAGAGAGAGGAAAGGAAAGATAGATAGAGAGATACAACTCCTAGGGGAGGTGGGTGGGTTGTGAAGACTTATTCCTGCTGTTCCCAGAGATCACCTGTTACAGGTAAGTAACTGTGCTATCTCCAGGAACAAGCAGGAATGAGTCTTCACATATGGGGACTCCCCAGCTAGAGATGCCAGGGAGATCCCCAAGGTTGTGAGTCCCTGAGAAGGGCTCTACCTCCCTCCATGGATCTCGGGCATCCAACCAGGGATGGGGGGTTGGAGTTGTTTAAGCATGCAACAGGTGTTTAAGAACAGCCTGACCAAACAAGGCATCCCGGCGGGAGTCCTTGTCCAGGCAGTAATGGGCTGTAAAGGTATGAATCGAGGCCCAGGCTTGACAGATTTGGTCGATGGACACAGAGTTTAGATGAGCCATAGAGGCTGCCATGGCCCTCACATTGTGAGCTGTGACATGGCCCTCTAGAGAAAGGTTCTTACTCTGGTAGGCGAAAGAAATACACTGAGCAATCCAATTGGACAGAGTTCTCTTAGAGACTGGAAGTCCTAAATGAGAGGGATCAAAAGCAATAAAGAGTTGAGAGGACTTTCTATGTTGCTGTGTCCTTTGTAAATAAAAAGCGAGCGCTCTTTTACAATCCAGGGTATGGAGATTCCTCTCTGCACTTGATGCATGAGGTCCTGGAAAAAAGACAGGTAAATACACCTCCTGATTTAGATGAAAAGGTGAAACCACTTTAGGCATAAAGTGTGGATTGGTCCGGAGGACTACCTTGTCATGATGGAACCTTGCATAAGGAGGATTAGCCACCAAGGCTTGCAGCTCACTGATGCGGCGAGCTGAAGTGACTGCAATGAGAAAAATAACCTTCCAGGAAAGAAATTTCAAGGAGGCAGTGGCTAAGGGTTCAAAGGGTGGCTTCATAAGCTGGCCAAGAACCAGATTCAAGTCCCATGCCACTGGAGGTGGTCTAATGGGAGGTTTAGTCAAAAGAAGGCCTCTCATGAATCTTGCTATAAGAGGATGAGAGGAAATAGGCTGTCCATTGAGAGGCTTAAGGGATGCTGCAATAGCATTCAAATGGACTCTTACTGAATTCGTTTTTAGGCCTGCATGGGATAAATGCAGCAAATACTCTAGTAAAGAATTCAGAGGTATTGCAAGAGGGTTAAGACCCTTCTCTGCACACCAAATGGTAAACCTCTTCCATTTAAAAGCATAGGAACGTCTGGTGGAAGGCTTTCTGGAAGCATGAAGGATATCCTTCACATGCTGAGAAAGATGCAAATTTTGAAGGTCTAGGCCTTCAGCAACCAGGCCCTGAGATGAAGAGACCGGGGATTTGGGTGCCACAACGTTCCCTCCTCCTGGGATAGGAAGTCTGGAGCAGATCCCAAGTCCAGGGAGGGAGCTTGAGAGAGATGCAGAAGTAGAGGGTACCACACTTGGCGTGGCCAATGTGGTGCTATGAGGATCATAGACCCCCTGTCTCTCTGAAGCTTGAACAGTGTCTTGGGAATTAGGGGAATGGGTGGAAAGGCATAGAGGAAGTCTTGCCCCCAATGAAGGAGGAAGGCATCCCTGGCCTGAACTCCCTGACACGGAATCCTGGAACAGAACCGGGGAAGTTTGGCATTCCACAGACTTGCAAACAGGTCTATGTCTGGGGTTCCCCAAATTTGAAAGATCCTGGTTATCTGGTCCCCATGGAGGGACCATTCGTGTGGAAGCAGAACTCGACTGAGTCTGTCTGCCCAAGAGTTTTGAACCCCTGGAAGATACACTGCCATGAGATGAATTTGATGCTCTCTGGCGAAGGCCCACAATCTCAGAGCTTCGTTGCAAAGCGACAGAGAGCCAGTCCCCCCCCCTGCTTGTTCATGTAGAACATGGCTACCTGGTTGTCCGTGTGGATGAAGACTGTCTTGTAGCTGAGCAGGGTGTGGAAGACTCTGAGAGCTAGAAAAATTGCTCTGAGCTCTAAGAGGTTGATATGTAGAGATGTCTCCTGTGGAGACCAGATGCCCTGGGTGGAGAGATCTTGTAGATGAGCCCCCCAACCCTTTGGGGAGGCATCTATTGTGAGGGTTGCTTGGGGTAACACCTGTTGAAAGGGGGACCCCAGCAACAGATTTTTGGGTGGACGTCCACCACTGGAGAGAGCAAAAAAGGCGACTGGAAGTTGCTATTTTGTCTGACAGGTACCCTGATGCCTGGGTCCATTGGGTGGACAAAGTCCATTGAGCTGCCCTCATGTGAAGGCGAGCATAAGGGACCACATGCACAGTGGATGCCATGTGGCCTAACAGTTGTAACATCTCTCGAGCAGTTAAATGGAACTTTAACTGAATCTGGGAGGCTAACTGCACCAAGCGTAGGCAACGGGCCTGGGGAAGATAGGCCCTTGCAGTGGTGGTATCCAGTAAGGCCCCTATGAACTCCAGAGATTGAGTAGGGGTGAGATGGGATTTTGGGATGTTTATTACAAGTCCCAGATATTGAAGGATACGGCTTGTGCAGGCCAGGGAAGCCTGGGCCTCTGACTGGGATGGAGCTCGAATGAGCCAGTCGTCCAGATATGGGAATACAAATATTCCTAGAGTGCGTAGAAATGCAGCTACTACTGCCATGCATTTTGTGAACACCCTTGGGGCAGAGGCCAGACCGAAGGGAAGCACTCTGTATTGATAGTGCTTTCCTTGGAAAAGGAACCGAAGGAACCTTCTGTGTGTTGGATGGATGAGGACATGGGTGTATGCATCCTTGAGATCTAGAGAACAAAGCCAGTCCTGACTCTGGAGGTATGGAAGGAGAGTACCGAGAGAAGTCATCTTGAATTTCTCCTTGCATAGAAACTTGTTCAATTCTCTGAGATCTAAAATGGGTCTGTAGCCCCCTGTTTTCTTTGGGATGAGAAAATAGGGGGAGTAGAACCCTGAGCCCTGTTGAAGAAGGGGTACTTCTTCTATTGCCCCTTGGGCAAAAAGGGTAGCAATCTCCTGACCCAGAAGGTCGAGGAGAGAAGTTGGAGAATTGAACTGTCTCACCATGGTGTGAGGGGGAAGGTTTAAGAAATGAAGCTTGTACCCTTCCCTTATGATGGAGAGGGTCCATTGCTCTGCTGTGATTTGTTCCCATCTGGGAGCAAAGTGAGCTAACCTTCCTGGAATGGTGAGAGGCTCTGGATGTTCTAGAGCCAGAAAGGCTAAGTTCTCTAGTTGTAAGTCAAAGGCCCTGAGGAGGCTGAGGCTGTTGGGCCGTAGTAGTCCTAGCAGCCTTAGGCTTGGCCTGTTTCGGTTGTTGCTGTCTCTTTGTAGCAAAACGACCTGCAGAAGATGCCTGCTGACCATAAGCAGAATAATATTTCCCTATCTTTGGGAAAAAACCCTTTTTGAACAACCTTTTCTTAAAAGGAGCAGAAGTAGACTTTGAAAGTCTATCTAAAGCAGAATTTGCAGCATCCATCTGGGTGGCCTTTGCTTGGCAATCTTTGCCAAAAAGGTTTTCACCTGTACAAGGAAGGTTTCCTAGTCCATCCTGAACCCAGGGTTCCAAATCAGAAGCTTGTAACCAAGCAACTCTGCGTGCACCTATGGCAATAGCCGAGGCTCTGCTGGCACCTTCAAAAGAGTCAAAGGCTGCACGGTTGGAAAACTTGGAAATATCCTGGGCATGTTTAAGCCAGGGAGAAACTCTTCCCTTTTATCTTCTGAAATAAAAGAAGACAAAGTTTGCAGATGATCTGTAACTTCTTTTAGAAACATCCCCATATAGAGACTTGTAAACGGGGGTGCTGGTCATGAAAGTCCACAGTCTTGGCAAAGGCAAAATATTATTATGACTTGCAAAGGAGTGTGGGGGTTGACCTGCTATTAGTAATCTGTGAACTATCATTAAAATCATCTCTAATACCTGAAGATTGGAGGATCGCCAATGTAACACCAATTTTTAAAAAGGGTTCCAGGGGTGATCCAGGAAACTACAGACCGGTGAGCCTGACCGGGAAAAATGATAGAAACCATCATAAAGAATAAAATTACTCAGCATGTAGATAGTCATGAACTAATGAGAGACAGCCAACATGGCTTTAGACAAGGAAGATCTTGTCTTACTAATCTGTTATGTTTTTTGAAGGAGTGAATAATCAGGTGGACAAAGGTGAGTCGGTTGATATTGTGTATCTGGACTTTCAGAAAGCCTTTGACAAGGTCCCTCATGAGAGACTTTGGCAAAAACTAAAGAGTCATGGGATAGGAGGCAGTGTACTATTGTGGATCAGGAACTGGTTAAAAGATAGAAAGCAGAGGGTAGGGCTAAATGGCCAATTTTCACAATGGAGAAAGGTGAATAGTGGTGTACCCCAGGGATCTGTGCTGGGTCCGCTGCTTTTTGACATATTCATAAATGACCTGGAAAGTGGAATAACGAGTGAGGTTATCAAATTTGCAGATGACACAAAACGCTTTAAAGTTGTTAAAACCCAAGAGGATTGTGGAAAATTGCAAGAGGATCTTGATAAATTGGAAGACTGGGCATCAAATGGCAGATGAAATTTAATGTGGACAAGTGCAAAGGTTATGCACCTAGGGAAGAACAACCAAACTATGGTTACACGATGCAAGGTTCCACATTAGGAACCACCACCCAGGAAATAGATTTAGGCGTCATTGTGGATACCATGTTAAAACCCTCGGCCCAGTGTGCAGCGGCGGCTAAGAGAGCAAATAGAATGCTAGGTATGATAAGGAAAGGAATGGAAAATAAAACAAAGGATATTATAATGCCTCTATATCGTTCCATGGTGAGACCCCACCTTGAATATTGTGTGCAATTCTGGTCGCCGTATCTTAAAAAGGATATAGAGTTATTAGAAAAGGTTCAGAGAAGAGCCACCAAAATGGTAAAGGGTATGAAAGGATACTCCTATGAAGAAAGGCTAAAAAGGTTAGGGCTCTTTAACCTGGAAAAGAGACGGCTGAGGGGAGATATGATAGAAGTCTATAAATTAATGAGCGGAGTGGAACGGGTAAACGTAGATCGATTGTTTACCTTATCAGAATATAGAAAGACTAGGGGACATGCAATGAAGCTACAGGGTAAACTATTTAAGACTAATAAAAGAAAATATTTTTTCACTCAACGTGTAATCAAACTCTGGAATTTGTTACCGGAGGATGTAGTAAAGGCTGTTAGTGTAGCTGGGTTTAAAAAAGGTTTGGACAAGTTCCTGGAGGAAAGGTCCATAAGCCATTATTAAGAAGGGACCCAGGATATCAATGCTTGAACCAATACAAGCATTGTGGAACCTGTGTCCCTTGGGGAAACTGCTAGGTACGTATGACCTAGATTGGCCACTGTTGGAAACAGAATACTGGGCTTGATGGACCTTGGTCTGACCCAGTATGGCATATCTTATGTTCTTAAGCTAGTGTGTATCTGGCATCCCCTTTCCAAATGTCCCCATTTTCCACATTTGAAACATTTCTTTTTACTACACTTTGTAATCTGGGTTGGCACAGTACTATTATTCTCAGAAACATTTTTAACCATTTTCTTTTCTGATACAGCACAGCTTGCCTAAGCACCAACCTTCAGAGGGCCACCCATTCTATGGCAAGCCTGCGTGGCTTCCAAGAATCTCTCTGCTAGCATGGTTGCCTCTCCAAGGTTCTTGCTGTATAAGGAAAGTGTGCAAATCTTTAGGCACAGCAGACATAAATTGTTCAAGCATAATAATGTCTAATAACATTTCCACAGTCTTTCCCTCAGGCTCCAACCATTTTACAGCCAATCCTCTGATTCTCTGACTCAGAGCCCTGGGTGTTTCACCCACTCTTAATGCAGTAGCTCTAAACATTCGCCTATACTCTGAAATAGACAACCCTAGGCGATCTCTTATAGCAGCCTTTACATCTCTATAATTCAAAGCTTGAGCTGCTGGCATTGCCCTATAAGCTGCAAGCGCCTCCCCAGTTAATGAGGCTGCCAGCCTTACTGCCCACTGGGTCTCTGGCCATGCTAATGCTTGTGCCACTCTCTCAAAAGATTCAAGGAAATCATCAACATTATCATCTGGAGTCAGCTTCCCAAAACTAAATGCCCCAATTCCCTGATTGAGTCCCACATTGTCCACATGTGGTATACCAGTTGTTACTGCTGGTCTTGCATCCTGGTCCACTTTGGTTATGAAGAGCAATTAAGGCTTCCACCAGATCAAGCACTGGCTTCTGCTGGTCCCTTAGTGCTTTAATTGCAGTGTCCTGAGCCTGCTGCGCTAGCTCCTGTTGCCTACTAAATTGGGCTGCCATCCAGCTGGCCAGTTCCCTTGGATCCATCTTGTATCCCTGCAAGAAAACAAAAGAAAATAAACACAGAGCAGCACCCTCCAAACAGGTGTTTTTCTCCTATTTTATTTTCAATTACCCTTGTGTCTTACTCCCATCCACCACTAGACATGCCCAGGTACTTATTACCTTATGCCAGTGATGAATCCAGCTTACACAGGGTCTTTTCCTCCTTGGAACAGCTCCTGGAACAGCCACCTCTTTTTTTTCTCCAAAGTGTTGTTAAGGGAAAAATCCACTTTCCAGCTTTTGACTTGAACTTTTTTCTTTCAGATTTCAGTTGTAATCCTTATAAATCCTGTAAATCCTTTGTGTAAAAGCAATCCGAACTACTACGCCACTGTAAACGGGGGTGCTGGTCGTGAAAGTCCACAGTCTTGGCAAAGGCAAAATATTATTATGACTTGCAAAGGAGTGTGGGGGTTGTAGTTCATTCATACCAGAATCAGCCGTTCACAAAATAATGAGTTGTGATGCTCGAGTGTAAGCAAAGAAAAACAAATTTTATTCATGGGGTTAATTCTCCCACACAGATTTACTTGGTAACACAAAAGGACACTTGCTTCAAGTATTGTACTCAGGAAAAACAAAACATGTTATAAGGTAACTGAACTTCTTAAGTAATAAATCAATAAAGACCTTGATGGGAAACAGAAAAGGTCTTTTTGATGGCTCCTGCTAATGACCTTCTTAGCAGTGCTCAAAAAGGCAAAAACAAACCCAAAAGTATCAAAAAAAACTGTTCTTTATCAAGGATAACTTTCTTCTATTCACACACACAAAGAAGAAGTTTCCTTCTAGAGCTCACGTGCACTTGTGCCTGGCTCAATTACCAATAATTAGCCAGCTGCAAACCCCTTTGCTGGTTCACTCTCTCTGCGTGGCTCAATCCTACCCTAAAGCTTCCTTGCAGAGACTTTTCTGGGTAGATAAAAGAACAAGTTACAGTTCCTTTTGGTGGTTATTGTATTAGTGAGAAACTGCTTTAAAACAGCAGCCTAGACAGAGAGCAGTCCATGTATTCCAACTGATCATTTGATATATCTCCTTCTTCCTCAAATATCATGGAATCAATATCATGGTCTGGCTCAGAGGAATTCCTTAATTGATCACTCTCAGGATAATATTTGTTTCCCTGCTGTCTTCCAGATGAAGAGCTAGGGCATAGATCAAAGTTCATACCTGAGCTTCCCTTGCTGTTAGGTTTCCTCTCCTGGTATCCTGGCTAGTAGGTAGTCCAGCTTTTATGTCCAGCCTTCCAATCAAGATCCCTGGACACTGGGATTCTCTTCACATACCTTCTTGCACAGGTCTTAGGGCCCCTTCCAAATGCAGCCGTCTCCCTCAAAGGTGCCGTTTGGAAGTTCCTGGCTCTATAACCCCAATCCTCTGGCTTCCTCCAGTCCAATGGAGTATGCTTGCCTCTGGAATCACTCCTAACACATGTACTGCTGTGGGCTCCTTCTTTAGACCTCCAAGATGTCTTTCTGTTCTTCCTTCCACGTTGCTTCGGCTGTTGTAGTTCTCTCTCTTCTTTTTCCAATGGCTTCTGTTTCTGGATCTGCAGCTTCTGCTTGTTCTCCTGGTTCTGTTTCTCCCTGTTCTTGTTCTGTCTCTGTGTAGAATATCTTTTACTTTTAAAGTGCTTAGAGGGACACTCCACCCTAGCACAGCCCAGGTGTGCTGAATCAAGCCCTGCCCTTGGAGATGAGTAATTGGGGATTACCTCATAGCTCTCCTGATTGAACACACGTTTCCCCACTTCAGCCCTTCTAGAGGCTGTTTGAAACCTGGTGCATTCTGGGACTGGTAGTCTTTTATGAAAACATTCTGTTTTAGTATTTCTACCAGCAAAGACAGGTTGCTTGTTCAGAGCCAATTCATCTCTTTTATAGCTCTTTCCTGAACTATGATAAGCTTCCTTATCACAGACTATAGGAGTTGATTCTGGCAACAAGCATATTGGCCTGGAAAATTCTCCTGACAAAGGCATCTAAGGTTCTGCATTCTCTTCCTGGAGGAGTAGAAGAGTGCCATTTTGTACTCTTGATCTTTTTCATAGCAGACTCCACCACAATGGAGTGGTGAGGAAGCTGAGTCTTATGAAAGCCAGGACAAGGAGGAACACGATACATGGTGTCCAACCTACGAGAATGAGGGGAGGTGGTGAGAGGAGTCTCCCATATGCCCAACATGTGATCATAAAGAATCTCATTTATTTCTAAAGTGGCTGCCTCTTTAGGAGCCTTAGGATATTGTAAAATATCTAATTTTTTGGCTCTAGGCTCTGTCTCAGGGGCCACTGAGATGGAAAGGCCCCTGGCCACTTCCCTAATGAAGTCTTGAAAAGACAAGTCTTCTGGAGGAGACATTCTCCTTTTTGGAGAAGAGGGCTCCTGAGGAAGGATCACCGATGCTTCGATAGAGGCCTCTGATTCATCAGAGTCTTCAGAGGAATCGAAGTATCGCCTGTCTGGATGCTCCTACAGAGCCTGATATGCGTACCGGGTGGTATCGACATCGGGAGTGATCGGTACCGATGGGCATCACAGAACAGTGTACCGCTGCAGTCAACACCGAAGCCGATGTCGATGCAATCGGTACCGGCACCGGAACCGATATCGGTGCCGGTGCCGGAATCGGTACCGACAACAGAGTTTGTTGCGGTACCGAAGGCGTCACAGCTTGTATGAATGCCGTGATGGCACGCTGCATGGTCAGAATATTCTGATCCATCAACGCCACCAATGTCTGGATGTCGGTACCAGTGGGAACCACCGGTACCCCAGAACATGGCAACAGGTGATCGGTCGGTCGAGGCCGAGCCATCGATGTCAACCTGTGACCCCATAGATAAAGCTTTGGAAGCCGGAGCCTTCCGCCGGGGTAATTTTGCCGGTGCGGATTCCTCGAGAGCAAGCCCGGAGGCATCTCGATACTTAGAGGGAGATCTACTCTTCGAGGACCGGCTGGACTTAAGTTTGGTTACCTGAGATCCATGGGAGGAAGAAGAAGCCCTGGAAGACGTCGATGCCACCGAAGCTGCATCAGAGGGAAACAGAGTTCTGAGCTTGGCTGCTCGATTTTGTAGACCTCTTTTAGACATCATGGAACAGGACTCACAATCCGTAATGGAATGGTCAGGACCTAAACATTTTAGACACCAGTCATGGGTGTCGGTGACAGAAATAGTGCCGCTGCACTTCGTGCACTTTTTAAACCCGAAGGCGGGCTTTTCAATGAGGAAAAAATTTTCGTAGGCCTAAAGCCACAGAAAGAAAAAATGCACTGAAGTGAGAAAAACAGTAGTTATTTATTTATTTATTTTTAGAAGAAAGAAAGAAAAGACCAGTGGTACCGGTCCGGCGTCGAGAAGGCAGACACGCCACCAAAGAATTAAAAGAAAGGGGGGGATCAGAATACACCCCCCCTTGGAGATGCTTATGTATTGCCTTTGTTGTTTGTTGGTGGTTTACAAATAAAGTATTTAAAAAAAAAAAAAAAGAAATTCTTCAGCGGTGACAGGAACACGACCTGCTGGCTCCACGGAAAAGAAGAACTGGAGAGAGGCGGTTGGGAAAGGCAGCGCGCAGGCGCTGTGGGATGCTCCCAAAAGCTTTCCTTTTGGACGCTGGGGAGCGTTCCCGCGCAGGCTCCATCGGTACCGACGATACCCATATGTGAAGACTCATTCCTGCTTGTTCCTGGAGATAAAATATTTTCTCACATTAGTCTTAAATGGGTTTTATTGTAGCATGTCATCGACCCCCTTGCCTTCCAGTGCTTATCTCCTCAAGCACAGGCAGGGTGTTAAGCCTAGGCCCAGCCCAGAGCCTTGCTTGGCCCTCTGGGATATGTAGTATTTTTTTATAGGCCAGTTCAAAGAATCAGTTGTGGCAACGAGGTAAGGCTTAAATAGGTTTTATTCCCCTTCCAAGAGGATTCTTTTGGTGGGTGAAACAAAAAGTATACAGCCCCACTTGGGCACAAACAAAGTGACAAAAAGGAGAACAGAAATTGCTTATCTTCAGCTTTTAACAGGTAAATGAAAAGTATTCAAAACAGTTCTTTCCAGCATACAAAGACCTTTTCCTTTGTGGCTTTCAAGCTTGGTAAATCACAACTTGTTTATCTCAAAGAAAATACATTATCCGAAACTGTGAGCATGCAGTCCATGTAATCATTACATACAGTGTCTCCCTGCGCCTCACATTGCATCTCTTCGGGTTCTGCCGTTAAGGATTCTTCCCTTGCACAATACGGTACGTTACTGAACAGTCTCTCCTTACTATTCAGGAACTCTCTCTCTCTCTCTGTGAGAATGTTTGCTATGCTGCTACCATATTCATTAGAGTGTTTACTTTGGGAGCCTCTTAAATGCGGTGGAAGATAGGGGAAATTACCAGTTTCACTTTTCCCTCTATTAGAAACAATTGGGCTACCTTTAAGCAGTCTTTGACTCGGGCTTCTCTCTGCTGCTACAGTCTTCCAATTTATCAAGATCCTCTTGCAATTATTCACAATCCTCTTAACAACTTTAAATAATTTTGTGTCATCTGCAACTTTGATCACCTCACTCGTTATTCCTATTTCCAGGTCATATATGAATATGTTAAAAAGCAGCAGACCCAGCACAGATCCCTGGGATACTCCACTATTCATCTTTCCCCACTGAGAAAACTAGCCATTCAGCCCTACTTTCTGCTTTCTATCTTTTAACCAGTTCTTGATCCACAATAGAATACTGCCTCCTATCCCATGACTTTTTCATTTTGCCAAGAGTTTCTCATAAGGGAGCTTGTCAAAGGCTTTCTGAAAATCCAGCTACACTATATCAACTGGCTCAACTTTATCTACTTGTTTATTCACACCTTCAAAAAAATGTAACAGATTAGTAAGACAAGATCTTCCTTGACTAAATCCAGGTTAGCTTTCTCCCATTAAACCATGACTATCTACATGTTCAGTAATTTTATTCTTTATAATGGTTTCCACCATTTTGCGCCATACTAACATCAGGCTCACCAGTCTATAGTTCCTGTATCACCCCTGGAACCCTTTTTAAAAACTGGCATTACAATAGCCAATCTTAGGGTACTACAGATTATTTTAATGATAGTTCACAGATTACTAATAATAGGTCTGCAATCTCATATTTCAGTTCTTTCAACACATTTGGATATATACCATCCGGTCCAGGTGATTTGCTATTCTTCAGTTTATCAAACAGTTGTAATACATCTTTCCGGTTTATTGAAATTTGTTTTAGTTCTTCTGATACATTACCTTTAAATACCATTTCAGGCATGGGTAACTTCTCTACATCTTCTTTAGTAAGGACTGAAGTGAAGAATTCATTCAGTCTCTCTGTTATGGCCTTGTCTCTTAGCACCCCTTTTACCCTTCTATCATCTAATGGTCCAACTGACTCACAAGTTTTTTTGCTATGAATGTGCTTGAAAAAGCTTTTATTGTATGTTTTTGCTTCCACAACAATTTTTTCAAATTCTCTCTTTGCCTGCCTTATCAATTTATTTTATTTTTTTTATTTAACAATTTTTCTATACTGCTTTTCTTATATTCAAAGCAGTTTACATTGAATAATAAACAAGGAACTTTACATAGAACAAGGGCATTAAACTTGGAGAACAAGGTTATTAACAATATTGGTTACATGGTCTCTTGTTACAGGTTGGGGGCTTGTTGTTATTGTATGGCTGGGTGTTTAAGACTAGTTGTAGTCACTAGGAAGGTGTGGATGGGTTCAAATTTTATTGTAGTGGCTACGTTTTGCAATGCCTTGCATCTAACTTGCCAATGCTTATGTTTTTCTGCGTTCATCATTTGGCTCCCTTTTCCATTTCTTGAAAGATGCTTTTTTGGCTACAACAGCCTCTCTGACCTTACCTTTAAACCATGCTGGCAGTTTTTTGGCCTTCCTTCCACCTTTCTTAAAGCATAGATACACGTGGTCTGGGCTGCCAAGATAGTATTTTTAAGCAATGCCCATGCTTTTTATAAACCTTTAACCTTTGCAGCTGATGCTTTTAGTTTTTCCTTAATTATTTTCCTCATTTTATCACAGTCTCCCTTTTGAAAGTCAAAAGGGAGTACTGTGGACTTCCTTGCTGTCCTCCTTACATTTATTAAATAAAATGTGATCGTGCTATGATCACTATTGCCAAGTGACCCTGTGATAAGGAAGCTTATCATAGCTCAGGAAGGAGCTATAGAAAAGGTGAAGTGACTCTGAACAAGCAACCTGTCAGTTCTGGTAGAAATAAGAAAACAGAATTTTCCCATAAAAGACTACCAGTCCCAGAATGCACCAGGTTTCCAACAGCCATTAGAGGAGCTGAAGTGGGGAAACGTGTGTTCAATCAGGAGGGCTATGAGGTAATCCCCAAGCACTCATCTCAAAGGGCAGGGCCTGATTCAGCACAGCTGCGCTGTGCTAGGGTGGAGCACTCATTTAAGCAGAATAAAGGTAGAGTTTATTCTACAGAGAATTATCCTCAGTTTCATCTGGGAGATCCTCATCATCAGCTTGGAGATCCTCATCTTGGACATTTTCATCATCTGGAGGATCATCAGAAGCAGAAGCCAGAGCGGACGGACAGAGGGGGCAAGAAACCCTTTGGAAGAAAGAAGAGAAAAGCATTTGGGAGGTCTAAAGGAGTCCAGAGCAGTACGTATACTAGGAGACATTCAAAAGGCCAGCATACACCATTGGACTGGGGAAAACCAGAGGAGTGGTGCTGCAGAGCTAGGCATCTCCAGACGGTACCTGTGAGGGAGACAGCTGCACTTGGAAGGGACCCTAGGACCCATGCCAGAAGGTATGTGAAGAGAGATCCAGTGTCCAGGGATCTGGATTGGAAGGCTGGACATAAGAACTGGACTACATACTGGCCAGGCTATTTAGAGAGGAACTCTAACAGCAATGAAAGCTCAGGTATGAACACTGATCTATGCCCTAGCTATACACTTGAAAGACAGCAGGGAAACAAGTATTCTCCTGAGAGTGCTCCATTGAGAGATTCCTCTGTGCCAATCCATGATATTGAACCCATGATTGTTGAAGAAGGGGGAGCGGTGGTAGATACAGGCTGTGAATACATGGATTGCTCTCTGTCTAAACTCCTTTGGTAATTTACTGTTACAAAGTACAACAACCATCACAAAGAAATACAAACTTGTTCTTTAATCTACTCAGAAAAGCTCCTGAGTAGGATTTGAGCCATGCAGTAGAAAGCAAGCCAGCTAAGGGGTTTCAGCTGGGTAACTGCTAGCAATTGAGCCTTACCTAATTGCTTGTGAGCTCTGAGGGAATCACTTCTGAGTCTATGTGTGAAGATATAAGAAGTTAACCTGAAAAGAACAGTTTTTCCCTACTTTGTGGGTTTTGCTTGTTGTTTGATGCACTGCTAAGAAAATATTAGCTAGAGCCTACAGAAAGACCAGTTTGTTACCAACCAGGTCTTTATTCTTTTCATTTGATTGCCTGACAAGTTCAGCTGTTGTTTTCCTGATTTTGTTTTTTCTAAGTTTAACACTGAAAGCAAGTATCCTGTTTTATGTGCTACCAAGCATATCTGTGTTGGGAGAAATAACCCCATAAATAAATATCTTATTGGCTTTACACTCAAGCACAACTAATTATTGTGAGCGGCTGTGTCTGGTGTGAATGGACTGCATTTCCCACAATCCCTTGCAAATCATATTGATATATGCCTTTGCCAAGACTGTGAACATTCTCACCCAGGCACCCGTCTGACAACCCTAACACTGTTATCTCTTGTTCCAGATCCTGTGTTCCACTAAGGACTAGGTCTAAAATATCTTTCTCTCTTGTCGGTTCATGAACCAGCTACTCTGAGAAGCAGTCATTTATTTCATCTAGAAAGTTTCTCTCTCTAGCATGTCCTGCTGTGACATTGACCCAGTTGATACTGGGGTAATTGAAATCACCCATTCTTACTTTTTTGTAACTTTTGTTAGCTTTCTTGATTTCTTTTAGCATTTCAACATCCATCTTTGTGGCCAGGCAAACGGTAGTATACCCCCACTGCCATCACCTTCCATTTTTTACATGAAATTTCTATCCATAGAGATTCTACAGTGTGTTTTGTTTCCTACAAAACATTTATCCTGTGTGACTCAACACTCTCTCTAACATACTGTGCAACCCTTCCACCAATTTTATCTACCCTATCATTGCGATATAGTTTGTACCCAAGTATCACGGTATCCCATTAGTTGTCCTCCTTCCACCAGATCTCTGAACTTCCAATTACATCTAACTTTTCATTTAGTGCTATATATTCTACCTCTCCCTTTTTATTTTTAGACTTCTAGCATTTGCAAACACGTATTTTTAGAGATTGTATTTTATCCATATTAACAATTTGATTATCAGTTGACAGGGGTAATTTGGAATACTTCAGCTTTGTCTGCTTTGTACTTAAAGGCATCTGGGTTACTTTTATCTTTATTAGACCCTCCCTAACAGGATGCCCTGACTTCCCTCTTTTGCTAGTATCCTCCAAGGATACATCCTTCTGAACCATGCACTCTTGGGCGACTGTTTGCTTTCCATCTAGTTTAAAATCTGCTCTCTCCCCCCTTTTTAAGTGTTAAGGCCAGCAGTCTGGTTCCACCCCAGTTAAGGTGGAGCCCATCCTTTTAGAAAAGCCCACCTTCCCCAGAATGTTGCACATTTCCTAACAAATCCAAAACCCTCTTCTTTGCACCAGAGTCTCATTCACGCACTGAGACTCCGGAGCTGTCTGCCTTTTGGGTCCTGCGTGTGGAACAGGAAGCATTTCTGAGAATGCTACCCTGGAAATTCTGGATTTCAACTTCCTAACTAAAAGCCTAAATTTGGCCTCCAGAACCTCCCTCCCACATTTTCCTATGTCATTGGTACCAACATGTACAAAAACAGCAAGCTGCTCCGCAGCACTATCTAAAAGCTTGTCTAGGTGGCACCTGAGGTTTGCTACCTTTGCACCAGGCAAGAATATTAGCAGGCAATCCTCATGTCCACCAGCCACCCAGCTATCTACATGCCTAATGATCAAATCACCGACTACAACGGCTGTCCTGACCCTTCCCTAATGGGAGTAACAGTACCAAAAAAATGGCCTTTTTTTGCTTTTAAATTATTTATATTTAATTTTTATATTTATTGATACATTCTTGGTTTTACATCATTTTTAAAGATATCATTTCTATATATTTATGTTTTTAACTGTTTGATTTTATCTTTAACATGTATTTAATATCACAGGTTTTCTGCCTGTTTGATTAACGTTTAATGTAATAATTAAAGTTATGTTTTAATTGTATGTATTATATACATGTTTATGATGATTATTATTATCTATTATTATTGTCATTTTTCTTTGAGGTGTGCTCCTTTTAAGACCCCCCTGAAGAAGGCTGGTTAGCCGAAACACGTCGGGGCATAATAAACAAGGTTTTCCACCTATAATTGTTGTCAGTCCAGGGTCTGCTTGTTTTGTTCTTCCTTCCCTAATGGGCACATGGCCCTGGAGAAACCACCTCAGTGAGAGAGCATTTTACATCCCCTAGAGGGCAGGTCCTATCTACAGGATCACTTCCTATCACACCAAGGTGATGCTCTCCTTTCACGTGATGTCTCACCTCCATGGCAACAGAGAGGCTGCCAGACTGGAGGTGGGACTTCAGCAGTACATCTCTGTAGGTCTTGTTTATATACCTCTGTCTTCCTTAGTTCCTACAAGTCTACTACTCTAGTCTCCAGTGATCGGACTCATACCCTGAGAGCAAGGAGCTCCTTGCATCTAGTGCACAATTAAGACCGCTCATCAACTGGGAGAAAATCGTCCATGTGACACTCAATGAAAGAGACTGGATAGCCCCTATCTTGCTACTAGACTGCTGTCTGCATCTTAGTTTTAAGGATTTGTTTCGGTATTTAAGTTGTTTACTTACTTATAGTTGCTGAAATGCTTGTACCAATACAACTATACCTAATAAGTTTAAGGAACTTTGTTCACCTCAAAATTAATTAATTTCAGGGCGTTACTTAATTTCAAGGCCTTAATTAATCTATTCCTGAGGAGGATAACCAGTTGAACCTGAACGTGAACTTGACCACCTCTTTCCCTTTAATAGGTTTAAGAGTTTATGAATCTAAGATTATGCCTGTGGTGAGTGGGAGGGAAAGAAACACTTAGTAAAAGCTGACTTGCTACACTATGCCCTGACCTGTGCTTCTAAGGTAATCTCTTAAGAATTTCCTGAGTGATTCACCCAGCCCTTGGTTTGATAGAGGGAGCCTTTCAAATTGCCCCTTTAATCTGTCATTTGCCTTTAACATCTATTTAAAACAATTGCCTCCTAACTAGATGGCCTCTTTGTAAAGGTCTCTAGAAACAATTTCTTTCTTTCTACTGTCGCGGGGCACCCCCTATGGAGATGTAGTAGATCCTGGAGGGGCCCGGACACAAGAAAGGTGAGGTTTGAGGTTGGCCTATGCTGCAAGGGTCAAGGGTGGTTATTCCTTGTGGCTTCCTTGTAACCAACACTCAAAGAACAAATGCACAGAGTGGAGGGAAAGTTAAAAGCTTTATTTCCCTTTCTTGCACAAAACGGTTCATAAGGATTGGCTATGGTAACAACTGAAATGTCCTTACTTCAGGATAAAGAAAAAAAATAAAAGCAAGCAATAAAGTAAAGGCTGTTATCTTCACAGAACATTGTGCAAAACAATAAACTTCCTTCACTTAGGTATCTGATAAACTGGGGATAGATTCAACACTCCCTGAGGCTGGGCTGTCCGTTCCCTTCTCCCCTTCTCTTCCCTAGTTACTCTTGTCCTGGCCCTAGTTATAAGTCGCCTGGACTACTGCAACGTTTTTCTTGCTAACCTCCCAAAATATCAACTTCTACATCTTCAGCGCATTCAAAATGCTGCTGCCCGCCTCATCACGTTTTCACACCGTTTTGACCATATCACACCTATCCTTCTTCGCTTGCACTGGTTACCGCTCTGCTTTCGCTTTCATTATAAGTTCCTTATCTTGATTCACCGCACTCTTCATACCAATACTCCTCTATATCTTGCAGATCGGATCTCTCTTCACACCCCCTACCGTCAGCTTCGCTCTCTCCATGCAAATCGTTTGTCCCTTCCTTCCCCGTCACAGGCACACCTCGAGCAGACCCGTCATGCAGCTTTTTTCTTTTTAGGTCCAGTGCTATGGAATGCGTTACCCCCGTTTCTCCGTTTGGAACCCTCATACCCTCAATTTAAAACACTACTCAAAACCCATCTGTTTCAGCAAGCTTTTCATCTCTCTCCCGATGGTCCGCCCTGATGTTCCTTTAGCTGTTGTATTTGTTCCTGTTTTGTTCGTATATTTGTTCTGTTGCGTATTTTGTCTACCCATAGTCTGTTTTGTCTTCCCCGTTATGGGCCTTTTATCATTGTTTGTATTCTTATTTTAATTAACCTATGTTTTAAAATACTGGCCCTTTGTCTGGTTTTGTTTTAATGTTGTCTTCTATTTGTCTATGCTTTTATACCTTACTTTTCTGTTTTACTCTGGCGTTCCTTTCTCTGTCTTTGCATTGCCAACCTTTTATTGTACACCGCTTTATGTTTCGACGAAAAGCGGTTTATCAAATTTTTAATAAAGATAAAGATGTACAATCCATTGCATTATCGGATTCTTCCCCCACTGATTCCACTTGCATGGATTCAACCTCAGAAGCCTCTGAATCTGTAGCCTCCAGGTAATTATAGTCTGGTTTCTTATATACTTGTTGCACTATGTCCCAATGCCTAGCATTTAGTTTTGGGCGTCGGTCTCTAGGAGTTTTGCAGTACAACGGTCCCTCTCTGATTAGAGGTTCAAAAGCAGGTTCATAAAAAGATTTCCCACTCAAACTTCTCTTTTTAGACAAGCTTCTTTCATGCTTTTGCTCACCAGAATGTTTAGGGTAACAGTACTCCTCTTCCCACTGTCTTCCCCCTATTTTGGGCTTCTGAAGGCAATTATCAGTAATAAGAGTTTTACCTTTGAGGCTTCTCTTCCTTCTCTCTAATAAGGCTTGAGGCCTACCTTGGTTTGTCTTCAGCACAGCAGTGCTCAGGCTCTCCTGTGGTCTTTCCTTAGGCTTCAGACCATAGTGTTACCAAACAAACATTTCCCACCTCTGAAAATGGACGAACCTCTTTATTCCACGGCTGCTGTGGTGACCCTCTGCCAGGTACTCCCTTGTGGTCCCAGTACCTCTCTTGGCTTTTTCTCTGTTCCTTATTCCACTCCAACGCTTGTTGAAATTCCTGCTTTGCTTCCTGCTCAGGACTCTGCTTCTTTCTGCTCTTGCCAGTGCTTTGGCCTTCCTCTTTGCCTTCTGTACTCTGGCTCTGGCTGCTGCTTCTGCTTTGGCTTCTGCTTTGGTCCTTGCTTTTGCTTCGGTCCTTCCTCTTGCTTCGGCCTTGGTCCCTGCTTTTTAAGTCAGACCTGCCTCTGTTCAAAAAGAAGCTGGCTGGGGTTGCGTCCCGCCCAGAGGGGCATGGTTTCTCGGTCTCTCTCTCGACTCTCCTGCTCCCCCTAGATGGATCCTCCCAATATTGCAGGTTATGCCTGCCTTTTTCTGGTTTTAAAACTTTTTCTCTCCCTTCAAGAGGGTCCGCTGCATCACACTACTCAAAGAATATTTACCCTGTTCTTCCTCCTATGCTAAGCTATACTCTGAGTTGATTTAAATTAAAAGCTCTCTGGTGGTACTAAGCTTTACTGACTTAAATCTATGTATTTTAGAATTCAGTGTTTTAGTTATCAGCTTTAACCCAAAGAATTCCATTTTCATTAAGATTTAGAGAAGTTCCCAGCAGCTAAATACTTACAAATGCATTTTTCTTTACAGCAGTAGCAATCCCTTTTGGTAGTCCTTCAAGACTCTAAAATATCCAGCGCATGTAGAGAAGATGGAGAATTAAGTGATCAACCTAAGTTCACAAAGACCCACACTGGGATTCGAACCTTGGTTACCCTGCTCTCAACCCACTACTTCATTGAAAGCTGGATAAGTGACGACTGAAAATCGCCACTAACCAGATAAAGTCATCATTTATCTAGTTAGCACTCAATCCGGATAGTCTATTCAGTCACAGCTGCTATCCTGATACTGCACTGAATTTCCCACCAATATTTAAGTACCTTGGCTGACCGTCATGGAGCTTGTATACCGGCTATTTTGAAAATCAGCCTCTACATTTTTATAACATAACTGAGTACATTTATACAATTATGTGTGAATATTCAGCCTCACCTGGTTAATTGTCTGGCTGGATATTGCACTAACCAGCTAATTTTGGAGGACGGCCCCAGGAGCACCACCAACCTGACTCTTTTTTTAGCTAAATTTGTAACTCTTCACAAATATTCAATCACTTAAGACAATCACCTCCCCTCCTGCATTGAATATTTGTGAACATCTTTGGATTCATCGCTTAAATTCTATTGAGCCAGGTGGGTTGAATCATGGCATTGATTGGAATTCATTGTTCTGATTGGTCTATCTAGTCACATGTTGCTAATGTGCCAGTTGCTTTAAAATCATGATTGGTTTTCACATTATTAGGAGCCTACAGCCAGCTGGAGTAGTTAGTGCTCTGGGGCTCTGTTTGTTTTTTGAGCTCATCCCTGATGCAGATAGGTATACTGTTTATCTTACCGAAACACAATATTGTGTCGGTTGGTTATTTTAAAATTATTTTTTTGTAGCGGTTTACTCAGTTTTTTAGGGAATAATTAGAAATGTATCTTTATAAAAATTATACTACATAATGGACCTATGATGTTTGCTGGAGCATATCTATGGTGGCCTTTTAGGCTATTATACTGGAGGGCCGGTTGGCTCATTATAAACTCTTATGGTTTTCAGGTCCCTTTAAGTTTTATAAGAAATTTTGGATCTAGTTTTGTTTTTGGGGGATTTTTGCGATTAGATCTAGATAGGTGTTTGGCATTCTTAGCAAAGCATTCCTGCACAGCAAACTAGACTTTGTTTGTTTTTCATAGTTCTCCAAGAAGAAATTCAATATATTTAGCCATATGAAATGGTCAAGCATAAAATATCAGAATACTGAAAACCTGCATTGCTCTTTCTTCAATTTGCTATTCAAGTTCACGTATTTTCAACATGTAATTTGTGGTTGAGTAAAACTAAATGCAGAAAAATGAATTAAGAAACCAGGTAACCCTTATCTAATAAGACCAGCTGAAGCTCGCGACAGAAATGGTCTGTTACTTCACACAGTTACAAGCTAATTAAAAGATGTACCCAAAATGCAAAAGCAAAAAACAATTTAATGAAAACAAATGCCTGGTAATGCCATCCACAGATCAGAGTTGGGTCCTTTTCATTAGCTGTTGCTTTAGAATGGAAGGTTTATTCATCTAATTGTATTCAACCACCCTCGTTATAAAGCTATTTTCTGTAGCTGTGCATTATGGTGTATTGTGATTTTAAACAGAATGAGTACAATGGTATTTAGCATAGCTGAGTAGTAATGCATAACCGTCTTTTTAACACTGAGATTTGTAATAAAAGAGTGCAATTGAAAACAAAAACCAGAATCACAGAATCACACCTTACATAGCTGTTAAGCTGTCTTTTATCGACATGAAATTTGAAACCAAGATGCTTAGAAGCACATGCCCGAGGGTCAGATTTGACTGCCAAGAGAGCAAGATATACCATAGGTTCATGGAGCTTCCAGTCTGAATTCTGTTTTCATTTTCTTCAGAGTTGGAAGGGGGTTTTCTTAAATTTAAAGGTTTCTCTGAAGACAGACATAAGATATTTCAAGAACAGTATGCTGAAGCAGGATGATAAAACATCAATTCAAGCAATCTTCACAAAGAATTGTTTAGCCATATTCAGGTTGTCACCCTTACACCCACTCCCTAACCTTGAGGGTTAAGGAGGGATGGGCCTTGTGTAGTTGTGGGGGCCAATTAAAGTCGGGAACAAGAAATTTATATACAAGGATTTTATTTTCCCCGCTCCTTGGTGGTCAGGAACAGGTGAGAAGGTTAGGCAATCAGGATATGTACAAAACAAAGGCTTTCCATGCTGTGCTTCAAATTATGCTTCTTTGAGGAAACACATTACCTCATGTGTCTTCTCCGTGCAGTATTCACAAAAGTGCTTTGTAAGAAACAATATTGTCTTCCCTTGCAATTGGGATACAGTCCAGCTTATTTCAAACTTCAATAAGCTTCCCTTTTCAATTGCTCCAAAAACAGAATTTCTTTTCATATGCTTTTCTCCTATTCTGGGTTAGCATAACCAGAATCAAACTGCCAGGTATAAACATTCAAGCTTTGCATTAATCAGTTTTCTCAATTAGCCCAATTGAGCAGTCCATCGGCTGATTAATTTCAAGCATGGGCCGTGGAGCCAGTGTGGGAATGCCTATTCCAGGATTTCTCCCGGCCTGAATGTTAGCTTCTTCTGAAACAGCTCTTTTATTCAAGAATTGTCTAAATTCACTCAGGAGTTGCTCTGCCTGTCTCCTAGCAGGACTATTAGGTAAATCTGCTCCTGGCTTGGGCAGGTAATTATCTGCTCTTGGTAAGCAAACACTGCTCTCCCTCTTTAGACAGTCTGTGTCCGTGGTGGAGTTACCCCTCCCCCACTTATCTCCGTTAGTGAGTGGTGTAATCACAGGTTCATTTAAACAAGCTCTGCTTTTAAGAAAAGCTTCAAATGTAGGCTCTCCAGTATCAAGATAGCCTAATCTCTCTGTAAACAATTTGGCTGGGTTTCTTTCGTCATCTTGCTTGTTAAAAGCAGGAATTACTGGCTGAGAAAAGCTTGGCTTACTTAGAGAGGTTTCAGGCTGTAACCTACGTCTTTCAGCTTGTCTAAAACTATCCTGTACTTTATAATCAGGCTTCTCTCTTTCTGAGTGGTAAAACTTAGGAAAGGAATTAAGAGCAGCAGGTACCTTAGAATGAGACCGGTCAGAAAATGCCTTGCCAGCGTGCCTTTCTCTCCAAGGGTAAAAACTGTTTCTCCACAACGTGGGCTTTACTCCTGGTTCAGGATCAGTTTCCCTTCTGTTGCAGCTGGGCAGTGTTTCTGTAGCAGGGTCAAAGGGTTCTGCAATCAAGAGAGCTTCTTGCCTTCCCAATGCCTTTTGCCTTCTCTCTTGTGGATTCAAACCACCATTCCTTCTCAATCCGTTTGTAGTGCTCAGTTCTCCATTCCTTCTCATTAGCGTCTTGCTTATTCCACTCGTGCTCCTCATTCCCCAACTATCTGTGTCTTCACTCTCTCTGCTTAACAAGGGGCCCCTGCTCTGGGAAGCCCGCCTCCTACTAGGGCGTGCCCAATCCCTAGCTCTGCTTCTCTCCTCCCCTGAGGTGAGCTGATTTGTTGCCTGTAAGTTGTGCTGAGAGTGAAAAACTCTGTCTTTTCTTGCAGTACCTGAACTAACCAGAGGGTCAGTATCAGTTTGCATGGCTTCTGCATTTGCCACTGCGTCACAGATCCCCCCCTTAAGATATCACGGGCTGTTTTAGGAGAATCCGGACAGCACGCGATACGACCTATAGTCTCCGGGCTAGTACGCGGCACTGAATGCATTTGTCTCGGAGAGGCTATCGTGGCTACTTGGGCTAAGGCTACCCTATCATGCCAGGGCTTTAACAAATTAATATGGTAGACTTGCCTTCGACCCTTTCTGTTCTCCACTAAGTAAGAAACGGGTCCTACGGGACGTATAACCCGACATGGGCCCTTCCATTGGCTTTCAAATTTGGGCTCTGTCCCAGCCACCATCACTATAACTTTCTCTCCACTCAAAAGCTGTCTTTCCTTAGTGTTCCTATCGTAATAGGATTTTTGCTTGCCCTGATTTCTTTGTAAATTTTCTACCGCAACCTTTGAGGTTCGGCGCAGCCGCTTTTTCAAGTCCCTTAGGAACCCGGGGACCTCTACCTCCCTGGCATCTGGTTCCACCCACTGTTCCTTTAGGATGTCCAAAATCCCCCGGGGAGACCTCCCATACAACAGCTCATAGGGTGCTGTTCCCAATGAAGCCTGTTTCCTTTCCCTACAGGCGTAGAGAACAAAAGGGAGCATTATATCCCACTGGTCCGACTCACCCTCCAGACTCCTACGTAGCATTTGTTTAATTGTTTGGTTTTGTCTTTCAACCAAACCATTCGTCTGGGGGTGGTATGCGGCTGTCTTAATATGTTGGATGCCGAAGGCATCCCATACTTGCATGAGGTACTTTGAAAGGAAGTTACTCCCCCTGTCGGTGAGGACTTCCCTTGGAAACCCAACTTCACAAAATAGCTTGATTAGCTCAGTAGCTATTATTTTTGCCGAAGTGGAGCGGAGTGGCATGGCCCACGGGAACCGTGTGGCGTGGTCCACTACCACCAAGATATAACGAAAACCTCGCGGAGTTTTGATCACTGGTCCCACTATATCTATCCCTATCCTCTGGATGGGCTCTTTGATCACCGGTGACGGTATCATTGGGATATCCCTAGGATGGCTTGCGGAGACACGTTGGCACGTGGGGCAAGCCTCACAGAACCGGGTCGTCTCTTTAAAAAGCCCCGGCCAGTAATACCGGGCCAGAATTTGGTCAACGGTCCCCTGACTGCCCTTGTGTCCCCCTACCGGATGGTCATGGGCCAACCGTAGTACGATATTCTTGAAAATAGTGGGTACTACCAATTGTTTTCTACTGTCCCCCGTAAAAGGATTCTTACTTTCCCTATAAAGGATCCCTGACGTGAGGATAAATCTAGGCAGTGTATCCCTAGGGTCCTGGGCCCACTTAAAAGCATGTGTGAGAGCGAGGTCTGCTTGCTGCTCTTTCGGGAATGATGGAAATTTTTGCATCAATTCTTCCGGTACCCATGGCAGCTCTTGCCCTGCCTGCACTTCAGACCTATTTCTAGAGCAGGACTGTTTTTCTTTCCGTTTCTCCGCTTTGCCCTTCTTCACCCTGGGATCAGGAGGGGTCACTAACTCGTCATCAGCAGGAAGGGCTTCTCCCGTATCCTCTGATGTACCTTCCTGTGGATCTAGGGCTGAGGTCTGGGCTCTTGTGGAGACCATGGCTCCCTTCTCCTGTAACTCTCTCTTTATTTCCCTATAAAACTGGGGCCAGTTCCTGCCTAGAATCACTGCATGCGGGAGGCGTGGGACAACAGCAAGTGGGATATCTCTTTGTGCCCCTAAGCCCGCTATATGTAGACTGTAGACGGGGTAAGAAGATGTTCCCCCATGGACGCACCTTATCTTTACCTCATCTATGGGGTGTATTATTTCTGGGGCTTCTCTAGCTTCTATGGCCTTCCAGAATTCCTCAGATATCATGCTTAATTCAGCACCCGAGTCCAGCAAAGCTTGAGTGGTTATACCTTGCACACACACGGCTAGTAGAAAACCTGGCCTGTCCTCTACATAGGTATCAGCTACTAAGGCATTCTTTATCAAGCATTGCTTTTGCCTATGGCCTACTTGCCCACACTTAAAACATCGCATTTTACCTATAGAACTTTTTCTACCAGGCATGGATATTTTTACTGGATCCTCTGGGACCCTTCGCCGCCTGTCTGATCCGCTACTGCCATATTCAGAGAAGGGGTTGCTAGCTCTCTGGGCCATTAACTCTGCCTCCATGTATCTCTCTGAGAGAGCAACCGCTTCCTGGGGGTTCTTGCAGTTCTGCAGGATCAGGAAGGTGCGAATTTCCTGTGGCAATGCTTCCATATATTGCTCCAATATTAAATCATCTAATATAGATTCTACAGACCTCCCTTCGGGAGTCAACCATTTGTATAATAAAGCCCTTATTCGGTGGTATAGTGACGTGGGAGTTTCACTCTGCCCGAGTCTCACATTCCTTAGACGAGTGTGATATACGAGTGGAGTGAGACCCAATCTTTCCCGAATGGCCTTTTTCAACTCCTCAAAGTTTCCAGCTAAGTCTGGAGGCATGGCTCTGTATGCTGCTCTTGCTTCCCCAGTAAGGGACGCAGCTAGCCTTAAGGCCCAGTGCTCTCTTGGCCATAAGCTCAGGCGTGCCACCCTTTCAAAGCTCTCTAAGTAGTCATCTATGTCATCCTGACTAGATAAAGGTCCAAAATTGAACAAAGTTCCTGTTGGCATATTAACAGCTGGTGTCATATTAGCCCCTAAGGAACCTGCTTCCGACGCTGGAACAGTGTCCTGCTTCTGTCCTTTCACGTACTCCTCCAACAGAGCAAGAAGCGGTTGTTGCTGCTCCTTTAAGGACGCGTTGGCCCTCTGCTGCGCCTCCAGCGCTAGCTCGGCTTGTCGCTCAAATTGTGTCGCCATCCACTGGATGATGTCTTTTGGATCCATCGCCATCCTTGGGATTCACTGAAATGTAAACAGAAACAAACAGGAACCCAAGTGCGGTATCTTTGACACTCTCCGGGATTTCCTCCAGAAATAAACCCTTTTTTTTTTTTTTTCCTCCCCCAGCTATCACTAGGGGTCACCCTCTGCCTCGGTATCCACACAACCCCGGGGTGTGTACCCGTTACCTGGCTCAGGTGTGTATCAAGCCTTCAGGAAATGGCTCCTGCAGCCCTCTGCGATCCCTCTTCCACTGCTGGGCCTTGTCAGCTCTTCAGCCGGGGTCCACTGGAAAGAAGAGGTTCTTTGCAGCTCCTGATGCAACTCCTTCTGCGCCTGCGCTGAAATCCTCAGTGCTACGCCACTTGTCACCCTTACACCCACTCCCTAACCTTGAGGGTTAAGGAGGGATGGGCCTTGTGTAGTTGTGGGGGCCAATTAAAGTCGGGAACAAGAAATTTATATACAAGGATTTTATTTTCCCCGCTCCTTGGTGGTCAGGAACAGGTGAGAAGGTTAGGCAATCAGGATATGTACAAAACAAAGGCTTTCCATGCTGTGCTTCAAATTATGCTTCTTTGAGGAAACACATTACCTCATGTGTCTTCTCCGTGCAGTATTCACAAAAGTGCTTTGTAAGAAACAATATTGTCTTCCCTTGCAATTGGGATACAGTCCAGCTTATTTCAAACTTCAATAAGCTTCCCTTTTCAATTGCTCCAAAAACAGAATTTCTTTTCATATGCTTTTCTCCTATTCTGGGTTAGCATAACCAGAATCAAACTGCCAGGTATAAACATTCAAGCTTTGCATTAATCAGTTTTCTCAATTAGCCCAATTGAGCAGTCCATCGGCTGATTAATTTCAAGCATGGGCCGTGGAGCCAGTGTGGGAATGCCTATTCCAGGATTTCTCCCGGCCTGAATGTTAGCTTCTTCTGAAACAGCTCTTTTATTCAAGAATTGTCTAAATTCACTCAGGAGTTGCTCTGCCTGTCTCCTAGCAGGACTATTAGGTAAATCTGCTCCTGGCTTGGGCAGGTAATTATCTGCTCTTGGTAAGCAAACACTGCTCTCCCTCTTTAGACAGTCTGTGTCCGTGGTGGGTTACCCCTCCCCCACTTATCTCCGTTAGTGAGTGGTGTAATCACAGGTTCATTTAAACAAGCTCTGCTTTTAAGAAAAGCTTCAAATGTAGGCTCTCCAGTATCAAGATAGCCTAATCTCTCTGTAAACAATTTGGCTGTGTTTCTTTCGTCAGCGCCAGGCTGTAACCTACGTCTTTCAGCTTGTCTAAAACTATCCTGTACTTTATAATCTTTCTGAGTGGTAAAACTTAGGAATCTGTTTCTCCACAACGTGGGCTTTACTCCTGGTTCAGGATCAGTTTCCCTTCTGTTGCAGCTGGGCAGTGTTTCTGTAGCAGAGTCAAAGGGTTCTGCAATCAAGAGAGCTTCTTGCCTTCCCAATGCCTTTTGCCTTCTCTCTTGTGGATTCAAACCACCATTCCTTCTCAATCCGTTTGTAATGCTCAGTTCTCCATTCCTTCTCGTTAGCGTCTTGCTTATTCCACTCGTGCTCCTCACTCCCCAACTATCTGTGTCTTCACTCTCTCTGCTTAACAAGGGGCCCCTGCTCTGGGAAGCCCACCTCCTACTAGGGCGTGCCCAATCCCTAGCTCTGCTTCTCTCCTCCCCTGAGGTGAGCTGATTGGTTGCCTGTAAGTTGTGCTGAGAGTGAAAAACTCTGTCTTTTCTTGCAGTACCTGAACTAACCAGAGGGTCAGTATCAGTTTGCATGGCTTCTGCATTTGCCACTGCGTCACAAGGTGCTGTTCCAGAAAGTTTAACGTTCTTAGTTTCTTACTCATTGTCACCATGCAAGATTTGACCTTATTCTGCAGAAAACATGGTATATTTTAAAACCTGAAACAAATGAAGACTCCCATAGATAAGGGACTTGTTTACAAAGCCCAGTGTCGGTAACTCATGTGTGGGCCGTGTCACCAGCATGGGGCTTTAGGCTAACTGTAGAACTGGGTACATGCGATCTGCTATAGTTACATGCTTCAGCACAGGTACCCTGGGCTACAAACGCCTATGATAGCTTTGCTGCAATTGGCGCGCCTCCTGTCCTGATCAGTCGCCACTCCGACATGTGTGGGTAGTGCAGTGTTTTTGGGGTGGAGCTCCATGCTACGTTTTAGCACTACACTGAAATTATGTGCTAACCCTGGGCTACCCTTTAGTAAACATGCCTCTAAATGTTGTTACGCAATAATGTGCATTATTTGCCGGTGAGCGCATGTTAATTGGCAATAACATGTTAATTGCTATAACACACCATAAACACAAGAATTATTGTTTTTAATATAACACATATTAAATAATGATAAGCTGTGATGCATGCAAAGGCATGTAAGGCATCTCATCATTATGCAAAATGAACAACACAGCTTGTGTTAAATGTTCTCTTGGGTTTCCGCAGCTAGTAAGATCAACTTTGCCATTTTCCGGGTCATTCTGCATCTTTGTAACTGGAACAGACATTTCAGCCACCACACTGTGGCTTTCTTCAGAGTGAAGTGGTTAAGCAGTGGATGTCTGTTCTTTTATATAGTCGTCCTCAAACCAGATTGATGGGATTGGGGCAGGAAATTTGAATTTGAATTTTGGAGGGAAAGTCCATTGGGAAAAGGCTGGAAACCTCTCTTTTCCCATAGACTGGAAAGTTCTCTGGTGAATTTGTATTAAATGACTTATATGGGGTTATTCACTGAAATTTAAACCATGCTCTTGCCCCCAAACTGCTAGGGATCCCCCCAACGTATGTAATGGGTAAGGGGTCCGGGTGCCCTGAAATTTTGCATTTTGTTTATTTATTTAAAATAATTTATTATACCACCATGGCATATACCATGTCACCTATAAAAATTCTCCAAAAGGTGCCTATTTTATAAAGGCAATCAAAATAAACCCCACCAAAAATACTCACTGGCAAGAATGAAGTCATGAACAGAGGCGGTTGCCTTAAGATACTGAAGATCGACTGTTTTAAGTATTCTTGGGTAATGGCAGGAGCACTCCCCCTGATACAGAAAAACGGTCTTTTTGAAACACTATCATGTCGAGTGTGGATTTATTCTGGTGAACACTGACAGCGGTATGAACTTTGTTTTTTGTAATGATATGTTTATTAAAAATCAAATCAACAACTCAATTCAAGGCACCATGGGTCCACTTACACAGAGCCTGAATAAATGCAAGAAACACAACCAAAACAATTTTACATTTTCAACCATTTTTACATTTGCATCCTCCCCTATCACCCCCCCCCCACCCCCACCTGGCTGTGTCCATTAGGGCCCTTCAGTCCCACATAAATAAGCAAATAAGCAGACTGGGGGCTACCCCGAGCTATGAAACCCCTTGCGCACAACCTGCATACTGTCCCCCTCCTGCTCCATCTCCCCAATCCCATCTAAAAGCCCCCACCTTTCCTAAAGTGTTAACAACTCATTGCAAGTCCACAGTACTAAAGTATCAATATACACTCCCCATAGCGCCAAAAAGGTCTCTTTCCACTTTGCCACCCCCTCGGGCTGTCAGATGCTCTATAAGCATCAAGTGGTGAAAACAATTCTGCCACGTCCAGAAGGAGGGGGTGGCCTTATCCCTTCACTGCTGAAGGATCGGCTGCTTCCCAACCAGGCACGCCTTCCGCACCATGAACCAAGCCAATCGGCCCCTGGGCAGTGCAGGGCTCAGCCTATCAAAGATAACAAACTCAACCATCCAGGCCACCTACTGCCCCAGTAAGGTAGTCATATAGTGCTTGATTCTTTGCCAGTACCGCTGAACACTCTCACAAATCCATCACATATGCCCCAAGTCCAACAGTGGGTGAGCACACCATGGGCATCCCCCACTCGGGGCCACACCACTGTGCAGGGCCCGCACCAGGAAGAAATGGGCCCAACGTATGACCCAAAACTGAGGTTCCTGCAACTGGGCTGTCGTCACAAACCCAGGGATACAAGAAATGATCCAAACTTCCAACCCACGGAAAACGGTAATTTCCAACTCTCCTGCCCATCGCCCTTCATTCATGGAATAGTCATGGGCGGGGGAACATTGTGCCACCTTACAATGGTACTGGGAGATGGACAAAACCTCTTGGCCTTCAAATTCAAAAAACTGCTCCATCCACACCAGGTCTGCCGAGGACAGCGACTTGCAGGGGAGTAAGAACACGTAATGACTGAGCTGAAGAAATGCAAAAAGATGGCATTCACCCAGCCCATAATCCATACATATAGTTGAGAAGGATTTCATGGTCCCTAATAAGTCCACAACATGACTCAGCAGTCGCACACCCTTCCATTCTCACTCCAAAAATGACCAAGCCTTCATCCATGGCGTAAAGTGAGCATTACCCCTAATCAGCACAAAGCCATCATGCCAGGCAACAAAGTTAAGTTGCAAAGATGAGGCAAATAAAGAGAATCCTGTTTCAAGAGTCATGGAATATTATTATTCCTTGCAGGTTTTTCAGGAATCATGAAATATTATTGTTCCCTACTGGTATCCTTTCTTTGGAAGAAAAGAGATAAGAAATGGATTACATTCGATTTCCATGGGTATAATGCAATCAGTTTTGCTTACTGTCTGTGGGTAGAAGTCTCTTAAGCGTCGTTCAATGATGCACATACAATTACCTGCAAAGTGAAGAGGTGGTCCTGAGGACAGAACGGGAGCAGAGATTGAAGATACAGATGTAGCAAAAGGCTAGGCATAGTAAAAATAGGTACAATCTCTGCCCTTAATTTTTCCGAGAGCAATAATCAAAGCCAAATCCTGTACAGATGTTTGCTTTTATTCTGATGCAAACTCCATCAATAAGGAATGCCCACAGAAGTTGTAGCAACATAGGCAGTTCCGATTATTGCTGTCTAAATGGAAAGGATTATTAAATAACCCTAAGTTACTGAGACTTTTCTTGCTAAGCAAACTAAAATTTATAGTCCTGAAAAATCTCTGAATGCTTAGGGACTGGTGATTAAAACACATACAAAGGACTGGCTCATCCTGTCTTTGATGGTAGGGAGCCAGCTGGCAAGTTGGCAGTAGTGGCCTGAACTTCAAAATTGCCCTATGTTGCAAATGTATTTCAAGCCTGAAAGAAAGCATTTTGTTTTTTTAAGATGTTTGCTCAGCTCAGAAGTCAAACCTTTTTCGAGGAGCTTACAAAGGAGAATCTATCAGCAGATGAAAATTGTGAGGCACAGCCTGAAAATGAAGGAGGTCCGAGAATCAACTGCTTCTTCAATTTTATCAGGAATGAGAACATTTTGATTGGTTTATTAATTTATTTCACCATTTTTAAAGCATCATGGCAGATTTCACTGAAGAACATAATTCACAAAGTAGAAAATATTGATTGCTAAATTAACTTTGATTTGTTTTCACCTGTCCTTCAGCAGACACATGAAGTAAAATGTTTATCAGTAGTGTAATTTGATGTTCCTAAAATTAGAAGATGCCCACTTGTAGGGAATACAATTGCTCATATAGCTGGGAGCTAAGCTGCATAATCATATTCATCCGAATTCTTGTATCATTACACTGGCTGTCTATTGACAAAGGACGTAGTTTAAGATCCCGTATATAATTTATGAAATAATTCACAAGCAGACTCTTGGAATTTCTACAATGGTTTCTCTCATTGAATATTATTCTCAGCAAGAATGCTCTTCAGAACAGGCTCTCCTTAAACTGCCTAATGGTAAGCAATTTACAACGAGGCAGAGGACTTTTCATATGATGACCCTACTCTTTGGAACACTATGCTATTTAGTTGAAATCTGCTGATTATCTTTTCACAAAATATGTAAGGCATAGCTATGTGGATAGTTTTTTTACTTAAGATAATTTCATACTGGATCCCATGTTTATTTTTATTTTAGGGGGTGTCGCCTCAATTTGCATTGGTTTTATGTTAGCTTGTTTTATTATTGTTAAGGTTGATTTGCTGCAAACTACTTTATAGTCACTAGGGAGAGGCAATCAATATGAGAATAAATAAATTGGAAATCCCAAATATCTGGAGGGTTATATTCCACACAATTCATACTTGAAACAATAACCAAGTAGGATAAATCAAACTAATGAAAAAAAATTGTGAGTGTTAGCCTCAGCGGCATTTTTACCTAGCAGTTATAATTTCATTAATTTAATTAACAGATTTTTTTATATACCGCTTCTTCCATTGATCAGATGCGGTTCACATGGAACAACAGTAAACAGAGCAAGCTGTTTTTTACATATAACAATTTGGAACTTACAGTTAACAATTAACAATTAACAGTTAGTGAACTATGTACAAATGAACAGAATTCAACTATATACAAAGTTATTTGTTATTCAATTGTCTTCAATACATTGTTTTAGGGCTTCAGTACTGGATAATGGAACAAAATTGCCTGATCTCCACTTATCATGACAGGGCAACTTATAGAATTGTATAATTCTTTGTGTAAATTCACCTGCAAGTCTCTGTTACCCTCTGCCTCATGTTTAGATGTTGAGCCCCCAATACCATTAGAAGTTGCTTGTCTCAATGCTGGATCAATGAAGAACAAGATACTCCTGGTACATGACCTTTTATTTTCATTGCATCTAGATATAGAAACATAGAAACATGATGACAGAAAAAGACCACATGGCCTATCTAGTCTGTCCTTCCATAATAACAACTACAACAGTCCACTTTTTACCTTTAGAGATCTTCTGTGCTGGTCCCATGCTTTTTTGAATTCAGTTACTGTCCTCATCTCTACCACCTCCACTGGGAGACTATTCCATGGATCCACTACTCTTTCTGTAAAGAAATATTTCCGCATATCACTCCTGAATCTATCTCCCTTCACCCTCATCCCATGTCCCCTCGTAGCAGAACTTGCTTTCAATTGAAAGAGGCTCTCTCCCTGAACATTTATGCCACGGAGGTATTTAAAACATCTCAATCATATCACCTCTATCCCGCCTTTCCTCTAAGGTGTACATATTAAGATCCTTAAGTCTGTCCTCATATGCTTTATAATGAAGCCCATTAATCATTTAGTAGCAACCCTCTGCACCGATTCCATCCTGTTCACATCCTTTTGAAGGTGCGGTCTCCAGAATTGCACACCATACTCCAAATGAGGTCGCACCAAAGACTTATACAGAGGCATTATCACCTCCTTTTTTCTGCTAGCCATTCCTCTCCGTATGAACCCAAGCATCCTTCTAGCTTTTGCCGTCACCTTTTCTACCTGTTTAGCTACTTTAAGATCATCAGACACAACCACGCCTAGGTCCCGCTCTTCTTTAGTGGACAAAAGTACTTTACCTCCTAAACTGTATTGCTCCCTTGGATTGCTGCAGCCCAAATGCATGACCTTACATTTTTTAACATTAAATCCCAGCTGCCAAATTCTAGACCATTCTTCAAGCTTAGCTAGATCCCTCCTCATGTTATCTACACCTTCCTGGGTGTCTACTCTATTGCAGATTTTGTTATCATCTGCAAAGAGGCAAACCTTACCCAACAGCCCTTCCGCTATATCACTAACAAAGATGTTAAAAAGATATGTTTGGTATCACAGAAATGTGGCTTACGTCTGCTGATAAACCTTCATTAATGGACTGTACAGTTCTCTGTATGACTTATTTCATGTGGATCAGGCAAAAGGACGGGGTGGGGGGTTTATTGTTTGCATGCACCAAGTACAACTTGACTGTTCATTACACCTTTACAACTGGCTCTTCTGAAGCCCTTTTAGCATATAATGGTCGATGGAGCATTTGTTTAACCTACATCTCTCCCCATTGCATGTCCAATGATCTTTCTTTGATTTTAGAGTAGTTAGTTGCTTTGGATTGTGATCTCTGCTCTATTAATATAATGGGTGATTAATACTCACATTGAAGAGATGCCTCCTCCATAGCTTTGGAATGTTCTTAGAGCTATGGAAATACAAACAGTATTTCATACATGTTAATATTCATATTCTTGATGTCGTTTTTGTTCAGCTATTAGCACAGCCAAATTGCAGGGCTCGTCCTTTGTAGCATATGCATATCCATAAACTGATTGTTTTTACTTTGGCAGTACCTCTGTAAGTTTAGAACAAATTGGCCTTATATTGATTCATTTCCAACTGGCCTGTCCATGGATGGCCTTCTTGATATCTGGAATGATGAAATTTCTAAATCATCTCTACTACATCAACCTAGGAAGGGTTGTTTTTTGTTTTTAAATGTCCAGCTATGTATCCTGTTTTTTTTATATGTTATGTCAGACACCGTGCTGTTGCCTTGTTTGTGGGGGTTGGGGTGCAAATACAGTATCTGAAGCAGAAAGATTAGGGGACATGCAATGAAGCTGCAATGTAGCACATTTAAGACAAATTGGAAAAACATTTTTGTCACTTAACCCGTAATTCAAACTCTGAAATTCATTATTAAACTGGACTGGGAAAATCCACTACTTACCCCTGAGACAAGCAGCATGGAATCTGTATACCTTTTGGGAACCTGATAGGTACAAGTGACCCCTCTCACCCTGAGTCACACAGGATTTCAATTACCTAGACTGTAGTTGAAGGTTAGCAGGTCTCTGGTGTGGGACAGGTTGGGCATCCTCCCCGTCACTCCCCTCAGAGATCTGGCACAGAACCCTCACTAGTGAGGAATACCGACTACACAGATGTGGAAGATAGATAGCTGGGGCAAGCTGGACCAACCCTTCCACCACCACCATGGGGTCCATGGTATCTGAATGCAATCCCCTTGGGACTACACACCTCGGTGGCCTAACCTTTGGGGGGAAGGGAAGGGGGGATGAGGCAGTCCCACCATGGGGAGCTCTCTGGGGAGACACCACAGGAAACCCTGGAGACAGGCAACCCCCACCAGGGAGCACCCTCCCCTGGGAAAATCACAGCTTTATAGGTACTTGCACAACTTAAAAGACAGGAGGTGCTCTCAGGTGCAGCTCATTACCCAAATCAGTCATACACCAAGGACCTGAGATTAATTAAGCTTCAGGTGAACAAGGTATATTAAACTTCTTAGGTACAGTTTTAGTGGTATAAATATCCATTGCACCCTTTAGTACATATAGAACTTAAAGATCTAAACACAACCTTAAAACTAAGATGCAGACAGCAGTCCAGCAGCGGGATGTGGGCTTTCCAGTCTTTTGCATTGAGTGTCACATGTATGATTTTCTCCCAGCTGGTGAGAGGTCTTACGTGTGCACTAGGTGCAAGGAGTTCTCTGCTCTCAGGGAACAAGTCCGTTCTCTAGAGGCTAGAGTAGCAGACTTGGAAAACATAAGACAGACAGAGAGGTACATAGACGAGACCTACAGGGATATAGTCTGAAGTCCCACCTCCAGTCTGGCAGCATCCCTGTTGCCATGGAGGAGAGAGGTCACGTGACAGGAGAGCATCACCTGGTGTGGCAGGAAGTGATCCTGTAACTAGGACCTGTCCTCCAGGTGATGTAAACCCCTCTCGCACCGAGGAGGTTTCTCCAGGGCCAAGTGCCCATGCGGGAAGGGTTAGGACAGCAGTTATAGTTGGTGATTCGATCATTAGGCATGTAGATAGCTGGGTGGCTGGTGGACGTGAGGATCGCCTGGTAACATGCCTGCCTGGTGCGAAGGTAGCGGACCTCACACGCCACCTAGATAAGGTCTTAGATAGTGCTGGGGAGGAGTCTGCTGTCTTGGTACATGTTGGTACCAATGACATAGGAAAATGTGGTAGGGAGGTTCTGGAAGCTAAATTTAGGCTTTTAGGTAGGAAGTTGAAATCCAGAACTTCCAGGGTAGCGTTCTCCGAAATGCTTCCCGTTCCACGCACAGGACCCAATAGGCAGGCAGAGCTCCGGAGTCTCAATGCGTGGATGAGACAATGGTGCAGAGATGAGGGGTTCGGATTTGTTAGGAACTGGGGAACATTCTGGGGAAAGGAGGGGCTCTTCCGAAGGGATGGGCTTCACCTTAACCGGATGGAACCAGGCTGCTGGCATTAACCTTTAAAAAGGAGATAGAGCAGCTTTTAAACTAGATAATAGGGGAAAGCCCGACAGTCGCCCAAGAGCGCATGGTTCGGAAGAATGTATCCTTGAAGGATACTACAAAAAGCAGAGAGGTTCCAAAAAAGAGTAAAGTAGCCCAAATGCCCTCGAGTATGGAGCAGACAGAACTTAAAGATCCCAAATTACCCATGTCTACCAATAGCCAAATTAATATGAATAAAATACAGTCTCTAAAATGCTTGTATGCAAATGCTAGAAGTCTACAAAACAAGATGGGAGAGTTAGAATATATAGCACTAAACGAGAGGTTAGATATGATTGGAATATCAGAGACATGGTGGAAGGAACCAGTGGGACACTGTGATACCTGGGTACAAACTATATCGAAATGATAGAGCTGATCAAATTGGTGGAGGGGTTGCGCTCTATGTTAGAGAGGGCATTGAGTCAGAAAGGATTAAAGTTTTGCAAGAAACAAAATTTGCTGTAGAATCTCTATGGATTGAAATTCCATGTAAAAAGGGGAAGGCGATGGCAGTGGGGGTGTACTATCGTCCGCCTGGCCAGAATGAACAAATGGATGATGAAATGCTCAAAGAAATCAAGGAAGCTAGCAAAAGTTACAGTGCAGTAATAATAATGGGTGATTTCAATTACCCCGGCATCGACTGGGGTCAGTGTCACAACAGGACATGCTAGGAGATAAAGTTCCTAGATGAAATAAATGACTGCTTCTTGGAGCAGCTGGTTCATGAACCGACCAGAGGGGAAGCAATATTAGACCTAGTCCTTAGTGGAACACCAGATGTAGTGCAAGAGATAAGGGTGTTGGGGGCCACTTGGCAATAGTGATCATAGCATGATCGCCTTTGATTTAATTAGTGGAGGAGGGATAGTAAGGAAATCCACAGTACTACCCCTTAACTTTCGAAAGGGAGACTATGATAGAATGAGGAAAACAGTTAAGAAAAAACTAAAAGGAGCAGTTGCAAAGGTTAAAGACGTACATCAAGCTTGGGTGTTGTTGAAAAATACTATCTTGGAAGCCCAGACCAGCTGTATTCCACGCTTTAAGAAAAGTGGAAGGAAGTCCAAAAAATTGCCAGCATGGTTTAAAGCTGAGGTCAGAGAGGCTGTTGTTGCCAAAAAAGCATCTTTCAAGAAATGGAAAAAAGAGCCAAATGATGAAACCTGGAAACAGCACAAGCACTGGCAAGTCAAATGCAAGGCATTGATAAGGCAGGCAAAGAGAGAATTTGAGAAGAAGCTTGCTGCGGAAGCAAAAACGCGAAAATAAAGACCTTTTCAAGTACATTCGTAGCAAAAAACCCGTGAGAGAGTCAGTTGGTCCATTAGATGATAAAGGGGTTAAAGGAGCACTAAGAGGCGACAAGGCGATAGCGGAGAGAGACTGAATGAATTCTTTGCTTCGGTCTTTACTGAGGAAGATGTAGGGATGTTACCCACGACTGAAGTGGTATTTAAAGGTGTGGAAGAATTGAAGGGAAATATCGATACATCGGGAAGATGTCCTACAACTATTAGATAAACTGAAGAGTAGCAAATCACCTGGGCCGGATGGTATACATCCAAGGGTGTTGAAAGAACTGAAATTTGGGATTGCAGACCTGCTATCAGTAATCTGTGAACTATCATTAAAATCATCTCTAATACCTGAGGATTGGAGGATCGCCAATGTAACACCAATTTTTAAAAAGGGTTCGAGGGGTGATCCGGGAAACTACAGACCGGTGAGCCTGACATCAGTACCGGGAAAAATGGTAGAAACCATCATAAAGAATAAAATTACTCAGCATATAGATAGTCATGACCTAATGGGAGACAGCCAACATGGCTTTAGACAAGGAAGATCTTGTCTTACTAATCTGTTATGTTTTTTTGAAGGAGTGAATAAACAGGTGGACAAAGGTGAGTCGGTTGATATTGTGTATCTGGACTTTCAGAAAGCCTTTGACAAGGTCCTCATGAGAGACTTTTGGCAAAACTAAAGAGTCATGGGATAGGAGGCAGTGTACTACTGTGGATCAGGAACTGGTTAAAAGATAGAAAGCAGAGGGTAGGGCTAAATGGCCAATTTTCCCAATGGAGAAAGGTGAATAGTGGTGTACCCCAGGGATCTGTGCTGGGTCCGCTGCTTTTTGACATATTCATAAATGACCTGGAAAGTGGAATAACGAGTGAGGTTATCAAATTTGCTGATGACACAAAACTATTTAAAGTTGTTAAAACCCCAGGAGGATTGTGGAAAATTGCAAGAGGATCTTGATAAATTGGAAGACTGGGCATCAAAATGGCAGATGAAATTTAATGTGGAGAAGTGCAAGGTTATGCACCTAGGGAAGAACAACCCAAACTATGGTTACACGATGCAAGTTCCACATTAGGAACCACCACCCAAGAAAAAGATTTAGGCGTCCTTGTGGATACCATGTTAAAACCCTCGGTCCAGTGTGCAGCGGCGGCCAAGAGAGCAAATAGAATGCTAGGTATGATAAGGAAAGGAATGGAAAATAAAACAAAAGATATTATAATGCCTCTATATCGTTCCATGGTGAGACCGCACCTTGAATATTGTGTGCAATTCTGGTCGCCATATCTTAAAAAGGATATAGCAATTTTAGAAAAGGTTTCAGAGAAGAGCCACCAAAATGGTAAAGGGGATGGAAGGCTACTCCTATGAAGAAAGGCTAAAAAGGTTGGGGCTCTTTAACCTGGAAAAGAGACGGCTGAGGGGAGATATGATAGAAGTCTATAAATTAATGAACGGAGTGGAACGGGTAAACGTAGATCGATTGTTTACCTTATCAGAATATAGAAAGACTAGGGGACATGCAATGAAGCTACAGGGTAAAACTATTTAAGACTAATAAAAGAAAATATTTTTTCACTCAACGTGTAATCAAACGCTGGAATTTGTTACCGGAGGATGTAGTAAAAGCTGTTAGTGTAGCTGGGTTTAAAAAAGGTTGGACAAGTTCCTGGAGGAAAGGTCCATAAACCATTATAAGAAGGGACCCAGGATATCAATGCTTGAACCCAATACAAGCATTGTGGAACCTGTGTCCCTTGGGGAAACTGCTAGGTACGTATGACCTAGATTGGCCACTGTTGGAAACAGAATACTGGGCTTGATGGACCTTGGTCTGACCCAGTATGGCATATCTTATGTTCTTATGTTCTTATGTTCTATATGAAGGCCCACATACCCTTAGGAGCCCACATGAGCTCCCCAGGTCTGTGACATACCTCATCCCCTAGGAAAGGAGCCAGGGGGAAGGAACTCTGATCAGGGAGTTGTTACCAAGCAAGCCCATATTCAGTGATAGAAATGTAGATACCGCCTCATGAACTAGTAGGCCTCAAACATGTCCTTCTATAGTCAGGGTGAAGGGCCATGGTCCCCAGGAACAGAGCCCCTAGAAGTGAATACACACTGCTACATGGTCCCCCATGCAGGGGAAGTGGTGGTCAGACTGCGCAATGATGTGCAAGTCCTTCCATTTGCCATTATTTAACCATCTCATCTGCATGCTCTGCCCCCCAACTGTCTTCAGCCATCTCCAGCCCTGGTTATGTGACCCAGCTGAGCCCAAAGCCCGACTTCTAACCCATCGCCAGTGCTGGCTGTCTGCTCATTTGTGCCTGTCCTGACATGGCCCCCCTCCCCACCAATGTCCATGTGAAGAGGTAGAAGGGGGGCTATGTATCCCATTGGCTGCTGCTGCTCCACACACCCCCTGTCATCTGCCATTTGGACTTCTGCAGTCATCTCCACTGCAATAGATAATGGCATGGGGACTGGCTCCACGGTGCAGCACAGCAGTGCAGGGGTCTATATCTTCCTAGGGGTACTTTCAGCCTTGACCACGTACATGGGGATCAAACCTTAACCTTCTATTTCTTCCCACTGTCTATGCATAGCTGTGTACAAGCTGCAGGGTTCTTTGGGTTTCCGTGGCTATCAGGATCTAGTGTGTCCTTCTTTAGAGTCAATCTCCCTAGAAAACTGCCTAGTCATCCCAAAAATGGTTACGAACCCCTAGAATAGGTTGGGGAGGTGCCAGGGCATTGTCCTGTGTGGGCAGTGTGCCCATATCATGTGTTGGCACAACAGGTGCAACTACCACCTGGTAGGACACTGATGGTAGCTGCACCCATGCTAGTGATGACTTTCTAGCATGGAGGCACCATTAACACTAGCCACACATGATTGGAACCACCTAATATCTACCCAAATCCTGCCTATTCATGCACTACTCAGGTAGTACAGCTTTCTAATGCAGGAGCCTTATGGCCATGGGCTCCCAGCTAACACCGGCTGAAATGTGTGCTAGCACTGCGCTATACCTCACACTCCTGGCTACTGTTCTTTAGTAAACATGCCCCTATATTACTATTTCTGTGTGTTGTTAAAAGCTTCCTTTATAGAGGGAATTATGCTTCTGGCTTTATAAAGAGAGGCGATTATGCCTGTGATAGAGATGTGACAGACTAGAATTTAACTATAGGTCTAAATCATCTCTACCTTTCTTAGTGAAATTGACAGAACAGTGGGTAAGGAGGGATCTCAATTTTGTTGAGTGACATCAGGTTTTGGACCCTTGCCAACATGGTTTTAGAATAGGCTACAGTCCAGAAATCCTGCTGGTTTTGCTATTAAATAAACTACTTTGTGGATTGGAAGAGAGAGATACTGCTTATTTATTACTGTTTTTGGATTTGAAGGCAGCATTTGACATTGTGGTACCTTAATTTTACTGTAACGTTTATCCAGTTTGGATATAGGAAGTGTAGTCCTAGCTTGGTTCGCTTCTTATCTTATAAATCATGAACAGCAGGTTTACTTTTTAGAATCAATATTCCCAGTGGTATGGCTTGGGGAGGGGAGTGTCACAAAGCTCTGCATTATCTTTCAGCTTATTTAATGTGCAGGTGTCTCCATTATGTAAGCTGCTGAGAGATTTAGTTCTATGTTCTATGCTGATGATATTTTCATTTCTGGAAAATTCTCCATCCTTGCTAGTGTATCATCAAGTATTCTGTGCCACTATCCTAAAATTTTTGATACAGATGTTTAAATACTTAAAGGGTATTATTGAACAAACCTTTTTCAAAGATGAGGAAGCTGTAGAACTAGAAGGCATAAAATGAAGCCACAAGAAGGAAACTTAAAAGCAACACCAGGAAGGACTTTTTTCACGGAAAGGGTGATGGATGCCTGGAATGCCCCCTTGAAGGAGGTGGTGGGAGCAAAAACAGTGACGAAATTCAAAAAGGCATGGGACAGACACAGAGGATCACTACATAGCAAGAGGATGGAATCAAATCAAACGTAAATAACTTCATACATATAGAGGGATAACCTGCTTTGAGCGGTAGGTACAACCTTAAGCAAAGGCATAGAGGGGGGATAGCCTGCACAGAACGACAGGTGCAGCTCTACAATTCTAGCCACCTTACTGGGCAGACTAGATGGACCATGCTGTTCTTTATCTGCTATCATTTACTGTGTTACCATGTTACTATTATTGGCTGGAACACAATGGTCTCATGGTTAACCACAGTAAATCTGAGGCAATGGCTGTAGCTATTGATCCTGATGCTACTTTTCCTTCCAAGTCGATGCTGGGTGGACACTCCATTTCCATCAAATAGGAGGTCCGATACTTAAGTATTATGATAGATAAGCATCTTTCATTTAAATCCCAGGTTATGCGAGCAATTCAGGCGGTTTATTTTAAACCGCGTCCTATGCATCATTTGAAGTTAAAACATAAGATAAGATTTGCCAGATTGGGTCAGACTAATGGTCCATCAAGCCCAATATTCTGTTTACAACAGTGGCCAATCCAGATCACAAGTGTCTGGCAGGACTCCAAAAGACAGACAGATTTGCATGCTTCTTATCCCGGAGTAAGCAGTGGATTTCCCAGTCCACTTTAATAATGGTTTATGGACTTTTCCTCCAGGAACTTGCCTGAAACTGAAATTATGTTCACTTATACAAGAAGGAAAAATATTTGGGATATGGTGGTGCATTCCACAATTATGGAACCCAGGACTAGGGAGATGGATTCTAGTTATTTCCAGTGTGGGAATTGTGAATTTTGCCAAGGGTCAATTCAGGGACCCTACTGGGAATATCCTGTGATTCAGCAACTATTTAGTACCTATGTGGTATATATGATTCAATACCCTTGGTAAGCCGATTTACGAGTATGTTGGGCGGACAAAAAGACAATTCAAAATTTTATTAATGAAACATTGGTCTCGTTTGAAAACCCTGAATGTTACTTCTCTGGGTGTGCAACATCATGAAGAACTGAGACATGGATTTTTGCAACTCCCTTGGAGAGTGATTGATCATGTTCCGCCCCGTTTTTAAGGGGGTAACAGAGAGCAGGAATTGAACAAGTGTGAGCAATTTTGGATTTTCAAATGGGATATCATACAACCAAAAGTGCTCAGTTTGGATATTGAGTGGCATTTCATTGATTTCATTTGGCCAAGATGGGATTGGATTGGATATAAGTTCAGCTGAGTACGTGACGTGTACAAGTGATAGTATTAGGATGTTTGGCAATCATGATAAAGTTGCAACAACAACTGTGAATGCAGTGGCAACTTTATGACGAATGGATTGTCTGCTTTTGAGAAGCTTGCAGATAATTACACAATAATGTGCCCTGATGCAGAAATTATTTTAAATCTACAGTCTGAAATGCAGTGCTAGGTCGGTGAAACTGATGAAGTGTCATTATTGGTAACAGTTTGAAAATGATATGGTCAATAGCATGTTTTCAGCATAAAAGAATAAAAGGACCAGGAATTTGCTGGCTGGTTATTATATCAGGACCAGGACTGTGATTGGTCTCACAAAAAAATTCTCTCAGTTAAACTTTAATATAGGCAACAATAATGGGTAATTTACAAGTTGGTCTATAGGCAAACCTTTTTAAACCCAGCTACACTAACAGGTTTTACTACATCCTCCAGCAATGAATTCCAGAGCTTAATTACTTGTTGAGTGAAAAAATATTTTCTCCAATTAGTCTTAAATGTATTGCTCTGTAGCTTCATTGCATGTTTTTGTTCGATACCTCAGATTTTGGGACTGTGGTGCAGTCCCTAGTGTTATATCATTTGGATTAATGTAATATGTTATTTTTACGTTAACCAAGTTGTGTGCTTAGGTCACTCCAGTTGGCAGAGAATTCAGCAGCTCAAGTGATTGTAGGATTGTGAAGACATGAGTGCATTACTCCAGCCCTCATCAACCTACATTGGTTGCCTGGCATTTAGAATTCCGTGCAAATGTTTAAATTTAGTTATTTATTCTCTTATTTGTATTGAATTATTAACATTATTGCTTGATGTATGTACTACATTCCCGTCTCCCAGGGCTTATTATGGATTCCATCAGTGATTTCTGTGAAAGGACCTATGCTCTGAAAATCTATACCTTAGGTTTTACATGAATGTTGCTGTTATTTTATCATCATTTTATAAAGGCTTGAAGACTTATTTGTTTCAGGAAACTTAATATTTTATTTATGTATTTATTTTTTATATCTGTTTAATTATTTTGAATATTACCATTTTGAGTGTTATATTGTAATCATTTAGATGGCATACTGATAGTTGGGATAAATGCAATAAAATAAGATAATAAATACTCTGAATTTGAAGTTGCTGAATACCAGCAGAGCACATATCGGGGGACACAAACTAGACTTAATAACCACCTCATCTGGGAATTGGTCCTCCTCAACAGTGAATGTTCTGATCATTATTTGTTAGAATTTGTATCAAGAGACAGAATTTGTAGAGAGGCAGAAGACCAGTTCGGCCGTAACAATTATAAAAAGACATAGAAAAGCACCAGAACACCTCTTGGCAGAGGTTGCACAAAGGCTGGAAAATTTAGCCAATGAATCAGAAGTGGGATTGGTGGAAAATGGGAATGAAACTATAAAAAGGGGGTCACTAGACAGGATTGCCCCCCCCCCCCTTACGCCTTTAAGAATCTCAAGATCTAAAACAAGTCCATGGTATACCAATAGATTATTAGTAAATAAAAAAAAAAAAGAATGTAAGAAACTAAAATGAGTATGACAAGAGATGGTTGATGAAATTATTAGAATGACTTGACGACAGCATACCATTAGCTATAAGGTAATGAGTAAAGAAGAGAAAAAATGGTATTATTCAAAGTTAAATACAGGAAGTCAGAATGACACATACAATGGTTTCACCAGTTGTGCACCAGTGAAATAGTCAAGAAGTAGACCAAGGGTAGAGGATTTTTGCCCACTTCTTTAGAAAGAAAGTAATTACATTATGAGGAAATATTCAGGATTTCAGGACCTCGTCTGATGAAGGTCGGAGGGGGGGAGGGAGGAAAAAGGAGGCACCGCCACTGCCTTGATTTTGTCCTCTCATGCTCTTCTAGATATTATTTATTTAACAGATTTTCTATACCGCCTTATCATTAATTTAAGGCGGAACACATGAAACAAACATAGCAATAGACTTTTACATAGAACAGGGAGTAGGAACTTGGAGGAATATATGGGGCAGTGGATACATTTAACAATGGCTATGTATAGTAACATTGTTGCAGAATGAGGTGAAATAGCTACATTTAGCAGTTGTCCATAATATACATTTGTAATATCTCTCTGTGGCATTTGTTTTGCACGAGTTGCAAAGGGAGTGTTGTTTTCCTTGGAAGTCCTTGATAGATCCATTGCAATCTGGCTTTCGTCCCTTTCATTCTAGTAACATAGTATATGGACAGCAGATAAAGACCAGCATGGTCCATCTAGTCTGCACAGCAAGGTAGCAAGAATAGGTGCACCCGCCGCTCTGTGCAGGTCAATCCTCCCCATGCCTTTGTCTAGGGATGTACCCACCGCTCCGTGCAGGTCACCTCAACTTGTTAAGATATCAGAGACATTTAAGTTTCTTTTGTTTTTATCTTGTTTCTATAAAGAGATCCACTGCTTCTACTGAAACTGTTCTACCTAAAGTCTTCAGCGACCTGTTCCTGCTAAATCCAAGGGCCTTTACTTGATCCTCATGCTTCTTGACCACCTCCTTCTCCTCGACACCTTGTCCTCACTTGGTTTTAAGGGCTCTGTGCTAACCTGGTTCTCCTTTTATCTCTCCCATCACAGTTTCAGTGTTTGCTCTGGTGAATCCTCCTCTACTGCTATCCCTCTCTCAGTTGGTGTACCCTGGAGATCTGTCCTGGGCCCACTCCTTTTCTCTCTATATACCCAGTATCTTGTGCACTCATCTCCTCACATGATTTTCAGTACCATCTTTACGCTGATGACTCAGATCTGTCTCTCTACCACTGATATATATCTGGCAACCTAGGTCCCGATCCTTCCTATCTGATATTATTGCCTGGATGACTGACGCAATTTGAAATTGAACATAGCCAAAACTGAGGTTCTTATTTTTCCCCCCAACCCAACCTCCCCCCTTCCTCATCTCTCAATCTCTGTCGATAACACTCTACTACTTCTTATCTCCTCGACTCACAACCTTGGAGTCATCTTTGATTCCTCCCTCTCCTTCTCCACACACATTCAACTGTCAGCTAAAACCTGTCATTTCTTTCTCTATAACATCAGCAAAATTCACCCTTTCCTTTCTGAACACACTACTAAGACACTTATCTAATCCTTAGTCACTTTCTATCTAGACTATTGCAACCTCCTCCTTGTTGGCCTCCCTCTGAATCATCTTTCTCCCCTTCAATCTGTTCAAAACTCAGCTGCATGGCTTATCTTCCACCAGCTTTGTTATGCTCATATAATCCCTCTTCTCAAGTCCCTTCACTGGCTCCCTATTTGTTTCCGTATCCAGTTCAAACTTCTCCTACTGACCTATAAAGGCACTCATTCTGCTGCTCCTCACTACCTTTCATCTCTCATCCCTCCCTAAACCCCTCCTCGTGAACTCTGCTCTTCTGGTGGATTGCTTCTGCCTGTGTCGTTTTCTTCCAGTGGTAACTCCAGACTTCATTCCTTTCACCTTGCTGCGCCTTATGCCTGGAACAAACTACCAAAGTCTATACGTCAGGTTTCATCTCTGACCCTTTTCAAATTCATGCTGAAGGCTCACCTCTTCGAGGTTGCCTTGGGATCCTGTTCTGTTTAGTTTCTTTTCTAACTCCTTACCATTCCCTTGCACTGAGCCATTGTGTTATCTGTCTTCACTAGATTGTAAACTCTTATGAGCAGGGACCATCTTTTACATGTACCTGTACAGCACTGCATACACCCTGTAGCACTATATAAATGATAAGTAGTACTAGTAGTGGTAGTATGAAGAGAGTTTAGCAGATTGTTTTTTGGGATGAATTCTCATTTGCCCCACTAAGACAACTAATGGGGTAGATTTGGAAATATGCTAAGGGCAATTATTTACTGAACCTCTGTCCAGGTGGATTGCTAAATGTAATGCCAGCAGAACTGTTTTGATTGGTAACTAAATTTGTGAATTACTCATTAAAATAGGCTTGCTTTCCAACTGAATTATGGAGAGTAGTCTTGACCTCTTTATTAAAAAGGAAGCAAACTGGATTAGTCTCAATGTTCTATCGACCTGTGGTAAATAATCCTATTACAGTCAAAATTGTGGAAGCCACAGTAGCTACACAACTGCAGAAACATCTAACCAATCATGGTCTATTAGATATGACTCAATCGGGCTTTCATAGACTGTACAGTACAGAAACAGTGATAAGTCCATTCATGTATGAAGCAGGAACCATGCCTTTGTGATGCACCTAGATTTATCTGTATCATGACTTGCTGCTTTCTTGACTAAAGGGCTTGTTTACAAAGCCGCGGTAGCGATTCGCGATCGTTATCGGAGCCGCGGCCCCATTGAAATCAATAACTAACTGTTGTGGGGGTAGATGGCAGAGTGCTGAGCTGGTTTATTGGAATTTCAGAATACATCATTGAAGGTAAACTTGCAAGGGAATCTATCAGTCCCATAACCAATAGGATGTGGGGTACTGCAAAGTTCCCCCTTAGTGTCAATTTTGTTTAATCTTTACCCGAGCTCATTACTTAATGTAATAAAGTCATTCGGGATAACTTCTCATTCATATGTTGATAGCAGCATCATTATTTTTTCCTTTGATTATATTGATATAGAAATATAGAAACATGATGGCAGAAAAAGACCACAAGGCCTATCTAGTCGGCCCTTCCATATCAACTACAATAGTCTACTTTTTGCCTCACCTTCCATCCCAGAGCCATGAAGTCACTTTTGATACACTCAAAAGGATATCTAGTAGTATAATTTGTTCCAAGGGCTTCAGAGCAGAGATGGCGTCCATCTGTCCAAGAAGTGTCAAAATGTCTTCAGTAGCAGACTGGTTTTATTTATTTATTTATTGCTTTTATATACCGCACTATTTAAAATCAGTGTGGTTTACATTATAACATACTTTGTGCATAACAGGTGCTCTGTTAAGCACTTACAGTGGAACGGGACAATACAACTTGGGATTCAACTGGGAGAAACTATCTACAGCTATATACAGTTATCTGCAAAATTCGCATGAGACTGTTTGCTAGTTACTATTTCCCGGAAAGGTGTATGGTGGATGGGGTTGAGATACTGGGTTGAGAGTAGTGTAGAAGAAAGAGGTGGTGTTTTAGTGCTTTTCTGAACTGAGCAAGATCTGTAATCGCTCGTATGGAGGATGGGAGTGTGTTCCAGCAGCTGGGAGCGTAGAACTTGAAAGCTCGGTTCATTGTTGCTTGGGTGCATTTTGTTATTTCCTTGGGGATCTGTAGGGTATTGATGGCGAATCTTCTCCTAGCCCTGTTTGTTGGAGTGGGGTGGAGAAGGTCAGTTAAAGAGGTGGAAGATATTTTGTTAATGGCTTTGACGGTTGAATGTAAGCTGGTCTGTACAGGGCGGTGTACACAACCAGACTGTCTAAGAAAACCTGAGAAAGAGTTAATTTTGTTCAGAACTTTGCTTAGAAATAAACTTCATATATTTGCTTACTAAGTAGGTGAAGAGGTACAAGTCCTGTAAATAAGAAAAGGGGCAGGTTGTCCTCCAGCCTTTCAGTCTCAGGGTTACTAGATATCAAGCAGTCAGCAGTAAACAGTTATGTCTTGGAATACATGTATGTCTCCTCATACTGACCCATGCTGATTAGAAATTGACCTATGATGTGATGAATACGTAATACCTGACGTAGAACAATTATGCTGTATCCTCCAAAAGAGCCTTATAAATAAAGTAAACCATAGCTAATAGTTAGAGTAAACAAAGAGAACTTGTTTCTATTTGTTTCTCTCCGCAAAGCTTTGGTGTATCTATATAGAAGTGTGTGGTATTTTATTGCTGTCTCTTAGATTTCCTTCTCATTGCTTTGAGTGTGGTTTTCTGTGACTCTAAGAGCCCTGCAGGTTGCTGGTGAGGGGGGGGCAAAGAGCAGCCCTTCAAAGGTCATCAAGACTACCTTATAGGTGAGGCGGCAGTAAATTGGTAACCAGTGCAAGTCCTTTAGGATTAGAGTGATGTGCTCCCTCTTAGAGGCTCTGTGTAGGAAGCGTGTGGCTGCATTCATTGCAAGTTGTAGTGGGTTTAGCATGTTTTTGGGTAGGCCATGCAGGATCACATTAGCATAGTCAAAGTCAGGGGTTACTATTGCCTGAAAAACTGATCTAAAGTCCTCTGGTTGCAGTAGGGGTCAGAGGTGTCGTAGTGTCCGTAGTTTGTGGTAAATTTGTTTGGTGGTGCTGCTGATATGAGTTTTGAATTTGAGTTGCTGGTCTAATGTAACATCTAAGTAGCGGATGCAGGGTTTGGTTGGGAGTTCAGCATCTCTTGTCTTTAAAGTCGGAGGTGGTGAGAAGGATTGGTTTCTGGATATGAACAGGACGTCCGTCTTACTGAAGTTTATTTTGAGGCTCTGTGAGAGGTACCAGTCGGTTACTGCCTCGAAGCATTTTACTAGTAGGGAGAAGTCAGGATGATCGATCAAGAATGGGGTGTAGAGTAATACGTCGTCTGACATTCTATGTTGAATGAGCAAATTATTTCACATATCGGTTGCATGTATATGTTAAATAAGAGGGCAGAGAGTGAGGAGCCTGGAGGTACCCCGTGTTTTTGTTGGAATGGTTCAGAGGTGGTGGATCCCGTCCGTACTTGCTGCCATCTGTCCGTTAGATAGGATTTGCACCAATTACATGCAGAGCCATTGATTCCCTTGTCATGAAGCCGTATCAGGAGTTGCTCGTGGTTTACGGAATCAAATGCAGCGGCAATGTCTAGGAAAATTAAGGCATATCCCTGCTTGATATTGTCAATCCCTGTGATCAACGTGTTGATAAAGGTGGCAAGAAGAGTTTCAACGCCTAAAGCTATGTTGGCATGGGTCAAGGGGAGCTGTAGAATCAATGTGGTCCTGTATTTGACGTTGAACGACCTTCTCAATTATTTTTGCTAGCAGAGGGATACTTGATATTGGACGGTAAGACTCTACCTTCTGGGGATTTAGTTTGGCGTTCTTCAGGAGGGGTCGAATTGACATCTGTTTGAGGCATCGAGGGAACTGTCCTGTAGAGAAGGATAAGTCGATAATTTTGGTTATTATAGAGCTGATTTCCTTCCGTAATGATCTTATCCAGGATGCTGGACAAGGATCATTAGGTGCAGTGGTGGCGTTAATGACAGCGATGATGTCCTCAATACTTGTATCTGATGGTGTTGTGAAAGAGGTGAGTGGCTTAGGTGGGTTGTTATTGGGGTTGGATAGCGTGGTTTTGGCAACATTTTTGGTTTTGGCCAGCAGGTAGTCTGCGAAGTCCTGGGGGTGTATCATGGTTGGTTGTGAGGATGAGGGTTCCTTTGTTAGGGTCCTTACTATATTGAATAGCTCATGGGGTTTGTTCAGGACTCGGTTTAAGAGCTCAGCGTGATGTTCCTTAATTTTTGCTGATATTAGGTCTCGGTGTGTCTGCAGGCGGGAGTTGTAGGCTGTCTGGTCTGTTGGGGATCATGTTCGTTGACATTTTCTTTCAAGTTTCCTCAGCATTTGTAGTGATGTTTGCAGCTCGGTGGTGTACCAGGGTGCAGATTTTCTCCTTCTTGGTTGCCTGTCTGGGGTCTGAGGTTTGGCTTTATTCGCTATGCATGCGAAGGAGCTCAGGCAGTTGTTCCATGAAGCCATTGCCTCTTCAAGGTTTGGTGATGCTGTCGTGATATTGGGGAGAACCTCTTTGATGATCGCTTCTTTGACAAAGGGTCTAAAACAGCTTGAGGGTGTTGTTGATTTTTCAATTAGTTTCGTTTTTCTTCCACTGTCTTGGTTTATGGGTATTTAGAATTTAATTAGATTATGGTCAGACCATGGGACAGGGGATATAATTACGTTGGGTTTGTAGTTGGAGCTCGCGTCTGGTCTGGGGGAGAAAATCAGGTCCAGCATGTTCCCTTTTTGATGTGTGGGGGCATCAACTATTTGTTTGCAGTCCAGGTTGTTGAGAGCTTTGAGAAAGGCTTTGGAATGATTATCCTGCGTAGCTGCTTAACCTACTGAAGAGGGCTGTAAACTAGATTCATTGGGGATGGGTGAAGAAAGCCCCCAGGTAAGTGAAACATTACATACCTTTACAGAAATAGGTAAAAGGGGCAACATCTGGAAAGCAGTATGTATAAATGCCTGTAGCATGAGAAATAAGATCCCAGATGTTGAAGCTTTAATGGGACAGGTTGATTTGGCTTTAGTAGCAGTTACAGAGACATGGTTCACAGACAACCATGACTGGGATATAACGATACCAGGCTATACGTTATTCAGAAAGGACAAGGTAGGAAGAAAAGTAGGAGTGGCACTATATATAAAAATAATATTAGAGCTATGGAAATACAGGGCTCAAAAGGGAAAGAGGGTTAAACTAGAAAGAGGGAAAGAGAAATCCATTTGCATTGGCGTGATATACAAACCTTCATCACAGGATGAAGACTTGGATGGAGATTTAATAGAAGTCATATGCAGCATTGCCAGGAAAGGGAAAGTGCTACTGATAGGGGATTTCAATATGCCAGATGTTGATTGGAGCACCCCTGCTGCGGTGTCATCAACAAGCAAGGAGATCCTGGATTCGTTACAGGAAGAACTATTCAGGCAACTGGTAACAGAACCCACACGTGAAGGGGCCATTCTGGATTTGGTACTTACCAATGGGGAAAGTGTTTTTGATGTTATAATGGGAGATCATCTCGCATCCAGTGATCACCAGATGATGTGGTTCAGTATCATGACTAGGGCTGATAAAATCTATTATAAAGCGAGGGTCTTAGACTTTAGGACAACTAACTTTGCCAAGATAGGCCAATACCCCAAAGAGTCGTTAGCAGGATGGGAACAGCTGGGGGATGTAGAAAAACAGTGGGCAAAATTGAAAGGGGATATTTTAAGGGCAACCAACCTTTTTGTTAGAATGGTAAATAAAAGGAAAAGGAAAAGGAGGCCGCTATGGTTCTCAAAAGAGGTAGCTGAAAAGGTGAAGAAAAGGAGGGAGGCCTTCATGAAATACAAGAGATCACAGAGAGAGGAAGACAGGCATCTATATTTTGATAAACTTAGAGAGGCTGGCAAAGTAATCAAGAAAGCAAAGATACAAAAAGAAGAGGAAGTAGCCAATGCAATAAAATGGGGGGGGGGGACACATTTTTCAGATATGTCAGTGAGAGGAGGAAGGGCAAAAGTGGTATTGTCAGACTCAAGGGTGCAGGGGAGGAATATGTAGAAGCTGATGAGGATAGAGCAGCCTGTTCGGATGAAGGGCAGGGAGCAGGACCTCAGACAATACCCACAAACAGGAACAAAAGTAAGGGGCATCTCAAATTATTTTCAAAAGATGGTGTCCATGAGGAACTAGCTAAACTAAAAGTAGACAAAGCAATGGGACCAGATGGGATACATCAGAGAATACTGAAGGAACATGGGGACATTCTAGTAGCTCCACTGACTGACCTTTTCAATGGCTCTTTGGAATTGGGCACATGTGGTCCCCTTTACCCAAAATCGGAAGTAGGGATGTGGTTGAAAACTACAGGCTGGTTAGTTTAACCTCGGTGGTGAGTAAGTTATTGGAAACACTGCTGAAAGAGAAAACAGTGAGGTTTCTGGAGTCCAACAGATTACCAGATCAGAGGCAGCATTGATTTACCAGGGGCAGGTCTTGTCAGACAAATCTGATTGATTTCTTTGACTGGTTGACCAGGGAGTTGGACTGAGGGAGAGCCCTAGATGTGATGTATTTAGATTTCAGTAAAGCATTTGACACTGTTCCGCAGAGGCGACTTGTAAACAAACTGAGCACCCTTGGGATGGACCCTAAAGTTACTGCTTGGTTTAGAAATTGGTTGAGTGGGAGGCAACAAAGAGTACAGGTAAATGGAGCTCACTCTGAGAAGGATGCTACCAGTGGTGTGCCCCAGGGATCTGTCCTTGGTCTGATTCTTTTTAACACCTTTGTTAGTGATATTGCAGAAGGGCTGTTGGGTACGGTTTGCTTCTTTGCAGATGATACCAAAATCTGCAACAGAGTAGACACCCAGGAAGGTGTAGATAACATGAGGAGGGATCTAGAATTTGGCAGCAGAGATTTAGTGCTAAAAAGTGTAGGGTCATGCATTTGGGCTGCAACAATCCAAGGGAGCAGTACAATATAGGGGATGACGTACTTCTGTCCATGAAAGAAGCATGGGACCTAGGCATGATTGTGCCTGATGATCTCAAAGTAGCTAAATAGATAGAAAAGGTGACAGCAAAAGCTAGAAGGATTCTTGGGTGCATAGGGAGAGGAATGGCCAACAGAAGAAAGGAGGTGATAGTGCCTCTGTATAAGTCTTTGGTGCAACCTCATTTGGAGTATTGTGTGCAATTCTGGAGACTGCACCTTCGAAAGAATATAAACAGATTGGAGTCGGTGCAGAGGGTGGCTACTAAAATGGTTAGTGGTCTTCGTTATAGCACATATGCGGACAGACTTAAGGACCTTAATATGTATGCTTTAGAGGAAAAGTTGGACAGAGGTGATATGATTGAGACATTTAAATACCTCCGTGGCAAAAATGTACAGGAGGAGAGCCTCTTTCGTTTGAAAGCAAGCTCTGCTGCGAGGGGATATAGGATGAGGGTGAAAGGGGATCGACTCAGGAGTAAAATACAGAAATATTTCTTTACAGAAAGAATGGTGGATGTGTGGAATAGTCTCCCAGTGGAGGTGGTAGAGATGAGGACATTATCTTAATTCAAAAAAGTATGGGACAAACACAGAGGCTCTCTAAAGGAAAAAAAGGGGATTCTTGTAGTGGTTGGTATGGAAAGGCGGACTAGATAGGCCATGTGTTTTTTTTCTGCCGTCTTGTTTCTCTTCATGATGTAGCCTCCCATCTTCACCGCTGTCGGAGAGCTTGGATGTTTCAAGAAGCATCTCATCAATGTACTTATCACTGTTTTAAATGCTTCTCAGTGTCACCACTTCTTCTGAGCCCCTCCACTTGTTTCATGAGAGCTTCAGCTTGCAGGCATCCTGCACATGGAACTGGTCCTTCGACTGGCATCGGCCTCTCTGCACAGAGGCAGAAGCTGTAACAGTGGCAACAACTTTCCCAGCCGTCATTCAGTTGGTGGAGCTTTGGTACTTGTTGAATAAAAGAGAGACCTACCAAAGTCCCTACCTTTTCCTCAGCTATCCTTTAAGATAAAAAAAGAGGTTAACCTCTTTTAAGTGTGTTCTAACAGTGCTGTTCTATGTGTGTAGCTAATTGGGGAGTTGCCCTATAAAGCAAGAATGCTTGCATGGAGTGGGTGGGAGCTGGAATGGGTAGGGAGGGATCTAATACCTGATGAGGCTAGTGAATTCAAAGAGCATGCTCTAAATGGGAAGCTGGAACTAGAAATAATGAACTCTAACAGACAGAGCTTTGTCCAATACCACAAAAATCCCCCCTTAACATAGAAAAAAAATTAGCTTTTAAAAATGAAAACCAAAACCCCTTTAAGAGATCTCAGACAGAGAGATTGTATTTAAAAGCCGCACAGTATTAACGTGCTTGCAATGGAGTCCCTGTTAGGAATGCCCCATATCCATGAATCATGACTATATGAGCTTGCCATTTAAGTTTATATAGCGCTGGATGTAACAGAATGTTTTTAAAGTTAATCCAGAAAAAAACTTATATATAGGGGGAGGGGAATGCTGATAGACCTCAGATGATTCCCAGTATAGTGGGTCTTAGTATTCTCCTAGGTTGGGGGATGGACATACTGGTGGTTCAAATTGATTCTAGACTTACTCTGAAGATAAAATTTTCTGTAATTTAATTAGTTTGTCAACTAAGGATGAAATTGAGATGTCAACTACAGAACGTCATATGATCTGTTGTCCTTAGCAAAATTATGCGACAGTAGTTCAGGTGGATAAGTCTCTTGGATCAAAAATTACGTGGGTTGCAGATTTTTACAAAATGTTGCATCAAATTGATACTGAGGGGGAGGGGGGCGGTGTCCAGGTGGGATATAGCAACTCCATCTTTAATTGAATTACACTGGCTCTCAGTACAAGCCCCTGTATTTTTCAAGCATTTGCAGTTCGCATTTAAAATTTTGCATGGACTGCCACCAGATTACATTTGTATCACTGTATTTGCCCCAATGTCAGCTGCATTCGGCAGGCGAATTGCAACTAACCTTGCCTATTGTCAAACAACTCTATTTACAGAAGACCAGAAATACAACTATGCTGGAAAGAGGCCCTGAGATGTGGAATTCCTTGTCCCAAGAACTATGCAGATTGTCATCCTTTGTTGAGTGTGGAAAACATGGGGCCCAAATATTCAAAATGCCACAGCAATTAGTCGCAGCACTTAAATATCAGCAGTATCAGGATAGGAGTTGCCACCTAATATCTGGGTCGAGCAGCGCAATCTGGCACTTATCTGGTCAGCGCAATATTCAGCTGGCGCTTATCAAGATTGCAACTTAGGACAGCTTTTTATGCGGCCTAAGTTGCCCTGATAAGTGCCAACTGAAAATCTCACTAACTGGAAGAAGTTAGCAGTTATCTGGATTGTGCCGACACTGCCCTTAATCTGCCTATGGACCACCCCTGTACTAACTAAATAGTGTCGAGCAGTCTGTGGATATATTTAGTAGCACAGTATTATAAAATGCCACTGAATATCAAGGTCAGCACCCTAACCCGGACAGCCTTCTGTTGGCCAGTTGGCTAAGGGTTCTTTGTATTGGCTCCATGGTTGTTTCACAGGTGCTCAATTAAATATTATTGTATAATGTTTTAAACTTATTTCTTAATTATCATTGTATACTGATATACTGAATTTTATGATATGTAATTTTTAAACATAGAATCTGTCTAGAGCTTCATGGTAATGCGGAATATAAATGCTCACATTAAAATAAATTAATAGGATAGGAGGTAATACCCCATTGTGGGCTAGAGACTGGTTAAATGAAACAAAGTAGAACGAACTGGTCAGCTTTCCTAAACTGAAAAGAGTCAGAGGTGGAGTGACCCAAGGAACTGCACTGAAACCTCTGCTGTTTAACATTCATACATGATCTGCAGAAAGGAGAAACAAGTGAGGTGATGAAATTTGCAAATGACACAAAATTTATAGGCAGCAGGGTACTACTGTGGATTAGGAACTGGTTAAAAGACATAAAACAGAGAGAAGGGCTAAATGGCCAATTTTCTCAACGGAGAAAGGTGAATAGTGGAATACCCAGGTATCTGAACTAGGCCTGCTGTATTTTAACATATTCATAATTGACCTGGAAATGGGAATAATGAGTGAGATGATCAAATTTGTAGATAACACAAAATTATTCAAAGTTGCTAAAACACAAGAAGATTGTGAAAAATTGCAAGACCTTAATAAATCGGAAGATCGGGCACCCAAATTGCAGATGGAATTTAATGTGGACAAGTGCAAAGTTATGCATGTGGAGCCTGATTCAGAGAAAGGCACGTTCCCGTGGTGGTCAGAATCAGGCCAGAGGATGGCCCTGTATGCCCCTGCTGCCTGTGGGAATGTCCTCCCCGCAGGCACCCCGACTCCTGTGGCTCCGGCCTCCCTTTTCCCTGCCGCCCGGCCCAAGGCTGGCCTGCAGTGGCCCGGATCAGGCAGTAGGGACCCCCTGCACCCAGCCCTGGGGGGCATCCCCAGGCCCTATCACTGGGTTTGCTTTGCTTATTCCACTTTTGAGGTGGAATAAGCAGCGCGTCCCCATGGGCCCGGCAGGACATACAGGGCCATGACCTGAATCGGCCCTGTAAATGCTGACGGGCTGGCACACCCCTGCTCCACCCTGATCCTGCCCCCGCCGGCTCTCCCCGTGCTCAGCATCAGGACATACGGGGAGGGCCAGAGGGGGAATCGGGCACAGATGACTTGTAGGGCTGCATGTCCCGCCAGGATGTGCAGCCCTGCAACCTGCATCCTGGAATCGGGCCCTTAGGGAAGAACAAACCAAACTATGGTTACACGATGCAAGGTTCCACATTAGGAACCACCACCCAGGAAAATGATTTGGGTGTTATTGTGGATAATACTATGTTGAAACCTTCTGCCCAGTGTGCAGCAGCCAAGAAAGCAAATTGAATGCTATGAATCACAAGGAAAGGAATGGAAAATAGAAACATAGAAACATGATGTTTATGTTTATGTTTATTAGGTCTTGATAGACTGCTCTTCGAGACAATCTGATCTTCCATATCAATAATTATAATGCCTTTTTTTTCCTTTAGAGATCTTTTGTGTTTCTCCCATGCTTTCTTGAATTCAGATACTGTCCTTGTCTCTATTACCTCCACTGGGAGACTATTCCACACATCTACCACTCTTTCCATATAGAAATATTTCCGCATATTAATCCTAAGACTATCCCCTTTCACCCTCATCCTATGTCCCCTCGTTGCAGAGCTTTTTTTCGATTGAGAGGCTCTCCTCCTGTGCATTTATGCCACGAAGGTAGTTAGATATCTCTATCATATCTCTTCTATCCCACCTTTCCTCTAAAGTACACATATTGATATCTTTAAGTCTGTCCCCATATGATTTATAACGAAGACCACTGACTGTTTTGGTAGCCACCATCTGCACCAACTCCATCCTGTTTATATCCTTTTGAAGGTGCGGTCTCCAGAATTGCACACAATACTCCAAATGAGGTCTCACCAAAGATTTATACAGAGGCATTATCACCTCCTTTTTCTTTCTGGCCATTCTTCTCCCTATGCAACTAAGCATCCTTCTGGCTTTTGCCATCCTCTTTTCTACCTGTTTAGCCACTTTAAGATCATCAGGTCCCACTCTTCTTTCATGGACATAAGTACTTAATCCCCTATACTGGACCATTCCCTTGGATTTTTGCAGCCCAAATGTATGACCCTGCATTTGTAAGCGTTAAATCTCAACTGCCAAATTCTCAACCAACCATTCTTCAAGCAATAAAACAAAGGATATTATAATGCCTTTGTATCATTCTATGTTGCAACTGCACCTTGAATATTGCATGCAGTTCTGGTCACCATATCTTAAAAAGGATATAGCAGAACTTGAAAAAGAACAGAGAAGAGCCACCAAAATGGTAAAGGGGATAGAGGGATATCCCTATGAGGAAAGGCTTAAAGGTTTAGAGTTCTTCAACTTGACAAAAAGTTGGCTGAGGGGAGATATGATAGAGGTCTTTAAATTAATGAGTGGAGTGGAAAAAGGTAGACCAGGGGACATGCAATGAAGCTACAATATAGCCCATTTAAGAATAATCAGAGAAAATATATTTTCACTCAACGTGTAATCAAAATCTGGAATTCATTACCGGAGGATGTAGTAAAAGCTTTTTGTGTAAGGTTTAGACAAGTTCCTGGAGGAAAAGTCCATAAACCATTATTAAAGAGGACCAGAGAAACCCACTGCTTACCCCTGGGATAAGAAGCATGGAATCCATGTATCTGTTTGAGAATCTAGTAGTATTGTAAAGTTTACAACTCAGAATGCCTGTGTTGTATAGTTGACGTTGAATGTAAACCGCACTGATCTGAAAAGCGCGGTATAGAAGAACTGTTAAATAAATAAATAGTCCAACAAACAAGCACGAATCCACGTGCTATATAATACCCAGTAAGACAACGTGGACAGCAGTAGGAAGGAAATTCTTTATTCAGTCATCTTTAGCCTATGGGCCATAGGCTAAAGGTGACTGAATAAAGAATTTCCTTCCTACTGCTGTCCACGTTATCTTACTGGGTTCTGTTTGGGAATCTGACAGGTACTTGTGACTTGGATTGGCTGCTGTTAGAAACAGGATACCGGCTTGATGGACCCTTGGTCTGACCCAATATTTATTTATTTAACAGTTTTTTAATATCGCCTTATCTTGTAATCAAGGTGGTTTACATTATAACTTCAATTTTACAGATTTTACAATATGGCAATATCAATATCTCTTATGTTCCTATGTTCTTAATCAACACCATTAAAATGGCAGAGGATCATGAGGAAGTGCAGGAGGATCTTGTGAGACTAGGAGTCTGGGCATCCAAATTGCAGGACTACTGGGAAGCTACTCTTGATGGAGTATGAATCACCAAGGAAACCAAAAAGAGATTGCCCTAGAAGTACACAGATATAAATAGGTCAACCGGAGCTCACCGGATCTGTTAGTTTGTTCCTATGACATTTGTGTTGGTTAAGCAGGAACTATTTTTTTATAATATGGCAACCATTCCGGTTCACTGGATAGAACATCTACAGCTGTGCTTTCCTCTTTATCCACCCTAGATTTCGCCAATTGGATATCTTGATCCTGTGTTATCCGCATCTGCACCAGGCGTGCTCTAGACCTGCTATTCGGGATGGCATGGCCATAAGCCCACTTTGTATGGCCCTACTTAACTGCAGATCCATCAAATCTAAAACAGTTTTAATATCAAACTTCATTATGGACCATGCTTTAGATGTTCTTAGTTTAACAGACATGGCTTTGAGAAGGGGAAGAATCCTACTTGCATCGTAGCCTCCCACCAAGGTATCTTGCTATGTCTGCCCCCCGGGTCCTCTCGTAAAGGCGGGGGAGTTGCCATCATATATAAAGCTTCCTTATCAGTCACTGAAGTTACCGCTGCGCATCCCCAGGGAGTTGAATCTTTATTGCTTAGGTTTGGTCTCTTTCCTACTTTCTTCTTCCTGCTGCTCTACTGCCCTCCTAACCTTCAACAGCTTATCTGCGAAGAAGCCCAGCAGTTTATTCTTAATCATATGATTACTTATCTAGACCTTTTGAACCTGGGGGACTTAAATATTCATGATGCCTGGGGGACTTAAATATTCATGATGATGCTCCCATTCAGTCCTGGGATAAGACATTTTGCACCTTTATTGAGGATCATGATATCTGCCAACATGTTCATGTCCCCACACATAAAGATGGACATACTTCAGACCTCATCCTCTCTTACTGCACTGCTAGGTTGTTTCCCTCTAATCTTATCTCTATTTCCCTTCCTTGGACAGATCATGTTCTACTTCTTTTTACTCAAGATATCACCACGGGAATATACGACCCCCCCCCCCCACCTCCTTCTCTAATGAGTCCACCTATCATCATCTTACATCTGACACGTTAGCATCTTTCCCACCAGCTCATACCCTCTTCCCTACAAACTTTACCTCTATGTCCCTCAGACTCTTGACAAGGTTGCTCCCATCTGTGTTCGGATGCACCCTGTGCATAAATCATATCCTTGGTTTCATGGAGGCCTGTGCCTCCTAAGATGCCAAACTTGCACCCCCGAGAGATCCCAGCATAAGTCGAGATCCCCTTCGATCTTGCAACATTTTAGGAACCGTCATTCTTACTATTGGTCAAAAACCCTTGCGGCAAAATGGGAATATTTTTCAAGTATAATAAATAAATCCTCTTCTTCTGTGAAAGCTATTTTTACAGCAGTATCACATTTATCCACACTACTTCAGTCCCAATGTGAACTTCCCTGGAATGGTCCATCTACAGAAGACCTCGCTAATTTTTTCTGTCATAAGATTCAGCTGCTTAAGCATAGTCTTCCATCCTTTCCCACTTTCCTCCCATTAGAACCGGATGCTTCTGATCCACCCACAGTTTAATTTTACAACAATTTCTATCTCCGACATCTCCAGAGCAGTCTGATCTGCCCATAAGCCAATGCCACTTCAAGACCCCTTTCCCTCCATGATATGCAGAGCTTGCTCTGGATCTTTTATCATTTGTTCGGGAAATGATAAACCATAGTCTTTCCTCAGGCATTCTACCAGACTGGTGGAAGAAAGCCATATTGCGGCCCATCCCAAAGGACCAAATGGGAAACCTTTCAGATGCCCAAAATTAATCGACCCATTTCTAATGTATCTTATTTAGCAAAACTCACAAAAAAATTTGTCTTTAATCAGTTATCAAATCACACCATATACACTCATTCCCTAAAACCTCAACAAACAGGCTTCTGGCCGCTACACAGTACGGAGACCATCATTACTGCTGTTTTCAAAGAGACATATAATGCCATTGATCAAGGCAAGTTAGTGATTGCTATTTCATTAGATCTGTCCGCAGCCTTTGATCTTACAGATCATGAACTACTGCTGGCACATCATTATGACACCGGTATCTGCAGAATGATTTATCACTTGCTTTACTGCGTTCCTCTGAAATAGGTTATTACCATCGTTAACTTGGCAGACTATTGGCCCCACCAAGCTCCTTTATGGAGTTCCATAAGGTTCAACATGGTCACCACTTCTTTTTAACATTTTTTCTTAGTCCGCTGCTCACATTAATCTAAAGTCAAAGTATTTCAAGTTATGTATTGTCGCAACCCCAGCCCCCGAGCCACGTGCTTAAAGGGTCAGGGTGGACATTATTGTTTTCATCAAAGGGTGAAACTTTTCTTAGCCCAGATGCATGCTGGTACTGGTAGTCCCTTTCTTGAAATAATTAGTTGTGAAAGCCATGTGTAAGGTAAAGGATAGGGTTTATTCCCATAATGCACAAACAAAGGTTCAATGAAGGAAACAGGATTCTGACCTCATTCAGGATTTTCAAAAAGGTATTTACAGAATTCAAAAGATAGACGTGCTTCACAGTCTTATTAGCTATGCAGGTGTTAGAACAAACCAGTTCATGGAAACAAAAGCAAGCTTCTTCTTCTTTTAGCTTATCAAAACTGTATTTTAACGTATGCCCTGCGAGCTATACTTCTGCCAAGGATTCGAAACTCCCGGCTAGACAAAGTGTACAATCCATGAGACAGTCAGGTAGCAATGAATCGGGTTCAGCAGGGTCTATTTGCATCTCCTCCTGTTCTGACGATATATCTGCTGGCCCTGAGCTTTCCTCATGTAATTCTGGCTTCACTTCAGAGTTTCTCTCTAAAACTCTCCAGCCTTGCTCTACCTGGTCTGGAAAACAGGTAACAGGACTTTTAGTCAGCACTTTTTGTACAGGTTCCCAAACCTCTCTCCAGCTGTGTTTACTGCACCTACGGCTCTCTGGCTTCCATGCCTTTCTAGGGCTTGGCCACAGTTCCCTGTTCAGTGTTGTGTTTCTCAGACTCCTGGGCTGAGTCTTGTGCACCCACCTCTGAACTCCTTGTAGCTCACGGTCAGGAAAGGAAGTATGCAGGTACCTCTGCTCTCTGAGCTGTACTTCTCTGGTACTTTCTTTACCAGGCACTTTCCAGGTCCCTCTCCTTTCTCTGTCTTCCTTGAAGACTTCTCCCTGGAGCTTTTCAGCATGGAACTGTTTATCTTGGAACTTGTTCCTTCTCTGTGAGGACTGCAAATCCAACTGCCTCTCCTTCTCTCCTCGGAGCCGTCTCCTTCCTCTCTCTTCTGCGTCTGCTGCTGCTGCCCTTTCTGTCCTGTCTAAGCCATGCTTATAAAGCTGCTTCTCAGTTAGGGTTTCTCTCACCCTGACCAGGCGTGTCTGATTATCCCTTGAGTTAGTTATTGCATCATCCAAGCTTGGGTATGTCAGCCTACCCTCTGATTCTTCGTGCTTGCTCCCTCTGGCTGCACTTTGCAGTAACTGCACTTTAGGTCTGTCTTGAGTCACAGTGACACCTCTTACCTTCACACAATTTTATGAAGATCTGTATTTAAAGGTCCTCAGTATGGATTCATTTATTGGTACAGTTACAATAGCACAATTATAAGCTTTTTATGGAAGTATTATTTTGTTTGAGGTACATCACAAATTATTTAGTCTTCTTCTCCAAGTATGGCTTATTTGCAAGTTTGTTCCACCATGGGTAATTCATATACTTTTGAAGTTTTAAATAAGTGATGTTTGACCTTTAACGTCAAGCACAAAGGGTACTCTCTGTTTTTTACAATGCGTTTCTCAAAGAAGTTACAATCTTTCTCAACGGCAACTATATGTCCTCCCTCACCCCCTCCTTTTTAACTAGCTTCATAAGAACATAAGAGATGCCATACTGGGTCAGACCAAGGTACATCAAACCCAGTATCCTGTTTCCAACAATGGCCAATCTAGGTCACAAGTACCTAACAGTTTCCCCAAAAGACACAGGTTCTACAATGCTTGTATTGGGGCAAGCAGTGGATATCCCGGGTCCCCTTTAATAATGGTTTATGGATTTTTCCTCCAGGAACTTGTCCAAACCTTTTTTTAAACCCGGCTACACTAACAGCATTTGCTACATCCTCTGGTAACAAATTCCAGAGTTTGATTACACGAGTGAAAAAATATTTTCTCTTTTTAGTCTTAAATAGGTTGCCCTGTAGCTTCATTGCATGTCCCCTAGTCTTTCTATATTTTGATGGCAAAAATAATTGATCTACATTTACCCATTCCACTCCATTCATTACTTTATAGACCTCTATCATATCTCCCCCTCAGCAGTCTCTTTTCCAGGTTAAAGAGCCCTAACCTTTTTAGCCTCTCTTCATAAGGGTATCCTTACATCCTCTTTACCATTTTGGTAGCTCTTCTTTGTACCTTTTCTAATAACGTAATATCCTTTTTAAGATACGGCGACCAGAATTGCAGACAATATTCAAGGTGCGGTCGCACCAGGGAACGATACAGAGGCATTATAATATCCTTTGTTTTATTTTCCATTCCTTTCCTTATGATACCTAGCATTCTATTTGCTCTCTTGGCCGCCGCTGCACACTGGGCAGAGAGTTTCAACATGTTATCCACGATAACGCCTAAATCTTTTTCCTGGATAGTGGTACCTAATGTGGAACCTTACATCATGTAACCATAGCTTGGGTTGTTCTTTCCTAGGTACATAATTTTGCACTTGTCCACATTAAATTTCATCTGCCATTTGGATGCCCAGTCTTCCAATTTATCAAGGTCCTCTTGCAATTTTTCACAATCTTCATGGGTTTTAACAATTTTGAATAGTTTTGTGTCATATGCAAATTTGATTACCTCACTTGTTATTCCCATTTCAAGGTCATTTACAAATATGTTAAAAAGCAGCGGACCCAGCACAGATCCCTAGGGTACTCCACTATTCACCTTTCTCTATTGTGAAAATTGGCCATTTAACCCTACCCTCTGTTTTCTATCTTTTAAACAGTACAATAGTACGCTGCCTCCTATCAAAAGACTTTTTAATTTTACCAAGAGTCTCATATGAGGGACCTTGTCAAAGACTTTTTGAGGCTACAGACACACTGTCAACCATCTCACTTTTGTCTACCTGTTTATTCACACCTTCAAAAAATATATAACAGATACTAGTCAAGACTTTCCTGGTTAAATCCATGTTGGCTTTCTTCTATTAAACAATGACTATCTACATGTTCAGTAATTTTATTCTTTATAATGGTTTCTACCATTTTGCCTGGTACTAATGTGAGGTTCACCGGTCAGTAGTTTCCCTAGAACCCTTTTTAAAAACTGTCGTTACATTGGTCATTCTCCAGTCTTCAGGTACTACAGATTTCACTACTGTATAAATGTTGATTGTATCATTCTCAGGTTATCATGTATATAGTTTTGTTATTAATACGTTATTGGCTCTTTGTAGAACAATTCGCAATAGTTCGGTTGTTTACTCCTTCAAAAAGTAGAAAGACTAGGGGACACTCAATGAAGCTACAATGTAGCCCAATTAGGACTAATAAGAGAAATATCTTTTCACTCAATGAATAATCAAACTCTGGAATTTGTTACCAGAGGATGTAGTAAAAGCTGTTAGTGTAGCTGGCTTTAAAAAAGGTTTGGACAAGATCCTGGAGAAAAGGTTTGGACAAGTTCCTGGAGGAAAGGTCCATAAACCATTATAAACCTAGATTGGCCACTGTTGGAAACAGGATACTGGCTTGATGGAACTTGGTCTGACCCAGTATGGCATTTCATGTTCTTATGCTATTCTGGTTGCCCCATCTCAAAAAGGATATAACACAATTAGGAAAAGTTCAGAAAAGGATGACCAAAATGATAAGAGTAAGGAACACCTCTATGCAGAGAGAGGCTCTTCAGCTTGAAAGAGAGAGGACTGAAAAGGAATATGATAGAAATTTATAAAATCATTAGTGGGATGATTAATTAAATAGTGAATGATTCAAATAACAATAGAACAAGAGGACAATCTATGAAAATAATGAAAACAAATCATAGAAAGTATTTTTCATACAACACAATTACAATGTGGAATCTTTTGCCAGAGGATGTGGTTAAAGCAACCAAAATAGCTGGGAGGAGGAGTTTCAAAAAAGGTTCCTGGAGAAAAAGTCTATTAGCCAGATAGACTTATAAAGCCATCACTTAGTCCTTGAAATGAGCTTTGAGAAATTTAATCTACCTTTTGGGATCTTCCGGGTACTTGCCACCCACACTGGTCACTCTCAGAGACAGTTGTTGGGATCGATGGATCTCAGTTTGACTCATCATGGTTTATCTTATGTTCTTATGGTGAACTATTGTATCTGCCTTAAGAGTGCATTCTGCGAAAACAAAGTCCACAAGAAGTAGAAGAGGAGTCTAATGGAGCAACAAACTGAGAAGCAGGGAATCCAGGGTTCAAATCTTGCTGCTGCTCCTTGTGAACCACTTCATCTTCACTGCCTCAGGTACAAACATGGGGCTAGATTGACGAAAAGGTGTTGATGCGCATTATTTACTGTAGGTCCTATTTGATACCATTTTAATACCATACATTAACTGTGCTAGCCCACGCTAACATAGAAACTCCCTTTAGTAAATCTAGTCTTAAACTATAAGCCTTCTGTAGACAGGTAAATAACTACTTTACCTGAATATAATGTGCCCCTAACTACCACTGAAAAGTCGTAAAAGAAATATTAATCTACAGAGGCCATCATAGTATATTTCTCTTAATACTTTGCAATGATTATTCAAACTTTACCATTAAGCAATCCTTTCTATGTGTACAATCACTGGACAGGAACATCTTGTGTTCTCGTGTGGTCCACATGTTCAGGTATGAAGTTTCAGCTGTGACATCATATTGTCACATGAACACGACTATGTTCAAGCTACAAGTTTAAGCCATAGGAGGCATCATCTGCAACTGAAAAATCCATCTTTGCTCATGTTGCATCTACATGCAATCACAATTGCCACTCAAGGTGATTGAATCTCAAGATTAATGATCACAAATCTGAGCTGTTCAGAAAGATGATTATGCTTCATGCAATGAGCCATTAAGGTCACCTCCTCTCAGTGATTAGGAATGCAGTGCTTGTGTTTGATCATGCAGGCCTAAATCATTCTTTTAGTCTTCCTGATGTATAACATTTCACATGAGCAAATGATGGCATAAATGACTAATGCTGAAGTACAATCGGAGAGAAATTTGAATGAAAAAAGTATCCTAACATGGAATATCAGATTTACCTTGGATAGCCTGAGGATAAAAAGAACCTCACATAGATGGAATTCCGCAGTTCTAGCTCTCTGCTGGTGCTTGTGATGACATTGGTGAATAAAAATGCATTACTAAATCGCAATGGTTAGAACTCTTCTTAAATAAAAACATAAGGTATCAGATTAAAAACTTCATGGGGGGGGTCACGTGATAGTGGAATAGAGAACAGATGTGTTCTCTTCGCTCTCCTGATCCAGGAGAAATTAGTGCTGTAAATTTCTCAGCCTGCGAGATTTTCTGTCTCACCGAGAGTGATGGGGACCATATCAGTAAAGTCTGAAGAGGGAAAGATGTCAAAGTCAGCGATGGCAGCTGTGAAATTGGCAAAAGCCTCCTGGCAGCTGACAATGGTGGAATGCCTGACATCGCAACATGGCGGCAGATCGACCTCTGCTTGGGCCTCTCCTGGTTTATTATGCTTTACCCGCACTGCCGGCATCAGAATTGCCGAGTGCTGCTCTACGCACACCATTGGAGACAGAGGCCATTTTAGCAGTGATTAAGTCAGGCAATGTAGAGCTCTCCAAGAAGCTTAAGACCATTCAAGACGAGCTGAGAAAGGCTCGAGCCAAACTTCAAGTGACGATGGGCAGTATTGAAAGGACTGAATAGCACATCTCTGGTATGGAGGAATACTTTCTGCTCCTGAAGTGCGATTCTGCAACACGTAACTTGATTATACAGAAATTACTTGCTAAGATAGATGACTTAGAAAATAGATCCCAGAGATCCAATATACGGATCCTGGGGATCCCAAAGGGAGGGGAGGAGTGCTCTATGGAGGACTTTGTGGAGCGGCTCCTAAGGGAGCTTTTTCAAGACCCCCCCTCTTTCAGACAATGTGGTAGTGGAATGCGCCCATTGGGGTCTGGATGGAACCCCACAATTGGTGGCAAGGCCTTGCCCTATTCTTGTGAAAATCCTAAATTACCGACACAGAAATTGGATCTGGAGGCAATCATCCCCATAAGGATCACAAAGTTTGGCTTTTCCCAGACTATAGTGCTGAATTAGACAAGAAGTGACAGGCATTCAGGTAGGTGAGAAAAAAAAAAAAAGAGTATTCACCCATAGTATTCAACAAGCACTGCTATACTCTGCAAAATTACAGGTGTCATGGAAGGGGAAGACATTTTTCACTGAACCCTAAGAAGCAAAGAAGTTCCTCAAGCTGCATTTCCCCCAAGGATCCTCCCTTTGACAACCACCCACCTTGCAGGACGACAAACCATCTGGGATCCCTGAGGGCAGTGGGATCAAGCAAAGTCCATGCTGAAAATCACCTATGGGTGGTGGAAGCATTTGCGCGCAGTGATGAGGCGGTGGCTAAGAACAATGCAGGAGGTGCGCCTTGAGCTTTAGGAGCTGTTTGGCATATCTGCTGACATTTTTCTTTTTGAACTGGACGTAGCTGTGAGAATTCTGTGGAGTTGGCTGTCTTGTTCGATTTGGAGAAAGAGAGCTGGAGACTGGGGACCCCGCTATTCCAAAGCCAGCGAGCCAATATGGTGATCGCTGGTGGCCGTGGTGGGAGAATGTCATCTTGTTTTCCACGGATGGGCCATCAGCATGGTGGCTGGAGTGTACCCAGTGAGCCCCTGATTTTTTCAGGGCTGACTCGCTGACCCCACCCTGTGGGCTTCCTCCAAGAGGCCATGGTTGGACCAGGACTTGAATTGGTTTCTATGTTCTGTTGCTTGTTATATTGTCTATTCCAGGAGTGCACTTTTCTGTTGAGTGGGGGGATGGACTATGTGTGCTATGGAGTTAGGGGATAACCAGCAAATATGTCTAATACTGATGTCTGTATGCAGTGATCTTCCATTAATGGTAGGAGGATGCAAACAATGTGCAGGAGGCGGCTGGTTTTGAGGGAATTAGCTAACTTCCATTCTGATATCTATTTGCTGCAGCAAACCCACTTGGGGGCGTTGGACAGCCGAGATATGTCACTCCCTGGGTAAGTCTAACAGGGCTGGTAATTGTCATCTTCTTTTGGAGGGGGTTCTCATACCAGATTCTTAGAAGGTGGAGGAATGGGTATGGGAGGGCAATGGCGCTGGAGATGCAATTCCCAGGGCTGACCTTTTGTCTAGTTTATGTTTATGTTAACTTATATGCCCCCAGTAAAGACCAGCAGCATTTTTGAAGGAGATTTTCACTAAGATTGAGGGGTGGACCACCCTACTCGTGATATATGGAGCTGATTTAAATACAGTGGCCCACAGAGAGGTGGACAGGTCCTCCTGTGAAGACCAGGGTAGGACATCTGTGAGAGAGACTATTTGAGCTCTATGAGGCAAATATATAATTTTATTTATTTATTTATTTAGCTGCATTTATATCCCGCTTTTCACCGGGTCAAAGCGGTTGGGGGATACATTTAACACGAGGGGATATGAGACACACACACTAATACAGGGAACATGGGCAATGGAGGGTTAAGTGGCTTGCCCAAGACCACAAGGAGCACCTGTGGGACTAGAAACCCCAGTCCTTCCGGCCCAAGGTTGCTGTCCTCTAGTGGGATTTGAACCACCGACCTTCCGGCCTGTAGTACCTTGCCCCAACCACTAGGCCACTGCTCCCTCGTAGAAATTTGGAGAATAAAAAAAATCCTGGAGTTAAGAAATTTACATGTTATTCACATTTCCTATTCCAGATTTGATTATTTCCTTATCAGGTCCTCGTGTCCATGGGTGAGCAATTGCAATATTGGTAACATTATATAGACAGACCATGCCCCAGTGCATCTCTGAGTGGGTGCAAGAGGGAGTGGGGGGAGGGGGAGACAAGACCCTGGAAGCTCAATACACCCCTGTTAGCAGATAAGGGGACCACACTGAAACAGGGAAGGCTTATTAGGACCTACATTCAGGAAAATGATACAGGGGAGATCCTTCTGCTTGGAATGCCCTAAAAGCTGTGGTGTGAGGCATTCTGGTGGAGGTGGAGGCAAGAAAGAAAAAAAGAAAAGGAATATTGTAGGAGGGAACTGGAAAGGGAGGTGGAAGGATTGGAAGGTGAGTACATGGCAATCCAGTCCAAGGAGCTCTCCTGACGCTTAGCTTTGAAGAGAGGTGAGCTCAATGCCTTGCTGTCTGGGGAAGAGTTGCTCTTTAAGATGACGGCTCAGACCCACTATGCTCGGAGAGGGAAAATAGACAAATTGCTCGTGTCGCTGTTGAAGAAGCGGCAAGCACAAACAATGATACTTCAGATTCGAGACAGTGGAGGCAGATCCACCACGACAGGGAGGGTATGGAGCAGACTTTCATACAGTTTTATAGTGCCTCAGAATGTACAAATGATACCCACCTGATAGTGGAGTACTTAAAGGGCAAGGTAAAGAGAAGACTCTCTGGGAACAACAGAAGTGGTTGGATAGCCCAATCACAGTTCTGGAGGAACACCAGGCCATTGACGGGTTGCCCATTGGCAAGGTGGTGGGCCCAGATGGGTTTCCTCCTGAATTCTCCTGAGGTGATGGATCCGGGCCGGTTAACAAAATGGACAGGATGGTGAATTATATTAAGTAAGACCAGTTTCTATCAAGAGATCATGGAGCATTGTTTGGTTTCTCCCCCACACTTTTTTTCACCATTTCAGGTGGAGCACTTTCTGTATACCCATCGGGCAGGGTACCTCGCCACTGTGCATCTTCTCAAAGTGTTTTCTGTTAAACCCTTTGGGGTTCAGCATACCTGACAGAGTTATACCAGGTAATAATGCAAGGACACAGGGAGCGGCATCGGTATGAAGCCAATTGGGCAAGAGACCTGGGGAAGGATTGGTTGGAGCAGCACTGGGTAATGCTATGGGAGAACACTTCAAAGGTGTTGGTGTGTCAGTCACATCTCGACTCAGTATAAATAATTATTTAGATGTACTTTACTCCTTCAAAATTGCATGCAATCTGTTCAACAGCCAAAATGCTTCAGCTTCGAAAGCGGTTTTTCTAAACTAATTTAAGGCTGCTGAACACAGAAATCATAATGAAAATGGCTGATTAGGTCTAGTTGCTAAGATATATGCTATTAATTAGTCATTAGAGGCCATTAACTGTGTATTATGCAACATTTGCGTGAGATTGTGTAATCTCTATTTGCAACCAATAGAAATATCTATCCAAAACCAGATGATGCAATCAGTATTTAAATTTGCATCACTTGACAGTATACATCTTAAGGTGTATTAGTCACAGAAAAATTAAAAATTAATTATTTTGCATTATTTTATGCCGATAGGTCAATCACAGAGTATTCGGCAATGCATCGTACTTGTGTTAATAATGCAGATAATTTCTGCTATATTTGTAGTGAAGTGACTTTTACATCACAAAAACAGAATATGACTGTGGCGGTTAAGAAAGCCTACAACTTATATTTTGGCTGCAGAATAGGAGATCAGGATAAGAGTTGGGCGCTACACATATGCTGCAATACATGTGCAACAAATCTCAGGCAATGGATGAATGGGAAAAGGCAATCATGCCTTTTGCAGTTCCAATGATCTGGAGAGAGCCCACGGATCATGTCAGCAATTGCTACTTCTGCATGGTTCCTCCAATTCAGAAAGGCATATCCAGAAAGAGTAAGTGGATTGTGCAATATCCAAACATTCCATCTGCAATACGCCCAGTGCCTCATGGAGAAGGGTTGCCGATTCCCAAAATGTCAGAATCATTATCATTAGAATCAAGTGAGGAAGAGGAAGAAGTTTGTAGTCATGAACCGTCAACCTCTCGTGACCAGAGTTTCTTCTGGACACTGCTAATGAGCCACACCTCTTAACGCAAGGTGAATGACCTTGTCAGGGATTTGGATCTCCCGAAGAATAAAGCTGAGCTTTTGGGTTCCAGACTACAGCAGTGGAATCTTCTGGCTGGTGACGTTCAAATTTCTTTTTTCCGGGACCGTCAGAAAGACTTGGTGTCATTCTTTTTCAAAGAAGGTGATCTTGCTTTATGCAACAACATAAAAGGTTTAAAGGCAGTTCTCAATATCAATTACAATGCAGATGACTGGAGGCTCTTCATTGATTCATCCAAAGCAAGTCTTAAAGCTGTATTGCTGCATAATGGCAACTTGCTATCATCAATTCCTATTGGCCATGCAGCTTTTATGAAAGAGACTTATGACAATATGAAACAACTTTGGAAATGTATAAACTATGATCAACATCTATGGTCAATATGTGGTGACTTTAAAGTGGTTGCCCTCTTGCTTGGTCTTCAGGGTGGATACACCTAGTACTGCTGTTTCCTGTGTGAATGGGATAGTCGTGCTAGAGATTGTCATTTCATCAAAAGGGACTGGCCACTCCGTCAGACACTGGATCCTGGAAGCAAAAATGTTCTGTTTCAAGCACTCATAGACAGCAACAAGATTTTGATGCCTTCCTTGCAAATCAAGTTGGGACTAATGAAAAACTTTGTCAAGGTGATGGATAAAACTAAACCTGCTTTCCGTTATCTTAGTGGTACATTTCCTAGACTGAATGATGCCAAAGTTAAGGAAGGAGTTTTTGTTGGCCCTCAGATTCATGCACTTCTTCAAGATGACAAATTTCTTTGTTTATTGCGTGGAAAGGAAAAGGCTGCATGGATAGCATTTGAATCAGTGACACAAAATTTTCTTGGAAACAACAAAGCAAATAATTACCAAGAGATTGTTCAAGATCTTCTCAAGGCATACAAAAACCTTGGTTGCAACATGTCCTTAAAGATTCATTTTCTACACTCTCATCTAGGTTTTTTCCCCACAAAATTGCGGAGCAGTAAGTGATGAACATGGAGAACGATTTCACCAAGACACTGCAGCCATGGAAAAGAGGTATCAGAGTAAATGGAGTCCATCAATGCTTGCAGACTACTGCTGGACAGTGACAAGGGATATTCCATTGCTTCGGTACAAGAAACAGATCAGGAAGAGTCGTGAAGCCACCGAATGTGAACAAAACTTGCTAGAATGTACTTACAAATGTTCTTAATGAAAGTTAAATTGCAGACATAATTACTCCTCTGTTTCTTCTAAGTATGTTTATGAACTTTATGTTATAAAAACATGCTTATTATTGTGCAAAGTTTCATTTGTAATAAGATTTTGATTAACCAAGGTATCCCGGAGGCCTCCTCCTCGCCCTCTTCATGTCACCCACCCCACTTTTCCCCTCCGCCTTTTCGGCATAACAAAAGACCTGCACACCAATTATGGAAGAACTTTGGTCGCAGCTTTATTTACCACATAAACACCGGCCCAACACGGGCCCAACATTTCTAACATCATAACATAACCCCCACCCCAAACTCCGGACAATGCCCACACCAGCCATATTATTAGCAAGGTGGAGCATCATCCACCCCCAATCCCCACCGCCTGCCTTGCCATGTTAGTAGTAAAGGCCGGCCCCACTCCCCTATACCGGGCCAAGATCCCCAACCGGGATGTCTCGCCCCACCCCGGGGAGCACTTCGCTCCCCCCAATGCGCCTTAATCTGTTAAAGCCTCGCTGCCTCGGCGAGCGCTAGCTCTCTACCCCCCCAGCTGCAACAACCCCTCACACCCTCCCCCAAACAAGAGGGAGGGCGGGCGGAAATTGCCACCGCAGGATAAGAGCCGTGAAGCATGGCAAGCTCGCTCCACGCAGCCCCAGATGGCTCCGAAATCCCACCTCCGTCCTCCAAGCATCAATGAAATCGCCCCACGCACCTAACATGGGTCGATTTCAAATGAAGCCCGCTCCTCCATTGCCTTGCCCCCACCCCTCTAGCCACCACCGCATGAGGCCAAGGACCGGGCTCCGGGAACCCGGTTACTGGCGGCCTCGGGACCCGGCCCTGTGGCCTGAACATTTACATCTAAGGATTTAGGCTTGATTTTCACCATACATAGTGGTAAAATGTAAATTCTTCAACATATCATAGAAACAGGAGCTAATTGACCAATTTCACTATCATATTTGAATTCAGCATATCAAATTCATTAACAAATAGTGCATTTAATTTCTGAAGCAAACAATTTTTGAAACTTTGTAGAATAGTGTAAGGCTGGAGGGGATGTGGTGATAGAGGAACCCTCTATCATATAATGTGGGACTGTCACAGGGTGAGGCCCCTCTGGGAACAGGTGGACAAACTTTGTTCTCAGATCACGGTCCGAGGTCTACCCTATGATCCTGCCTTACTGTTACTGCACTGTTTTGAGGGGTCGCCTGCTGTACGTTTAAATAGATTGGGAGTCGCTTTTTCTTTTCAGCTGTGTATGCCTCTATAGCAGGAAAGTGGAAGAATCCACTGGCTCCAATGATACTAGAGTGGTCAAAGATGCTCGCACATATAATGGTACTGGAACAAGGCGTGGCACACATGCGAAGAACAATGGACAGATTTGACAGGATGTGGGCTCCAATTAAATTGTTTTTCGACTCTGGCTGGGAGCAGGAGGATGTTGGTTAAACTCTGGGGTTGAAGCTCAACCGGCTTGGCCGGAGCTGTTCTAGTATTTTCTCTCATTGCTGGAGTAGTGTGGTAGATTGCTTTTGTGCAACAGCTCCACTGTGCATTCTGGTGTCTCTCCCCTCCCTCTCTGTCTCTCTCCCTTTCCCTCTCTCTCTCCCCCCTGGGTCCCCCCCTTCCATGAAATGACATGACATGATATGATATATGTTATGATTCTGATATGTCAGGCTGAGGGATGTTTAAGATGGATTCGTGTCTAGGGGTAAGGAGAAATGCAATGATCCTGGTTGTTTTAAGATGTTGTTTATTAAGACTTGTGTAATAACCTTGGCTAAGAGAATGTAAGATGAAAATTCTGAAAAAAATAAAGAATTTAAAAAAAACAACAAAGAAAAAACAAACCTTCAGTATTGCAAAACATGTCAATAAAGCTAAATGATCTTCTGCACTTTATTAAATCTGCAAAAAGGCAGTACACTCATCTGATCCTGTAACGTGTTCGGTATAAATAAAAAATGACTATTAGCAAATAAAGCTATTTTAAATGCTGATTTTACACAAGCATAGGAGTAAACTCTGTTGAAAAAATGCTGAGCTACGATTCTAGTCTGATGTTTAAATTCTTCATTGAATGAGCACAAATGAAGCTGAAGAAATCATCTCACAGGTGAGTTCTTAAGATGTGGATGGCAACGAGCAAGTAAAGAAAAGTATTATGATCCCCTGTTTTCTTTATTTACAAAAAGTGAAAGAAAAATCATTATCAGGAGGAAATGGAGAAGCCTAACGGTGAGAACACTGGCTTAGTAACCAAGAGACCAGGGTTTGATTCCACTAACAATCTTTGTGGCCTTGGGCAAGCCACTTAACCCTACATTGCCTCAGGAGAAAGGCCTAATTCTAATCTAATAACCCCCACTCTAACTCATAAATCACCTAACCACTAGAGTGTGTGTGCAGTAACTAAATCCTATATATCAATCTTATTTTTGTCGGAGGTTTTTGCATTGAAAGGTCTCCCCCTCTTGAAGCGTAACTTCCCTTTTAATCAAAGCCAAGGTAAAAATTCCGCTAATACTTAATCGTGAAATTATGCACACTATTCAGTGCTATACCACAATATAAAGTCCCAATATAGCTCAACAGTTATAGCTCAATGAATGTAACTTGAATACGCATCTGATTAATGGGTTCTTCGCAGTCAATATCGTCGCATCTGATCAATGGGTTCTTCGCAGTCAATATTGCCGAACACAGTACTGCGTTTAGGGCCAAGTCAGTCCATACTGGTCCTGTTTCAACGCTTAATGCCACTGCAGAAGTTCCAAATTTATCCATTAAGAACGCCAAAAAGAGTTCCTTACTCCTTTGAAAAACGCCTTCAGTGATTCAGTCAAACTTCCTGACCAACTGCCTCTGACTTGGCCCTAAACGCAGTACTGTGTTCAGCGATATTGACTGCGAAGAACCCATTAATCAGATGCGGCGATATTGACTGCGAAGAACCCATTAATCAGATGAGTATTCAAGTTACATTCATTGAGCTATAACTGTTGAGCTATATTGGGACTTTATATTGTGGTATAGCACTGAATAGTGTGCATAATTTCACGATTAAGCATTAGCGGAATTTTTACCGCGGCTTTGATTAAAAGGGAAGTTACGCTTCAAGAGGGGGAGACCTCTCATGGCAAAAACTTCCGACAAAAATAAGATTGATATATAGGAGAAAGGCCTGACAATCTACTTCCAGTCACACTGCCAAGAAAACCCAGGAGCTGCTGTTTCTCCAGGAGTCAGCACTGTATTGCTATAATATCACTTTAATATCTGCCACCATTATTTACAGTGCTGAGTACAAATGATTAGTAGTATCAATTTTGTAATGGTGACATATAAAAAAAGAAATACCAGTAGATGTTACATCTGTCATATATAAAATCACAAATTAGTATTGAATTGGTTCAACTATTGAAAAAAAATGCACATAGTTGTTTTGGACTTCCTAACCACAGCAGAAATCATCATCAATATATCTCTTTCACAATTTAATGTAGGTCAAGAAAAGAAGCCTGACATAATCACTGTTTTTTTAAGAGGAACTAATGTACAAATTGGCTGTAGCGGGTATCATAAGAGCATTCATTATTGTATCATTAACTGTAAGTAATGTATACCTTGAAACAAAAAGTAGCTTTTAGTTAAAGCCAAGCATTTTATTTAGACAGTTTTGTATACCACCTTATCCTTCAATCAAAGTGGTCACAACACAATTGGGGGATACATTTAACACGAGGAGATATGAGACATATACACTAATACTTACAGGGAACATGGGCAATAGAGGGTTAAGTGGCTTGCCCAAGACCACAAGCAGCACCTGTGGGACTAGAAACCCCAGTCCTTCTGGCCCAAGGTTGCTGTTAAATCACACTATTTTGAAGGTATATGCTGATCTACCCTCAGGTCTAACATATTTCATATGACTCCGAAAGTGCAATCCTGAGGAATATTGGCATATAAGAATATAATAAATGCCATACTGGGTCAGACCAAGGTTCATCAAGCCCAGTATCCTGTTTCCAACAATGGCCAATCCAGGTCATAATTACATGGCAAGCTCGCAAAAAGATACACAGGTTCCACAATGCTTGTCCTGGGGTAAGCAGTGGATTTCCCGGGTCCTCTTAATAATAGTTTATGGACCTTTCCTCGATGAACTTGTCCAAACCTTTTTTAAACCCAGCTACTCTAACAGCTTTTACTGCATCCTCTAGTAACGAATTCCAGGGTTTGATAACATGTTGAGTGGAAAAATATTTTCTCTTATTAGTCTTCAATGGGTTACATTGTAGCTTCATTGCATGTCCCCTAGTCTTTTTACTTTTTGAAGGAGTTGAACCTATCTACGCTTACCCGTTCTACTCCATTCATTAACTTATAGACCTCTAATCATATCTCCCCTCAGCCGTCTCTTTTCCAAGCTGAAGAGCCCTAACCTTTTAAGTCTTTCCTCATAGAGATATCCTTCTATCCCCTTTACAATTTTGGTGGCTCTTCTCTGTACCTTTTCTAATTCTACTATATCCTTTTTAAGATATGGCAACCAGAAATTGCACACAATATTCAAGGTGACCTAGATAAGGTCTTAGAAAGTGCTGGGGAGGAGTCTGCTGTCTTGGTACATGTCGGTACCAATGACATAGGAAAATGTGGTAGGGAGGTTCTGGAGGCTAAATTTAGGCTTTTAGGTAGGAAGTTGAAATCCAGAACTTCCAGGGTAGCATTCTCCGAAATGCTTCCTGTTCCACGCGCAGGACCCAAAAGGCAGGCAGAGCTCCGGAGTCTCAATGCATGGATGAGACAATGGTGCAGAAATGAGGGTTTTGGATTTGTTAGGAACTGGGGAACATCCTGGGGAAAGGAGAGGCTCTTCCGAAAGGATGGGCTTCACCTTAACCGGGATGGAACCAGGCTGCTGGCATTAACCTTTAAAAAGGAGATAGAGCAGCTTTTAAACTAGATATTAGGGGAAAGCCGACAGTCGCCCATGAGCGGATGGTTCAGAAGAATGTATCTTTGAAGGATACTACCAAAAGCAGAGAGGTTCCACAAAAGAGTAAAGTAGCCCAAATGCCCTCAAGTATGGAGCAGACAGAGCTTAAAGATCCCCAATTACCCATGTCTAACAACAGCCAAACTAATATGAATAAAATACATTCTCTAAAATGCTTGTATGCAAATGCTAGAAGTCTAAAAAATAAGATGGGAGAGTTAGAATATATAGCACTAAATGAAAGGTTAGATATGATTGGAATATCAGAGACATGGTGGAAGGACGACAACCAGTGGGACACTGTGATACCTGGGTACAAACTATATCGTAATGATAGAGCTGATCACATTGGTGGAGGGGTTGCTCTCTATGTTAGAGAGGGCATTGAGTCAGAAAGGATTAAAGATTTGCAGAAAACAAAATCTGCTGTAGAATCTATATGGATTGAAATTCCATGTAAAAGGGGGAAGGCAATGGCAGTGGGGGTGTACTATCAAGCGCCTGGCCAGAATGACCAAATGGATGATGAAATGCTCAAAGAAATCAAGGAAGCTAACAAAAGTTACAGCACAGTAATAATAATGGGTGATTTCAACTACCCCGGTATCGACTGGGTCAGTGTCAAGTCAGGACATGCTAGGGAGATAAAGTTCCTAGATGAAATAAATGACTGTTTCTTGGAGCAGCTGGTTCATGAACCGACCAGAGGGGAAGCCATATTAGACCTAATCCTTAGTGGAACACCAGATCTAGTGCAAGAGATAAGGTTGTTGGGGCCACTTGGCAATAGTGATCATAGTATGATCGCCTTTGATTTAATTAGTGGAGGAGGAATAGTAAGGAAATCCACAGTACTACCTTTTAACTTTCGAAAGGGAGACTATGATAAAATGAGGAAAACAGTTACGAAAAAACTAAAAGGAGCAGTTGCAAAGGTTAAAGACGTACATCAGGCTTGGCTGTTGTTGAAAAATACTATCTTGGAAGCCCAGACCAGCTGTATTCCACGCTTTAAGAAAAGTGGAAGGAAGTCCAAAAAACTGCCAGCATGGTTTAAAGGTGAGGTCAGAGAGGCTGTTGTTGCCAAAAAAGCATCTTTCAGGAAATGGAAAAAAGAGCCAAACGACGAAACCTGGAAGCAGCACAAGCACTGGCAAGTCAAATGCAAGGCATTGATAAGGCAGGCAAAGGGAGAATTTGAGAAGAAGCTTGCTGCAGAAGCAAAAACGCGAAGTAAAGACCTTTTCAAGTGCATTCATAGCAAAAAACCTGTGAGAGAGTCAGTTGGTCCATTAGATGATAAAGGGGTTAAAGGAGCACTAAGAGGCGACAAGGCGATAGCGGAGAGACTGAATGAATTCTTTGCTTCAGTCTTTACTGAGGAAGATGTAGGGATGCTACCCATGACTGAAGTGGTATTTAAAGGTGCGGAAGAATTGAAGGAAATATCGATACATCGGGAAGATGTATTACAACTATTAGATAAGCTGAAGAGTAGCAAATCACCTGGGCCAGATGGTATACATCCAAGGGTGTTGAAAGAACTGAAATACGAGATTGCAGACCTGCTATTAGTAATCTGTGAACTATCATTAAAATCATCTCTAATACCTGAAGATTGGAGGATCGCCAATGTAACACCAATTTTTAAAAAGGGTTCCAGGGGTGATACGGGAAACTACAGACCGGTGAGCCTGACATCAGTACCGGGAAAAATGGTATAAACCATCATAAAGAATAAAATTACTCAGCATGTAGATAGTCATGACCTAATGGGAGACAGCCAACATGGCTTTAGACAAGGAAGATCTTGTCTTACTAATCTGTTATGTTTTTTTGAAGGAGTGAATAATCAGGTGGACAAAGGTGAGTCGGGTGATATTGTGTATCTGGACTTTCAGAAAGCCTTTGACAAGGTCCCTCATGAGAGACTTTTGGCAAAACTAAAGAGTCATGGGATAGGAGGCAGTGTACTATTGTGGATCAGGAACTGGTTAAAAGATAGAAAACAGAGGGTTGGGCTAAATGGCCAATTTTCCCAATGGATAAAGGTGAATAGTGGTGTACCCCAGGGATCTGTGCTGGGTCCGCTGCTTTTTGACATATTCATAAATGACCTGGAAAGTGGAATAACGAGTGAGGTTATCAAATTTGCAGATGACACAAAACTATTTAAAGTTGTTAAAACCCAAGAGGATTGTGGAAAATTGCAAGAGGATCTTGATAAATTGGAAGACTGGGCATCAAAATGGCAGATGAAATTTAATGTGGACAAGTGCAAGGTTATGCACCTAAGGAAGAACAACCCAAACTATGGTTACACGATGCAAGGTTCCACATTAGGAACCACCACCCAGGAAAAAGATTTAGGCGTCATTGTGGATACCATGTTAAAACCCTCGGCCCAGTGTGCAGCGGCAGCCAAGAGAGCAAATAGAATGCTAGGTATGATAAGGAAAGGAATGGAAAATAAAACAAAAGATATTATAATGCCTCTATATCGTTCCATGGTGAGACCGCACCTTGAATATTGTGTGCAATTCTGGTCGCCGTATCTTAAAAAGGATATAGCGATTTTAGAAAAGGTTCAGAGAAGAGCCACCAAAATGGTAAAGGGGATGGAAGGATACTCCTATGAAGAAAGGCTAAAAAGGTTAGGGCTCTTTAACCTGGAAAAGAGACGGCTGAGGGGAGATATGATAGAAGTCTATAAATTAATGAACGGAGTGGAACGGGTAAACGTAGATCGATTGTTTACCTTATCAGAATATAGAAAGACTAGGGGACATGCAATGAAGATACAGGGTAAACTATTTAAGACTAATAAAAGAAAATATTTTTTCACTCAACGTGTAATCAAACTCTGGAATTTGTTACCGGAGGATGTAGTAAAGGCTGTTAGTGTAGCTGGGTTTAAAAAAGGTTTGGAAAAGTTCCTGGAGGAAAGGTCCATAAACCATTATTAAGAAGGGACCCAGGATATCAATGCTTGAACCAATACAAGCATTCTTGAACCTGTGTCCCTTGGGGAAACTACTAGGTACATATGACCTAGATTGGCCACTGTTGGAAACAGAATACTGGGCTTGATGGACCTTGGTCTGACCCAGTATGGCATATCTTATGTTTTTATGGTGCACCATGGAACAATACAGAGTTATTATAATATCCTATGGGGGTTTTTCCATTCCTTTCCTTATGATTCCTAGCATTCTATTTGCCTTCTTGGCTGCCCGCTGCAAACTGGACAGAGTGTTTCAACGTGCTATCCACAATGACACCTAAATCCTTTTCCTGGCTGGTGGTTCCTAATGTGGAACCTCACATCATGTAATCATAGTTTGAATTGTTCTTTCCTAAATTTCATCTGCCATTTGGACATTCTGTCTTCCAATTTGTAATGGTCCTCTTGCAATTTTTCACAATCCTCTTGTGTTTTAATAATTTTGCATAATTTTCTGTCATTTGCAAATTTGATCACCTGAGTAATTATTCCCATTTCCAGGTCATTTATAAATATGTTAAAAAGCAGCGGGCCCAGCACAGATCCCTGGGGTATTTATTTATTTAACCGGTTTTCTATAATGCCTTTCAGAATGTCAAGGTGGTTTACAACGAACAGATGAACAGAATTTACATATAACAAATTGCAGAACTAAACGTAACATAAAGCAAGTAGAATGAACTGGGGATGTTAGAGGGAACAGGGCAAAACTATATACAATGTTTATGGAAGAACATTAGCGGTGCATAGGAGACCTAGATATTATAAAGGAGGGGGAGACTGGGCAAGGGGACAGTGGAGGATAGGAAGGGAACTCCACTATTAACCTTAATCCACTGTGAAAAATGATAATTACACTTACCTGGTAATTATAGTTCCTTGAGTGACGACAGTTCAGTCCTCTACCTCTGGGTTGTCAATCTCCTCCTGCAGCTTGGAGACTGGTATGTCAGAATGATGACATCACTAGATATAGCCTGCTGCACTCCTACTTCCATCCCAGTGTGAACTATTAACAAAGCAGACTCAAAGGAACAATAAATTAGTAGCTAATCATAATATAACTTATACTAATCGCAAACCATCCACCCCCTCCAGCAAGGCTAACACCCTTGCCTGCCACAGAGAAGTGAACAACAGAACCAAATGAACTAATCCAGACTTACCTGTAACACTCTGCTGCCCGCTACCAAATCGGGATCCCCCTCGAATCAACTGGGTGGGAAGGAGGACTGAACTGTTGTCACTCAAGGAACTACAATTACCAGGTAAGTGTAATTATCATTTCCTTATCGTTCCTCCAGTTCAGTCCTCTACCTCTGGGATGTACCAGAGTAGTAATCATTGGGAGGGACCCTTCCAGCCAGCAGATAAGACCGCCGACCCGAAACGAGCATCCGAAGCCGCTGCAACATCCAGCCTGTAATGCTTGCTGAATGTATGTAGAGACGACCAAGTCGCCGCCCTACAAATGTCCCCTGGTGGAACCAAACTGTGCTCCGCCCAGGAAGACGCCTGCGCTCTGGTGGAATGCGCCCGCAACCCCACAGGCACAACCTGACCTTGAAGCAAATAAGCGGAAGCAATTGCCTCTCTAAGCCAGCGGGCGATGGACGCCTTAGCTGCTGCCTCACCTTTGCGCACTCCTCCGAACAATACAAACAACCGCTCAGACCTGCAGAAGGGCTCCGTTACCTTCAAATACTGACGCAATGCTCTCTTCACGTCGAGACAACGAAGACTGCGATCCAATTCGCCTCCCCACAGCGACCCCAGAATGGGCAAACACACCGTCTGATTCAAATGAAAGGGAGAGACCACTTTAGGCAAAAAGGACGGGGCCGGACGTAAAACCACCTTCTCCCTGGAAAAAGATAAGAATGGCTTTCGGCACGACAACGCTTGCAACTCCGAAACTCGCCGAGCCGAACAAAACGCCACCAGAAATACCGTCTTTAACGTCAAATCCTTCACTGACGCATGACGCAATGGCTCAAAGGGAGACTTGGCTAATGCTGTGAGGATGAGATTGAGATCCCACGGCGGAATGCACACTCTACGTGCCGGCCGCAATCTAGCGACCGCCTTCAGGAAGCGACCTACATCAGGGTGAGCCCCTAAAGGCACTCCATTGACCTTGCCCCGATAAGAGGAAAGGGCTGCCAACTGGACGCGCAAGGAACTGGCCGCGAGACCTTTATCAAATCCGTCCTGTAGAAACTCCAAGACCAACGGAATGGAAACAGTGGTCGCCCGAACCTGACGTCACGAACACCAATCTTCAAAAATACGCCAGAGCCGCACATACGCCAAAGATGTCGAGTGCTTACGTGCTCTAAGCAAAGTTGCCACGACCGCCGACGAATAGCCTTTCTTCTTCAGCTCAGCCCTCTCAATGGCCATACCGTAAGCGAGAACCAATCCACCTGAGGCATGAACAGAGGCCCTTGCAGCAACAGATCCATCCTCACCGGTAGCCGCCAGGGCTCGCCGTCCAGGAGACGCACTAGGTCCACGTACCAAGGACGTCTCGGCCAGTCGGGCGCTACCAGAAGGACTTTTCCCGCGTGCGCTCTGATCTTTTGAATCACTCAGCCTATCGACGCCCAGGGTGGAAAAACATATAGAAGGCCATCCGACGGCCACTGTCGTAACAGCGCATCTATGCCCTCCAACATCCGTTCTCGTCTTCTGCTGAAGAACCGGCCGACCTTCGCCGACTGGAAGGTCTGTGATAAGGAAGCTTATCATAGCTCAGGAAGGAGCTATAGAAAAGGTGAAGTGACTCTGAACAAGCAACCTGTCAGTTCTGGTAGAAATAAGGAAACAGAATTTTCCCATAAAAGACTACCAGTCCCAGAATGCACCAGGTTTCCAACAGCCATTAGAGGAGCTGAAGTGGGGAAACATGTGTTCAATCAGGAGGGCTATGAGGTAATCCCTAAGCACTCATCTCAAAGGGCAGGGCCTGATTCAGCACAGCTGCGCTGTGTTAGGGAGGAGCACTCATCCAAGCAGAATAAAGGTAGAGTTTATTCTACAGAGAATCAGCTTGAGCTTGATCATCTTCATCATCAGGAGGATCATCAGAAGCAGAAGCCAAACCGGACGGACAGAGAGGGAAAGAAACCCTTTGGAAGAAAGAGGAGAAATGCCTTTGAGAGGTCTAGAAGAGTCCAGAGCAGTACGTATACTGGGAGGCATTCCAAGGGCCAGCATACACCATTGGACTGGGGAAAGCCAGAGGAATGGTGCTGCAGAGCTAGGAATCTCCAGACGGTACCTGTGAGGGAGACGGCTGCACATGGAAGGGACCCTAAGACCCGTGCCAGAAGGTATGTGAAGAGAGATCCAGTGTCCAGGGATCTGGATTGGAAGGCTGGACATAAGAACTGGACTACATACTGGCCAGGCTATATAGAGAGGAACTCTAACAGCAATGGAACCTCAGGTATGAACACTGATCTATGCCCTAGCTAAAACCTTGAAAGACAGCAGGGAAACAAGTATTCTCCTGAAAGTGCTCCATTGGGAGATTCATCTGTGCCAATCCATGATATTGAACCCATGCTTGTTGAAGAAGAGGGGGTGATAGCAGATGAAGAATCTGTTTACATGGACTGCTCTCTGTCTAAACTCCTTTGGTGATTTTTTTGTTATAAAGTACAGCAACCATCACAAAGAAATACAAACTTGTTCTTTAATCTACTCAGAAAAGCTCATGAGTAGGATTTTTAGCCACGCAGTAGAAAGCAAGCCAGCTAAGGGGTTTCAGCTGGATAACTGCTAGCAATTGAGCCTTACCTAATTGCTTGTGAGCTCTAAGAGAATCACTTCTGAATCTATGTGGGAAGATATAAGAAGTTTACCTGAAAAGAACAGTTTTTTTCCTTCTTTGTGGCTTTTGGTTTGTTGTTTGATACATGCTAAGAAAATATTAGCTAAGCCTACAGAAAAGACCAGTTTGTTATCAACCAGGTCTTATTTCTTTTGCTTTGATTGCCTGATAAATTAAAATGTTGTTTTCCTGATTTTGTTTTTTCAAGTTTAACACTGAAAGCAAGTAACCTGATTTATGTGCTACCAAGCATATCTGTGTTGGGAGAAATAACCCCATAAATAAATATCTTATTGGCTTTACCCAAAAGCACAACTAATTATTGTAAGCAGCTGTGTCTGGTGTGAATGAACTGCATTGCCCACAATCCCTTGCAAATCATATAGATATATGCACTTGCCAAGACTGTGAAGATTCTCACCCAGGCAGCCGTCTGACAGGTCGCCATGAGACCCATTACCGGAGTTCCCCAACGACCGATTATCTGTTTGAAAACCTCAGGATGCAGCTCCCACTCCCCTGCATCCACCTGAACTCTGCTGAGGAAGTCCGCTGTGACATTGTCTTTCCCTGCAATGTGCGCCGCCGAGATCGCGGACAACCAAATCTCTACCCACGCGAACAACTCGTCTGCCTCTTCCTCCATTGCGGCACTCCCCGTGCCGCCCTGGCAGTTGATGTACACCACCGTCGCCGAGTTGTCGGAGAGCACTCGTACGGGCTGACCGCGTACCACGTCCTCGAACGCCTGAAGGGCCCGGAAAACAGCTCAAAGTTCTAGCCGGTTTATCAACCATGAGGCCTCCAGGGGAGACCAAAGCCCCTGCGCAAACTGGCTCCCGCAGTGGGCTCCCCATACTACTAGGCTGGCATCCGTCAACAACAGAAGCCACTCCAGCTGTTCCAGCGGCATGCCGGCTGTCAAGGACGACCTGAGTAGCCACCAACGAAGAGACCATCTGACTTTGCTCGGGCAAGGAAGACGCTTGCTCAAAGAATCGGCCTGATGTGACCAGCGGTGGAGCAGCGCTCTTTGGAGAGGCCGCATATGAACCTTGGCCCATGGCACCACTTCCAACGCTGCCGCCAAGGCGCCCAGCACTTGGAGATAATCCCACGCCGATGGCGCTGGCACCGACATAAACTGCCGTACCAGTGACCTCAAGCCCTCGGCCCATTTGTGCGGCAGAAACACTTGCCCCCTCCTTGTGTCGAACCGGACCCCTAGGTATTCGAGGTCCTGGGTGGGCTTTAAATGACTCTTGGTCAAGTTGACTACCCAACCAAGACCTTGAAAAAACTTCACCACCCTGTCTGTCACCCGGAGACTCTCCTCCTCAGACTTGGCTTGAATCAACCAATCGTCGAGATAAGGATGGACTAGAATCCCTTCTTTGCGCAACGCCGCCGCCACCACCACCACCATCACCATAATTTTGGTGAAGGTCCGCGGCGTCATTGCCAAACCAAATGGCAGTGCTTGGAACTGATAGTGACCCCAAGGAAGAGCGAACCGCAGAAATTTCTGATGAGCTTTCCGGATGGGAATGTGCAAATGCGCCTCCGTCAGATCCAGAGACTTCAAGAATTCTCCGCGATGCACCGCTACTATGACTGATCTCAATGTCTCCATTTGGAAATGCAGCATCCTTAAGCAACGGTTTACGGCTTTCAGGTCTAGTATGGGCCGCAATGTTCCGCCCTTTTTTGGCACCACAAAATAAATAGAGTACCGACCCATGCCGTAATCGGTTTTGGGAACTTCTACCATGGCTCCCAACTGAATGAGTCTTTCCAAAGTCCCGCGAACCGCCGCTGTTTTCTTGGGGCCCCTGCAAGGTGACATGATGAAGGAATCCTGCACGGGTCGAGCTAACTCCAGAGCATAGTCATGTTGAATTATCTCTAACACCTACTGGTCTGATGTGATGTGGGTCCAAGCGGAAAGAAACTCCTGAAGCCGCCTGCCTATGGGAAGCCCTTCCGCCAGGACCCGCCTCGCTTCATTGTGACTTACGTGATGTGGATGCAGGGTTGGAGAAGAACCCTCTATTCGCCCCCCAAAACCCGCGAAATCCCTGGGCTCGAGACTGATACCGTCCCCTCTGGAAACTACCGAAGCGTGTCAGCCGAAATCTTCTGAAATCTCGAAACTGACCCCGAAAGCTTTGGCCTGACTTGGCTTGCTTCGGCTTATCCTCAGGCAGTCGGCCCGCCTTGGACTCACCCAGATCCTTCACCAACTTATCCAAATCCTCAACAAACAGCAAACCCCCCTTAAATGGAAGCTTGCTAAGGCGGGATTTAGAAGGTCCGTCCACCGCCCAATTTCGTAACCACAATGATCTACGGGCGGCCACCACAGACGCTGTGCTATTGGCCAGTGCCCTGATCAAGTCGTAATGCACATCTGCTAGGTAGGCCACTCCGGACTCCAGCCGATCCAGCTCTTTTATCTCCTCGAGATCCATGTGCGAAGACTGGCGCAGACGCTGGGCCCATCGCAGACACGCTCTGGCCACCCAAGCTCCACAGATGGAGGCCTGCAGTGAAATAGAATCTGCTTCAAAGGCCTGCTTTAGAAGACCGTCAACTTTACAGTCCTGGGTATCCTTCAAGGCTGCACTTCCTTCGACCGGAATGGTGGTCTTTTTCGTAACCGCTGACACCACCGCGTCTACCCGCGGTGCCCGGAACCTTTCTTTATCCTTATCGGCCAAAGGATACAATCTATTCATTGTCCGTATGCCTCGAAACCCTGCTTCCAGCTTATCCCACTCTTCTTGAATCATTTTATCGACTAGTCTGTGCACCGGAAACACCACCTGTGTCTGTCGAACCGCCTGGATGACTGGATCCTCAACCTCCTCCTCCACCGCAGCCGGCGTAGTAAGATTCAACATCTGCAATCTCGCCGTAATCAAGACCGCCAACTCCTCTCTGCGGAAGACCCTAATTATCTTCGCTTGATCTTCGGGTTCAGGGATCTCACCTTCTTCCAGGTCCTGCCTACCCTCATCAGGATCCCATTCCGGATTTTGGGCTTCAGGCCACTCGCCCTCCGCCGACGCAGGGTCTCTAGTTCTTGCTCGCTTCAGCGCCGGCGGCTCCTCGCCTATCTCCTCAGCTGCCACCAGCTGCGGAGGTTGGGATGCCAGCGACCCGGAGCCTGCCCCCTTGCCCTGTCACCGCAGGCAAAAAGCCTGATGCATAAGCAGAACAAACTCAGGGCTAAACTCCCCGAGACCCGACGCTTGGGCTGCCAAAGAGGCGCCGGAGGGCCCTGCCAGCTCCTCCAACGCCGGCCCTTGCACTGGCGGCCGCAGGGAGGCAGCCCCTGCCCCTGCTGGCGCGCCCCGCGCCTCCTGGGACTCCTGAAATTCCATCTGTTGCTCCACCGTGGATGAGAGGGCTGCACAGCCCCAGCACACCCCGGTATCAGCTACTGTGCCCCTCCTAGTGCCACACACAATACACTGAGGTCTGGCAGCCACAAATCAGACTAGCCAGAATCCTAGGGGCTTACCTGAATCTCTCTCACCTCTGTTTTTTGTTTTTGTTTTTGTTTTTAAACAAATCCAACTGCAGCCTTGCAGACCCGAAGATATATTCTTTTTTTTTTTACGCACTGCTCTCCTGGCAAAAGATCCCCCCTCAGCCGCCCCGCCCCCCCCCCTCCCCGTTTCTGTAGGGGTGGCTGAAAAGGCCAAAAACTACAAAACAAAACAAAGGAAGCCCCCCCAAAAAAACAATGAACCCAAAGAAACAAATGAAACAAATGAAATCAACAACAGGACAATAAAAATATCACCTTTGCCTTGCCCGGCCACGGGATCGGGAGATTCCTTGCAACCCAGAAAATGGCCGCCGCGAATGCCGACGATGGGGAAAAAAGGACGCCAAAAGCACCGCAAGTGCCTCCGCACTCTCAGAAAATGTTTCCCCCTGAAAAAAAGCAGCCCGACGCCGGTGTATCACTTACCGACCAGGCCTGCAGCTCCCCTGCTAAAATCGCTTTGTTTAGTGCCTCCAAACCTGGGCCCGAAGCTCTGCCGCTTTAAGCCACTGCAGTCTGCTAAGCCCCAGAAGTGCAGGCACTGCAACCTGGAAGATGCTTACTCAAAAAGAAGGGCTCCCCCCCGTAGAGTCAGGGGGGAGAGACCTCTGGGCCACCGCAGGGGGGACAACTCGACTTCATGAGCCAGAACCCCCAAAAAACAAGAACAGGCACAAGCAGGGAGCAAGAAAGCCAGGAGGTTCCTTTTTTTTTTTTTTTTTTTAGAACCACTGCCAATTAAACAGATCTAAATCTAACCCACTTAGCTAACCTAACTTCCTTCCTGGTTCCTTATCAATTCCTCCAGAGAGCCCTTCTACAAGGCTCGTCAAGTCCTCCTGCTGCATGGAGACTGGTCACACTGGGATGGAAGTAGGAGTGCGGCAGGCTATATCCAGTGATGTCATCATTCTGACATACCAGTCTCCAAGCTGCAGGAGGAGATTGACAACCCAGAGGTAGAGGACTGAACTGGAGGAACAATAAGGAATTATCCATTTAGCCCTACTCTCTATCTTTTAACTAGTTCCTGACCCACAACAGTACACTGCCTCCTATCCTATGAATTTTTAATTTTACCAAAAGTCGCTCATGAGGGACCTTGTCTAAAGCTTTCTGAAAATCCAGATACACTAGACTGCTCATCCACACCGTCAAAAAAATATAACAAATTAGTAAGACAAGATTTTTCTTGGCTAAATCAATGTTGGCTATCGACATGTTTAATAAATATTTTTCTTTATGATGGGTTTCTACCATTTTGCCTAGTACTGCCGTCAGGTTCACCAGTCTGTAGTTTCGTGGATCACCCAGAACCCTTATTAAAAAGTTGCATCACATTGGCCATTCTCCAGTCTTCAGGTACAACAGATGATTTTAATGATAATAGGTCTGCAATCTCATATTTCATTTCTTCCATCACCCTCAGATGATTTGCTACTCTTCAGTTTATCAAACAGTTATAATACATCTTCCGGGTTTATCGATATTTCTTTCAATTCTTCTGATACCTTTAAATACAATTTGAGGCAGTAAAAACCAAAGCAAAGAATTCATTCAAATCTCACTGCTATGGCCTTGTCCTCCTTAGTGCCCTTTTACCCTTCTATCATCTAATGGTCCAACTGACTCTCTCACAGGTTTTTTGCTTGAAAAGGTTTTTATTATGCCTTTTTGCTTCCATGGCAAGCTTTTTTTAAAATTCTCTTTGCTTGTCTTCAAATGCCTTGCACGTAACTTGCCAGCTCTCATCTTGTTTCCCATTTTTGTCATTTGGCTCCTTTTTCCATTTCCAGAAAGATGCATTGTTGGCTTCAACAGCATCTCTGACCTCACCTTTAAACCATGCTGGCAGTTTTTAAACTATCCTTCCACTTTTCTTAAAGCATGGAATACATCTGGTCTGCACTTCCAAGATAGCATTTTTAAACAACGCCCATGCTTGATGCAAATCTTTAACCTTTGCAGCTTCTCTTTTTAGTTTTTTCTTAACTATTTTCCTCATTTTATCATAGTTTTCCTTTTGAAAGTTCAAAGGTAGTATTGTGGATTTCTTGGCAGTCCTCCCTCCATTTATTAAATCAAATGCAATCATGCTATGATCACTATTGCCAAGTGGCCCCAAAACCCTTCTCTTGCACCAGATCCTGTGTTCCACTAAGGATTAGGTCCAAAATAGCTTCCCCTTTGTTGATTCATGAACCAGCTGCTCCAAGAAGCAGTCAGTCATTTATTTCATCTAAAAACTTTATCTCCCTAGCATATCTTTATGTGACATTGACCAGTCAATACCGGGGTATTGACTGGATCAATGCCAACGCCTTCCTCTTTCTACATTGAATTTCTATCCCTTGAGATTCTAAGGTGTATTTTGCTTCCTGCAAGTCTTTAATCCTGTGTGACTTGATGCCCTCTGTAACAGAGTGCAACCTCTCCACCAATCTGATATAGGATAGCAATATTCACTCTTATTAAGTCAGAAAGACCACACTACTCTCAGACCCTAAAACTACTATAGCATAAAAATATACTGGCTTAATTATTCATTAGGGTAAGCCTAATGGGTCCAACACTTCATATAGGGAACCTGTCCAAGGGTAGAAACACTCAAAAATTTAAATAAATTAACTGATTAACTGGGGAGAAAAAGCCTCAGGATAATACTTCTTCCCTCTATGTGACTACTTAAAGCCATAGGGGAAACAACGAGCTTGACATCACTGGCTTAAAAAAACTCCCCTCTTTCTTAGAATAAGAAATACTATAATCTTTACTATAATTATTTAAATTTAACAGAGCAGAGGGTACCACAAGGCGACTCAGCAATACCCGCCACTCAAAACACTATCAAAATAAAGTACATCCAATTCACAATACAATCTGGATGAGCTCTAACAGGAAACACATAAGCAGTGCTGTGGTACGTGTGAAAGAAGCAGATGAAGTCAACGTAATCGCACAAACTTATGCCTGACTGTCTTAAACAGTTTACTTATCTGAAAACAGCCGGCTTCTCTCACGACATCTTCTCAGATTACATCATATGAACATAAGATATGCCATACTGAGTCAGACCAAGGTCCATCAAGCCCAGTATCCTGTTTCCAACAGTGGCCAATCTAGGTCACAAGAATTTAGCAGTTTCCCCCAAAAAGACACAGGTTCCAGAATGCTCATATTGGGACAAGCAGTGAATTTCATCAGGCAGCTAGAATTGCCAATGCTGGTAACAACCGCAGCTAATGGCAAACCACCTCTGCAGAGTTCAAATATCATTCGGACTCTTGAGCTTGATACCCCAATCTTCATTCCATAAAATAGTGCCTGCAGTATTGTCATGATTTTCAAGATCTTTGATGTAGAGTTATTGATTTTGTCCCTGCCAATCTACAGGAAGGCGATTGAGGAAAACATAGAAACATGATGACAGAAAAAGACCACATGGCCTATCTAGTCTGTCCTTCCATAACAACAACTACAACAGTCCACTTTTTACCTTTAGAGATCCTCTGTGTTGGTCCCATGCTTTTTTGAATTCAGTTACTGTCCTCATCTCTACCACCTCCACTGGGAGACTATTCCATGGATCCACTACTCTTTCCGTAAAGAAATATTTCCGCATATCACTCCTGAATCTATCTCCCTTCACCCTCATCCCATGTCCCCTCGTAGCAGAACTTGCTTTCAATTGAAAGAGGCTCTCTCCCTGAACATTTATGCCACGGAGGTATTTAAACATCTCAATCATATCACCTCTATCCCGCCTTTCCTCTAAGGTGTACATATTAAGATCCTTACGTCTGTCCTCATATGCTTTATAATGAAGCCCATTAATCATTTTAGTAGCCACCCTCTGCACCGACTACTTCCTGTTCACATCCTTTTGAAGTTGCGGTCTCCAGAATTGCACACCATACTCCAAATGAGGTCGCACCAAAGACTTATACAGAGGCATTATCACCTCCTTTTTTCTGCTAGCCATTCCTCTCCGTATGCACCCAAGCATCCTTCTAGCTTTTGCCATCGCCTTTTCTACCTGTTTAGCTACTTTAAGATCATCAGACACAACCACGCCTAGGTCCCGCTCTTCTTTAGTGGACAAAAGTACTTCACCTCCTATACTGTATTGCTCCCTTGGATTGCTGCAGCCCAAATGCATGACCTTACATTTTTTAACATTAAATCCCAGCTGCCAAATTCTAGACCATTCTTCAAGCTTAGCTATATCCCTCCTCATGTTATCTACACCTTCCTGGGTGTCTACTCTATTGCAGATTTTGGTATCATCCGCAAAGAGGCAAACCTTACCCAACAGCCCTTCCGCTATATCACTAACAAAGATGTTAAAAAGAATCGGACCAAGGACAGATCCCTGGGGCACACCACTGGTAACATCCTTCTCCTCAGAGTGAGCTCCATTTACTTGTACTCTTTGTCGCCTCCCACCCAACCAATTTCTAACCCAAGCAGTAACTTTAGGGTCCATCCCTAGGGTGCTCAGTTTGTTTATAAGTCACCTGTGAGGAACAGTGTCAAAGGCTTTACTGAAATCTAAATACACCACATCTAGAGCTCCCCCTCGGTCCAACTCCCTGGTCACCCAGTTAAAGAAATCAATCAGATTTGTCTGACAAGACCTGCCTCTGGTGAATCCATGCTGCCTCGGATCCTGTAATCCGCTGGACTCCAGAAACCTCACTATTTTCTCTTTCAGCAGCGTTTCCAATAATTTACTCATCACCGAAGTTAAACTAACCGGCCTGTAGTTTTCAACCACATCCTTACTTCCGCTTTTGTGTAAAGGCACCACATGAGCCTCTCTCCAGTCCTTTGGCACCACTTCCGACTCCAACGAGGCATTGAAAAGGTCAGTCAGTGGAGTTGCTAGAACGTCCCCAAGTTCCCTCAGTATTCTAGGGTGTATCCCATCCGGTCCCATCGCTTTGTCTACTTTAAGTTGAGCTAGTTTCTCACGAACACAGTCTTCTGAAAATTGCTCAAGATGTCCCTCGCTTCTGTTCTTATTTGTGGGTGTTTTCTGAGGTCCTGCTCCTGGTTCTTCATCTGTGAACACAGAACAAAAATATTTGTTAAGCAATTCCGCTTTATCCTTATCAGCTTCTACATATTCTCCCCCTGCACCCTTGAGTCTGACAATACCACTTTTGCCCTTCCTCTTCTCACTAATATATCTGAAAAATGTCTTATCCCCCCATTTTATTGCATTGGCTATTTCCTCCTCCTTTTGAATCTTTGCCTTCTTGACTACTTTGCTAGCTTCTCTAAGTTTTTCCAAATACAGATGCCTGTCTTCCTCTCTCTGTGATCTCTTGTATTTCATGAAGACCTCCCTCTTTTTCTTCACTTTTTCAGCTACTTCCTTCGAAAACCATTGCGGTCTCCTGTTCCTTTTGCCTTTATTTACCATTTTAACAAAAAGGTTGTTTGCCCTTAAAATACCCCCTTTCAGTTTTGCACACTGTTTTTCTACATCCCCCAGCTGTTCCCATCCCACTAACGACTCCCTGAGGTATTGGCCCATCTTCGCAAAGTTAGTCTTCCTAAAGTCTAAGATCCTCACCTTGGAATGGATTCTAACAGCCCTAGTCCTAATACTGAACCACACCATCTGGTGATCACTGGATGCAAAATGATCTCCCACTACAACATCAGAAATACTTTTACCATTGGTAAGCACCAAGTCCAGTATGGCCCCTTCACGTGTGGGGTCTGTTACCAATTGCTTGAATAGTTCTCCCTGTAGAGAATCCAGGATCTCCTTACTTCTAGATGATACTGCAGCAGGAATGTGTCAATCAACATCTGGCATATTGAAATCTCCTATCAGTAGCACTTCCCCTTTCCTAGCAATGCTGCGTATGTCTTCAATTAACTCTCTGTCCACCTCTTCCTCTTGTGAGGGAGGTCTGTATATCACACCAATGCAAATAGATTTCTCTTTCCCTCTTTCTAGTTTAACCCACAATGCCTCCTCTCTCCCTTTTAAGCTCTGTAATTCCAAAGCTTTAATAGTAGTTTTACATATAGTGCCACTCCTCCTCCCCTTCTTCCTACCCTGTCCTTTCTGAATAAAGTATAGCCAGGTATAGTTACATCCCAGTCATGGTTTTCTGTGAACCATATTTCTGTAACTGCCACTAAATCCAAGTCAGCCACTCCCACCAAAGCTTCAACTTCAGGGATCTTATTTCCCATGCTACGGGCATTAATACACACTGCTTTCCATATGTTACCCCTGTTACCCATTTCCATAAAGGTATTTAATGTATCACCTACCTGGGGGCTTTCACTTACCTAGGGGCTTTCTTCACCCATCCCCAACGAATCTAGTTTAAAGCCCTCTTCAGTAGATTAGCCAGTCTACTACCAAAGATGCGTTGACCTTTCTTGGACAGATGGATGCCATCTCTGCTCTGCAACCCTTGGAACAGCATCCCATGGTCTAGGAAACCAAAACGCTCTCGATGACACCATCCACGCAGCCATGCATTCATCTCCAGGATGCGAGCCTCTCTGCCTTGGCCTTTACCCTCAACAGGGAGGATTGAAGAGAACACCACCTGTGCACCTAACTGCTTCACCCTCTGTCCCAGAGCCATGAAGTCACTTTTGATACGTTCCGAGGTATACCTGGCCGTATCATTTGTTCCAACATGGATCAGCAACATTGGGTAATAGTCAGTGGGCTTGATGAGTCTCGGCAAACTCTCCGTAACATCTTGGATTTTGGCACCAGGCAGACAGCATACCTCTCTGGACATCAAGTCTGGTCGGCAGATGGACGCCTCAGTGCCCCTCAGAAGAGAGTCTCCAACCACCAGTACCCTTCGTTTCCTTCTGGTCACTGATTCTGAAACTTTGGGGTACTTGAACTCTGGTTCTTCTCTTTCCAGGGATGCTTTCACCTCCTCCACTTCCAGGGCTGCATAATAGTTCTTCAATTCAAGGGCTGGAGAAGTTGGATTGGTGATTTTGCAGGCCCTGGTGACTTGTGTCCAACCATCGACATTCTGTTGGCACCCATCTTCTCCTGTGCTGCAAGAAGCATCTTATCAATGTACTTCTCACTGTCTTGAATGCTCCTCAGCCTTGCCACCTCCTCTCTGAGTTCCTCCACTTGTTTCCTCAGAGCTTCAGCATGCAGGCACCCTGCACATGGAACCGGTCCTTCAACTGGAATTAGGACCTCTGTCTGGACCGAGGCAGAAGCTGTAACGGGGGCAACAGCTTTAGCAATACGATTTTTCCCAGCCATTGTTCTGTTCGTGGAGCTTAGGTATCTGTTAAAGCAAAAGAGAGAGATCTACCAAGTACCAGCCGGTTTCGCAGCTGTCCTTTCAGAGAAAAAGCAGTTAAATCTCTTTAATTATATTCAAAATGTGCTAGTCCAATTCTCTGTGATTTGTTAAAGGGGGAGGTGCCCTATAAAGCAAGACTGCTCACTAGGGGTGGGTGGGAGTCGGGGTGGGTAGTGGTGCAATGTGAGCAGCACTGGATCTTTAATCTTAATGTTCTTGAACCCATGGAACTAAATAATAAATTTGATTGGAGGGTTTTTCTTTAGTTCCCTCTTTAATTTTAGATGGGTATAATGCAGGGTTTTTATATGCATGTTCCAAATGCTCCTTCTCTTTTAAATGAAGCTTGCGAGTACTGGGATTGCTTCAGTTGGGTGTCAGCTGGTTCCTGATTGGCTGCCATCTTCAGTTAAAAGTGAGCTGCGTTAGATGCTGTCTTTCTGCATGGAATTTATTTTGGCTGATTATTTCACCTATAAAAAGGTTTCCTCAGGGGTTAAACTAAGATCTTTGTAGGGTAAACGTTATTTGTTTTATGGAAACATGATTGGGGTATCAAGCTCAAGGGTCTGAATGATATTTGAACTCTGCAGAGAAGGCTTGCCGTTAGCTGCAGTTGCTACCAGTATTCGCAATTCTAGCCGCCTGATGTAATCTGAGAAAATGTCGTGACAGAAGCCAGTTGTCTTCAGATAAGCAAATTGTTTGAGACAGTCAGGCATATGTTTGTGTGATTACGTTGACTTCATGTTTCTTTCACAGGTACCGTACCACTGCTTAAGTGTTTCCTGTTAGAGCTCATGCAAATTATAATGTGGATTGGCTGTACTTGGATACAAGGTCATTCCAATGCGAGAATAGCAGGGATGGACATGCCAACCCCGACTAACTTCCCCGCACATTGTATGGGGAGGTTAGGACATGGGCAGGAAGGGACATTGCGTAGGGCAGGCAATGGGCGGTCAATAGCCCCGGATATACAGGGCCGATTCCAATGTCAGCCCTTTATGTCCAGGGTTGGCAGCCTGAATGTGGAACTTATTCCACCTCAGAGGTGGGCCATGGCAGGCCCAGGGTACAGAAAAGGCAGGAGGAGGCAGAGGAGATTCGCCACAGCCTGATCCTGGCCTTGGGAAGCCAGATTGGTGGTCGGGTTGCGGGGAATGAAAATTGCGGTCTGGCAGCCGGGGATCGCGCCTCCTGAATGGAGCCACAGTGCCATGGCAACTGGACGCCATGGTGCCATGAATCCATTCAGGAGCCCTGATTGAGTTAGCCGGGAAAGGCCTGTACATGCAGGCCGAATAGAATCGGGGTCCTGGCCTGCAAGTACAAGCCTGGATGAGATTCTGATCCCTCTTCCAACCGGGCGCAAAGAGGACCAGCACGTCCAGGACTAAATCGGGCCCATACTGTTGTGAGGGGTGGGTATTGCTGAGGCACCTTGTGGTACCCTCTGCTCTGTTAAATCTAATTAATTGTAGTAAAGATTATAGTATTGCATATTCTAATAAAGAGGGGAGTTTAAGCCAGTGATGTCGAGCTCGTTGTTTCCCCTATGGTTATGAGTAGCTACTGTGGTAAGGAAGGTGCAGCCCAGCTAGGGAAAACTGAAAAAAAGAAGGATTTTTCTTCTTTGCGGGGGATGGGCGCACAAAACCACATACTCCATACTAGAAGCCCTGAAAGGAACCTAGGGGGCAGAGCTAAGGGTAAACCAATCCCAGACCACAGGACAACCCTGCATAGGAGTAGGAGGTCCAAGTGGGAGGAGCCAGGAAGGGAGTTGCCCTGCTCAACAGTTAACAGAGAGAAAACAAACACAAGAGGGAGAGCCAGTTTGAGTTTGGAAGGGGCTGTGAGCAGAAGGTCCAGGAGGAGTGCGAGAGCAAGCACAAGTGGCAGCTGCAGTTCCAGGCCTAGCCCAGGTTCGAGTCCAGTTCCCAGAAGGCACAGACAGGAAAGATCTGGGGCCAAGCTGAGGAGAACCTTTGCAGCCAAGGAGAGCAGCAAAAGGAGGAACCATTATAGAGGCAGCCAAGAAAGGTACGCAGGGAACAAGCATTGCCAGCAGGATAGTTCTTGCTCTGACTCAGAGGAGACTAGCATACCCCAGAAGGCTCAGCACAGCAAGAAATATCTCACCAGGGAGGTTAAACAGGCAGTGGGAGAGACTGTTTAATCTTGTGAAGACTCTTAAGGAAAAGACACCAGAGCACTTTCAGAAAGCACCCAGCTGTAGCTCAATAGAGAGCATGGAGGTAGGCCCTGAGGAAAGTGTTATTGAGTCTGAGGTCTCTGAGATGGAATGCGAGCTGTGCACTAAGGTACACGAGTAATGTGAGCTAGAAACAGTGGAATATAAAAAGAGGCTGTTGCAATTTAAAGACAGTTTCAGAAGCTGGAAGAGAGGAGTAAGCCTGAAGGAAAAGGGTTAAGAATCTCTCCTAGGAAGCTAAAACTGCAGAAGCTCAGTGAAGGCCCAAACAGCTGAAACTGTTTGTGTGTGTGTGTGTGTGGCAACAGCAGGCTTGAAGCTGAGGACCCATCCACTGTGTGAAGAGTTTTACAAATGCTTTTGTTTTATAATGTTAAGCAATTGCAGTGAGGAACAGAAACTGCTATAACTTTGTGCCAGGTTACAATGTTTTGGACATTTTGATTTCTGGAGAACTTATCCTGTATTTTCTTTTGTCTGGAAAAAAGTTATGCTTGAAGAATTTTATGTTCACCACTTACCAGCCTGGAAACCGAATAAAATTTCCTGTGCGCTTTATTAACCACTTGGCTCTTCCTTTCGGACACAACTACACAAAAATCCTAGAAGGGATATCAGATGGCCAGCCGTCCCTACTAGGCAACCGCCTGGTAGGGGCGCGAGCGTCACACTACGTAGAGGGACGAGGTATTATCCTGAGGCTTTTTCTCCTCAGTTAAATCAGTTAATTATTTAATTTTTTGAGTGTTTCTGCCCTTGGACTGGTTCCCTATATGAAATTTTGGACATTTTAGGCTGGGCTTAATGAATAATTAAGTCAGCATATTTTTATGTATAGTAGTTTAGGGTTTGAGAATAGTGTGGTCTTTTCTATAACTAATAAGTCAGGGGGAAAACTCATGAAAATCCAAAAACATGGGATGCTTTTGAAAGCTTTCTTATCGCCAATCATTGTTACTGGGGGGCATGTGCATGGAAAAATGTTTGGGTTTTGTTCATTTCGGATCATCTGTTGCATTGCTTGTTATTGGCTGTCGTTACTTACATTCTTTGTACTTTCATTCTATGCATTCTTTCAATCTGTTACCTGTACACTGCTGTGATGTGTAGATAAAGTACAGAGGTATATAAAAATCACTAAATAAATAAATTCATTTTTGGATTTTAAATTATTCAGATTAGATTAAATAAATTTCATTCATTTCCATCCAAGTCAATGGAGCAAAGAATTTTGCACTCTATCAGAGGGGTTTTTCATCCATTTTTGATCTGACTTATTTAAAACTTGCTAGAAAGCATTTTCCACAGAGACAAAAGCAATCCAAGGCATCGAGAATTCCATAAAGCTTCCAAAACACCAAGATGGACAAAAAGCACTAACACTCGCATGAAGACCGAAAGCCACTATGAAAGGCAAATGTGGCATCAACATTGCTTTGATGTACCCAGGACCACTGCAAGGATATGAGGTGCCTTAGGCAAACCTTCATTCCTGCCACCCTCCCGCTCCTGGCCTCATCCTCATTGCCACCCCTCACCTACAACAGCGGCAGTGATGTGAGCTTAGTATAGCAGATTGTCATAGGGAGTGCTGTTCAGGGGCCACTAGGCCACCAGGGAATCACTTTGTTGGGGCACCCGTCCCCGACAGTAGTTTGATGGCATGGGGGCAACTGCAGTATTAGGAAAAGCTCCCGCTGCCATAAAAATGCTATCGGGTGCAAGTGCCCCAACAAAGTGATTCTCTGGTGGCCTAGCGACTCCTAAACCCCCCACCTGGAACCTTTCAAAGCGGAATGCACTGCACGGGGCCAGGCGCTGCCATTTTTCAAGATGGCAGACCGAGAGCAGGAGCACATAGGCAGCGCTCCCGCTTTGAAAAGGTACCAGGTGAGGGGTTCAGGGGCTGCTAGATCACCAGGGTAATTTTTTTTAAAGTCGGTGGAGGGTTCAAGGGGCCTCTAGACCACCACAGTAATATCTTAATTTGGGGGGGATGAAAAATCAGGGCCGCTAGGCCACCAGGGAGTCACTTTGTCAGAGCACTGGCCCCTGACAGTATTTTGATGGCATCGGGGGCTTTTCCCAATGTCACGATTGCCCCTGATGCCATCAAAATACTGGAGGGTGGGGAGGGGGAAAAAATCGTGCTTGCTAGGCTACCAGGGATTTTCTTCAGTATTTTGATGGCATCAGGTCTTTGCCAGATGCCTGGATCATCTGAGGGAAAGATGATCCAGACATTGCGGAAAGCACCCGATGCCATCAAAATATTGTCAGTGGCACACTCTAGAGGTTTAAGGCACCTCAGACCCAGGCATAGAGATATTGCCGATAAAGCTGGAATGAAATCCTCTACGACTGCGTAGCCATTATTTGCATACCAGTTTAGTATGTGCAGCTCATTTGCCTACATTTAAAAATACTCTTGGCATTAATTGTGCGCTAGTTTTTTGGTCGCCATTTAGCCACACGACAGTCTCTTTTACGCATTTGACATTAGTTTAAACATTCTTAAAGTGTGCTTAACCATGGTGTTATCTGTGCTTAAAGGCCACACTAGTTTTCTGCATCAACCTATTTGTTAGCTCTGGCTGCCAGAACAATCGATTTTGCACTTTGCCCGATCTTTTGCTATCCATATTTCTCTCTGTCTCTTTTATCTTTAAAAGAATACAGAATAAATCTAAAAGAGAAAGAGAGAAATAAGGATAGCAAAAGCAGGCAAAAGAAATGATGGCTAAAGATGTGAAGCGTGAAGACAAAACTTTTTTCATATGTATTCGAGAGAAGAGGAAGATCAGAGATGGAATTGCAGAACTCACAAGTGTAGAGGATAGATTTATGGAAAGTGACATTGAAAAAGCAAAAATGCTAAACAAAATTCTCTTCTGTATTCACTAAAGAAAATCCTGGAGAAGGACCATGTATGACTGACAAATATACAAATGGAAATGGAGTAGATATTACACCATTCACAGACGATGATATACTTGAAAAAATGGAAGTGGAGAAGGCCATGGGACCAGAGAGGTTCTGGCAGGGCTTTTAAAGGAGAAGGCCCTTGGAGACAGGAGAGGTTCCACAGGACTGGAGAAGGGCTGATGTGGTACCTTTTCACAAAAGAGGTAATAGGGAAGAAGTGACAAATTACAGGTCAGTAAGCCTTACCTCGGTGGTGGGAAAAGTAATGGAGGCACTCCTGAAAGAGAGAACAATGGACTTTCTCAAAACCAATAAATTGCATGATCTGAGGCAACATAGTTTTACCAAAGGATGATCATGCCAAACAAATTTGATTGAGATCTTTGACTGGGTGACCAGAGAGCTAAATCAAGGGCATGCGATGGATGTGACATACCTAGATTTCAGCAAAGCTTTTGATGCTCCTCATAAGAGGCTTATTAATAAACTGAGCAGCCCAGGGATGGGTTGCAAGATGGTGAACTGGATTAGAAATTGGCTGACTGACAGACAGCAGAAGGTGGTGGTAAACAGAACTCATTAAGAAGAAAGGAAGATGAGGCGTGGTCCCAAGACCGGTTCTGTTCAATGTATTTGTGAGTGGAACCTGATGCTCCTCGTTCTCTTGCCCACTACTTACATGTACCTTATCATACTCTAGTCTCCAGTTCTGCAATGTTTTTTCATCTTGATTGGATTGTAAGCTCTGATGAGCAGGGACTGTGTCTTCTATTTATATGTACAGCACTGCGTGCAACTTGTAGCGCTGTATAAAATGATGATGATTAGTAGTAGTAGTTGTAGTAGTGAGTGATATTGCTGAAGAACTGTAGGGAAAAGAGTCATCCTTTTTGCAGATTACATTAAAATTTGCAATAGAATGGACTCCTCTGAGGGAGTAGACAACATGAGGAAAGATCTACAAAAGCTGGAAGAAAGGTCTAATGGCAGTTAAGATTTAATGCAAGGAAGTGCAGAGTTATGCACTTGGGATGCAGAAATCCAAGGGAATTTGTATGCGATAGGGGGCAAGACGGTGGCGTGCACAGACCAAGAGAGGGACCTCGGAGTGATTGTTTAAGAATCTCAAGGTGGCAAAATAATGTGACAAGGCAGGGGCCAAAGCCAGAAGGATGCTGAGTTGCATACAGAGAGAAATAATCAGCAGAAAGGAGGAGGTATTAATGCCCCTGTACAAGTCATTAGTGAGGCCTCACTTGGAGTATTGTGCTCAGTTTTGGAGACCATATCTCACAAAGGATATAAAAAACTTGAAATGCTTCAGAGGAAGGTGACCAAAATGATCTGGAGCCTGCGCCAGAAGACATATGAGAAGAGACTTGAAGACCTAAATATATATGCCCTAGAGGAGAGGAGGGACAGGGGAGATATAATACAGACATTTAAATACTTAAAGCATATTAATGAACAAACAAACCCTTTTCAAAGAAGGGAAAGCTATAAAACCAGAGGGCATAAAATGAAGCTGCAAGGAGGTAAACTTAAAAGCAACGTCATGAAATACTTTTTCACCGAAAGGGTGGTGGATGCTTGGAATGCCCTCTCGATGGAGATGGTGGGGACAAATACAGTGACAGAATTCAAAATGCCATGGAACAGACAGTGGATCCCTTTATAGCAAGAGGATAAAATCAAAATAAACTTAACTGTTTCTTATACTTTAATAAATAGAGAGAGGTGACCTGCATTGTACGGCAGTTACAACCCTAAACAAAGGCAGAGAGGGAGGTGACCTGCACAGAGCGGTACTACAACCATTCTAGCCAGGGCCACCCCCTCGTGCAAAGCTGAGCAACGCCGTCACCTCCCCCTGCCGCTGATTCTGCATCCCTATAAACTAGATGACAACCAGGTGCCTTCCTGCCAAATTAGCCTTGGCAACTTGTTAACATTTCCCTCCACATGTCTAACCTACTTTGGTATGAGATTTTTAAAATGCAGGGCTCCTGCTTACCACCAACCGCTAGTATAGAATAGCAATACTCATCTCTAGGAGGAGACTTTACAGGCCAGTTCTGTATTTGAACTTACATTCCAAAGCACAACTTTCATCTATTTTTTACTCACTGTAATCAGCACTTTATGTACCTAAGTATGCTTCTGATTGGGAGGGAAGTGAAACAAATCATTGTCTATCCCTGATCTCCAAGCTCTCTATTTGCAAACGTCATATGGGGCAACAAGTTGACTGCAGAATCCCATCCCATTCCACTACCTATCCCAGAACAGATTGAGATAACTGACCTAAGCTCTCCCTCCCGGAACTAGATAACTTGACCCATCAAAGGTCACTTCAGCCAAAGTGGAAATTTCTGAGCTGATATGGGATGGGGGGAGGGGGGCAGAAGCACTGTAGCATTTGCAGTCCTGCTGTTTTCACTTGCCCCTAGCACTAAAGAGGCTGCATTTCCTTCCTGCAGACATTACCTGTAGCAATTCACAGCTAAGGCCATGCATGGAGAGAGGCGAGGAGAGATCCAGTTCCTTAAGCAGCAGCTCCCTGATATTCAGTTTGCTCCACCCCAGTTCCTGGTGGACATCCACCGTTGCCTTGCCCCATCCTTTGTCCTGTCAGGCCAGGATCACCCACGCCTCCAGCTGTATCAGTTCTGCTGCTGTTGCCTGATTGGTGCCAACAGCAGCATCGGTGATGATCATCATCTTTCCCCGCAAGAAGCTCAATAGAGAGCACCGGGGAAGAGAAAGCAACAAACCTGAAACACCACACTGCCTCCTAGCACCACAGCCAGCAGCACCCTGGCAGCCGTCATTGCCATCCATGGCTTAGGCCAGCGATGGCGAACCTATGGCACGCGTGCCAGCTGTGGCACGCGAAGGCCTTGCAGCTGGCACGCGGGAAGGTCCGCAATCGAAAAAAAACCAAACAACCCTGTCTGCTGCCGCTGTCGGGGCCGCCGCGGCAGAATCGAGCGTGCCGCGGGGCCCCCCTGTACCCGGCAGATCCTGCCCTCCCCGTAGCAGCTCTCTCTTTGGAGCTACAGTCAGACGCGCCGGCTTGCAGAGCGCGAAGGGAAGAGTTTCCCTTTTGCGACTCTGTTAAGCCCGCGGGGGCTGATGGGAACTTCCCATCAGCCCCCGCGGGCTTAACAGAGCAGCGAGGGAACTCTTCCCTTGCGCTCTGCGAGCCGGCGCGTCTGACTGCAGCTCCAAAGAGAGGGCTGCTACGGGGAGGGCAGGCTCTGCCGGGTGGGTACAGGGGGGCCCCGCGGCACGCTCGATTCTGCCGCGGCGGCCCCGACAGCGGCAGCAGACAGGTTTTCTTTTTTTAATTTTCCCTGGGCTGGGCTGGGGGGGTGGGGGTTAGGAGTGGTGATGGGCTGGGCTGGGCTGGGCTGGGGGGGTTAGGAGTGGTGATGGGCTGGAGGGGGGGTTAGGAGTGGTGATGGGCTGGGCTGGGCTGAGGGGGGTTAGGAGTGGTGATGGGCTGGGCTGGGCTGGGGGTTAGGAGTGGTGATGGGCTGGGCTGGGCTGGGGGTTATGTGTGGTGATGGGCTGGGCTGGGCTGGGGGGTTAGGAGTAGTGATGGGCTGGGCTGGGCTGGGCTGGGGGGTGTTAGGAGTAGTGATGGGTGGGGGGGTTAGGAGTGGTGATGGGCACTGGGCTGGGGGGGTTAGGAGTGGTGATGGACACGGCTGGCTGGGGGGGTTAGGAGTGGTGATGGGCACTGGGCTGGCTGGGGGGGTTAGGAGTGGTGATGGGCGCTGGTCTGGGGTAGGAGTGGTGATGGGCGCTGGGGGGGGTTAGGAGTGGTGATAGGCGCTGGGGGGGCTTAAACTAAAAATTGAGTGATGGGGGATTAGGACTGGGAGTGGGCTGATTGGGGCGGTTAGGACTGGAAATGGGCTGGTGGGATTAGGACTGGGAGTGGGCTATGGGGGGCTAGGACTGGTAATGGGTTGGGGGGGTTGCTAGGACTGGAAATGGGCTGAGTGGAAGGGGGCTTGAACTGCAAATAGCTGTTGCGGATGGGGCTTGGAATGGAAATGGGCTGAGGGGAAGTGGGGGGCTTGAACTGCAAAAAGCTGATGGGGACGGGGCTTGGAATGGAAATTGGCTGAGGGGAAGTGGGGGGCTTGAAGAAGGGAATGGATGCTGGGTGAGACTGGAACTAGAAGGGAGCTGATGTTGGGGGAGGATTAGAATGGGATGGGGCTGGGAGAGTAAAATGGAGAGGGGAAAAATATTTTGTGTAGGAGGGATGAAAAATCTACAATTGGCCAGGTATTGGGAGAGTAATTGGGGATTGAGGATGGAGGGGTAAAATTTGTGTGGATGAAATAGGAATGAGGAAAGAGCAAAAGGAGAAAGATTAGTATGTTAAAGCAGATGTAGAGAGAGAGAGAATGGAAAAAAAACTAGAAGAGAGAAGAAAGGACAAATGGACAGCAGACGATGGAGAGTTAGCAGAAAACATGAAGAAACCAGAAGAAAATGGCTGGACCAATTGCAACTGAAAAAAAATGCACAAAAGGTAGAAAGATATCTCTTTATTTGAATTTATTAACTGGAATATGTCAGCTCTGGGAAATGTGCATCATTAACATCTGCGCTTTGTTTGGTACAAGAGGAAATTCCTATTTGACGTTGCCACTTGTTCTCTTTCCCCAGTATTCACTGAAATGTATTGGTTTAATATTTGCAGTGTTGCCTTTTGATAGGTAGGGTATGGTGCTTTGTGAGTCCTGGTAATGCTGTCAGGATACGGCGGGTTTGCTATGGGTTCTAAATGGGCAGCGTTTGTAGTAGTTCCTAATGTGCCTGGCGGTTGGCACTGGATTATAGTAATGTAGAAATCTTTTAGTCTTTCTTTATCCATACACTCATTAAGAGACATGTTTACTAAAAGTTAGTGTATGGTAACATTATGCAAATATTTATGCAAATAAGACCACTTATGCAAATGATGTGCTGGCACTTTGAGGAAATTCTTTGGTTTTGTGCGGCAGTTTGGGCACTCGGGCTCAAAAAGGTTAGCCATCACTGGCTTAGGCTATGGCAGCACCAAGCTGACCGGCACCCCCTATGGTGCTCTTGTGCCCCAATTGCTGGCTTGAAGAGGCCATGAATGAGACACATCCAGCTTTTAAATCCCAGTAGGCTACGCCCAATACCTCTCAGCCCCTCCCTGAGGATCTTGGAATGTGTTACAGTATCTGCCCAGTGGCATGAAATTCTCATGCCAAAACGCCCAGGGAGGCAAAGAGGGGAAAGGAACGGCCCAGCAGGGACTGCTTGCGCTGAGGGATGCCCACCACTATGGTTATGGTTATATTTTATTTGATATACCACAACATTGTATAGCAGTCTATGAGGAGTACAATAATTAAAAAAGAAAAGAAGTGAAAGGAGAACTCCAAAGTGTAGATAGGACATTATAGGAGAGAGAAACAGCAAAGAAAAGATAGGCAAATGGAATAAGATAAAGATAAAGATAAAGCCATACCATTCTCTTAGACTATAGGCTGTCCTTACCATGCCCAAAGGGTGCAGGCCCCTCAGATTTTGCATCAGACTAGTTGTGTTATTACAGCATATTTCTGTGCTTTGATATCTTCAGCTATACATCACAAATTTTTGTTAGCTCCTTTCTACAGCTTCCCTTTCCTTTCTTTCTTCTAGCGAGCATTTTCAAAGATCTGTTGGGCCAGGAATAAGAGGCCTAAATCTAAATGAATAGTGCCATCATGATCACCACTTAGTGCATATATTCAGCACTGTCACTTCTAGAGATAATAGCTCTGAATTTATGAATTAAGTTAAGCAACTTAATGTGGCAACAGTGTCAGCTGAATATTGGCCAGTGCTTCAAACTAGCTGCTCCCTACATGCTACATCTTTTTTTTTTTTTAAGTGCATGCACGCGATAGGAAATTAATATTTTACCAGAAATAAAAATTTACTGATGCTGCACTTCTTTGTGGAAAAGCATTCAGGGTTACATTTATTCAGAGTTGCCAAATTACCCAGCTCCATGAGTGAGATTTTTTGCCAGTTCTGGTTTTACATTTGCATTGCAATGCAGTGTGGTATTTGTAGTCCCTGATTTTACCCATTGAAATCAGTTCTGCAAGTCGCAAAGCATCAGGATGAGGCTGCCAAAAATCCAGGGCCAGTTAAAATCTCACTCCTGGAACTAGGGAACTTGGCATCTCTGATTTATTAATTTTGCTCAGTGCAAATTAATAAAAAAAACCAACATACTTTATAATAAATAATTAATGGCATTTTGTCATTAGGAAAATGAGAAACTTGACAATTACATTCAGTTATGTCCATAAAGAAAAATGTGGGTTTAAACATTGCTCTGAGTAAGTTCAAAATCATTTGCTAAAAAAATATTGTACAGTTGAATTTTAGACATTACTTATATAGGTGTCAAAACAGCCCTCAAACATTCCAATTGAAATTATTGACTCTAACCTGCAAAGTTAATCTAAGAAGTATAATTTGTCTTAAGGCTTTTGAAAGAAAAGGTAATCATTTAAAGCTGTTCTGGCCCCAAAAGGTGATTCTCTGAGACAGCTTTGATCCATTGATGAGCACTATCTAATATGTTCCCCGAGGTGCTGTTTCCCTAAATCTATTAGACTTTTACAATCTTTCAGGAAGTGTAGGCTGCAACGCTTTATCACCCAGTGTTAACCTGACAAGGTAATGTGCTTCTATTTTTTATTTTCATAGAAAGCACTATTTTTGACCTTGAAACTACATACGACAATTTATTATCTTCTTTACTCGCCTTTGCTATAAGGCTTTTGTTTGGCCGTTGTTGCTAGGCACTACACACCGAAGTGTTTACATACTTCTAGTGTTAAGCTTATTCTTGACTGAAGGCTGTATTCTGGCCCTCTCTTGTTACTCCGAGTACTCGGCTAAGGTCCAAAATAGCTGCCAAAGCTCTTATTTGGATGGTAAAATCTGCAATATGGAGACAACATATTTGCCACATAACTTTACAAATTCAGATATGATCATCGGGAAGAAGGGAGAAAAGAGAAAAAGCTCAGAAGATTTTCAGAGAATGCAACGATTAAAGTTCTTATGAAGTACAATGAACACGGAAAGATAGATTGCTCCCGAGATGAGATCTGACTAATGTGAACAGCAAGATCAGGAAGAACTGTAACTGTATGAATGGAGAAACGAGGAGAAGGAGTCTCTTCAGGGAACGCAGTACGTGCCAGCATTTCATTTCATTTATTTGACTTATTGCATGCCTATAGAAAAGCTGCTAGGCAGGTAACTTTGATACATACATATTCATATAAATACTGCAAGATGTAACAGAACAAAGCTACAAATATTAAAAACAGATAAAAACAATTAAAATTAGATTAAATCAGGAACAACAGATAGAAACCTATGAGTTTTCATAAGTTAATAAAATTTTTAAAAATCTCTTCATTTTTAGTTCTAGAGGGAGCTTATTTCAAGCCAAAGGACTGAAAATTTAAAAAGCACATGTCCTAGTCCTGACCCATCTAGTGTACTTGGTTCAAAATATTATCAGAATTAGTGCTCCCAGGGCATGCTTACAAAAACGCAAGTGCTTACCACATGTTCAGCCCCAAAAATGAATGTGGGGGTGGCGCTGGACCCATGCTAAAAAATGGAAGCATGCCCGGCATGACCTGTGGTAATGTGGCATGCAGTGGGAAGGGATTTTCACTAAAACACCGAACAGACAGCAGTCCAGGGAAAACAAAATTCGATTTTATTCTATCACAGCTTGTTAAACCTTCATAACGCTAAAACACAGGACAGACAGCAGTCCACAGAAAACAAAATAAGCTTTTATGCTGTCCCAGCTTGTTTGTTCAGACACAGTCCAAAAAACGTGGAGAGCAGAGAAAGAATATCTTTTATTGAATCACTTAAGCCTCTGGCCCGACACAGGCCGTGTTTTGTTCTGCCTTCATCAGGGGCTTAGCTGGCTTAAAATGTATTCAATCGTGTATTCAATTCATTCTGCATAATCCATGAATAATATAATTTTAAGATATACATTATATTATTCTTTGTTGCTCTTCCAAAGCAAATGCGTATCTGGAGAAGACCGACATCTTACAATGTATCGGGATAACAATCAGTCCTTGAATTGTATTTTGTTCCCTTCATTTGATAAAACGACAGTCATTTTAGTTGTTTTAATACTCCCAAGTGAGATATTTGGGAGTATTAATAGACCAACAGCTCAACTTCAACAATCATATAAGTAACTTGACAAAAGCCATCTACGCCAAACTAAAAATGCTTCAACATCTTGGGCCACTCCTCTCCACAAATGATTTCAGAACAACTGTCCAAGCCTTAATCTTCCCTCACTTCGACTTCTGTAATGCTATTCTAATGGGTCTCCCGAAACAAAGCATCCATCGTATTCAACTAGCACAAAACGCAACAGCTAGAGTAATTTCACAGTCTTCATTCAAAGATCACATTAGCCCAATTCTAATGCAATTACACTGGCTTCCAATAGAGAATAGAATAAAATACAAGGCACTCCACACCATATTCAAAACCATTCTATCAGAACCAGCCACCTACCTGAAAGAATACATCCGAATCAGCCCGGAAAACAGACCAAGGAGAAGTTACAACAGAAATTTGCTTGAAACACACCAATTTCAAAAACAGTAACTCATCCACATCTAAGAGAGCTTTTTCTCTCTATGCCACAACACTATGGAACTCGCTGCCACCAAGCATAAGAGACACTAAGGACCCCAAATCCTTCTGCAAGCTTCTTAAAACATTTCTGTTCAGGGTTCACTATGGTGAACCAGTCACATAATCAAAATCCCCTACGAAAGCATCTACATAGCATCCCACATTACAAGATTATTTCTATTCTTTGATTCCAACAAGTTATAGATTTAAACCCCTGTACACAGTTTTCTTTTATATCAAATTCAAATTTAAGTTATTATTACCTTATCCCTTAGCATTCCTGTTAAATGGTTATTTGTAATTCTGTTCTATGTAACGTCCATGCTTTAAAGTTTTCTGTAAACTGCTTTGATTCACTAAAAGCGGTAAACAAGCACAAATAAATAAATAAATAAGCTGGTTCTCCTGGCTCTTCCTCCAGCCCTAGTTAAAGCTCCTACCTTTGCACGGCTTGCCTTGAAAGACTTCTGGCTCCATAGGACTCTCTCCCTCCTGCAGCCTGCTGGGTTCTTAACCTCTCCCCGTCAGCCACGCCCTCCCAGCCGTAAACTCTGGGCTGCAGACTCTCTTAAAGGGGATCATTGATCATCCCTTTGGAGAGAGACAGGTAGCATTCTATATACCCCATCACAGTTCCCACCTAGTTAGCACAGGTTTCATCTATTCCCGCCCTATGCTGCTTGGCATGATAAATGCAGGTGCACATAATGCCACCCATTTAGGTGGTAGTAAGTGCACTCACTCTAAATGCAACATTGCAAGTTAGTGTGCATTAAAGACACCTGCGCTAACCATGATATGCACTCTGTGCTCCTAAACCGCCCATTTTCTGGTTAGCATGGGATTTTTAGTGTGGCCACATGGTAAAGGTTACTATACTGCCCTTGTTCCTTACATATCACAGTCCAAGTGTGTCTAAGGTGTCACTACTGGCCAAGAAGGAAAGTCTCCAGCAATGTCCAACCGGCTGAGATTCCAAAGACTGGCTGTTTTTCCACTTTCTCATCGCATCTGTCTGGACTGATATGTTTGGACTGCTTCTTAAGTAGACCCTTAGACTGCACCATTCTGTGACCACCAGCAACTGCCACCAGGAATCTGGTACGTTGCGAGGGCAGTGGGAAAACTGGCGCACTCTGGAAAATGTGTGGAATGTCCTTTTCAGAAAGCAGATCCTCAAAACAAGCACGTATCTTCTGACTGGGAATTTATAGTGGTCTGTATACCAGTGCATGGAAACAGCTATAAACGCAGCACCCGGTGGTCTGCTGATCTCCTCACCCCATCTTCTTTCCCTTCATTTAGGAGTTGGGCCAGCAGGAAAGCTTTCCATTGAGGTACACAGATCTGCAGGTATTTTGGAAAAGGTGAATTTTGAGGTAAGTCAGTCTATTAAAGGGCATTGTGGCTTTAGTTACTTGTTCTCTAGTGTGAAACCGATGGCAACAATAATGTGTTCTTGCAGTAGCTTAATGGTAAGAGAAGCAGAGTGAGAACTAAGAAAACTAGGATTCAGATCCCAGCTTCTCCCACTAATGCTTCTTGTGACCTTGGATTTTTGGATTGTACACCTCCCTGATGTCACAAAGGGTGGTATATCAAGCGATAATAAACAAACAAACCTCACCTTCCATTGTCTCAGGTACAAGCTAAGAATCTCATTTACTAACCTGCATTAACATATTAATGCAAGTTATGTGTTTACAAAGGAAATAAGTTTCATTCAGAAAATGAGGCTTGCATGAAATAACATATGTTAACTCATATCCATGCACATTAAGACATTAACACCGATTAGTAAATAAAGCTACTAAATTGTAACCATGTGTTAGAGAAATGCCTACTGTACCTAAACATAAAGAAAGTTTGAGCTCAGGTTTGGAAAGGTAAGTAAATACATTTAAAATCCACATCCAAATGTTCAAACTCTTGCCTAGCAGCCTTTGTTGTGATAACATGCCTCTGCAAAGCAAATGGATCTAGATCTCCAGGACCACAGCAGAAGCAACGTGAAGTGACGGTCAAATTAGCATAAGTTGCATAGATGCCACAAGATCTAGGAAGCAGTGTCCAGTAGCTTTGAGAGAATACGTTGCCCTGCAGAGTGCTGGCAGCCAGAGAGACATGTTACAGAGAACAGCTTATGGAGAAGAAACAGAGGGATTAGATTGGGCTGCAGAAGGAAAGTATATTCTGCTGACCTGGGTCTGCTAGTACTGGTCAGCCCAAACGGCAGATGCCTTTTTCTAGAGCGAGGTCACAACAACATGACCGCTGCCACTTCTTCTATTGCTTGGATGCAGAAGCCTCTCAATGGTTCAAGTATTTTCATACCACCCACACTGCTGGTCCTGCTCCCAGACTCAGGAGACCAGGCAAGCAGGTATGTCTTGTGGCAATCTGCAAAGCTTAGTTCTTTGCTCTTTACCGTTTAAAGAAAGGGAAGCTGTAGAACTGGAGGACATGCAATGAAGCTGCAAGAAGGTAACATTAAAAACATTAAAAAAAAATTTCACCTAAAGGGTGGTGGATGCCTGGAATGCCTTTCTGATGGATGTGGTTGGAGCAAAACCAGTGACTGAATTCAAAAAGGCATGGGATATACACAAGGAATCCCAATATAGCAAGACGACAATAAAATAAAATAAAATAAATTCTATTTATAACAAACTTTATATATGACAAGCAAATCAAGATGGTGGTTTGAGCAGAAAAACATAATAGGAAAGAAAAATACATATTAAAAACACACTACGATCCCCTGCCACGCCCTAACCTACCTCCTATCATTATCCTCAAAAGCAGACTGCCTTAAAACAACAATCACTCACTCCCTCTCCTGCTCATATCATGGGTACAGGTAAAAATTCAATCCCTTCTTAAATATTAATCAAAGCAAACTTAAATAACTTCTACATTTCAAAATATAGGAGGGGGGAGTAACCTGCACGTAGCAATAGGTACAACTCTAGCCATCATACTGGGCAGGCTAAATTGGCCATGCTGGTCTTCATCGGCTGTCATTTACTATGCAATACTTAAAACCCTTAGCTCAGAGGTGGCCGGTCCTGGTGCACCAAGATCCAGCCTGGTTTTCAGGATGCCCTAATGAATATTCATGAGATAAATTTGCATATAATAGGCAGCCATAGATGCAAATATACCTCATGAATAGTCATTAGGAACATCCTGGCTGGAAAGTGGTGTGTTAGGACCAGAGTTGGCCACCCCCTGCTGATGTGATTAGGAAATTGGTTCGCAGAACCACAAATATGGAAATAATCTTCAGTTTTACATTTTACTGGGAAAAGATTCTTCATAAAAGTATGACTTCACAGGCGCAATATTTAGACAGGATTTGAAAAGGATAATCCATAACAAACTGATGTTAAATAATGCTTAAACAGGCATGCTCCCTTTGAGTCTCTTTATAGAACTGGGATTCCCCATTAACATTAGTTAGTTGCCTTTCTAGTAAGAGGGCAGGTTCAGAGTTTAGATTTGAATCCATTCAGAGACCTGGATAGCAGAGGTATCTCCCTCTTGTTCATTAGCTACACTCTTACTTGAATATATCTGATGCGATAAACTTAGTCTCTACTCTGACTAACTCATGACTAGATTATTGCAATACTGTTTATGTAGGACTACATTTGAAATTATGTGGAGATTACAACTTGTGCAAAAGGTAACTGCTTATGTTTTAACAGTTTGCAAGTGTAGGGAAATCATTAGTACTCTTTTAAAAGATATACTCTGGCTACCTATTAAATTTTGTGTTCAGATCAAAGCATTAATGATGGCTTTTAAAGGCTTAAATGGTCAGAATCCACTTTCTCCTTTTATTCCTCTTCATGCTTGTTAAAATCTGCACGAGGCATTCTTTTTGGTGCCTTTTGTGGAGAAGTCAGACTGGCTAGGACCCAGGGTCGAGCAGGTCATGTCTTATTTTGTCTTTACAAAATTGCCTCCATAGGTCTATCCGTCTCATAGATAGCTACCAACATTTTAAGATGACTAGTGAAAATATGGTTCTTCCACCAGATCTTTAGTGACCAAATTCTAACAGGTGTCACAGGTTTTTGTTTCTGGTATTCATTTGAGTTGTTTTATTATTATAAGTGCATGTCATCTAGGGATGTGCTGCCAAATATTAAACAAAAATGCCTTCAGACTTCACCACTGCCTCCCCAACCCTGTCTAGGCCTTCACCTCACACCAACTCAAGGGGCAGGAACGATACCCAATCAGTCCTCCACCACTGATCTTGTTTTTCAAAATGACATTTTGAATGGTCATAAAATGTGGAACCAGTACTAGTAAGTCAATAATTCAAAATATTGCCAGCCTCAAGGGAGCTGGCACCATATTGAAATACAGTACTGATAAGACAGGAGCAACTGGGGATTGTTCCTACCCCTCTTTCACCGCAGATAGGTTAAGTGGTTAGAAGAGATCTGGGAAGGAGCTTATTTGAATTTTGATGGGGTAGGAGTGAGGTCTGGACCTGATAATTCTTCATTATATTACATTTCCTCATGTCATTGCATCGTTTGTTCATTTGGTTCACTTTAAATAAAATAAAACAAAACAAAAATAATAATCAAGATAGTACTGAAAATATTTTCATGTTATTTCCATCTTCTGGCAGCCCCTGAATAATAAGAAAATCTCCTGTACATCTTCCAAGCAATAATTCACCCAAGGATCCCATTAATGCAGTGGTTTTATTTATTTTACGACGCTTTTATACCGCCATATCTACAAGTCACAGCAGTTTACATGGAACAAAGACAGTTTACATGGAACAAATGTTTAACAGGCTAAGAACTAAAAACGATAACTCTGAATATAGTGAGCACAGAACTTATTAACATGGTAAGTAATAGTTTTTAGCTGAGTATGTGGGTCCACAGGATGAGAAGGTGGCTATATGTAAGGTTCCCATATTATGGGTTGACACAACAAATGGGATCACATTATCAATAGATAGGAGGGGGATCACAGAAACAAGGCTGCTCCCCCAATAATGTAGTTATTGAAATCAGCAGTTGGACCTGCAAGTCTATGAACAGTCACAGGTCCTGTTCCCTCCTCCCGTGTAGGCTTCTTATTGCCTGCAAATCCATCTATGAGTGCATACTGGCACATTAGGTCCTGGACTACTATTGCTACCATTGCTACTGCCTTTGTGCTTTAGAAAAGTTGAGGAGGGAAGAGAAGGTGGATGATAGAGGGGAGGTGGATGAAGGTCAATATTGTTTTTATCATCATTAACTAGGGTTACATACAAACATGGAAAAGGATGGCAAATAGACCATATGTCCTATCCAGTCTGCCCATCTACACCAGCTATTTGCTACAATTGCTTTCTTTCCCATGCCTTTGGAGATCCATTGGGAGGTTGTTCTACATATCTACCAAACTTTCTGTAAAGAAATATGTAATTAGTTTACTCCTGTGTTTATCCTCTTCAGGGCTGGCCCTAGAATTGGTCCGATGTGTTGCAGTCCTAGGCGACCTCAAGCTTTGCACCCCCTCTGGCTGTCAGAATCTATTATTTAGCTTTGAATGGCCTGCTTTCGCTTCCCTTCAGAGGTTGCTGCCCTAGGTGACTGCCTAGTGGTAGGGCCAGCCCTGATCCTTTCACCTTTATCCTATGTCCCCCTTATTCCAGAGCTTTCTTTCAATAGAAAGAGACAGTATTCTGTGCATTTATATCATGTTGTTGTTAAGAGCCGTCGAGTCGGTGATGACTCCTGGCAACCCTCTGAATAGTTGACCTAAACTTTGTTCGGTCTTCAGTCAAGCAGCTCATTGTTGATAGAGTGGTAATCATAGCTGCTGTTATTGTATCAATCCATCTTATTGCCCACCTTCCTCTTTTATGGTGACCTTCTACCTTGCCAAACATTGTCTGTCTCCAATCATCTCTCTCTTCGCATGATATTTCTACAGTAAAGTATGAAAATCAAAGCCTTGTCATCTGAGCTTCTAAGGAAAATTTAGGTTTGATCTCCTCTAATACTGACTGGTTTATTCTTCAGGCAGTCTATGCTATACACAGTATTCATCACCAGCACCATAATTCAAAGGCATTGATTTTCTTCCTGTCTATCTTTTTCACTGTCCCACTTTCGCATCCATATGACGTTATTGAAAATTCCATGGCCTGGACAAGTCAAATCTTTGTATGGAGAGAGGCATCTCTGCTCGAGAATCTTGTCTAGGTCCATATACCAAGAGCAATATGTCATCTGATTTCTTGATGGCTAGTCCTTTCTTTATTGATTGTTGATCCAAGTAAGTTAAAGCTGTCAACTATTTCAATTTATTCTCCATCAATGATGAACATATTGATTTTGACAGTTGTCAGGTTCTTTGTCTTCTTAACATTAAGGTGCAGACCCATTTTAAGAATACATATATTCTTTGATCTTGAGAAGCAAATGTTTAAAATCGTCTTCACTTTCAGCCAATAATATAGTATCAGCAGCTAGCAAAGGTTGTTGATGAATCTTCCACCAATCTTCACACCTCAGTTGTCTTCATACAGTCCTGCTTCTCTGACTATTTGTTCTGCATCTAAAATTAAAGAGGTAGGGGAAAGGTTATGCAGCCTTGTCATACACCTTTGCTGATTTTAAACCATTCTGTTTCTCCTAGTTCCATTTGAAATGTTGCCTCTTGATCAATGTAAAGTTTGTGCAAGAGAACGATCAGGTGTTCTGGTATACCCATTCTTCTTAATGTGGCCCAGAGTTTCTCATGGTTTACACAGGCAAAACCCTTGCTGTACTCAATAAAACATATATGGATATCTTTTTGGTATTCTTTTGTCTTTTCAAGGATTCATCTCACATCCACAATAATGTCTCTCGTTCCTCACCCTTTCCTGAACCTGCTTGCACTTCAAGCAGTTCTTATTCCAGGTATGGTTGTAGTGAAAGATCTTGAGTAGAATCTTGCTGACATGTGGGATCAGAGCGATTGTGCGATAATTTCCACAGTCAGTTGGGTCACCTTTCTTCAATATTGGTATAAACACAGATCTTTTCCAGTCAATTGGCCATGACTTTGTCTTCCAAATTTCCTGGCAAAGCATTGTACATATGGTAACATCTTCATCCGATTGCTGTAATACTTCAATGGGAATGCCATCAATGCTCGGTGCTTTGCTCTTAGATATCATATAAATATTAAATTTGTTTATTGTAACTCCCTTCTCTTGCCTTTCTTCCAAAGAACACATATCAAGATCTTTAAGTTGGTCCCCATATACCTTATGATAGCTACTGACCACTTTAGTAGCTGCCCTCTGGACCATATCCATCTTGTTTATATTCTTTGCAAGATGTGGTCTCCAGAATTATGTTTATGTTTATGTTTATTTATTTGATAAAAACCGCCTTTCTAAAATAACCAAGGCGGTGTACAATTAAAACAAATTCAGTAAAAGAAGGCCAAAGGCCAACGAGAAGGAAAAGAAATGTACAATTTTATAAAAAGGATAGCAGAAGGGAGGCAGAACGAGACATAACGACATAGGGAAACACCAAAAGGGAGAAGGATAGGGGATAGTGAAGTCACACAAAAGGAGAGGGAAGATTAAACGCTAGGGAAAACAGGTGGGTCTTGAGGTTTTGTTTAAAAACATTGTATTGGGGTTCTAAACGGAGGGAGGAAGGGAGAGCATTCCAAAGGGCGGGGCCAGCAAAGAAAAAGGCAGAGGAACGAGTGGATTGCAAATGAGCACGGGAGGGGGAAGGCAAAGTGAGACGGTTAAGGTGAAAAGAGCGAGGGGTATATCTAGGAGAGTGAAAGAAGAGGAGATCTGATAGGTACTGGGGGGTGCTGTCATGGAAGGCTTTATGAACCAGAATTAATAATTTGAAAGTGGTGCGGAAGGGAACAGGCAACCAGTGGAGATGAAATAGCTGAGGAGTGATATGGTCACGGAGGGAGGTATGTGTAAGGAGGCGTGCTGCAGTATTTTGGATTCGTTGTAGACAGGTCAGTTGGGATTTGGGAAGACCAATGAAAAGTGAATTGGAAAAATCCACACGGGACATAACAAGGGAAAGCACCAGGGTGGTGAGGGCAGAGGGGGAAAGAAAGGGACGGACGGAGCGGAGTTGACGAAGGAAGAAAAAAGATGTTTTGGTAATATGAGAAATGTGCGTATGAAAGGACAGATCGGAATCAAAGTGCACACCAAGATATCGGAAAGTGGAGACCAGAGGTACAGGGGAGCCAGAGAAAGAGGGGGCTATTGAAGGGGAAGGATCACCGAGAGAGAACCAGATAGCGATAGTCTTGGTCAGATTTAGATGAAGGCAGTTGAGTGTTAACCAGTTTGCTACGGCTGAGAGGCAGGAATCCAATGCAGTAAGATCAGGGCAGGAGGGTGAAGTGTGATGAAGTAACAGAATGTCGTCAGCATAGAAGAAAGAAGAGAGGCCAAACTGTTGTATTAGGGAAGCAAGAGGGGCTAGGAAGAGGTTGAAAAGAAGTGGTGCAAGGACAGAACCTTGAGGGACCCCACAAAGAAGGCGGTGGGGATCGGAAGGTGGAGTACAGGAAGAGGAAGGGAGAACCGAGCAAGACCGAGAGGAGAGAAAAGAGTGGAACCAGTGGTGGACCGTGATACAGAGACCTGCGTCCCGTAGACGTTGAAGGAGAAGGGAGTGATCGACCAAGTCAAAAGCTGCAGAGAGATCTAGAGCAACCGCCACCGAAATGTCACCACGATCATGTGCCACATGTAAAGCATTCGTGAAAGCCAAGAGAACAGTCTCGACGCTGTGACCCTGACGGAACCCAGACTGGCGAGGGTGAAGAAAATTAATGGATGCAAGGTGGTGGGAGAGTTGAGCAAAGACGTATTTCTCCAATAGCTTAGAGAGAAAAGGAAGATTAGAGACAGGACGATAGTGAGCAGGAAGTAGAGGATCTAATGAGGGGTTTTTCAGAATGGGACGTATGAGAGCGTGCTTCCAGGGTGTAGGAAAAATCCCGGTGGTCAAACTAGAGTTAAACATGGTGAGAATATAGGGAAGAAGCCCAAGGGAAGGGGTGAGAAGCCATGAAGAAGGAATAGGATCAAGTGCACAGAAGGTCTTCATAGATGAGGAAATAAGGTGATGGAGTTCGGGTGCTGTGATTGGGTCAAAAGATGCCCAAAAGTGAGAAAGCTGCGAAATAGGTGGGGGGGACAGAATGGGAGGGGGGGAGGAAATCGGAGCAGAACAAGAGGGCAGAGATGCTCTCAAGGATGCTACTTGATCACTAAAAAAAGAAGCTAACTGCGCAGGAGGGGGAGCAGGCTGAGATTAATTGCATACAATGCTCAAAATAAAGGTCTCAGAGACTTATACAAAGGAACTATCACCTCCTTTTTCATGCTGGCCATTCCTCTTCTGATACACCAAAGCATTGTTCTGCCTTTTGCAATTGCCTTTTCTACCAGTTTGGCCAGATATGATCACCCTCAGATCTCACTCTTGTTTCATGCGCAGAAGTACTTCACCCTTATGCTGTACTGCTTCCTTGAGATTTTGGAGTCCAAATGCATGACCCTGCATTTTTTAGCATTAAATCTTAGCTGCCAATCTCTAGACCATTCATCAGGCTTCACTAGATCCCTCCTCATGTTATCCATACCTTCTTGTTGCAGATTTTGTTAAAATGAGATCATATTGGATAAAGGTTCAGGAAACACTGGCCTATATTACTGAGGAAAGTAGGAAATGGACTACCAACAGATAGCACGATAGCAACTAACATTTAAAATTTGACAGGCAGGTTAGGTTGAAGCTAGCAACAATAATGGGAAAATTTAGGATTCCATTGTCATGCTGGATACTGAACTTTGAACTAGGACCGGGGCAGAGGATTAGATATGGGAAGAACCACCAAGGAAGAATTGCAAAAATTGATTTTGCTGAGGATAGCAGCATGAACTAGCAATTTAGTAGCAGATATTGTAAGGCTAGAGCAAATATAGGAGATATTGATTAGATGCGCACAGTGGGCTTTGACGGAGGCAGCACTGTGATAAGGAAAAGAACAGAGATGGAGTGAAAATGATGCCCAGATTATTCTCAGAAGAGGTAAATGATAGCATGCAGAAGGCAATAGTGATAAAAATAAATAAATGGGATGATGAGAAGGTGAATTGGATGCTGGAGTTCTCACTATCTGCATGTGTCACAAATAAGAAGAGCCTTAGGCTATATAGAATATAATTGCAGATATGGATGTTTCTCTTTTCTTTTCTTTTGTTTTTATTATACACACACATACACACGCACACTCACAAAATATAGAAAGTACATGACATTTTAATGCAGATATATCAAAGAATATTATGCCAAAAAGGAAAGCTTAACTTTTTTGATTCGGTTTCTATTAATCAATCAATTCACAGGTACACTAAAAAAAAATTTTTTTAAACTGCCTCTAATGTTTCGATTGATTTTTACGTTTTTTGGTGCGCTGAATCCAAATCTGGTAACCAATTTGCTCCATCACGTACAGATTTTTGCTACATTGGATTAGCAGTTGAGGTGAACGTTTCAGATTGAGTGCGATCGAGATAAAAGTTTCTTGGATGAATTCTTTATACTAATTGTTTAGTAGTTATTCAAATAAGAATAAAGAAAATTGTAACAAGGCAGCACATAAGAATAGAGTAATGTCAACAAAACACACTGTGATGGTAGCAAAATTGTCTGCACTTAAAACAGCCACATACATGTGCACAAACACTGAGCATATAAGAGCGAGGTTTGACACAAAGCAAAGCAAAGAAATGTGCAAAAAATGTTGTACAGGTATGTATGTAAGAATAGAAAACGCAAACCGCACCATTGCAATACATGAAGACAAACACCCGATGGTGTGAAAATAAAATTCTAATAAATGAGATCCGACACTGTGGTAATAACTAGCAAATTTTTATTTCAAAGTTTAGTAAAAACACGATATTTGTCAACACAGTTTAGATTTTAAAGTCCTTCTTGGGTCAATCAATCTTCTGGTGGGCCCATTTCTTCTTCCCCAAATGCTTCTCTTGGTGCGCTGCTTGGCGTATTTTTCATCTGTGGTTTCCCACAGCAGCAACCAGCAGAAATCAGCCATCATAGTGGTGTTCCATCTTCCTTGGTACCTTCTCTCTGTGTCCTTGATGTCCTGGTGAAACCTTTCACCTTGTTCTTCACTGTACGCCCCCATGTTTTCGGGAAAGTAGTTCACATGGGAGTGCAAGAAATGGACTTTCAGGCTCATGTTACAGCCTTGTTCTTTGAAGGCATTGAGCATCCTGGCAACAATATCCTTATAGTTCTCATCCCGCCTGTTCCCCAAGAATTTGAGAACATCATCCTTGAAGGAATCCCAGGCTTTTTTTTCCTTCTCAGACATCGTTTCAGCGAATGCTCCATCTGAAATGAGTTTCCTTATATCAGGGCCAACAAACACTCCTTCCTTTAGCTTTGCTTCAGAAAGTCGGGGGAACTTTGAGCAAAGGTACCAAAAGCACTCACCATCTTTTGGAAGGGACTTGATGAATTGCTTAATGAGACCCAACTTAATGTGGAGAGGTGATAATAGAATTTTATCACGAGGTACCAAGCTCTCATGAAGAACATTTTTCTCACCGGGTCTCAAATACTCCCGAATTGGCCAGTCTTTTTTCCCCCAGTGTAGGTCGCGGGCCCGGCTATCCCACAAACAAAGGAAGCAGGGATATTTGGTGAAACCGGATTGCTGCCCTAATAGCATGGATAGAATTTTAAAGTCTCCACAAATCATCCACTTATGCTCATCATAACGAATCTTCTGAAGAATCAGGGCCAAATTCTCGTATTTTTCTTGGAGAATAACAGAGTGAGCAATAGGAACTGAAGCGAATGTGTTGCCATTATGAAGAAGAACACCTTTTATGCTTTCTTTTGACGAATCAATGAACAGCCGCCATTCAGCAGGATCATACTTGAGTTTAAAATTTTCCATCACTCCGTATATATCGTTGCAAAATACCAAATCTTCCTCTTTGCTGAAATACTTCAAAAATTGTGTCTCTCGTTTGCGGTTACCAATAAAAAGTTGTTCCTGGTGACAATAGATTTTTCTGTTTAAGCCGAGAACCTAGCAGTTGGGCAGCATCTTTTGGGAGTCCTAAATCCCGGACTAAATCATTCAATTCAGCTTGAGAGAAAAGTTCAGGTTTCGGATCTGGTTCAGTTTCAAACTCGGAAGTACTGGACTCATCGGGAAAAGCCATCTGATGAGTCTCATCATGATAAGAACCATCCACACAAATATGATCCAAAGATTTTGGTGGTTCAGGCACAGGTACTTCGTTGCTATGAGGCATAGGCCTAATTGCTGAGGGAAGGTTGGGGTAACTTATTACGTTCTTATTTTTTAAGTTGTATCCCTTCACAATGCAAGAGCAAAAATAGCAGTCACTGCTGTGGTCTCTTTGTTCACGCCACATCATAGGTATTCCGAAACGAAATGCTTGTTTTTTACCTTTCATCCATAAGCGTAGATCTTCCTCACATGTCTTGCACACTTTGTGAGGAGCCCACGGTTTGTCTTGATCGCCTAACTTCAAACCGAAATAGGCGAAATATACTTTTTTAATAAATGCAGAAATGTTCCTCTGCCGCTTTTTCACGGTATATTCCCCACAAATAAAACAAAAACTGTCCGGAGAGTTGACGCAACCTCTGGCTCTGTGAGCCATCACAAATACACAGCACTGCAAACTACAACTGTAGTGAACCACTTCGGAATAAAGCTGGATTACGACTGAGCAAACAAAAGGTAATAATGACCTTGCAAGAAACTGAAATTTGACAGGAACGTTCATGTCGCAACCACCGTGTCTGAGCGCGCGAACGAGGCGAGGCGAACAGGAAAGAACATGCGCCAGCGCGAGTACTGGATTTAGCCCCCCGCCTCCCAATTGTCCTGTTAATGTATAAAATGAATACAAAACACTCTAAAATATCATGAGGGAGTGTTTCTAGTTAGTTAACCATTACAACCTCTATTTTGGGCCAAGAAAATAAACTGCAGTCGGCTAAAAAGAAATTATGTGAACATTCCTTATATGGGTAAGAAATCTAATTTTGCAAGAAAACGTGACGTGATGGAACATTTTGGCTATTTTTCCTGGATTCAGCACCCCAAAATCTATAGGAATCAGTTGCAAAACTGGAGGCAGTTTTTTGGTAGTGTACCTGTGTTATTTTTATATGACATTCTATCCAGGGAAGTTAACAATAAGGAAATGATCTACAAGATTATAAGCTTGGCAGGCTGGAGTCATTTAAGAATCCTAGTAGGTTGATAAAAAAAAGATGCATCTTTAAGCTCCCCATCTGCTTCGACAAAGTTCAAGCTTCTCCTACACACCTGCAAGTGCCTTTACGTTTGCAGGTCTTCCTTGCATCTTCTGTCTTATCTCCCGCTGCAACCCATCCTCACAAACTCCATTTATCAGTCAAGCTGCTGTTATTTGTGCCCTTTTCTACTGCCAACTCATGACTCCATGTTTTCCTACCTGGCTGTGTCTTATGCCTGGATTAATTTTTCAGAGTTAGCAAGACAAGAATAATTTGCAGTTTCCTTTCCTCTCAATTTAAACAGCCTCAAAATAATGTTACAGGGAGCTTGTAAGCAGTCATAATCAAATTGTACCCAAATTGATTAATATTTCCTATCTTGGTCTTCTTGTTCTGAGGCAAAACAAGAACAGGGTAAAGCTAAAAAGGTCTATATTTTTGATGATAGGAAATATATTGATAGGGATGATAGGGAGGAGTGGCTCAGTGGTTGGGACAGGTTACCTAAGGCTGGAAGGCCAGGGGTTCAATTCCCATATGGGGACACGCAACTTCAGGCCAGAGGGACTGGGGTCTCTAGTCCCATGGCCACTCCTTGTGGCCTTGGGCAAGCCACTTAACCCTCCATTGCCTCAGGTACATTAGACTGTGAGCCCTTCGGGGACAAGGGAATAAAAAGTACCTGTTGGTATACATGTAAACTGCACTGATTCTAAAGAGCGCAGTATAAAAATAAATAAAAATAAATAAACTATTTAATTTTTTTAAGAATATATTTCAGTATTTTATCTGTTATATTTATTTGATATGTGCATTTATGTCAATTACCTTAGCATTTCACCGTTTCTTTGTCCTCGCCAAGCAGATGGTAGTATACCCTTGTTACTATACTCTCCCTGTCACACATAAAATTACCCTCCACATGGATAGATTTCTGGCATTTGCAAACAGATAAATGAAAGTATTTTTATTTCTGTTCATAATTTGTTTACTGTTGGTATTTATTTTATTTATTTAAAAGGTTTATTTTATACCGCCCCTTCCAGAGATCAAGGGCTGTTTACAATGAATAGAACAGGTACATTGAACTTTTTAGAACATGTGTGTAACAAATAAATTACCTACAACATCTAACATATTTACAATCAACATATTTACATAAAACTATTTTACATTTATTACATACCTATAGGAGTTGTGTGTCTCAATTTATGTATTATAAGGGTGGGTAAAGGCTGTTCTTTATGTTTCTGTGAATTAAGGGGGGGGGGAACAATAGCTCCAGGAAGCAGGCCCGTCTTTATGGGTTGGTACTATGGCACTGTGCCAGGGGCCACGCGCATCTATGGGGCCCCGTGCACTCCAGCAGCTGCTTGTTGTAATGTTTTAGTTTTATAAGTCCTTTTTATGTTTAAGACATTTAAAGTTAAATTTTTTTTATTATGTTATTTCTTTACTTATTCTAGTTTCAATTAATTTTTTTACATTTTTATTTTACACTCGTAAAGTTTTTTAAAGCTATTTTTAAATGTTTTGGTCCTTCGTTCAGCTTGTTCAGTGTTCCTGAACAGTAGACTGTAGACCGGGAACCAGGCTATCATAATCTACTTCCGGTTTAACTTGTAAACACTGAAAGATGCTGACACCTCACCTGACAGCGTAACATTTAATTTAAATAGTATTAAATAGTATTAAACTAAAAAGAAGTCTGAAGGTCTGATATGTTATATAATATAATATATTTGTTTGCTATTCTTGTAATGTAATGTAAACACAAGTTTTGTCATGGTCGTCTGCTATTACTAAGTTTTGCTGGTTTAATTTAACCGTGTTTGTGTGGTTAGTTTCACTGGAAGATGAGAATGGCGATCCAGATAATGCTACAATCTGCAGCAAGATCGAAATTCAGTTCCATCACTACATCGTTGATAATGGCCTCCGTAGCACGTTTGTGAACACAGAGATCGCGCTGTGCATTTTCATCTGCCTTATGGTGACGAACCGCTGAGGTGAGCGGTCATTCAGCAAGCTGAAGCTGATTAAGAATTATCTCAAATCAACGATGTTGCACGAGCATCTGAACATGCTTAGCTTGTTGAGTATCGAGCAGGACCTTCTGAGAGAAATTCACTCTCAGTGCATTATCCGTGACATTGTATTAACATATGTTCGAACTTCGACATGTTGATACTTAGCTAACTGTCAGCAGTCAGCATGTGGAATGTGCATTAATGCATTGCAAAGTTAGAATGCTTGAAACTGTAAATTTCCAATTCGATTGTTAAGTGTTTGACAGGCAGCTGTTTGTGAATTGTGATGTGGACATATGATTGTCGGTCAGTTTGTCAGTAATTGATTAAAGTTGATTTCAATGATTTGTAACGAAATGTATTTATTTTTTATTTTTTAGCTGCATTTATATCCCACTTTTCACCGGGTCAAAGCGGTTGGTGAGGAGTCCATGACATGGGCACCTGGGCTCATCATGTGGGATCCGGCCCATCCGGGGCCCCTGCAGGCGGCCAGGTGCCAGGAGCCTCACACTGGCAAAAGACGGGCCAGCCAGGAGGGGTTAGGAGCAGGGGCTGGGAAGTGACAATCAGAACTATGTTGGGTAGAGCTGATCCCGGTCGTGATTATCTCCAAAATGTTCAATGAATAAGAATGTCTTAATTTCCTTATGGAACAGTTGGAGGCCATTAATAGCTCTTAATTTATCTGGGAGGGCATTCCATAAGATTGGGGCAAAGTATGAAAATGCTCTATTGCTCGTGGATCGGTTTGTGTATCTGTAGTGAGTGGGGACTGTAATATTATTTGGAGTATGTACTCTTCTCATTCTCTCAATAGGGGAAATATTTATGAAAGTGTTCAGATAGGTTGGTAAAACATTCTTTAGTGTTTTAAAAGTAGTCATTAGTACTTTACATTTTATTCGGCTTATGATAGGAAGCCAGTGTAGATCATATAATATAGGTGTGATATTTTCTATCCTATTTGTCGTGTTTATCAGACAGGCAGCAACATTTTGGGCTCACTGCAGGGGTTTCAGCATCTGATTGACTTTTACAATAGTATCTTACAAGGTCTCCCCAAAGTGTGATAAATTGCAAGGCCGAGGGGCAGGGTCCACGCCGGCTGCCAGTAACCAGGCGCACGGCCCGGTGCGTGGACCCTGCACGCAGCCAGTGACATCAGCGCAACGCAGGGGGGGGTCATCGTTTGAACCCATTGGCTCTCTGGCGAGTGACAGTGTGGAGAGCCAATGGGTGGAGAGTAGACTGGGTCCGCGTGCCAATGCACGCGGCGGAATGGTCTTTCGGCGGCTGGAGCTGAGAGAGGAGGTGTTGTGCCTCTGGCTTCCTCTGGTTTGTGCCCGTTTGGTGCGGCTTCTGAGGTGGCGGTTGGGCCTCTGGCGGTGCGGTCGGAGGACAAGAGTTGCCTGGATCGCTGCGGGGGCGGAGCCAGTGGAGCAGAGTCACGAGGCACCGGGCATTTTTTTCTTGGAGCAGTGGTTCACATGTGGGATAAGTACAGAGGAGAGAAAAGGGGTTTTTAAAGTGGGGGGAAATAATCGCAAAATTATATAAACAATAAAGGGGGGTTATTTATCAGCAGTGCTATGCCTGCTCGTAGAGGCCGGGGCAGGGGGGCTGGTAGGGGGGAGAGGGCTGCGAGTGAGGGAGCGTGGCCTCCACAGTGGGAGTTGGGAGTGGTCGGTAGTGAGGCTGGGGGTACGGGTGGAGAAAGGGGGGTCAGGTGGGCCGCGGACCTATTGGCAGGGGAGTGGCATGCAGGAGGAGAGCAGGGAGAGGAGAGGGGAGTGCTCCAGCACTACCAGGGACCGGGGGGGACCCTCACGTAGGGGATCTAGGGAGCCTGGGGTGTGGCAGGAACGCAGGTGGGTGAATTGGGGCTCGCAGGCAGGGAGAGGCAACCCAGAGATGGAGCAGTGCACACAGGTGCCAGGCTGGAACAGGACTCAGGTGCCGGTGGGGTGGAAGGGACCGCAGGTGTGGGGGGAGGGGTGGCTGGCCAAGGGAGGGGTGGGATGGAGCTTTGGGGGAGGGGGGAGGGATGGGAGGGTGGGTAGCTGGGTCATGCCGTGGCAGGGTGCCCACAGCTGGGGTCAGGGGTTTACTTTTCCCATGGGGCAGCCGGGAGTGCAAGGAGTCTGGCGGTCATCTGGGGCCCCGGGGTCCTGGGAGCACTGGGTGGGAGAAGGACAAGGTTCTTCCAGGGGGGAGTGGCTGGGAGCTTGGCAGCCAACTTGGCATACTTCCATCCCCATCTCTGCATTTTCTTTTCAACCTTCATAGGATACGGCAACGTTACAACACACAGGGCAAGGAATAGGAGTGCAACAAGGATCGTGGAGAATGGACGCGGGAGCAGCTGCAATGTGCAGTCCGCGGTCAGAGAACGCTAATGCAGATGACGGAGGGCTTCAGCAGCACAGAGTGGAGAGTCAGGAGCCAGCGACTGTTACGAGGATGGCGCAGCCACTGGACGCAGCGGCAGCAGGTGAGTTAATGGCGCAGCCGGGGGATGGGGCTAGGCAGGTTAGTGTGCAGGAAGGAGAGAGGGCCAAGGCAAAGAGGAAGAAGCAGCATGCGCGCAGGCGGCAGCACGGGGTCCTTCTCTTCCTCGGTGTACGACTCTTCATCATCCTCGTCTGAGGCAGACAGCTCGAGGGGGAGGGGGAGGCAGGGGGCAGATTGCGCACACAGGGGGAAAGGGCGCGCCTACGTTAGTGTCCTTCTCTGAGCTATGGGAAGGGGTGCCTAGGAATCTGCGTCTCAAAATCGGGAAACGGAAGTGCATAGATATTTTCCGATTATTGGAAGGCAGGAAGTGGTCGGGCAAAAGTAGGAACAAGCGAAAGGAGGATGAGAAGGCGGGTTGGGTTAGAAAGGTGTTGCGGACGGTGGTAAGTTGGACAAGAGCCTTTTTGCGGTTGGCAAGTGTTTGGGGTCAACAATGTCCCGAGGATTATGGAATGTTATTGGCTTATGCAGACTCTATTTTGGAGGAGGCGCAGACGCATGAAGGGTGGGCATGACTGAACCATTATGAAAAGTTCAGGGACAAAGTGGAGGAGAGCAAAGCGCTGTCGTGGGGTACTCAGGACATTAACCTATGGTTGACGCAAATGTCGGTGAGAGCCGGGGCAGGGGGTACAAGGGGGGGCCGCTGAATGCAGCGGGGTCAGGTTGTCTCTTTCATACGGGGGGGGGGGCCTCTGCAGAGAGTGGGGGATGGGAGTTCAGGGGCCTTGTTGGCGCTTCAACAAGTCCTCGTGTCCGTTTCCCCGACTGTAAGTTCCGACACGCGTGCTCGATCTGTAGTGGTGGACACTCTGCGATTAAATATATTACAAAAGGGATCGCGGGGGTGGCCTCGCAGGCTCCCAAGTAATGCGGACGTGTTGGGGTTAGCGTCGACACCAATACGTTGGGATGCGATAAAGGATTGGTTGCGATGCTATCCACGGAGGAAAGACAGGGAGACGCTGGAATTGGGGTTTCAGTTTGGTTTCAACCGCAGTGCGGGACAAGTTGGAGGTGGAATTGAACTTGGGGAGAATTGCGGGCCCTTTCGAGGAGCAGCCGATCGCAAATCTAGTAGTTTCTCCATTGGGGGTAGTGCCTAAGAAGGAGTGGGGGAAGTTTCGTCTGATCCACAACTTGTCTTTTCCGTTGGGGTCATCGGTGAATGATCACATTCCGAGGGAATTGTGCTCTGTTTGCTACGCTTTGTTCGATGAGGCTTCGGATTTAGTCAGGAGATGTGGTCCAGTTGCTTGGATGGCGAAGGTTGACATTGAGTCAGCCTTTCATTTGCTGCCAGTGCACCCGTCCGCATTTCACTTGTTAGGTTTTTGCTTTGAGGATGAGTTCTACATTGACAAATGCATGCCGATGGGGTGCTCTGTTTTGTGCGCCTATTTTGAGACGTTTAGTTTGTTTTTGCATTGTGCGCTGGTGCAGAAAGTCAGTTGTGTGCATGTGGTTCACTATTTGGACAATTTCTTCGTCGGTGCGGCACAGTCAGACAAGTGCCAGCGGTTGTTGCAAGGCTTCATGGAAATGGCCAACGCAATGGGACTACCATTGGCTGTGGGCAAGACGGAAGGCCCAGCGACAAGAATTACCTTTCTCAGTGTGGAGCTGGATTTGATGGAAATGGTGGCACGGCTACCAAGGGAGAAGGTGGAGAAGTTGCGAGTGTTGGTGGCTGGTGGGTTGGCTTCGGCAAAGCTGACTCTGCGGGAGATGCAAAAGTCTTACTGGGCTCCTTGCATTTTGCGTGCAGTCATCCCGATGGGCCGGGTGTTTTTGCAGCAATTGGCGGCGGCTACAGCAGGGGTACAGCAGCCGCATCATCGCATCAGGATGTCAAGGATTATGAAGGCAGACTTGAGAGTTTGGGACAAATTTTTGGAAGGTTTTAATGGGACATCAGGCTTTCCTAACCAGGGCTCCACAGATCAAACAGTAGGGTTTTGAGGGTTTCTTTGTTTGTTTTATTATATTACATTGCTAGCTCTCTGACTGGGAGTTCTTAAAAGGGTTTTGGGTATATTTTTTAAAGCAAGGTTCTTTATCTTTATCTTTATTTAAAATTTGATAAACCGCTTTTCGTCGCAACATAAAGCGGTGTACAATTAAAGGTTGGCAATGCACAAACAAGAAAAAGAACGCCAAAGTAAAACAGAAAAGTAGGTATAAGGAGTAAAGACATAGACAAATAAAGTAACAAAGAGACCAAAACATTATAAAACAAACTAGAGGGCCAATAGTTAAAACATAAATTAACAGGGTTTCTTAAAACAAGCGTGATAAAAAGGCCCAAAAGGGGAAGACAACACTAGACCATGTTTAGACAAGGACACAATTAAACAAAACAAATGGACAGGACGGACATAATAGGTAATTAAGAGAACATCAGGATTGACCATCGGGAGAGAGGTGAAAAGCTTGCTGAAATAGATGGGTTTTGAGTGGTGTTTTAAATTGGGGGTATGAGGGTTCCAAACGGAGAAACGGTGGTAAAGCATTCCAAAGTACTGGACCTAGAAAGAAAAAAGCGGCGTGGCGGGTCTGTTCAAGGTGTGCCTGTGACAGGGAAGGAAGAGACAGACGGTTTGCATGGAGGGATCGAAGCTGACGATAGGGGGTGTGAAGGGAAATTCGGTCGGCAAGATAGAGAGGAGTGTTAGTATGAATAGCACGGTGAATTAGGATAAGAAACTTATAGTGAAAACGGAAACGAAGAGGTAACCAATGCAACCGGAAAAGGATAGGTGTGATATGGTCGAAGCGGCATGAGAATGTGACGAGACGGGCAGCAGTATTTTGAATGCGTTGTAGACGTAGAAGTTGATACTTTGGGAGGTTAGCAAGAAAGACATTACAATAATCCAAACGACTAACAACTAAGGCCAAGACAAGGGTGACTAAGGAAGAAGCAGGAAGAAGGGAGCGAACAGCCCTAATCTGTCGTAAGGTGGCAAAGGATTTACGTATAAGAGAAGTAAGATATTGATGAAAAGACAGCGTGGAGTCGAGAATTATACCAAGATAGCAGAAGGATGACACAAGAGGGAGGGGAGTAGAGTCAATCAAGGGGGCCAGAGAAGGGCAGGAGCCAGTCAGGGAAACCCACATGGCGGTGGATTTTGATGGATTCAGGTGCAAGAAATTTTGGGACAACCAAGAAGAGATCCGAGAAAGACAAAGATTTAGCTGGGTAATGTCTAATGTCAGGGGAGAGGTATGGAACAGTAGAATAATGTCATCTGCATACATATAAAAAGATACAGGGAACTGTTGAATTTCCAGGGATAATGGAGCTAGAAAGATATTAAATAGGAGAGGAGAAAGAACAGAACCTTGTGGGACACCGCAGGTGAGAGGAAAAGCAACTGAGGACTGATTACCAACGTGAACCGAAAAAGAACGGGCTGTGAGGAAAGAACAAAACCATTGCCAGACTGTGCCTTGTAATCCCACATCCGATAGACGAGAGAGCAAAGTACGGTGGTCAATCAAATCAAAGGCCGCAGATAAGTCGAGAGACACCAAAAGAGAAATATCACCACGATCGTGCGCAACATGCAAATCATTAAGGAGTGCTAAAAGAACTGTCTCCGTGCTGTGTCCGTGACGGAAGCCAGCTTGGCGAGGATGAAGGGTATTAGTGGATTCAGTGTGGGAATTTAGTTGATCAAAGACAAGGCGCTCTAAGAGCTTAGCTACGAAAGGAAGGTTTGAGACAGGACGCCAGTGAGAAGGAATAGAAGGATCAAGAGAAAGCTGTTTAAGAATAGGACGAACAATAGCTGATTTCCATGATGCGGGGAAATAACCGGTGGAGAGACTGGTGTTAATAATGGTGGTAATAGTAGGAATAAGCTCTAACGAAGGTTCAGACAGCCAAGAGGAAGGAATTGGGTCCAGTTTGCAGGTGGTTTTATTTGATTTTGCTAGAGCCTGTAGGACTTCAGCAGAAGTGACAGGGTGGAAGGAAGACCAGAAATGGGCTAAGGCAAGGTTAGACGGGGAGGAGGGTAAGACAGGACAGAGTGGGGATAACGGCGGGGGGGGGGGGATGTAAAAAGGATGAACGGAGACGGAGAATTTTATCAGAGAAAAATGTAGCAAGAGACTGAGGATTAGGAGCCATGGCTAAACGCTGTTGATCAGAGCTAACAGTAGAGAGTCTGCGCAAGATGGAAAAAAGTTGTCTCGATGAGCTTGCTGCAGTGGAAATTTCGGTTTCATGAAAATCCCGCTTGGCAGATTGGATCGCCTGGCGATATGCAGAAAAAAGCTGCTGGAAGTGAAGGCGTAATTCAGGAGAGGGGTGGCGAGCCCACTGTCGTTGTATGTGCCGGAGTTGTGTTCGCTGGAGGCGGAGAGCGGGAGTGTACCATGGGGAGTGAGGGGGTCCATGCCTGATTGGGGGTGTCTGAAGGGGGGCCAAGCTGTCCAGTGTAGCCAGCAAAAGAGAGTTCCAGAGGGAAACTTGTTCATCAGAAGAGAGTGTAGCAAAGTTTGGCGGGAAAAGAGAAGAAGCAGAAGGAAAAGCCCTAAGAGTATCAGGGGTGATACGACGGCGAGAAGTAACTGAAGAAGAGGGTGGGATAGCATCCGCAGATACTAAGGAGGGGGAAGAGATTGAAAAGAAGATGCAAAAATGGTCTGACCAGGGAACACTGACCATGGTAGGGGAGAGATTGTTGATAGCAGTGTGCTGGGGGAGAGAATGAGGTCTAACGTATGGCCAGCTGTGTGAGTAGGGCCAGGTACATGCTGCAGCAAAGGAATATCGTGTACTAGATCAAGAAAGACACGATCTTTCTGTCTGCTGGGGTGGTCTATATGGACATTGAAGTCACCTAGTATAATTAGGTTAGGGAATTGAACAGAGATGTCAGAAATGGTTTGGAGAGCCGCATCCCAGCGGGTAGTTGTCAGGGAGGGGGGGAGGTAGAGGAGAAGAAAATAGAGGGGGGGAGAGGAATGAAGACGGAGAAGAAGGGATTCAGGATACAGAACAAAGGGAGAGGACACTTCCTCGAGACCAATAGATGCACGATGAAGAACAGCCAACCCGCCTCCACTTCTCCCTACTCTGGGAGTTGAAATTGCAGCAAACCCAGGAGGAAGAGAATTGGAGAGGATTGGGTTGTCACCCTCCCTCAACCATGTCTCTGTAAGAAAACAGTGATCCACGGAGTTTGAGGCGACAAGATCCTGGATAAGAAGAGACTTCGACCGGAGGGAACGGCAATTCAATAAAGCCAGATTGAGCAGTTTTTCAGAAGTCGCGGATAACAGACCAGGGGAGAGTTGGCGCGTGGAACAAGAAGAAGAAGAAGGGGCACATAAAATCAAATTAGAAGGGCAGCGTGCTGAAGGACCTGGAGGAGCTAACGGCAGGGTCAAAGGACGCCGACCCCAGTGAAGCGGAATTGAGGACATATTCTGAGCAGTATAAAGTATAAAACAGCAATAAAAGAAACACAGAAACCGAGCACAGAACTGGAGAGTGGTAGAGTGGGAGTTTAAAACTGACCTGTTAAAGTAGCTCCGAGGACGGGGGGCGGAGCCTGATGCCGAGCGGAGTGGACGTGTAGTGCGGTGGCTCCGTGGAGACCCAGCAAGAATCCTGTTTATTTGGTACTCTGTTTGGGATTTCTCTCTCTAAACGATCAACGGTACCTTCCTGATGTCGGGCCCGAAGCCGCAACGCTTGGATTATTCAGGGGCGGCGAACAGTAGCGCTAAACGGTCCAAAACGGAGCCTATCTCCCCACACAAAATGGCGCCTACACGCGAGGGGCCTGACGCTCACCTCGAATTACTTTCCGAAATCCGCGGAGTTAAGGAGCTTGTCATAGCTAATGGAGCAGCTTTGACCGCTATGCAGGAGGACTTGGTCGATCTAAAGGCTAAATTGGAGAGCCTATCCATGCGACAGGACAAGGTAGAGGGCACTCTCACCGCTCATGAGGCCCGTTTAGCGATTATTCCCAAGTTGGAGAGACAGATCAAGGCGTTGCAGCACGAAGTCGAAGACGGCAACAACCGTGCATGCCGCAACAATATCCGCCTGGTGGGTCTACCGGAGGGGGCAGAAGGAAAAGACATGCGTGCTTTTCTCTTCAAGGTCATTCCAGAGATTCTGCGGTGCACTTTCGACAAGGACTTCGAAATAGATCGTGCTCATCGTGTACCGTCTCATGTGGTGGCACAAAACTCCAGATCACGGCCTATCGTCCTGCGCACCCTACGATATCAACAGGCCGCGCAGATCTTGGAGCTGGCGCGCTCCCGAGCCCCGATTGAATTCGAGGGGCACAGGCTCTCTTTCTTTCCCGATCTTGCTAAATATACTGTTAACCGGCGCAAGAGGCTGTTGGAGTTTCGCCCCCGGCTTCAGCAACTCCAGGCGCGCTTCGGCCTTCTGTACCCTGCGCGGATGCGAGTTACTTACCTCAATCATACTCGCACCTTTGAGGAGCCTGACGCACTTCAACAGTTTTTGGAAGATGCTGAAGCAGCCCAGATGCGCTGATTTGTGGCCTCTGGCTATATTAATCCACCTTGTAGGAGTCTGTTTCTCAGCGCAAGGTCAACCGGGGCTTAATGAGAAGCTGAGACCCCGGCGGTGGACCCTCTGAGGCCGGCGTGTCTTTCATAGCGCTTCTAGAGGTGGAGCGGCTAACGAACTGAATGCATATTAAGAACTAGCGCTCCCTGTTGTGGCGTATATTTGTTTATTAGCATCTGATTGAGGTTAAGAATCTTTGCTTAGAGGTGTTTCTTCCTATTGTTGGGTTATGGGTTCCTTATGTAAGCATTGCTGTTAACCATTTTCATGTATAATCTACTTACTGTCCTCTCCCGGGCCGCTCTGTTGGTTCCTGCGGCTCGGGCCCGACCGCTCTCTCTCTCTCTTCTGTTTAGGTCTCCGGAGCCAGCCCTGCCGGCCAGTGCTCACCTTTTCATGTGCTCAGGGTCAGCCTCTCCTCCGGGGTATATATATATGGATAATTGTGATATCTTATTTCAGCAACTATCAATCTTTAATTGCTATGATGAGCCTGAAGGTAATTCTGGGTCAATTGACTATTTTCTCAGGGTATGGTATGCTTGATTTCCTGACTCCTGGGGGTTCTTATATAGGCTTGCTTTAATGGCTCCATGTAAACTACTCTCCCTGAATGTGCAAGGTATCAATAGTCCAGTCAAGCGGCGGAAAATCCTAGACTATGCACGCAGGGAAGGGGCCGATATTGTATTACTTCAAGAGACACACCTGAATCTGCACGAATCCTTAAAGCTCGGGCAGCGACCCTTTAAAGTCTTAGCATATTCCCCAGCAGTCAGGAAACATAATGGGGTTGCTATTTTGGCTAGATGCTCTTTAGGGATAGCGGTCCTGAATGTAAAATCTGATTCAGAGGGCCGCTGGACTAAAGTCTCATTTAAGTTGGGGGAGCTGGAGGTGTTACTTATGTGTCTCTATGCCCCTAATGCGGATGACCCTACTTTCTTTGCAGCAATAACAGAGGAGCTAAACGCGGATGACGGTAAGCTGATCATAGTCGGGGGGGATTTCAATCAAGCATTGGATCCTTTGGTTGATCGGAAGCCCCCCCGGTCTGTTCAACGGTCCCGGGGCCATCTTATGCTTACCTCTATGATGCGTGAGATGGCTCTGGTGGATCTCTGGCGCCTTCAGAACCCGCAGGAACTAGAGTTCACTTTTTTCTCAGCGCCACATGCGACGCAATCTCGTATAGATTATTTTCTGGTTTCTAAAGCCCTGGTTCCTCGTATGGGTCCTTCTCATCTTCACTCTATCCATATCTCGGACCATGCGCCCGTTTCTGTCCTTATACAGGATGACTCCCTACAGGCTCCGTCTCCGTATTGGGCCCTGGATAGATCTCTTCTGGACAACCCTGAGTTTCAGATTGCAGTAAAAGCCGCTATCTCAGAATATTTTCAGTTTAACGCAATTCATGTCACATCTCCCTGGGCCTGGTGGGAGGGTTTTAAGGCCGCGATTAAGGCGGTCATTACCAGCTTTGATATATGTTTAAAAAAGCAGAGGAAGCAACGATTATATGCCTTGGAGCTCCAGATTAAAGCTGGAGAGCGGATTCTGGTGCGCCGCTCCGATCCATGTATCTTATTGCGTCTTCAGCGATTGCGCTTTCAATACAACTCCCTTGCGTCCTCCGAGGCTTCCCTATATGTGCGCCGTCAACAGGGGTATTACTATCGGGAAAAGAATAAAGCGGGTAAACACTTAGCGTCCACCTTAAAGGGCAAACGGGAAATCAAGCGAGTTAGTGCCATTTGCCACCCAGCGGGGCCGGATCTTTTCATTAAAGATGCACAGATAGCCGAGGCCTTTCGGGATTACTATGCCCACCTGTACAGCTCCGAATGCGATTTCTCTCCCGCGGGTTTCGCTCAGTTAGTAGCCAACTTGCAACATCCCCTTCTTTCTGAAGATCATCGGGATGTGCTAGATGCTCCTATTACTGCTGTGGAAATTAAGAAGGCTATAACATCTATGGCATCGGGTAAAGCGGCTGGCCCCGACGGGCTGCCGGTGGAATTTTTTAAACGTTTCGCTTCGGTCCTTGCCCCTCACTTAGAGCAGTACTTTCGCCTCCTGGCAGCGGCGGAGCACACAACCGGCTCCTTTGCGGCCGCTAATTTAATAGTATTTGAGAAGCCAGGTAGAGACCCCCTACTAGTCTCCAATTATCGTCCCATATCCTTGCTTAATGCGGATTATAAGATTTACGCTACTGTGCTGTCTGCCAGGCTCTCGGGGATTATTCCATCTCTAATCCATCCCGATCAGTGTGGTTTTACAGAGGGGCGTTCGACATCTGACAACGCACGCCTGTTATCTCACATCATAGTAGGAGCTGATGGGATGGAAAGGCCACTGGTTGGCCTCTCTTTAGATGCAGAAAAGGCCTTCGATCGCCTAGAATGGCCTTTTCTGTTCGCGACCCTCCGTTGGTTTGGTTTTGGGGAGACCTTTCTTCAAGCTCTCAGTCCCTTATACTCGGACCCCACCGCTCGGATCTGTGTGAACGGCGTCACATCTGCTCCCCTGGCTTTGCGGCGTGGCACCCGTCAAGGATGTCCACTCTCTCCTATGCTCTTCAACCTTGCTATGGAGCCCTTAGCCATCCTTATAAGGCAGAATTCGGGCATACAGGGCGCCGTGGTAGCTGGACTGGAGATAAAGCTCTCCGCATACGCGGATGACCTGCTTTTATTTGCTCTGCCAGACTCTCTACCTGTAATATTGGATACTATTCAGACATATTCGAGATACTCAGGCTATAAAATTAATTGGGCTAAGTCTGTGATGTTTCCTTTAAATAAATGGGCTCACAGGACGGCCGTTGGAGAAAATCCCTTTTTGTGGGAAGCGGGCGCTGTGAAATACTTAGGGATACGCTTTTGCTATCCGCTTGAGGAAACGATTAAATGTAATGTCGAGGAGATCTTGTCATTGGCGCGGGACTTGACGACGCGATGGTCTCCTTTAGCGCTTTCCTGGTGGGGCAGATTAGACACCATAAAAATGATGATTGTCCCCAAAATTAACTATTATTTAGAGATGCTTCCCTGCTACCTCCCTGATAAAGTGTATCAGCATCTCGACCGGATACTTTTGCAGTTTCTTTGGGACAATAAAGTTCCAAGGATCGCTAGAGCCAAGTTGCGGCTTCCACGGGAGCGGGGTGGTGTGAATTTTCCTAATTTTCGTTTTTACCATCACGCCTTCCTGCTCAAGCAGGGGTCCCGATGGCTGGACGGCCCTTCTACGGGGTGCCCGGTGTGGACACTCTTAGAGGAGAAGTTGCTAGCGCCAATACCCCTGCGGTTTGCCCTTGGGATGCAATTTCCATCTACTTTTCCACTCCCCTCTGTTATCGTGGATACCCTAAAAGCGTTCCAGGTTTTTCTCAAAACATGTGAGCCAAAGGGGGCCTCTCATCGCTATCTGCCTTTGTGGTATAATCCTTTGTTCTCCATTCAGAAGAAGCCGGTTGCCTGGAAAACTTGGTATTCCCGGGGGATCTGGCTTGTGAATCATTTACAAGTCTCTGGTAGGTGGAAGACTTTTCTAGAACTTCGACAAGAGTTTGCTCTCCCGCTATCCTGCCATTTTCAGTGGCTTCAACTTAGGCACTACTTGGGAGGGGCTGGGGTATCCCCGACCCAGGTCCCCAATACCGAAGGTGTTATGATATATCTTGAACAGATTAGGCTGGTAAGGGGACTAGCTTCGAGGATCTACAAGAGATTTGTAGGGTCTCTGCCCCCGATGCTGTCTAAGGTACAAGAGAAATGGGAACGCGACACAGGGAGGGTGCTCTCTGAACATCAATGGAAGAGATTCTGGTGTAAGCAGGTCAGAGTGACTCGCTCCGCCTCCTTGACCCAGACTCTATACTTCTTTGCCCACAGCTGTTTTTACACCCCCGTTGCTCTTGCAAGGTGGGATAATTCTCTCAGTCCCATGTGCTGGACATGTGGTGAGGAAGTAGGCACCCTAAGGCATTTAGTCTTTGAATGCATTGGGGTGCGCTCTTATTGGAACTCCGTTTGGGAGCGGTACAGTGTGTCCTCCAGTTCAGCGAGCCCCTCTCTTGGCAGATAGTGAGCTTTCGCTCTGCAGCAGATGTACCTTCTCTATCTCATCAAGGTGCTTTTCTATTTGATTTCATGCTAAGCATTGCGCTCTGTTTGATTATGAAATATTGGAAAACTACTTCGAAAGCTACTTTCCCTGAATGGTGGAATCATGTTAGTTTATATAGTCAATTTGAACAATACTCCTGTAAATCTAAACCTTTGTCGGGGAAATGCCTTCTTAAATGGCAATTGCTAAATGACTTTGTGGCTTCTGCTACTTTGCGGTGCTGATCCAACTGTGACTTCTATATCTCCCCCTACGGGAGACTTTGCTTTACATGTCCCGGAGGAGAGTGCTGAGGGGGGTGGGTGGGGGTGGTGGTGGGTGGCTTTCGGGTAATGTTTGTATGTTGTAGTAGTAGTTTCTGCTGTGTTTAGTTAGTTTATGTGCTTGCTGTGTCATGTTCAATTGTATAAATGAAAATAAAGATTTAAAAAAAAAAAAAAGTAGCTCCGAGGAAAACGCAAACTTGAAATTAACCAACAAAATGTTGACATCAAGAAGGGGGCTATCGTGATACTCGCCCTCCGCTCGCCCCAAGGAGCTCGTCCAAGGAGCAGGACCTGCTCCTTGGGCGCACACCTTCGGCGCGCGCCCACGGCGTGAACCGCCACAGGCAGCGTCTTTAAGCAAGCGGAGCAATATCCGGGTACCTGGGGTGTCCGCGATCGCGGGAACGCGATCGCGTCACTTCCGGGTTCAGCAGCAGTGATGCGGAGATTGTTTTGCAGAGTCTTGGGACCTGGAGGAACAAAACAGAGGGCAGAAGGGTAGGAACTACAATAAGCCAGCATAGCAACAGGTTCAACCACCACAGGCAGCGTCTTTAAGCAAGCGGAGCAATATCCGGGTACCTGGGGTGTCCGCGATCGTGGGAACTTGATCACGTCACTTCCGGGTTCAGCAGCAGTGGTGCGGAGATTGTTTTGCAGAGTCTTGGGACCTGGAGGAACAAAACAGAGGGCAGAAGGGTAGGAACTACAATAAGCCAGCACAGCAACAGGATCAACCGCCGCAGGCAGCGTCTTTAAGCAAGCGGAGCAATATCCGGGTACCTGGGGTGTCCGCGATCACGTCACTTCCGGGTTCAGCAGCAGTGGTGCGGAGATTGTTTTGCAGAGTCTTGGGACCTGGAGGAACAAAACAGAGGGCAGAAGGGTAGGAACTACAATAAGCCAGCACAGCAACAGGTTCAACCACCACAGGCAGCGTCTTTAAGCAAGCGGAGCAATATCCGGGTACCTGGGGTGTCCGCTATCGTGGGAACGCGATCGCATCACTTCCGGGTTCAGCAGCAGTGGTGCGGAGATTGTTTTGCAGAGTCTTGGGACCTGGAGGAACAAAACAGAGGGCAGAAGGGTAGGAACTACAATAAGCCAGCACAGCAACAGGATCAACCGCCGCAGGCAGCGTCTTTAAGCAAGCGGAGCAATATCCGGGTACCTGGGGTGTCCGCAATCGTGTCACTTCCGGGTTCAGCAGCAGTGGTGCGGAGATTGTTTTGCAGAGTCTTGGGACCTGGAGGAACAAAACAGAGGGCAGAAGGGTAGGAACTACAATAAGCCAGCACAGCAACAGGTTCAACCGCCGCAGGCAGCGTCTTTAAGCAAGCGGAACAATATCCGGGTACCTGGGGTGTCCGCGATCGCGGGAACGCAATCGCGTCACTTCCGGGTTCAGCAGCAGTGGTGCGGAGATTGTTTTGCAGAGTCTTGGGACCTGGAGGAACAAAACAGAGGGCAGAAGGGTAGGAACAAAAATAAGCCAGCACAGCAACAGGTTCAACCACCGCAGGCAGCGTCTTTAAGCAAGCGGAGCAATATCCGGGTACCTGGGGTGTCCGCGATCGTGGGAACGCGATCACGTCACTTCCGGGTTCAGCAGCAGTGGTGCGGAGATTGTTTTGCAGAGTCTTGGGACCTGGAGGAACAAAACAGAGGGCAGAAGGGTAGGAACTACAATAAGCCAGCACAGCAACAGGTTCAACCGCCGCAGGCAGCGTCTTTAAGCAAGCGGAGCAATATCCGGGTACCTGGGGTGTCCGCAATCGCGTCACATCCATCTTCACCAGCAGTGGTTCGGAGATTGTTTTTGCAGAGGCTTGGGACCAGGAGGAACAAAACAGAGGGCAGAAGGGTAGGAACTACAATAAGCCAGCACAGCAACAGGTTCAACCGCCGCAGGCAGCGTCTTTAAGCAAGTGGAGCAATATCCGGGTACCTGGGGTGTCCGCAATCGCGGGAACGCGATCGAGTCACTTCTGGTTCAGCAGCAGTGGTGCGGAGATTGTTTTGCAGAGTCTTGGGACCTGGAGGAACAAAACAGAGGGCAGAAGGGTAGGAACTACAATAAGCCAGCACAGCAACAGGTTCAACCACCGCAGGCAGCGTCTTTAAGCAAGCGGAGCAATATCCAGGTACCAGGGGTGTCCGCGATTGTGGGAACGCGATCGCGTCACTTCCGGGTTCAGCAGCAGTGGTGCGGAGATTGTTTTGCAGAGTCTTGGGACCTGGAGGAACAAAACAGAGGGCAGAAGGGTAGGAACTACAATAAGCCAGCACAGCAACAGGTTCAACCGCCGCAGGCAGCGTCTTTAAGCAAGTGGAGCAATATCCGGGTACCTGGGGTGTCCGCGATCGCATCACTTCCGGGTTCAGCAGCAGTGGTGCGGAGATTGCTTTGCAGAGTCTTGGGACCTGGAGGAACAAAACAGAGGGCAGAAGGGTAGGAACTACAATAAGCCAGCACAGCAACAGGTTCAACCGCCGCAGGCAGCGTCTTTAAGCAAGCGGAGCAATATCCGGGTACCTGGGGTGTCCGCGATCGCGTCACTTCCGGGTTCAGCAGCAGTGGTGCGGAGATTGTTTTGCAGAGTCTTGGGACCTGGAGGAACAAAACAGAGGGCAGAAGGGTAGGAACTACTATAAGCGAGCACAGCAACAGGTTCAACCGCCGCAGGCAGCGTCTTTAAGCATGCGGAGCAATATCCAGGTACCTGGGGTGTCCGCGATCGCGGGAACACGATCGCATCACTTCCGGGTTCAGCAGCAGTGGTGCGGAGATTGTTTTGCAGAGTCTTGGGACCTGGAGGAACAAAACAGAGGGCAGAAGGGTAGGAACTACAATAAGCCAGCACAGCAACAGGTTCAACCGCCGCAGGCAGCGTCTTTAAGCAAGCGGAGCAATATCAGGGTACCTGGGGTGTCAGCGATCGCGGGAACGCGATCGCGTCACTTCCGGGTTCAGCAGCAGTGGTGCGGAGATTGTTTTGCAGAGTCTTGGGACCTGGAGGAACAAAACAGAGGGCAGAAGGGTAGGAACTACAATAAGCCAGCACAGCAACAGGTTCAACCGCCGCAGGCAGCGTCTTTAAGCATGCGGAGCAATATCCGGGTACCTGGGGTGTCCGCGATCGCGGCAACGCGATCGCATCACTTCCAGGTTCAGCAGCAGTGGTGCGGAGATTGTTTTGCAGAGTCTTGGGACCTGGAGGAACAAAACAGAGGGCAGAAGGGTACGAACTACAATAAGCCAGCACAGCAACAGGTTCAACCGCCGCAGGCAGCGTCTTTAAGCAAGCGGAGCAATATCCAGGTACCTGGGGTGTCCGCGATCGCGTCACTTCCGGGTTCAGCAGCAGTGGTGCGGAGATTGTTTTCCAGAGTCTTGGGACCTGGAGGAACAAAACAGAGGGCAGAAGGGTAGGAACTACAATAAGCCAGCATAGCAACAGGTTCAACCACCACAGGCAGCGTCTTTAAGCAAGCGGAGCAATATCCGGGTACCTGGGGTGTCCGCGATCGTGGGAACTTGATCACGTCACTTCCGGGTTCAGCAGCAGTGGTGCGGAGATTGTTTTGCAGAGTCTTGGGACCTGGAGGAACAAAACAGAGGGCAGAAGGGTAGGAACTACAATAAGCCAGCACAGCAACAGGATCAACCGCCGCAGGCAGCGTCTTTAAGCAAGCGGAGCAATATCCGGGTACCTGGGGTGTCCGCGATCACGTCACTTCCGGGTTCAGCAGCAGTGGTGCGGAGATTGTTTTGCAGAGTCTTGGGACCTGGAGGAACAAAACAGAGGGCAGAAGGGTAGGAACTACAATAAGCCAGCACAGCAACAGGTTCAACCACCACAGGCAGCGTCTTTAAGCAAGCGGAGCAATATCCGGGTACCTGGGGTGTCCGCTATCGTGGGAACGCGATCGCATCACTTCCGGGTTCAGCAGCAGTGGTGCGGAGATTGTTTTGCAGAGTCTTGGGACCTGGAGGAACAAAACAGAGGGCAGAAGGGTAGGAACTACAATAAGCCAGCACAGCAACAGGATCAACCGCCGCAGGCAGCGTCTTTAAGCAAGCGGAGCAATATCCGGGTACCTGGGGTGTCCGCAATCGTGTCACTTCCGGGTTCAGCAGCAGTGGTGCGGAGATTGTTTTGCAGAGTCTTGGGACCTGGAGGAACAAACAGAGGGCAGAAGGGTAGGAACTACAATAAGCCAGCACAGCAACAGGTTCAACCGCCGCAGGCAGCGTCTTTAAGCAAGCGGAACAATATCCGGGTACCTGGGGTGTCCGCGATCGCGGGAACGCAATCGCGTCACTTCCGGGTTCAGCAGCAGTGGTGCGGAGATTGTTTTGCAGAGTCTTGGGACCTGGAGGAACAAAACAGAGGGCAGAAGGGTAGGAACAAAAATAAGCCAGCACAGCAACAGGTTCAACCACCGCAGGCAGCGTCTTTAAGCAAGCGGAGCAATATCCGGGTACCTGGGGTGTCCGCGATCGTGGGAACGCGATCACGTCACTTCCGGGTTCAGCAGCAGTGGTGCGGAGATTGTTTTGCAGAGTCTTGGGACCTGGAGGAACAAAACAGAGGGCAGAAGGGTAGGAACTACAATAAGCCAGCACAGCAACAGGTTCAACCGCCGCAGGCAGCGTCTTTAAGCAAGCGGAGCAATATCCGGGTACCTGGGGTGTCCGCAATCGCGTCACTTCCGGGTTCAGCAGCAGTGGTGCGGAGATTGTTTTGCAGAGTCTTGGGACCAGGAGGAACAAAACAGAGGGCAGAAGGGTAGGAACTACAATAAGCCAGCACAGCAACAGGTTCAACCGCCGCAGGCAGCGTCTTTAAGCAAGTGGAGCAATATCCGGGTACCTGGGTGTCCGCCATCGCGGGAACGCGATCGTGTCACTTCTGGGTTCAGCAGCAGTGGTGCGGAGATTGTTTTGCAGAGTCTTGGGACCTGGAGGAACAAAACAGAGGGCAGAAGGGTAGGAACTACAATAAGCCAGCACAGCAACAGGTTCAACCACCGCAGGCAGCGTCTTTAAGCAAGCGGAGCAATATCCAGGTACCAGGGGTGTCCGCGATTGTGGGAACGCGATCGCGTCACTTCCGGGTTCAGCAGCAGTGGTGCGGAGATTGTTTTGCAGAGTCTTGGGACCTGGAGGAACAAAACAGAGGGCAGAAGGGTAGGAACTACGATAAGCCAGCACAGCAACAGGTTCAACCGCCGCAGGCAGCGTCTTTAAGCAAGTGGAGCAATATCCGGGTACCTGGGGTGTCCGCGATCGCATCACTTCCGGGTTCAGCAGCAGTGGTGCGGAGATTGCTTTGCAGAGTCTTGGGACCTGGAGGAACAAAACAGAGGGCAGAAGGGTAGGAACTACAATAAGCCAGCACAGCAACAGGTTCAACCGCCGCAGGCAGCGTCTTTAAGCAAGCGGAGCAATATCCGGGTACCTGGGGTGTCCGCGATCGCGTCACTTCCGGGTTCAGCAGCAGTGGTGCGGAGATTGTTTTGCAGAGTCTTGGGACCTGGAGGAACAAAACAGAGGGCAGAAGGGTAGGAACTACTATAAGCGAGCACAGCAACAGGTTCAACCGCCGCAGGCAGCGTCTTTAAGCATGCGGAGCAATATCCAGGTACCTGGGGTGTCCGCGATCGCGGGAACACGATCGCATCACTTCCGGGTTCAGCAGCAGTGGTGCGGAGATTGTTTTGCAGAGTCTTGGGACCTGGAGGAACAAAACAGAGGGCAGAAGGGTAGGAACTACAATAAGCCAGCACAGCAACAGGTTCAACCGCCGCAGGCAGCGTCTTTAAGCAAGCGGAGCAATATCAGGGTACCTGGGGTGTCCGCGATCGCGGGAACGCGATCGCGTCACTTCCGGGTTCAGCAGCAGTGGTGCGGAGATTGTTTTGCAGAGTCTTGGGACCTGGAGGAACAAAACAGAGGGCAGAAGGGTAGGAACTACAATAAGCCAGCACAGCAACAGGTTCAACCGCCGCAGGCAGCGTCTTTAAGCATGCGGAGCAATATCCGGGTACCTGGGGTGTCCGCGATCGCGGCAACGCGATCGCATCACTTCCAGGTTCAGCAGCAGTGGTGCGGAGATTGTTTTGCAGAGTCTTGGGACCTGGAGGAACAAAACAGAGGGCAGAAGGGTACGAACTACAATAAGCCAGCACAGCAACAGGTTCAACCGCCGCAGGCAGCGTCTTTAAGCAAGCGGAGCAATATCCAGGTACCTGGGGTGTCCGCGATCGCGTCACTTCCGGGTTCAGCAGCAGTGGTGCGGAGATTGTTTTCCAGAGTCTTGGGACCTGGAGGAACAAAACAGAGGGCAGAAGGGTAGGAACTACAATAAGCCAGCACAGCAACAGGATCAACCGCCGCAGGCAGCGTCTTTAAGCAAGCGGAGCAATATCCGGGTACCTGGGGTGTCCGCAATCGTGTCACTTCCGGGTTCAGCAGCAGTGGTGCGGAGATTGTTTTGCAGAGTCTTGGGACCTGGAGGAACAAAACAGAGAGCAGAAGGGTAGGAACTACAATAAGCCAGCACAGCAACAGGTTCAACCGCCGCAGGCAGCGTCTTTAAGCAAGCGGAACAATATCCGGGTACCTGGGGTGTCCGCGATCGCGGGAACGCAATCGCGTCACTTCCGGGTTCAGCAGCAGTGGTGCGGAGATTGTTTTGCAGAGTCTTGGGACCTGGAGGAACAAAACAGAGGGCAGAAGGGTAGGAACAACAATAAGCCAGCACAGCAACAGGTTCAACCACCGCAGGCAGCGTCTTTAAGCAAGCGGAGCAATATCCGGGTACCTGGGGTGTCCGCGATCGTGGGAACGCGATCACGTCACTTCCGGGTTCAGCAGCAGTGGTGCGGAGATTGTTTTGCAGAGTCTTGGGACCTGGAGGAACAAAACAGAGGGCAGAAGGGTAGGAACTACAATAAGCCAGCACAGCAACAGGTTCAACCGCCGCAGGCAGCGTCTTTAAGCAAGCGGAGCAATATCCGGGTACCTGGGGTGTCCGCAATCGCGTCACTTCCGGGTTCAGCAGCAGTGGTGCGGAGATTGTTTTGCAGAGTCTTGGGACCAGGAGGAACAAAACAGAGGGCAGAAGGGTAGGAACTACAATAAGCCAGCACAGCAACAGGTTCAACCGCCGCAGGCAGCGTCTTTAAGCAAGTGGAGCAATATCCGGGTACCTGGGGTGTCCGCAATCGCGGGAACGCGATCGTGTCACTTCTGGGTTCAGCAGCAGTGGTGCGGAGATTGTTTTGCAGAGTCTTGGGACCTGGAGGAACAAAACAGAGGGCAGAAGGGTAGGAACTACAATAAGCCAGCACAGCAACAGGTTCAACCACCGCAGGCAGCGTCTTTAAGCAAGCGGAGCAATATCCAGGTACCAGGGGTGTCCGCGATTGTGGGAACGCGATCGCGTCACTTCCGGGTTCAGCAGCAGTGGTGCGGAGATTGTTTTGCAGAGTCTTGGGACCTGGAGGAACAAAACAGAGGGCAGAAGGGTAGGAACTACAATAAGCCAGCACAGCAACAGGTTCAACCGCCGCAGGCAGCGTCTTTAAGCAAGAGGAGCAATATCCGGGTACCTGGGGTGTCCGCGATCGCGGGAACGCGATCGCATCACTTCCGGGTTCAGCAGCAGTGGTGCGGAGATTGCTTTGCAGAGTCTTGGGACCTGGAGGAACAAAACAGAGGGCAGAAGGGTAGGAACTACAATAAGCCAGCACAGCAACAGGTTCAACCGCCGCAGGCAGCGTCTTTAAGCAAGCGGAGCAATATCCGGGTACCTGGGGTGTCCGCGATCGCGTCACTTCCGGGTTCAGCAGCAGTGGTGCGGAGATTGTTTTGCAGAGTCTTGGGACCTGGAGGAACAAAACAGAGGGCAGAAGGGTAGGAACTACTATAAGCGAGCACAGCAACAGGTTCAACCGCCGCAGGCAGCGTCTTTAACCATGCGGAGCAATATCCAGGTACCTGGGGTGTCCGCGATCGCGGGAACGCGATAGCATCACTTCCGGTTCAGCAGCAGTGGTGCGGAGATTGTTTAGCAGAGTCTTCGGACCTGGAGGAACAAAACAGAGGGCAGAAGGGTAGGAACTACAATAAGCCAGCACAGCAACAGGTTCAACCGCCGCAGGCAGCGTCTTTAAGCAAGCGGAGCAATATCAGGGTACCTGGGGTGTCCGCGATCGCGGGAACGCGATCGCGTCACTTCCGGGTTCAGCAGCAGTGGTGCGGAGATTGTTTTGCAGAGTCTTGGGACCTGGAGGAACAAAACAGAGGGCAGAAGGGTAGGAACTACAATAAGCCAGCACAGCAACAGGTTCAACCGCCGCAGGCAGCGTCTTTAAGCATGCGGAGCAATATCCGGGTACCTGGGGTGTCCGCGATCGCGGGAACGCGATCGCATCACTTCCAGGTTCAGCAGCAGTGGTGCGGAGATTGTTTTGCAGAGTCTTGGGACCTGGAGGAACAAAACAGAGGGCAGAAGGGTACGAACTACAATAAGCCAGCACAGCAACAGGTTCAACCGCCGCAGGCAGCGTCTTTAAGCAAGCGGAGCAATATCCAGGTACCTGGGGTGTCCGCGATCGCGTCACTTCCGGGTTCAGCAGCAGTGGTGCGGAGATTGTTTTGCAGAGTCTTGGGACCTGGAGGAACAAAACAGAGGGCAGAAGGGTAGGAACTACAATAAGCCAGCACAGCAACAGGTTCAACCGCCGCAGGCAGCGTCTTTAAGCAAGCGGAGCAATATCCAGGTACCTGGGGTGTCCGCGATCGCGTCACTTCCGGGTTAAGCAGCAGTGGTGCGGAGATTGTTTTGCAGAGTCTTGGGACCTGGAGGAACAAAACAGAGGGCAGAAGGGTAGGAACTACAATAAGCCAGCACAGCAAAAGGTTCAACCGCCGCAGGCAGCGTCTTTAAGCAAGCGGAGCAATATCCGGGTACCTGGGGTGTCCGCGATCGCGTCACTTCCGGGTTCAGCAGCAGTGGTGCGGAGATTGTTTTGCAGAGTCTTGGGACCTGGAGGAACAAAACAGAGGGCAGAAGGGTAGGAACTACAATAAGCCAGCACAGCAACAGGTTCAACCGCCGCAGGCTGCGTCTTTAAGCAAGAGGAGCAATATCCGGGTACCTGGGGTGTCCGCGATCACGGGAACGCGATCGCGTCACTTCCGGGTTCAGCAGCAGTGGTGCGGAGATTGTTTTGCAGAGTCTTGGGACCTGGAGGAACAAAACAGAGGGCAGAAGGGTAGGAACTACAATAAGCCAGCACAGCAACAGGTTCAACCGCCGCAGGCAGCGTCTTTAAGCAAGCGGAGCAATATCCGGGTACCTGGGGTGTCCGCAATCGCGTCACTTCCGGGTTCAGCAGCAGTGGTGCGGAGATTGTTTTGCAGAGTCTTGGGACCAGGAGGAACAAAACAGAGGGCAGAAGGGTAGGAACTACAATAAGCCAGCACAGCAACAGGTTCAACCGCCGCAGGCAGCGTCTTTAAGCAAGTGGAACAATATCCGGGTACCTGGGGTGTCCGCAATCGCGGGAACGCGATCGTGTCACTTCTGGGTTCAGCAGCAGTGGTGCGGAGATTGTTTTGCAGAGTCTTGGGACCTGGAGGAACAAACAGAGGGCAGAAGGGTAGGAACTACAATAAGCCAGCACAGCAACAGGTTCAACCACCGCAGGCAGCGTCTTTAAGCAAGCGGAGCAATATCCAGGTACCAGGGGTGTCCGCGATTGTGGGAACGTGATCGCGTCACTTCCGGGTTCAGCAGCAGTGGTGCGGAGATTGTTTTGCAGAGTCTTGGGACCTGGAGGAACAAAACAGAGGGCAGAAGGGTAGGAACTACAATAAGCCAGCACAGCAACAGGTTCAACCGCCGCAGGCAGCGTCTTTAAGCAAGTGGAGCAATATCCGGGTACCTGGGGTGTCCGCGATCGCGGGAACGCGATCGCATCACTTCCGGGTTCAGCAGCAGTGGTGCGGAGATGCTTTGCAGAGTCTTGGGACCTGGAGGAACAAAACAGAGGGCAGAAGGGTAGGAACTACAATAAGCCAGCACAGCAACAGGTTCAACCGCCGCAGGCAGCGTCTTTAAGCAAGCGGAGCAATATCCGGGTACCTGGGGTGTCCGCGATCGCGTCACTTCCGGGTTCAGCAGCAGTGGTGCGGAGATTGTTTTGCAGAGTCTTGGGACCTGGAGGAACAAAACAGAGGGCAGAAGGGTAGGAACTACAATAAGCCAGCACAGCAACAGGTTCAACCGCCGCAGGCAGCGTCTTTAAGCAAGCGGAGCAATATCCGGGTACCTTGGGTGTCCGCGATCGTGGGAACACGATCGCGTCACTTCCGGGTTCAGCAGCAGTGGTGCGGAGATTGTTTTGCAGAGTCTTGGGACCTGGAGGAACAAAACAGAGAGCAGAAGGGTAGGAACTACAATAAGCCAGCACAGCAACAGGTTCAACCGCCGCAGGCAGCGTCTTTAAGCAAGCGGAACAATATCCGGGTACCTGGGGTGTCCGCGATCGCGGGAACGCAATCGCGTCACTTCCGGGTTCAGCAGCAGTGGTGCGGAGATTGTTTTGCAGAGTCTTGGGACCTGGAGGAACAAAACAGAGGGCAGAAGGGTAGGAACAACAATAAGCCAGCACAGCAACAGGTTCAACCACCGCAGGCAGCGTCTTTAAGCAAGAGGAGCAATATCCGGGTACCTGGGGTGTCCGCGATCGTGGGAACGCGATCACGTCACTTCCGGGTTCAGCAGCAGTGGTGCGGAGATTGTTTTGCAGAGTCTTGGGACCTGGAGGAACAAAACAGAGGGCAGAAGGGTAGGAACTACAATAAGCCAGCACAGCAACAGGTTCAACCGCCGCAGGCAGCGTCTTTAAGCAAGCGGAGCAATATCCGGGTACCTGGGGTGTCCGCAATCGCGTCACTTCCGGGTTCAGCAGCAGTGGTGCGGAGATTGTTTTGCAGAGTCTTGGGACCAGGAGGAACAAAACAGAGGGCAGAAGGGTAGGAACTACAATAAGCCAGCACAGCAACAGGTTCAACCGCCGCAGGCAGCGTCTTTAAGCAAGTGGAGCAATATCCGGGTACCTGGGGTGTCCGCAATCGCGGGAACGCGATCGTGTCACTTCTGGGTTCAGCAGCAGTGGTGCGGAGATTGTTTTGCAGAGTCTTGGGACCTGGAGGAACAAAACAGAGGGCAGAAGGGTAGGAACTACAATAAGCCAGCACAGCAACAGGTTCAACCACCGCAGGCAGCGTCTTTAAGCAAGCGGAGCAATATCCAGGTACCAGGGGTGTCCGCGATTGTGGGAACGCGATCGCGTCACTTCCGGGTTCAGCAGCAGTGGTGCGGAGATTGTTTTGCAGAGTCTTGGGACCTGGAGGAACAAAACAGAGGGCAGAAGGGTAGGAACTACAATAAGCCAGCACAGCAACAGGTTCAACCGCCGCAGGCAGCGTCTTTAAGCAAGTGGAGCAATATCCGGGTACCTGGGGTGTCCGCGATCGCGGGAACGCGATCGCATCACTTCCGGGTTCAGCAGCAGTGGTGCGGAGATTGCTTTGCAGAGTCTTGGGACCTGGAGGAACAAAACAGAGGGCAGAAGGGTAGGAACTACAATAAGCCAGCACAGCAACAGGTTCAACCGCCGCAGGCAGCGTCTTTAAGCAAGCGGAGCAATATCCGGGTACCTGGGGTGTCCGCGATCGCGTCACTTCCGGGTTCAGCAGCAGTGGTGCGGAGATTGTTTTGCAGAGTCTTGGGACCTGGAGGAACAAAACAGAGGGCAGAAGGGTAGGAACTACTATAAGCGAGCACAGCAACAGGTTCAACCGCCGCAGGCAGCGTCTTTAACCATGCGGAGCAATATCCAGGTACCTGGGTCGGCCGCGATCGCGGGAACGCGATCGCATCACTTCCGGGTTCAGCAGCAGTGGTGCGGAGATTGTTTTGCAGAGTCTTGGGACCTGGAGGAACAAAACAGAGGGCAGAAGGGTAGGAACTACAATAAGCCAGCACAGCAACAGGTTCAACCGCCGCAGGCAGCGTCTTTAAGCAAGCGGAGCAATATCAGGGTACCTGGGGTGTCCTGATCGCGGGAACGCGATCGCGTCACTTCCGGGTTCAGCAGCAGTGGTGCGGAGATTGTTTTGCAGAGTCTTGGGACCTGGAGGAACAAAACAGAGGGCAGAAGGGTAGGAACTACAATAAGCCAGCACAGCAACAGGTTCAACCGCCGCAGGCAGCGTCTTTAAGCATGCGGAGCAATATCCGGGTACCTGGGGTGTCCGCGATCGCGGGAACGCGATCGCATCACTTCCAGGTTGAGCAGCAGTGGTGCGGAGATTGTTTTGCAGAGTCTTGGGACCTGGAGGAACAAAACAGAGGGCAGAAGGGTACGAACTACAATAAGCCAGCACAGCAACAGGTTCAACCGCCGCAGGCAGCGTCTTTAAGCAAGCGGAGCAATATCCAGGTACCTGGGGTGTCCGCGATCGCGTCACTTCCGGGTTCAGCAGCAGTGGTGCGGAGATTGTTTTGCAGAGTCTTGGGACCTGGAGGAACAAAACAGAGGGCAGAAGGGTAGGAACTACAATAAGCCAGCACAGCAACAGGTTCAACCGCCGCAGGCAGCGTCTTTAAGCAAGCGGAGCAATATCCAGGTACCTGGGGTGTCCGCGATCGCGTCACTTCCGGGTTAAGCAGCAGTGGTGCGGAGATTGTTTTGCAGAGTCTTGGGACCTGGAGGAACAAAACAGAGGGCAGAAGGGTAGGAACTACAATAAGCCAGCACAGCAAAAGGTTCAACCGCCGCAGGCAGCGTCTTTAAGCAAGCGGAGCAATATCCGGGTACCTGGGGTGTCCGCGATCGCGTCACTTCCGGGTTCAGCAGCAGTGGTGCGGAGATTGTTTTGCAGAGTCTTGGGACCTGGAGGAACAAAACAGAGGGCAGAAGGGTAGGAACTACAATAAGCCAGCACAGCAACAGGTTCAACCGCCGCAGGCTGCGTCTTTAAGCAAGCGGAGCAATATCCGGGTACCTGGGGTGTCCGCGATCACGGGAACGCGATCGCGTCACTTCCGGGTTCAGCAGCAGTGGTGCGGAGATTGTTTTGCAGAGTCTTGGGACCTGGAGGAACAAAACAGAGGGCAGAAGGGTAGGAACTACAATAAGCCAGCACAGCAACAGGTTCAACCGCCGCAGGCAGCGTCTTTAAGCAAGCGGAGCAATATCCGGGTACCTGGGGTGTCCGCAATCGCGTCACTTCCGGGTTCAGCAGCAGTGGTGCGGAGATTGTTTTGCAGAGTCTTGGGACCAGGAGGAACAAAACAGAGGGCAGAAGGGTAGGAACTACAATAAGCCAGCACAGCAACAGGTTCAACCGCCGCAGGCAGCGTCTTTAAGCATGCGGAGCAATATCCGGGTACCTGGGGTGTCCGCGATCGCGGGAACGCGATCGCATCACTTCCAGGTTCAGCAGCAGTGGTGCGGAGATTGTTTTGCAGAGTCTTGGGACCTGGAGGAACAAAACAGAGGGCAGAAGGGTACGAACTACAATAAGCCAGCACAGCAACAGGTTCAACCGCCGCAGGCAGCGTCTTTAAGCAAGCGGAGCAATATCCAGGTACCTGGGGTGTCCGCGATCGCGTCACTTCCGGGTTCAGCAGCAGTGGTGCGGAGATTGTTTTGCAGAGTCTTGGGACCTGGAGGAACAAAACAGAGGGCAGAAGGGTAGGAACTACAATAAGCCAGCACAGCAACAGGTTCAACCGCCGCAGGCAGCGTCTTTAAGCAAGCGGAGCAATATCCAGGTACCTGGGGTGTCCGCGATCGCGTCACTTCCGGGTTAAGCAGCAGTGGTGCGGAGATTGTTTTGCAGAGTCTTGGGACCTGGAGGAACAAAACAGAGGGCAGAAGGGTAGGAACTACAATAAGCCAGCACAGCAAAAGGTTCAACCGCCGCAGGCAGCGTCTTTAAGCAAGCGGAGCAATATCCGGGTACCTGGGGTGTCCGCGATCGCGTCACTTCCGGGTTCAGCAGCAGTGGTGCGGAGATTGTTTTGCAGAGTCTTGGGACCTGGAGGAACAAAACAGAGGGCAGAAGGGTAGGAACTACAATAAGCCAGCACAGCAACAGGTTCAACCGCCGCAGGCTGCGTCTTTAAGCAAGCGGAGCAATATCCGGGTACCTGGGGTGTCCGCGATCACGGGAACGCGATCGCGTCACTTCCGGGTTCAGCAGCAGTGGTGCGGAGATTGTTTTGCAGAGTCTTGGGACCTGGAGGAACAAAACAGAGGGCAGAAGGGTAGGAACTACAAGAAGCCAGCACAGCAACAGGTTCAACCGCCGCAGGCAGCGTCTTTAAGCAAGCGGAGCAATATCCGGGTACCTGGGGTGTCCGCAATCGCGTCACTTCCGGGTTCAGCAGCAGTGGTGCGGAGATTGTTTTGCAGAGTCTTGGGACCAGGAGGAACAAAACAGAGGGCAGAAGGGTAGGAACTACAATAAGCCAGCACAGCAACAGGTTCAACCGCCGCAGGCAGCGTCTTTAAGCAAGTGGAGCAATATCCGGGTACCTGGGGTGTCCGCAATCGCGGGAACGTGATCGTGTCACTTCTGGGTTCAGCAGCAGTGGTGCGGAGATTGTTTTGCAGAGTCTTGGGACCTGGAGGAACAAAACAGAGGGCAGAAGGGTAGGAACTACAATAAGCCAGCACAGCAACAGGTTCAACCACCGCAGGCAGCGTCTTTAAGCAAGCGGAGCAATATCCAGGTACCAGGGGTGTCCGCGATTGTGGGAACGCGATCGCGTCACTTCCGGGTTCAGCAGCAGTGGTGCGGAGATTGTTTTGCAGAGTCTTGGGACCTGGAGGAACAAAACAGAGGGCAGAAGGGTAGGAACTACAATAAGCCAGCACAGCAACAGGTTCAACCGCCGCAGGCAGCGTCTTTAAGCAAGTGGAGCAATATCCGGGTACCTGGGGTGTCCGCGATCGCATCGCATCACTTCCGGGTTCAGCAGCAGTGGTGCGGAGATTGCTTTGCAGAGTCTTGGGACCTGGAGGAACAAAACAGAGGGCAGAAGGGTAGGAACTACAATAAGCCAGCACAGCAACAGGTTCAACCGCCGCAGGCAGCGTCTTTAAGCAAGCGGAGCAATATCCGGGTACCTGGGGTGTCCGCGATCGCGTCACTTCCGGGTTCAGCAGCAGTGGTGCGGAGATTGTTTTGCAGAGTCTTGGGACCTGGAGGAACAAAACAGAGGGCAGAAGGGTAGGAACTACTATAAGCGAGCACAGCAACAGGTTCAACCGCCGCAGGCAGCGTCTTTAAGCATGCGGAGCAATATCCAGGTACCTGGGGTGTCCGCGATCGCGGGAACACGATCGCATCACTTCCGGGTTCAGCAGCAGTGGTGCGGAGATTGTTTTGCAGAGTCTTGGGACCTGGAGGAACAAAACAGAGGGCAGAAGGGTAGGAACTACAATAAGCCAGCACAGCAACAGGTTCAACCGCCGCAGGCAGCGTCTTTAAGCAAGCGGAGCAATATCAGGGTACCTGGGGTGTCCGCGATCGCGGGAACGCGATCGCGTCACTTCCGGGTTCAGCAGCAGTGGTGCGGAGATTGTTTTGCAGAGTCTTGGGACCTGGAGGAACAAAACAGAGGGCAGAAGGGTAGGAACTACAATAAGCCAGCACAGCAACAGGTTCAACCGCCGCAGGCAGCGTCTTTAAGCATGCGGAGCAATATCCGGGTACCTGGGGTGTCCGCGATCGCGGCAACGCGATCGCATCACTTCCAGGTTCAGCAGCAGTGGTGCGGAGATTGTTTTGCAGAGTCTTGGGACCTGGAGGAACAAAACAGAGGGCAGAAGGGTACGAACTACAATAAGCCAGCACAGCAACAGGTTCAACCGCCGCAGGCAGCGTCTTTAAGCAAGCGGAGCAATATCCAGGTACCTGGGGTGTCCGCGATCGCGTCACTTCCGGGTTCAGCAGCAGTGGTGCGGAGATTGTTTTCCAGAGTCTTGGGACCTGGAGGAACAAAACAGAGGGCAGAAGGGTAGGAACTACAATAAGCCAGCACAGCAACAGGATCAACCGCCGCAGGCAGCGTCTTTAAGCAAGCGGAGCAATATCCGGGTACCTGGGGTGTCCGCAATCGTGTCACTTCCGGGTTCAGCAGCAGTGGTGCGGAGATTGTTTTGCAGAGTCTTGGGACCTGGAGGAACAAAACAGAGAGCAGAAGGGTAGGAACTACAATAAGCCAGCACAGCAACAGGTTCAACCGCCGCAGGCAGCGTCTTTAAGCAAGCGGAACAATATCCGGGTACCTGGGGTGTCCGCGATCGCGGGAACGCAATCGCGTCACTTCCGGGTTCAGCAGCAGTGGTGCGGAGATTGTTTTGCAGAGTCTTGGGACCTGGAGGAACAAAACAGAGGGCAGAAGGGTAGGAACAACAATAAGCCAGCACAGCAACAGGTTCAACCACCGCAGGCAGCGTCTTTAAGCAAGCGGAGCAATATCCGGGTACCTGGGGTGTCCGCGATCGTGGGAACGCGATCACGTCACTTCCGGGTTCAGCAGCAGTGGTGCGGAGATTGTTTTGCAGAGTCTTGGGACCTGGAGGAACAAAACAGAGGGCAGAAGGGTAGGAACTACAATAAGCCAGCACAGCAACAGGTTCAACCACCGCAGGCAGCGTCTTTAAGCAAGCGGAGCAATATCCAGGTACCAGGGGTGTCCGCGATTGTGGGAACGCGATCGCGTCACTTCCGGGTTCAGCAGCAGTGGTGCGGAGATTGTTTTGCAGAGTCTTGGGACCTGGAGGAACAAAACAGAGGGCAGAAGGGTAGGAACTACAATAAGCCAGCACAGCAACAGGTTCAACCGCCGCAGGCAGCGTCTTTAAGCAAGTGGAGCAATATCCGGGTACCTGGGGTGTCCGCGATCGCGGGAACGCGATCGCATCACTTCCGGGTTCAGCAGCAGTGGTGCGGAGATTGCTTTGCAGAGTCTTGGGACCTGGAGGAACAAAACAGAGGGCAGAAGGGTAGGAACTACAATAAGCCAGCACAGCAACAGGTTCAACCGCCGCAGGCAGCGTCTTTAAGCAAGCGGAGCAATATCCGGGTACCTGGGGTGTCCGCGATCGCGTCACTTCCGGGTTCAGCAGCAGTGGTGCGGAGATTGTTTTGCAGAGTCTTGGGACCTGGAGGAACAAAACAGAGGGCAGAAGGGTAGGAACTACTATAAGCGAGCACAGCAACAGGTTCAACCGCCGCAGGCAGCGTCTTTAACCATGCGGAGCAATATCCAGGTACCTGGGGTGTCCGCGATCGCGGGAACGCGATCGCATCACTTCCGGGTTCAGCAGCAGTGGTGCGGAGATTGTTTTGCAGAGTCTTGGGACCTGGAGGAACAAAACAGAGGGCAGAAGGGTAGGAACTACAATAAGCCAGCACAGCAACAGGTTCAACCGCCGCAGGCAGCGTCTTTAAGCAAGCGGAGCAATATCAGGGTACCTGGGGTGTCCGCGATCGCGGGAACGCGATCGCGTCACTTCCGGGTTCAGCAGCAGTGGTGCGGAGATTGTTTTGCAGAGTCTTGGGACCTGGAGGAACAAAACAGAGGGCAGAAGGGTAGGAACTACAATAAGCCAGCACAGCAACAGGTTCAACCGCCGCAGGCAGCGTCTTTAAGCATGCGGAGCAATATCCGGGTACCTGGGGTGTCCGCGATCGCGGGAACGCGATCGCATCACTTCCAGGTTCAGCAGCAGTGGTGCGGAGATTGTTTTGCAGAGTCTTGGGACCTGGAGGAACAAAACAGAGGGCAGAAGGGTACGAACTACAATAAGCCAGAACAGCAACAGGTTCAACCGCCGCAGGCAGCGTCTTTAAGCAAGCGGAGCAATATCCAGGTACCTGGGGTGTCCGCGATCGCGTCACTTCCGGGTTCAGCAGCAGTGGTGCGGAGATTGTTTTGCAGAGTCTTGGGACCTGGAGGAACAAAACAGAGGGCAGAAGGGTAGGAACTACAATAAGCCAGCACAGCAACAGGTTCAACCGCCGCAGGCAGCGTCTTTAAGCAAGCGGAGCAATATCCAGGTACCTGGGGTGTCCGCGATCGCGTCACTTCCGGGTTAAGCAGCAGTGGTGCGGAGATTGTTTTGCAGAGTCTTGGGACCTGGAGGAACAAAACAGAGGGCAGAAGGGTAGGAACTACAATAAGCCAGCACAGCAAAAGGTTCAACCGCCGCAGGCAGCGTCTTTAAGCAAGCGGAGCAATATCCGGGTACCTGGGGTGTCCGCGATCGCGTCACTTCCGGGTTCAGCAGCAGTGGTGCGGAGATTGTTTTGCAGAGTCTTGGGACCTGGAGGAACAAAACAGAGGGCAGAAGGGTAGGAACTACAATAAGCCAGCACAGCAACAGGTTCAACCGCCGCAGGCTGCGTCTTTAAGCAAGAGGAGCAATATCCGGGTACCTGGGGTGTCCGCGATCACGGGAACGCGATCGCGTCACTTCCGGGTTCAGCAGCAGTGGTGCGGAGATTGTTTTGCAGAGTCTTGGGACCTGGAGGAACAAAACAGAGGGCAGAAGGGTAGGAACTACAATAAGCCAGCACAGCAACAGGTTCAACCGCCGCAGGCAGCGTCTTTAAGCAAGCGGAGCAATATCCGGGTACCTGGGGTGTCCGCAATCGCGTCACTTCCGGGTTCAGCAGCAGTGGTGCGGAGATTGTTTTGCAGAGTCTTGGGACCAGGAGGAACAAAACAGAGGGCAGAAGGGTAGGAACTACAATAAGCCAGCACAGCAACAGGTTCAACCGCCGCAGGCAGCGTCTTTAAGCAAGAGGAGCAATATCCGGGTACCTGGGGTGTCCGCAATCGCGGGAACGCGATCGTGTGTCACTTCTGGGTTCAGCAGCAGTGGTGCGGAGATTGTTTTGCAGAGTCTTGGGACCTGGAGGAACAAAACAGAGGGCAGAAGGGTAGGAACTACAATAAGCCAGCACAGCAACAGGTTCAACCACCGCAGGCAGCGTCTTTAAGCAAGCGGAGCAATATCCAGGTACCAGGGGTGTCCGCGATTGTGGGAACGTGATCGCGTCACTTCCGGGTTCAGCAGCAGTGGTGCGGAGATTGTTTTGCAGAGTCTTGGGACCTGGAGGAACAAAACAGAGGGCAGAAGGGTAGGAACTACAATAAGCCAGCACAGCAACAGGTTCAACCGCCGCAGGCAGCGTCTTTAAGCAAGTGGAGCAATATCCGGGTACCTGGGGTGTCCGCGATCGCGGGAACGCGATCGCATCACTTCCGGGTTCAGCAGCAGTGGTGCGGAGATTGCTTTGCAGAGTCTTGGGACCTGGAGGAACAAAACAGAGGGCAGAAGGGTAGGAACTACAATAAGCCAGCACAGCAACAGGTTCAACCGCCGCAGGCAGCGTCTTTAAGCAAGCGGAGCAATATCCGGGTACCTGGGGTGTCCGCGATCGCGTCACTTCCGGGTTCAGCAGCAGTGGTGCGGAGATTGTTTTGCAGAGTCTTGGGACCTGGAGGAACAAAACAGAGGGCAGAAGGGTAGGAACTACAATAAGCCAGCACAGCAACAGGTTCAACCGCCGCAGGCAGCGTCTTTAAGCAAGCGGAGCAATATCCGGGTACCTTGGGTGTCCGCGATCGAGGGAACGCAATCGCGTCACTTCCGGGTTCAGCAGCAGTGGTGCGGAGATTGTTTTGCAGAGTCTTGGGACCTGGAGGAACAAAACAGAGAGCAGAAGGGTAGGAACTACAATAAGCCAGCACAGCAACAGGTTCAACCGCCGCAGGCAGCGTCTTTAAGCAAGCGGAACAATATCCGGGTACCTGGGGTGTCCGCGATCGCGGGAACGCAATCGCGTCACTTCCGGGTTCAGCAGCAGTGGTGCGGAGATTGTTTTGCAGAGTCTTGGGACCTGGAGGAACAAAACAGAGGGCAGAAGGGTAGGAACAACAATAAGCCAGCACAGCAACAGGTTCAACCACCGCAGGCAGCGTCTTTAAGCAAGCGGAGCAATATCCGGGTACCTGGGGTGTCCGCGATCGTGGGAACGCGATCACGTCACTTCCGGGTTCAGCAGCAGTGGTGCGGAGATTGTTTTGCAGAGTCTTGGGACCTGGAGGAACAAAACAGAGGGCAGAAGGGTAGGAACTACAATAAGCCAGCACAGCAACAGGTTCAACCGCCGCAGGCAGCGTCTTTAAGCAAGCGGAGCAATATCCGGGTACCTGGGGTGTCCGCAATCGCGTCACTTCCGGGTTCAGCAGCAGTGGTGCGGAGATTGTTTTGCAGAGTCTTGGGACCAGGAGGAACAAAACAGAGGGCAGAAGGGTAGGAACTACAATAAGCCAGCACAGCAACAGGTTCAACCGCCGCAGGCAGCGTCTTTAAGCAAGTGGAGCAATATCCGGGTACCTGGGGTGTCCGCAATCGCGGGAACGCGATCGTGTCACTTCTGGGTTCAGCAGCAGTGGTGCGGAGATTGTTTTGCAGAGTCTTGGGACCTGGAGGAACAAAACAGAGGGCAGAAGGGTAGGAACTACAATAAGCCAGCACAGCAACAGGTTCAACCACCGCAGGCAGCGTCTTTAAGCAAGCGGAGCAATATCCAGGTACCAGGGGTGTCCGCGATTGTGGGAACGCGATCGCGTCACTTCCGGGTTCAGCAGCAGTGGTGCGGAGATTGTTTTGCAGAGTCTTGGGACCTGGAGGAACAAAACAGAGGGCAGAAGGGTAGGAACTACAATAAGCCAGCACAGCAACAGGTTCAACCGCCGCAGGCAGCGTCTTTAAGCAAGTGGAGCAATATCCGGGTACCTGGGGTGTCCGCGATCGCGGGAACGCGATCGCATCACTTCCGGGTTCAGCAGCAGTGGTGCGGAGATTGCTTTGCAGAGTCTTGGGACCTGGAGGAACAAAACAGAGGGCAGAAGGGTAGGAACTACAATAAGCCAGCACAGCAACAGGTTCAAACCGCCGCAGGCAGCGTCTTTAAGCAAGCGGAGCAATATCCGGGTACCTGGGGTGTCCGCGATCGCGTCACTTCCGGGTTCAGCAGCAGTGGTGCGGAGATTGTTTTGCAGAGTCTTGGGACCTGGAGGAACAAAACAGAGGGCAGAAGGGTAGGAACTACTATAAGCGAGCACAGCAACAGGTTCAACCGCCGCAGGCAGCGTCTTTAACCATGCGGAGCAATATCCAGGTACCTGGGGTGTCCGTGATCGCGGGAACGCGATCGCATCACTTCCGGGTTCAGCAGCAGTGGTGCGGAGATTGTTTTGCAGAGTCTTGGGACCTGGAGGAACAAAACAGAGGGCAGAAGGGTAGGAACTACAATAAGCCAGCACAGCAACAGGTTCAACCGCCGCAGGCAGCGTCTTTAAGCAAGCGGAGCAATATCAGGGTACCTGGGGTGTCCTGATCGCGGGAACGCGATCGCGTCACTTCCGGGTTCAGCAGCAGTGGTGCGGAGATTGTTTTGCAGAGTCTTGGGACCTGGAGGAACAAACAGAGGGCAGAAGGGTAGGAACTACAATAAGCCAGCACAGCAACAGGTTCAACCGCCGCAGGCAGCGTCTTTAAGCATGCGGAGCAATATCCGGGTACCTGGGGTGTCCGCGATCGCGGGAACGCGATCGCATCACTTCCAGGTTGAGCAGCAGTGGTGCGGAGATTGTTTTGCAGAGTCTTGGGACCTGGAGGAACAAAACAGAGGGCAGAAGGGTACGAACTACAATAAGCCAGCACAGCAACAGGTTCAACCGCCGCAGGCAGCGTCTTTAAGCAAGCGGAGCAATATCCAGGTACCTGGGGTGTCCGCGAGATCGCGTCACTTCCGGGTTCAGCAGCAGTGGTGCGGAGATTGTTTTGCAGAGTCTTGGGACCTGGAGGAACAAAACAGAGGGCAGAAGGGTAGGAACTACAATAAGCCAGCACAGCAACAGGTTCAACCGCCGCAGGCAGCGTCTTTAAGCAAGCGGAGCAATATCCAGGTACCTGGGGTGTCCGCAGCGATCGCGTCACTTCCGGGTTAAGCAGCAGTGGTGCGGAGATTGTTTTGCAGAGTCTTGGGACCTGGAGGAACAAAACAGAGGGCAGAAGGGTAGGAAACTACAATAAGCCAGCACAGCAAAAGGTTCAACCGCCGCAGGCAGCGTCTTTAAGCAAGCGGAGCAATATCCGGGTACCTGGGGTGTCCGCGATCGCGTCACTTCCGGGTTCAGCAGCAGTGGTGCGGAGATTGTTTTGCAGAGTCTTGGGACCTGGAGGAACAAAACAGAGGGCAGAAGGGTAGGAACTACAATAAGCCAGCACAGCAACAGGTTCAACCGCCGCAGGCTGCGTCTTTAAGCAAGCGGAGCAATATCCGGGTACCTGGGGTGTCCGCGATCACGGGAACGCGATCGCGTCACTTCCGGGTTCAGCAGCAGTGGTGCGGAGATTGTTTTGCAGAGTCTTGGGACCTGGAGGAACAAAACAGAGGGCAGAAGGGTAGGAACTACAATAAGCCAGCACAGCAACAGGTTCAACCGCCGCAGGCAGCGTCTTTAAGCAAGCGGAGCAATATCCGGGTACCTGGGTGTCCGCAATCGCGTCACTTCCGGGTTCAGCAGCAGTGGTGCGGAGATTGTTTGCAGAGTCTTGGGACCAGGAGGAACAAAACAGAGGGCAGAAGGGTAGGAACTACAATAAGCCAGCACAGCAACAGGTTCAACCGCCGCAGGCAGCGTCTTTAAGCATGCGGAGCAATATCCGGGTACCTGGGGTGTCCGCGATCGCGGGAACGCGATCGCATCACTTCCAGGTTCAGCAGCAGTGGTGCGGAGATTGTTTTGCAGAGTCTTGGGACCTGGAGGAACAAAACAGAGGGCAGAAGGGTACGAACTACAATAAGCCAGCACAGCAACAGGTTCAACCGCCGCAGGCAGCGTCTTTAAGCAAGCGGAGCAATATCCAGGTACCTGGGGTGTCCGCGATCGCGTCACTTCCGGGTTCAGCAGCAGTGGTGCGGAGATTGTTTTGCAGAGTCTTGGGACCTGGAGGAACAAAACAGAGGGCAGAAGGGTAGGAACTACAATAAGCCAGCACAGCAACAGGTTCAACCGCCGCAGGCAGCGTCTTTAAGCAAGCGGAGCAATATCCAGGTACCTGGGGTGTCCGCGATCGCGTCACTTCCGGGTTAAGCAGCAGTGGTGCGGAGATTGTTTTGCAGAGTCTTGGGACCTGGAGGAACAAAACAGAGGGCAGAAGGGTAGGAACTACAATAAGCCAGCCAGCAAAAGGTTCAACCGCCGCAGGCAGCGTCTTTAAGCAAGCGGAGCAATATCCGGGTACCTGGGGTGTCCGCGATCGCGTCACTTCCGGGTTCAGCAGCAGTGGTGCGGAGATTGTTTTGCAGAGTCTTGGGACCTGGAGGAACAAAACAGAGGGCAGAAGGGTAGGAACTACAATAAGCCAGCACAGCAACAGGTTCAACCGCCGCAGGCTGCGTCTTTAAGCAAGCGGAGCAATATCCGGGTACCTGGGGTGTCCGCGATCACGGGAACGCGATCGCGTCACTTCCGGTTCAGCAGCAGTGGTGCGGAGATTGTTTTGCAGAGTCTTGGGACCTGGAGGAACAAAACAGAGGGCAGAAGGGTAGGAACTACAAGAAGCCAGCACAGCAACAGGTTCAACCGCCGCAGGCAGCGTCTTTAAGCAAGCGGAGCAATATCCGGGTACCTGGGGTGTCCGCAATCGCGTCACTTCCGGGTTCAGCAGCAGTGGTGCGGAGATTGTTTTGCAGAGTCTTGGGACCAGGAGGAACAAAACAGAGGGCAGAAGGGTAGGAACTACAATAAGCCAGCACAGCAACAGGTTCAACCGCCGCAGGCAGCGTCTTTAAGCAAGTGGAGCAATATCCGGGTACCTGGGTGTCCGCAATCGCGGGAACGTGATCGTGTCACTTCTGGGTTCAGCAGCAGTGGTGCGGAGATTGTTTTGCAGAGTCTTGGGACCTGGAGGAACAAAACAGAGGGCAGAAGGGTAGGAACTACAATAAGCCAGCACAGCAACAGGTTCAACCACCGCAGGCAGCGTCTTTAAGCAAGCGGAGCAATATCCAGGTACCAGGGGTGTCCGCGATTGTGGGAACGCGATCGCGTCACTTCCGGGTTCAGCAGCAGTGGTGCGGAGATTGTTTTGCAGAGTCTTGGGACCTGGAGGAACAAAACAGAGGGCAGAAGGGTAGGAACTACAATAAGCCAGCACAGCAACAGGTTCAACCGCCGCAGGCAGCGTCTTTAAGCAAGTGGAGCAATATCCGGGTACCTGGGGTGTCCGCGATCGCGGGAACGCGATCGCATCACTTCCGGGTTCAGCAGCAGTGGTGCGGAGATTGCTTTGCAGAGTCTTGGGACCTGGAGGAACAAAACAGAGGGCAGAAGGGTAGGAACTACAATAAGCCAGCACAGCAACAGGTTCAACCGCCGCAGGCAGCGTCTTTAAGCAAGCGGAGCAATATCCGGGTACCTGGGGTGTCCGCGATCGCGTCACTTCCGGGTTCAGCAGCAGTGGTGCGGAGATTGTTTTGCAGAGTCTTGGGACCTGGAGGAACAAAGCAGAGGGCAGAAGGGTAGGAACTACAATAAGCCAGCACAGCAACAGGTTCAACCGCCGCAGGCAGCGTCTTTAAGCAAGCGGAGCAATATCCGGGTACCTTGGGTGTCCGCGATCGTGGGAACACGATCGCGTCACTTCCGGGTTCAGCAGCAGTGGTGCGGAGATTGTTTTGCAGAGTCTTGGGACCTGGAGGAACAAAACAGAGGGCAGAAGGGTAGGAACTACTATAAGCGAGCACAGCAACAGGTTCAACCGCCGCAGGCAGCGTCTTTAAGCATGCGGAGCAATATCCAGGTACCTGGGGTGTCCGCGATCGCGGGAACGCGATCGCATCACTTCCGGGTTTCAGCAGCAGTGGTGCGGAGATTGTTTTGCAGAGTCTTGGGACCTGGAGGAACAAAACAGAGGGCAGAAGGGTAGGAACTACAATAAGCCAGCACAGCAACAGGTTCAACCGCCGCAGGCAGCGTCTTTAAGCATGCGGAGCAATATCCGGGTACCTGGGGTGTCCGCGATCGCGGGAACGCGATCGCATCACTTCCAGGTTCAGCAGCAGTGGTGCGGAGATTGTTTTGCAGAGTCTTGGGACCTGGAGGAACAAAACAGAGGGCAGAAGGGTACGAACTACAATAAGCCAGCACAGCAACAGGTTCAACCGCCGCAGGCAGCGTCTTTAAGCAAGCGGAGCAATATCCAGGTACCTGGGGTGTCCGCGATCGCGTCACTTCCGGGTTCAGCAGCAGTGGTGCGGAGATTGTTTTGCAGAGTCTTGGGACCTGGAGGAACAAAACAGAGGGCAGAAGGGTAGGAACTACAATAAGCCAGCACAGCAACAGGTTCAACCGCCGCAGGCAGCGTCTTTAAGCAAGCGGAGCAATATCCAGGTACCTGGGGTGTCCGCGATCGCGTCACTTCCGGGTTAAGCAGCAGTGGTGCGGAGATTGTTTTGCAGAGTCTTGGGACCTGGAGGAACAAAACAGAGGGCAGAAGGGTAGGAACTACAATAAGCCAGCACAGCAAAAGTTCAACCGCCGCAGGCAGCGTCTTTAAGCAAGCGGAGCAATATCCGGGTACCTGGGGTGTCCGCGATCGCGTCACTTCCGGGTTCAGCAGCAGTGGTGCGGAGATTGTTTTGCAGAGTCTTGGGACCTGGAGGAACAAAACAGAGGGCAGAAGGGTAGGAACTACAATAAGCCAGCACAGCAACAGGTTCAACCGCCGCAGGCTGCGTCTTTAAGCAAGCGGAGCAATATCCGGTACCTGGGGTGTCCGCGATCACGGGAACCCGATCGCGTCACTTCCGGGTTCAGCAGCAGTGGTGCGGAGATTGTTTTGCAGAGTCTTGGGACCTGGAGGAACAAAACAGAGGCAGAAGGGTAGGAACTACAATCAGCCAGCACAGCTACATGTCCAACCGCCGCAGGCAGCGTCTTTAAGCAAGCGGAGCAATATCCGGGTACTTGGGGTGTCCGCAATCGCGTCACTTCCGGGTTCAGCAGCAGTGGTGCGGAGATTGTTTTGCAGAGTCTTGGGACCAGGAGGAACAAAACAGAGGGCAGAAGGGTAGGAACTACAATAAGCCAGCACAGCAACAGGTTCAACCGCCGCAGGCAGCGTCTTTAAGCAAGTGGAGCAATATCCGGGTACCTGGGGTGTCCGCAATCGCGGGAACGCGATCGTGTCACTTCTGGGTTCAGCAGCAGTGGTGCGGAGATTGTTTTGCAGAGTCTTGGGACCTGGAGGAACAAAACAGAGGGCAGAAGGGTAGGAACTACAATAAGCCAGCACAGCAACAGGTTCAACCACCGCAGGCAGCGTCTTTAAGCAAGCGGAGCAATATCCAGGTACCAGGGGTGTCCGCGATTGTGGGAACGCGATCGCGTCACTTCCGGGTTCAGCAGCAGTGGTGCGGAGATTGTTTTGCAGAGTCTTGGGACCTGGAGGAACAAAACAGAGGGCAGAAGGGTAGGAACTACAATAAGCCAGCACAGCAACAGGTTCAACCCCCGCAGGCAGCGTCTTTAAGCAAGCGGAGCAATATCCGGGTACCTGGGGTGTCCGCGATCGCGGGAACGCGATCGCATCACTTCCGGGTTCAGCAGCAGTGGTGCGGAGATTGCTTTGCAGAGTCTTGGGACCTGGAGGAACAAAACAGAGGCAGAAGGGTAGGAACTACAATAAGCCAGCACAGCAACAGGTTCAACCGCCGCAGGCAGCGTCTTTAAGCAAGCGGAGCAATATCCGGGTACCTGGGGTGTCCGCGATCGCGTCACTTCCGGGTTCAGCAGCAGTGGTGCGGAGATTGTTTTGCAGAGTCTTGGGACCTGGAGGAACAAAACAGAGGGCAGAAGGGTAGGAACTACAATAAGCCAGCACAGCAACAGGTTCAACCGCCGCAGGCAGCGTCTTTAAGCAAGCGGAGCAATATCCGGGTACCTTGGGTGTCCGCGATCGTGGGAACACGATCGCGTCACTTCCGGGTTCAGCAGCAGTGGTGCGGAGATTGTTTTGCAGAGTCTTGGGACCTGGAGGAACAAAACAGAGGGCAGAAGGGTAGGAACTACTATAAGCGAGCACAGCAACAGGTTCAACCGCCGCAGGCAGCGTCTTTAAGCATGCGGAGCAATATCCAGGTACCTGGGGTGTCCGCGATCGCGGGAACGCGATCGCATCACTTCCGGGTTCAGCAGCAGTGGTGCGGAGATTGTTTGCAGAGTCTTGGGACCTGGAGGAACAAAACAGAGGGCAGAAGGGTACGAACTACAATAAGCCAGCCCAGCAACAGGTGCAACCGCCGCAGGCAGCGTCTTTAAGCATGCGGAGCACTATCCGGGTACCTGGGGTGTCCGCGATCGCGGGAACGCGATCGCATCACTTCCAGGTTCAGCAGCAGTGGTGCGGAGATTGTTTTGCAGAGTCTTGGGACCTGGAGGAACAAAACAGAGGGCAGAAGGGTACGAACTACAATAAGCCAGCACAGCAACAGGTTCAACCGCCGCAGGCAGCGTCTTTAAGCAAGCGGAGCAATATCCAGGTACCTGGGGTGTCCGCGATCGCGTCACTTCCGGGTTCAGCAGCAGTGGTGCGGAGATTGTTTTGCAGAGTCTGGGACCTGGAGGAACAAAACAGAGGGCAGAAGGGTAGGAACTACAATAAGCCAGCACAGCAACAGGTTCAACCGCCGCAGGCAGCGTCTTTAAGCAAGCGGAGCAATATCCAGGTACCTGGGGTGTCCGCGATCGCGTCACTTCCGGGTTAAGCAGCAGTGGTGCGGAGATTGTTTTGCAGAGTCTTGGGACCTGGAGGAACAAAACAGAGGGCAGAAGGGTAGGAACTACAATAAGCCAGCACAGCAAAAGGTTCAACCGCCACAGGCAGCGTCTTTAAGCAAGCGGAGCAATATCCGGGTACTTGGGGTGTCCGCGATCGCGTCACTTCCGGGTTCAGCAGCAGTGGTGCGGAGATTGTTTTGCAGAGTCTTGGGACCTGGAGGAACAAAACAGAGGGCAGAAGGGTAGGAACTACAATAAGCCAGCACAGCAACAGGTTCAACCGCCGCAGGCTGCGTCTTTAGCAAGCGGAGCAATATCCGGGTACCTGGGGTGTCCGCGATCACGGGAACGCGATAGCGTCACTTCCGGGTTCAGCAGCAGTGGTGCGGAGATTGTTTTGCAGAGTCTTGGGACCTGGAGGAACGCGATCGCGTCACTTCCGGGTTCAGCAGCAGTGGTGCGGAGATTGTTTTGCAGAGTCTTGGGACCTGGAGGAACAAAACAGAGGGCAGAAGGGTAGGAACTACAATAAGCCAGCACAGAAACAGGTTCAACCGCCGCAGGCAGCGTCTTTAAGCAAGCGGAGCAATATCCGGGAACCTGGGGTGTCCGCGATCGCGTCACTTCCGGGTTCAGCAGCAGTGGTGCGGAGATTGTTTTGCAGAGTCTTGTGACCTGGAGGAACAAAACATAGGGCAGAAGGGTAGGAACTACAATAAGCCAGCACAGCAACAGGTTCAACCGCCGCAGGCAGCGTCTTTAAGCAAGCGGAGCAATATCCGGGTACCTGGGGTGTCCGCGATCGCGTCACTTCCGGGTTCAGCAGCAGTGGTGCGGAGATTGTTTTGCAGAGTCTTGGGACCTGGAGGAACAAAACAGAGGGCAGAAGGGTAGGAACTACAATAAGCCAGCACAGCAACAGGTTCAACCGCCGCAGGCAGCGTCTTTAAGCAAGCGGAGCAATATCCGGGTACTTGGGTGTCCGCGATCGCGTCACTTCCGGGTTCAGCAGCAGTGGTGCGGAGATTGTTTTGCAGAGTCTTGGGACCTGGAGGAACAAAACAGAGGGCAGAAGGGTAGGAACTACAATAAGCCAGCACAGCAACAGGTTCAACCGCCGCAGGCAGCGTCTTTAAAGCAAGCGGAGCAATATCCGGGTACCTGGGGTGTCCGCGATCGCGTCACTTCCGGGTTCAGCAGCAGTGGTGCGGAGATTGTTTTGCAGAGTCTTGGGACCTGGAGGAACAAAACAGAGGGCAGAAGGGTAGGAACTACAATAAGCCAGCACAGCAACAGGTTCAACCGCCGCAGGCAGCGTCTTTAAGCAAGCGGAGCAAAATCCGGGTACTTGGGGTGTCCGCGATCGCGTCACTTCCGGGTTCAGCAGCAGTGGTGCGGAGATTGTTTTGCAGAGTCTTGGGACCTGGAGGAACAAAACAGAGGGCAGAAGGGTAGGAACTACAATAAGCCAGCACAGCAACAGGTTCAACCGCCGCAGGCAGCGTCTTTAAGCAAGCGGAGCAATATCCGGGTACCTGGGGTGTCCGCGATCGTGTCACTTCCGGGTTCAGCAGCAGTGGTGCGGAGATTGTTTTGCAGAGTCTTGGGACCTGGAGGAACAAAACAGAGGGCAGAAGGGTAGGAACTACAATAAGCCAGCACAGCAACAGGTTCAACCGCCGCAGGCAGCGTCTTTAAGCAAGCGGAGCAATATCAGGGTACCTGGGGTGTCCGCGATCGCGGGAACGCGATCGCGTCACTTCCGGGTTCAGCAGCAGTGGTGCGGAGATTGTTTTGCAGAGTCTTGGGACCTGGAGGAACAAAACAGAGGGCAGAAGGGTAGGAACTACAATAAGCCAGCACAGCAACAGGTTCAAACCGCCGCAGGCAGCGTCTTTAAGCATGCGGAGCAATATCCGGGTACCTGGGGTGTCCGCGATCGCGGGCAACCGCGATCGCATCACTTCCAGGTTCAGCAGCAGTGGTGCGGAGATTGTTTTGCAGAGTCTTGGGACCTGGAGGAACAAAACAGAGGGCAGAAGGGTACGAACTACAATAAGCCAGCACAGCAACAGGTTTCAACCGCCGCAGGCAGCGTCTTTAAGCAAGCGGAGCAATATCCAGGTACCTGGGGTGTCCGCGATCGCGTCACTTCCGGGTTCAGCAGCAGTGGTGCGGAGATTGTTTTCCAGAGTCTTGGGACCTGGAGGAACAAAACAGAGGGCAGAAGGGTAGGAACTACAATAAGCCAGCACAGCAACAGGATCAACCGCCGCAGGCAGCGTCTTTAAGCAAGCGGAGCAATATCCGGGTACCTGGGGTGTCCGCAATCGTGTCACTTCCGGGTTCAGCAGCAGTGGTGCGGAGATTGTTTTGCAGAGTCTTGGGACCTGGAGGAACAAAACAGAGAGCAGAAGGGTAGGAACTACAATAAGCCAGCACAGCAACAGGTTCAACCGCCGCAGGCAGCGTCTTTAAGCAAGCGGAACAATATCCGGGTACCTGGGGTGTCCGCGATCGCGGGAACGCAATCGCGTCACTTCCGGGTTCAGCAGCAGTGGTGCGGAGATTGTTTTTGCAGAGTCTTGGGACCTGGAGGAACAAAACAGAGAGCAGAAGGGTAGGAACTACAATAAGCCAGCACAGCAACAGGTTCAACCTCCGCAGGCAGCGTCTTTAAGCAAGCGGAACAATATCCGGGTACCTGGGGTGTCCGCGATCGTGGGAACGCGATCACGTCACTTCCGGGTTCAGCAGCAGTGGTGCGGAGATTGTTTTGCAGAGTCTTGGGACCTGGAGGAACAAAACAGAGGGCAGAAGGGTAGGAACTACAATAAGCCAGCACAGCAACAGGTTCAACCGCCGCAGGCAGCGTCTTTAAGCAAGCGGAGCAATATCCGGGTACCTGGGGTGTCCGCAATCGCGTCACTTCCGGGTTCAGCAGCAGTGGTGCGGAGATTGTTTTGCAGAGTCTTGGGGACCAGGAGGAACAAAACAGAGGGCAGAAGGGTAGGAACTACAATAAGCCAGCACAGCAACAGGTTCAACCGCCGCAGGCAGCGTCTTTAAGCAAGTGGAGCAATATCCGGGTACCTGGGGTGTCCGCAATCGCGGGAACGCGATCGTGTCACTTCTGGGTTCAGCAGCAGTGGTGCGGAGATTGTTTTGCAGAGTCTTGGGACCTGGAGGAACAAAACAGAGGGCAGAAGGGTTAGGAACTACAATAAGCCAGCACAGCAACAGGTTCAACCACCGCAGGCAGCGTCTTTAAGCAAGCGGAGCAATATCCAGGTACCAGGGGTGTCCGCGATTGTGGGAACGCGATCGCGTCACTTCCGGGTTCAGCAGCAGTGGTGCGGAGATTGTTTTGCAGAGTCTTCGGACCTGGAGGAACAAAACAGAGGGCAGAAGGGTAGGAACTACAATAAGCCAGCACAGCAACAGGTTCAACCGCCGCAGGCAGCGTCTTTAAGCAAGTGGAGCAATATCCGGGTACCTGGGGTGTCCGCGATCGCGGGAACGCGATCGCATCACTTCCGGGTTCAGCAGCAGTGGTGCGGAGATTGCTTTGCAGAGTCTTGGGACCTGGAGGAAACAAAACAGAGGGCAGAAGGGTAGGAACTACAATAAGCCAGCACAGCAACAGGTTCAACCGCCGCAGGCAGCGTCTTTAAGCAAGCGGAGCAATATCCGGGTACCTGGGGTGTCCGCGATCGCGTCACTTCCGGGTTCAGCAGCAGTGGTGCGGAGATTGTTTTGCAGAGTCTTGGGACCTGGAGGAACAAAACAGAGGGCAGAAGGGTAGGAACTACTATAAGCGAGCACAGCAACAGGTTCAACCGCCGCAGGCAGCGTCTTTAACCATGCGGAGCAATATCCAGGTACCTGGGGTGTCCTCGATCGCGGAACGCGATCGCTTCACTTCCGGGTTCAGCAGCAGTGGTGCGGAGATTGTTTTGCAGAGTCTTGGGACCTGGAGGAACAAAACAGAGGGCAGAAGGGTAGGAACTACAATAAGCCAGCACAGCAACAGGTTCAACCGCCGCAGGCAGCGTCTTTAAGCAAGCGGAGCAATATCAGGGTACCTGGGGTGTCCGCGATCGCGGGAACGCGATCGCGTCACTTCCGGGTTCAGCAGCAGTGGTGCGGAGATTGTTTTGCAGAGTCTTGGGACCTGGAGGAACAAAACAGAGGGCAGAAGGGTACGAACTACAATAAGCCAGCACAGCAACAGGTTCAACCGCCGCAGGCAGCGTCTTTAAGCATGCGGAGCAATATCCGGGTACCTGGGGTGTCCGCGATCGCGGGAACGCGATCGCATCACTTCCAGGTTCAGCAGCAGTGGTGCGGAGATTGTTTTGCAGAGTCTTGGGACCTGGAGGAACAAAACAGAGGGCAGAAGGGTAGGAACTACAATAAGCCAGCACAGCAACAGGTTCAACCGCCGCAGGCAGCGTCTTTAAGCAAGCGGAGCAATATCCAGGTACCTGGGGTGTCCGCGATCGCGTCACTTCCGGGTTAAGCAGCAGTGGTGCGGAGATTGTTTTGCAGAGTCTTGGGACCTGGAGGAACAAAACAGAGGGCAGAAGGGTAGGAACTACAATAAGCCAGCACAGCAAAAGGTTCAACCGCCGCAGGCAGCGTCTTTAAGCAAGCGGAGCAATATCCGGGTACCTGGGGTGTCCGCGATCGCGTCACTTCCGGGTTCAGCAGCAGTGGTGCGGAGATTGTTTTGCAGAGTCTTGGGACCTGGAGGAACAAAACAGAGGGCAGAAGGGTAGGAACTACAATAAGCCAGCACAGCAACAGGTTCAACCGCCGCAGGCTGCGTCTTTAAGCAAGCGGAGCAATATCCGGGTACCTGGGGTGTCCGCGATCGCGGGAAACGCGATCGCGTCACTTCCGGGTTCAGCAGCAGTGGTGCGGAGATTGTTTTGCAGAGTCTTGGGACCTGGAGGAACAAAACAGAGGGCAGAAGGGTAGGAACTACAATAAGCCAGCACAGCAACAGGTTCAACCGCCGCAGGCAGCGTCTTTAAGCAAGCGGAGCAATATCCGGGTACCTGGGGTGTCCGCAATCGCGTCAAGTCCGGGTTCAGCCGCAGGGGTGCGGAGATTGTTTTTGCAGAGTCTTGGGACCAGGAGGAACAAAACAGAGGGCAGAAGGGTAGGAACTACAATAAGCCAGCACAGCAACAGGTTCAACCGCCGCAGGCAGCGTCTTTAAGCATGCGGAGCAATATCCGGGTACCTGGGGTGTCCGCGATCGCGGGAACGCGATCGCATCACTTCCAGGTTCAGCAGCAGTGGTGCGGAGATTGTTTTGCAGAGTCTTGGGACCTGGAGGAACAAAACAGAGGGCAGAAGGGTACGAACTACAATAAGCCAGCACAGCAACAGGTTCAACCGCCGCAGGCAGCGTCTTTAAGCAAGCGGAGCAATATCCAGGTACCTGGGGTGTCCGCGATCGCGTCACTTCCGGGTTCAGCAGCAGTGGTGCGGAGATTGTTTTGCAGAGTCTTGGGACCTGGAGGAACAAAACAGAGGACAGAAGGGTAGGAACTACAATAAGCCAGCACAGCAACAGGTTCAACCGCCGCAGGCAGCGTCTTTAAGCAAGCGGAGCAATATCCAGGTACCTGGGGTGTCCGCGATCGCGTCACTTCCGGTTAAGCAGCAGTGGTGCGGAGATTGTTTTGCAGAGTCTTGGGACCTGGAGGAACAAAACAGAGGGCAGAAGGGTAGGAACTACAATAAGCCAGCACAGCAAAAGGTTCAACCGCCGCAGGCAGCGTCTTTAAGCAAGCGGAGCAATATCCGGGTACCTGGGGTGTCCGCGATCGCGTCACTTCCGGGTTTCAGCAGCAGTGGTGCGGAGATTGTTTTGCAGAGTCTTGGGACCTGGAGGAACAAAACAGAGGGCAGAAGGGTAGGAACTACAATAAGCCAGCACAGCAACAGGTTCAACCGCCGCAGGCTGCGTCTTTAAGCAAGCGGAGCAATATCCGGGTACCTGGGGTGTCCGCGATCACGGGAACGCGATCGCGTCACTTCCGGGTTCAGCAGCAGTGGTGCGGAGATTGTTTTGCAGAGTCTTGGGACCTGGAGGAACAAAACAGAGGGCAGAAGGGTAGGAACTACAAGAAGCCAGCACAGCAACAGGTTCAACCGCCGCAGGCAGCGTCTTTAAGCAAGCGGAGCAATATCCGGGTACCTGGGGTGTCCGCAATCGCGTCACGTCCGGCTTCAGCAGAAGTGGTGCGGAGATTGTTTTGCAGAGTCTTGGGACCAGGAGGAACAAAACAGAGGGCAGAAGGGTAGGAACTACAATAAGCCAGCACAGCAACAGGTTCAACCGCCGCAGGCAGCGTCTTTAAGCAAGAGGAGCAATATCCAGGTACCAGGGGTGTCCGCTATAGAGGGAACGCGATCGTGGTCACTTCTGGGTTCAGCAGCAGTGGTGCGGAGATTGTTTTGCAGAGTCTTGGGACCTGGAGGAACAAAACAGAGGGCAGAAGGGTAGGAACTACAATAAGCCAGCACAGCAACAGGTTCAACCACCGCAGGCAGCGTCTTTAAAGCAAGCGGAGCAATATCCAGGTACCAGGGGTGTCCGCGATTGTGGGAACGCGATCGCGTCACTTCCGGGTTCAGCAGCAGTGGTGCGGAGATTGTTTTGCAGAGTCTTGGGACCTGGAGGAACAAAACAGAGGGCAGAAGGGTAGGAACTACAATAAGCCAGCACAGCAACAGGTTCAACCGCCGCAGGCAGCGTCTTTAAGCAAGTGGAGCAATATCCGGGTACTTGGGGTGTCCGCGATCGCGGGAACGCGATCGCATCACTTCCGGGTTCAGCAGCAGTGGTGCGGAGATTGCTTTGCAGAGTCTTGGGACCTGGAGGAACAAAACAGAGGGCAGAAGGGTAGGAACTACAATAAGCCAGCACAGCAACAGGTTCAACCGCCGCAGGCAGCGTCTTTAAGCAAGCGGAGCAATATCCGGGTACCTGGGGTGTCCGCGATCGCGTCACTTCCGGTTCAGCAGCAGTGGTGCGGAGATTGTTTTGCAGAGTCTTGGGACCTGGAGGAACAAAACAGAGGGCAGAAGGGTAGGAACTACAATAAGCCAGCACAGCAACAGGTTCAACCGCCGCAGGCAGCGTCTTTAAGCAAGCGGAGCAATATCCGGGTACCTTGGGTGTCCGCGATCGTGGGAACACGATCGCGTCACTTCCGGGTTCAGCAGCAGTGGTGCGGAGATTGTTTTGCAGAGTCTTGGGACCTGGAGGAACAAAACAGAGGGCAGAAGGGTAGGAACTACTATAAGCGAGCACAGCAACAGGTTCAACCGCCGCAGGCAGCGTCTTTAAGCATGCGGAGCAATATCCAGGTACCTGGGGTGTCCGCGATCGCGGGAACGCGATCGCATCACTTCCGGGTTCAGCAGCAGTGGTGCGGAGATTGTTTTGCAGAGTCTTGGGACCTGGAGGAACAAAACAGAGGGCAGAAGGGTAGGAACTACAATAAGCCAGCACAGCAACAGGTTCAACCGCCGCAGGCAGCGTCTTTAAGCATGCGGAGCAATATCCGGGTACCTGGGGTGTCCGCGATCGCGGGAACGCGATCGCATCACTTCCAGGTTCAGCAGCAGTGGTGCGGAGATTGTTTTGCAGAGTCTTGGGACCTGGAGGAACAAAACAGAGGGCAGAAGGGTACGAACTACAATAAGCCAGCACAGCAACAGGTTCAACCGCCGCAGGCAGCGTCTTTAAGCAAGCGGAGCAATATCCAGGTACCTGGGGTGTCCGCGATCGCGTCACTTCCGGGTTCAGCAGCAGTGGTGCGGAGATTGTTTTGCAGAGTCTTGGGACCTGGAGGAACAAAACAGAGGGCAGAAGGGTAGGAACTACAATAAGCCAGCACAGCAACAGGTTCAACCGCCGCAGGCAGCGTCTTTAAGCAAGCGGAGCAATATCCAGGTACCTGGGGTGTCCGCGATCGCGTCACTTCCGGGTTAAGCAGCAGTGGTGCGGAGATTGTTTTGCAGAGTCTTGGGACCTGGAGGAACAAAACAGAGGGCAGAAGGGTAGGAACTACAATAAGCCAGCACAGCAAAAGGTTCAACCGCCGCAGGCAGCGTCTTTAAGCAAGCGGAGCAATATCCGGGTACCTGGGGTGTCCGCGATCGCGTCACTTCCGGGTTCAGCAGCAGTGGTGCGGAGATTGTTTTGCAGAGTCTTGGGACCTGGAGGAACAAAACAGAGGGCAGAAGGGTAGGAACTACAATAAGCCAGCACAGCAACAGGTTCAACCGCCGCAGGCTGCGTCTTTAAGCAAGCGGAGCAATATCCGGGTACCTGGGGTGTCCGCGATCACGGGAACGCGATCGCGTCACTTCCGGGTTCAGCAGCAGTGGTGCGGAGATTGTTTTGCAGAGTCTTGGGACCTGGAGGAACAAAACAGAGGGCAGAAGGGTAGGAACTACAATAAGCCAGCACAGCAACAGGTTCAACCGCCGCAGGCAGCGTCTTTAAGCAAGCGGAGCAATATCCGGGTACTTGGGGTGTCCGCAATCGCGTCACTTCCGGGTTCAGCAGCAGTTGTGCGGAGATTGTTTTGCAGAGTCTTGGGACCAGGAGGAACAAAACAGAGGGCAGAAGGGTAGGAACTACAATAAGCCAGCACAGCAACAGGTTCAACCGCCGCAGGCAGCGTCTTTAAGCAAGTGGAGCAATATCCGGGTACCTGGGGTGTCCGCAATCGCGGGAACGCGATCGTGTCACTTATGGGTTCAGCAGCAGTGGTGCGGAGATTGTTTTGCAGAGTCTTGGGACCTGGAGGAACAAAACAGAGGGCAGAAGGGTAGGAACTACAATAAGCCAGCACAGCAACAGGTTCAACCACCGCAGGCAGCGTCTTTAAGCAAGCGGAGCAATATCCAGGTACCAGGGGTGTCCGCGATTGTGGGAACGCGATCGCGTCACTTCCGGGTTCAGCAGCAGTGGTGCGGAGATTGTTTTGCAGAGTCTTGGGACCTGGAGGAACAAAACAGAGGGCAGAAGGGTAGGAACTACAATAAGCCAGCACAGCAACAGGTTCAACCGCCGCAGGCAGCGTCTTTAAGCAAGTGGAGCAATATCCGGGTACCTGGGGTGTCCGCGATAGAGGGAACGCGATCGCATCACTTCCGGTTCAGCAGCAGTGGTGCGGAGATTGCTTTGCAGAGTCTTGGGACCTGGAGGAACAAAACAGAGGGCAGAAGGGTAGGAACTACAATAAGCCAGCACAGCAACAGGTTCAACCGCCGCAGGCAGCGTCTTTAAGCAAGCGGAGCAATATCCGGGTACCTGGGGTGTCCGCGATCGCGTCACTTCCGGGTTCAGCAGCAGTGGTGCGGAGATTGTTTTGCAGAGTCTTGGGACCTGGAGGAACAAAACAGAGGGCAGAAGGGTAGGAACTACAATAAGCCAGCACAGCAACAGGTTCAACCGCCGCAGGCAGCGTCTTTAAGCAAGCGGAGCAATATCCGGGTACCTTGGGTGTCCGCGATCGTGGGAACACGATCGCGTCACTTCCGGGTTCAGCAGCAGTGGTGCGGAGATTGTTTTGCAGAGTCTTGGGACCTGGAGGAACAAAACAGAGGGCAGAAGGGTAGGAACTACTATAAGCGAGCACAGCAACAGGTTCAACCGCCGCAGGCAGCGTCTTTAAGCATGCGGAGCAATATCCAGGTACCTGGGGTGTCCGCGATCGCGGGAACGCGATCGCATCACTTCCGGGTTCAGCAGCAGTGGTGCGGAGATTGTTTTGCAGAGTCTTGGGACCTGGAGGAACAAAACAGAGGGCAGAAGGGTAGGAACTACAATAAGCCAGCACAGCAACAGGTTCAACCGCCGCAGGCAGCGTCTTTAAGCATGCGGAGCAATATCCGGGTACCTGGGGTGTCCGCGATCGCGGGAACGCGATCGCATCACTTCCAGGTTCAGCAGCAGTGGTGCGGAGATTGTTTTGCAGAGTCTTGGGACCTGGAGGAACAAAACAGAGGGCAGAAGGGTACGAACTACAATAAGCCAGCACAGCAACAGGTTCAACCGCCGCAGGCAGCGTCTTTAAGCAAGCGGAGCAATATCCAGGTACCTGGGGTGTCCGCGATCGCGTCACTTCCGGGTTCAGCAGCAGTGGTGCGGAGATTGTTTTGCAGAGTCTTGGGACCTGGAGGAACAAAACAGAGGGCAGAAGGGTAGGAACTACAATAAGCCAGCACAGCAACAGGTTCAACCGCCGCAGGCAGCGTCTTTAAGCAAGCGGAGCAATATCCAGGTACCTGGGGTGTCCGCGATCGCGTCACTTCCGGGTTAAGCAGCAGTGGTGCGGAGATTGTTTTGCAGAGTCTTGGGACCTGGAGGAACAAAACAGAGGGCAGAAGGGTAGGAACTACAATAAGCCAGCACAGCAAAAGGTTCAACCGCCACAGGCAGCGTCTTTAAGCAAGCGGAGCAATATCCGGGTACTTGGGGTGTCCGCGATCGCGTCACTTCCGGGTTCAGCAGCAGTGGTGCGGAGATTGTTTTGCAGAGTCTTGGGACCTGGAGGAACAAAACAGAGGGCAGAAGGGTAGGAACTACAATAAGCCAGCACAGCAACAGGTTCAACCGCCGCAGGCTGCGTCTTTAAGCAAGCGGAGCAATATCCGGGTACCTGGGGTGTCCGCGATCACGGGAACGCGATAGCGTCACTTCCGGGTTCAGCAGCAGTGGTGCGGAGATTGTTTTGCAGAGTCTTGGGACCTGGAGGAACAAAACAGAGGGCAGAAGGGTAGGAACTACAATAAGCCAGCACAGAAACAGGTTCAACCGCCGCAGGCAGCGTCTTTAAGCAAGCGGAGCAATATCCGGGAACCTGGGGTGTCCGCGATCGCGTCACTTCCGGGTTCAGCAGCAGTGGTGCGGAGATTGTTTTGCAGAGTCTTGTGACCTGGAGGAACAAAACATAGGGCAGAAGGGTAGGAACTACAATAAGCCAGCACAGCAACAGGTTCAACCGCCGCAGGCAGCGTCTTTAAGCAAGCGGAGCAATATCCGGGTACCTGGGGTGTCCGCGATCGCGTCACTTCCGGGTTCAGCAGCAGTGGTGCGGAGATTGTTTTGCAGAGTCTTGGGACCTGGAGGAACAAAACAGAGGGCAGAAGGGTAGGAACTACAATAAGCCAGCACAGCAACAGGTTCAACCGCCGCAGGCAGCGTCTTTAAGCAAGCGGAGCACTATCCGGGTACTTGGGTGTGTCCGCGATCGCTTCACTTCCGGGTTCAGCAGCAGTGGTGCGGAGATTGTTTTGCAGAGTCTTGGGACCTGGAGGAACAAAACAGAGGGCAGAAGGGTAGGAACTACAATAAGCCAGCACAGCAACAGGTTCAACTGCCGCAGGCAGCGTCTTTAAGCAAGCGGAGCAATATCCGGGTACCTGGGGTGTCCGCGATCGCGTCACTTCCGGGTTCAGCAGCAGTGGTGCGGAGATTGTTTTGCAGAGTCTTGGGACCTGGAGGAACAAAACAGAGGGCAGAAGGGTAGGAACTACAATAAGCCAGCACAGCAACAGGTTCAACCGCCGCAGGCAGCGTCTTTAAGCAAGCGGAGCAAAATCCGGGTACTTGGGTGTCCGCGATCGCGTCACTTCCGGGTTCAGCAGCAGTGGTGCGGAGATTGTTTTGCAGAGTCTTGGGACCTGGAGGAACAAAACAGAGGGCAGAAGGGTAGGAACTACAATAAGCCAGCACAGCAACAGGTTCAACCGCCGCAGGCAGCGTCTTTAAGCAAGCGGAGCAATATCCGGGTACCTGGGGTGTCCGCGATCGTGTCACTTCCGGGTTCAGCAGCAGTGGTGCGGAGATTGTTTTGCAGAGTCTTGGGACCTGGAGGAACAAAACAGAGGGCAGAAGGGTAGGAACTACAATAAGCCAGCACAGCAACAGGTTCAACCGCCGCAGGCAGCGTCTTTAAGCAAGCGGAGCAATATTCGGGTACCTGGGGTGTCCGCGATCGCGGGAACGCGATCGCGTCACTTCCGGGTTCAGCAGCAGTGGTTCCGGGTTCAGCAGCAGTATTAGTTACTTTCATTTTTGCTGTTTTAGGGGAACTTTTCTTGAGCACAGTAGGTTGCTGAACTCCAGTAACCTCCTCAGGTTTAGAAACTGCTAGTACCTAATCAGGGGTTAGTTCCCTCCCTACCCACCGCGACTCCCACCCACCCCTAGTGAGCAGTCTTGCTTTATAGGGCACCTCCCCCTTTAACAAATCACAGTGAATTGGACCAGCACATTTGTATATAATTAAAGAGATTTAACTTCTTTTTCTCTGAAAGGACAGCTGCGAAACCGGCTGGTACTTGGTAGATCTCTCTCTTTTGCTTTAACAGATACCTAAGCTCCACGAACAGAACAATGGCTGGGAAAAATCGTATTGCTAAAGCTGTTGCCCCCGTTACAGCTTCTGCCTCGGTCCAGACAGAGATCCTAATGCCAGTTGAAGGACCGATTCCATGTGCAGGGTGCCTGCATGCTGAAGCTCTGAGGAAACAAGCGGAGGAACTCAGAGAGGAGGTGGCGAGGCTGAGGAGCATTCAAGACAGTGAGAAGGACATTGATGAGATGCTTCTTGCAGCAACCAGGCTCTCCAGCACAGGAGAAGATGGGTGCCAACAGAATGTCGATGGTTGGACACAAGTCAGCAGGGCCTGCAAAATCACCAATCCAACTTCTCCAGCCCTTGAATTGAAGAACCATTATGCAGCCCTGGAAGTGGAGGAGGTGAAAGCATCCCTGGAAAGGGAAGAACCAGAGTTCAAGTACCCCAAAGTTGCGGAATCAGTGACCAGAAGGAAACGAAGGGTAGTGGTGGTTGGAGACTCTCTTCTGAAGGGTACTGAGGCGTCCATCTGCCGACCAGACTTGATGTCCAGAGAGGTATGCTGTCTGCCTGGTGCCAAAACCCAAGATGTTACGGAGAGTTTGCCGAGACTCATCAAGCCCACTGACTATTACCCAATGTTGCTAATCCATGTTGGAACAAATGATACTGCCAGGTATACCTCGGAACGTATCAAAAGTGATTTCATGGCTCTGGGACAGAGGGTGAAGCAGTTAGGTGCACAGGTGGTGTTCTCTTCAATCCTCCCTGTTGAGGGTAAAGGCCAAGGCAGAGAGGCTCGCATCCTGGAGATGAATGCATGGCTGCGTGGATGGTGTCATCGAGAGCGTTTTGGTTTCCTAGACCATGGGATGCTGTTCCAAGTGTTGCAGAGCAGAGATGGCATCCATCTGTCCAAGAAAAGTCAACGCATCTTTGGTAGTAGACTGGCTAATCTACTGAAGAGGGCTTTAAACTAGATTCGTTGGGGATGGGTGAAGAAAGCCCCCAGGTAAGTGAAAGCCCCCAGGTAGGTGATACATTAAATACCTTTATGGAAATGGGTAACAGGGGTAACATATGGAAAGCAGTGTGTATTAATGCCCGTAGCATGGGAAATAAGATCCCTGAAGTTGAAGCTTTGGTGGGAGTGGCTGACTTGGATTTAGTGGCAGTTACAGAAACATGGTTCACAGAAAACCATGACTAGGATGTAACTATACCTGGCTATACTTTATTCAGAAAGGACAGGGTAGGAAGAAGAGGAGGAGGAGTGGCACTATATGTAAAAACTACTATTAAAGCTTTGGAATTACAGAGCTTAAAAGGGAGAGAGGAGGCATTGTGGGTTAAACTAGAAAGAGGTAAAGAGAAATCTATTTGCATTGGTGTGACATACAGACCTCCCTCACAAGAGGAAGAGGTGGACAGAGAGTTAATTGAAGACATACGCAGCATTGCTAGGAAAGGGGAAGTGCTACTGATAGGAGATTTCAATATGCCAGATTTGATTGGCACATTCCTGCTGCAGTATCATCTAGAAGTAAGGAGATCCTGGATTCTCTACAGGGAGAACTATTCAGGCAATTGGTAACAGACCCCACACGTGAAGGGGCCATACTGGACTTGGTGCTTACCAATGGTGAAAGTGTTTCTGATGTTGTAGTGGGAGATCATTTTGCATCCAGTGATCACCAGATGGTGTGGTTCAGTATTAGGACTAGGGCTGTTAGAATCCATTCCAAGGTGAGGATCTTAGACTTTAGGAAGACTAACTTTGCGAAGATGGGCCAATACCTCAGGGAGTCGTTAGTGGGATGGGAACAGCTGGGGGATGTAGAAAAACAGTGGGCAAAACTGAAAGGGGGTATTTTAAAGGCAACCAACCTTTTTGTTAAAATGGTAAATAAAGGCAAAAGGAACAGGAGACCGCTATGGTTTTCGAAGGAAGTAGCTGAAAAAGTGAAGAAAAAGAGGGAGGCCTTCATGAAATACAAGAGATCACAGAGAGAGGAAGACAGGCATCTGTATTTGGAAAAACTTAGAGAAGCTAGTAAAGTAGTCAAGAAGGCAAAGATTCAAAAGGAGGAGGAAATAGCCAATGCAATAAAATGTGGGGATAAGACATTTTTCAGATATATTAGTGAGAAGAGGAAGGGCAAAAGTGGTATTGTCAGACTCAAGGGTGCAGGGGGGAATATGTAGAAGCTGATAAGGATAAAGCGGAATTGCTTAACAAATATTTTTGTTCTGTGTTCACAGATGAAGAACCAAGAGCAGGACCTCAGAAAACACCCACAAATAAGAACAGAAGCGAGGGACATCTTGAACAATTTTCTGAAGACTGTGTTCGTGAGAAACTAGCTCAACTTAAAGTAGACAAAGCGATGGGACCGGATGGGATACACCCTAGAATACTGAGGGAACTTGGGGATGTTCTAGCAACTCCACTGACTGACCTTTTCAATGCCTCGTTGGAGTCTGGAGTGGTGCCAAAGGACTGGAGAGAGGCTCATGTGGTGCCTTTACACAAAAGCGGAAGTAAGGATGTGGTTGAAAACTACAGGCCGGTTAGTTTAACTTCGGTGGTGAGTAAATTATTGGAAACGCTGCTGAAAGAGAAAATAGTGAGGTTTCTGGAGTACAGCGGATTACAGGATCATAGGCAGCATGGATTCACCAGAGGCAGGTCTTGTCAGACAAATCTGATTGATTTCTTTGACTGGGTGACCAGGGAGTTGGACCGAGGGAGAGCTCTAGATGTGGTGTATTTAGATTTCAGTAAAGCCTTTGACACTGTTCCTCACAGGCGACTTATAAACAAACTGAGCACCCTAGGGATGGACCCTAAAGTTACTGCTTGGGTTAGAAATTGGTTGGGTGGGAGGCGACAAAGAGTACAAGTAAATGGAGCTCACTCTGAGGAGAAGGATGTTACCAGTGGTGTGCCCCAGGGATCTGTCCTTGGTCCGATTCTTTTTAACATCTTTGTTAGTGATATAGCGGAAGGGCTGTCGGGTAAGGTTTGCCTCTTTGCGGATGATACCAAAATCTGCAATAGAGTAGACACCCAGGAAGGTGTAGATAACATGAGGAGGGATCTAGCTAAGCTTGAAGAATGGTCTAGAATTTGGCAGCTGGGATTTAATGTTAAAAAATGTAAGGTCATGCATTTGGGCTGCAGCAATCCAAGGGAGCAATACAGTATAGGAGGTGAAGTACTTTTGTCCACTAAAGAAGAGCGGGACCTAGGCGTGGTTGTGTCTGATGATTTTAAAGTAGCTAAAGAGGTAGAAAAGGCGACGGCAAAAGCTAGAAGGATGCTTGGGTGCATACGGAGAGGAATGGCTAGCAGAAAAAGGAGGTGATAATGCCTCTGTATAAGTCTTTGGTGCGACCTCATTTGGAGTATGGTGTGCAATTCTGGAGACCACACCTTCAAAAGAATGTGAACAGGATGGAGTCGGTGCAGAGGGTTGCTACTAAAATGATTAATGGGCTTCATTATAAAGCATATGAGGACAGACTTAAGGATCTTAATATGTACACCTTAGAGGAAAGGCGGGATAGAGGTGATATGATTGAGATGTTTAAATACCTCCATGGCATAAATGTTCAGGGAGAGAGCCTCTTTCAACTGAAAGCAAGTTCTGCTACGAGGGGACATGGGATGAGGGTGAAGGGAGATAGATTCAGGAGTGATATGCGGAAATATTTCTTTACGGAAAGAGTAGTGGATCCGTGGAATAGTCTCCCAGTGGAGGTGGTAGAGATGAGGACAGTAACTGAATTCAAAAAAGCATGGGACCAACACAGAGGATCTCTAAAGGTAAAAACTGGACTGTTGTAGTTGTTGTTATGGAAGGACAGACTAGATAGACCATTTGTCATCATGTTTCTATGTTTCTATGATGGAGCCCGAGATGTCTAGCGCAGATTTACAGCTATACATGGACGCAGCTGGCGGTGCGGGGTTGGGCATTTACTTTGGGGGAGAGTGGTGTGGATAGCTGGCCACAGTCATGGTGGGCATCCGGTCTGACTAGCAATATTACATTCTTGAAATTGTTTCCCATTTTGGTAGTGTTGCATTTGTGGCCCGATAAGCTCCAGAATCAGAGTGCTTTGGTGGTGTGATAACGAGGCGGTGTTCAGTGTGGTGAATCATTATACTCCGCGTTGTGTTCGGGTAGCTGCACTGATGAGGGGAAGTGGTGTTAGTTTGTCTGCAGTTGAATGTGTGGGTCAAGGTCAGGCACATACCAGGCTATACTAATAAAATTGTGGATGCGCTTTCTCGTTTCAAGTGGGAGCTGTTTCGGACCCTGGCACCAGAGGCGGACGTCGTGGGATTGGTGGTTCCCGATCAATTATGGCAGGTTGGTCTTCAGAGATGGTGAATCTGCTGTGTTGTACGGTGTCTGCCACAACATGGATGGCCTATCAGAGGGGCTGCAACAAAGTGGTCGAATTCCTGGATTCCCGAGGTTGGCAGCCAGACCTCAACTCTGACAGACTGATGGAACAGTATGTAGTCTATGCGAAAGGGAGCGGTGTGTCCCGGGCATCGGTGCATAGTCACCTAGCATGCTTTACCTTCTTTGTGAGAGCAGCAGGATGGGGCTACTCAGCACCGGGACTTTTGGCCTGGAGGATGATGCAAGGGTGGGAATGTGCTCGGCCAACCTCTGTCAATCCCAGGCTGCCAATTTCGCACGAGTTGCTCGTTACCCGGGGTATCAGAGTCTTGCTATGAGGCCATGCTTTTACGGGCAGTTTTTTGTCTGGCTTTTTTCTGTGCTTTTTGGATGGGGGAGTTGGTGGCTAACTGTCAGTTTGGAAGGTAGTGGTTGCCTGAGGAGTGAGCATGTGTGGGTCAGGGAAGGGCAGCTGTGGGTGAGGCTGGCCAGATCGAAAACAGACCAGCGGGTTAAGGATCTGTGGGTGGTATTGGAGGTGGTGGTTAACCTTTCTACGTGCCCGGTGGCTGCAGTGAGAGAGTACATGCGTGTACGCCTGGCAGCGGGTGGGTTGTTTTTCTTGCATGCAGATTCTCGCTGGCTGACGCGTTTTCAAGTGGCAGCAGTACTATGGATGGTTCTGCAGAATGTAGGTGAGGACCCTCACCAGTTTGCTCCACATTCCTTCCGTATTGGAGCAGCTACCAGTGCAGCGGCGGCGGGACTGCCTGACGCGTTGATACAATGCATCAGCAGATGGCACTCGCAGGCCTTTCGGGGTTACATGCATTTATGAAGGGGAGGGTAGCTGTCCACCAGTAGCTAACTGTGTGTTTCTCTTTCAGATGTTAGGTGGTGTCCTCTCGGCTGTTGGATGATCAGCCACTCATTTGTTCATTGAGCAGGACAGCAGGCAGCAGTGCGGCCGTTAGGGACGAATTTGGGTCTTGAACCGGATGTGGTGTCCATCCTATGGCTGGGTGAGTGTGGGCTCCGGTGGCCACAGTTATTGCCTTTGCTTTGGCACCACAGGCGGGTGAGGAATGAACCTGCAACGATACTACTGCACTTGGGTGGTAACGACCTGGTCTCCTGGACATGTAAACAGTTGATCAGAGCAGTGAAGGACTTGTCAGAGGTGCTTTGGATGTTTCAAGAAGTGATTCTATTATGGTCCGATATCAGTCCATGGCCTGCCTGCCGAGATCAGCGGCATTGGCCTCACAGCCTGACGAAGATTAATCGTCAGATCGGTTGCTGGGTCTGCGATCAGGGGGGCTATCAAATTTTGCATGCCTGGATGGAAGTGGATTGTGGGGGGTTGTATCAGCATGATGGGGTGCACCTATCCCCAGTGGGTGTAGACTTGCTGCTCAACGATTGGCCGGAGGCTGTGGAATGGATTGTGCAACGGGAAAGTCACTGGTCGCAGCTTGGTTTTGGGGGGGGCAGGGACGGTAAAGTCTCCTGTGCCTAGTGGCGGGATCCCGGATGTTTCCGGGGTCCGGAACCTTAAACTATAATTAGGGTGGGGGTCGGTTGCCCCTAACCCGGATAACCCCTGGCCGGCTTTTGATGGTAATAGGGTGAGGCCGGGTAAAGGGGGGTTGGAAGTTGTCGCTGGCTCAGCCGCGGCAGAAGTAGAACGGGGTCACCTAGCTAATAGCACAGCAGGTGAAGGCCCATTTTGCTGGATGGGTTATTAGAAAGTTTATGTTGTGACAGAAATGTTCTGGTATGTTATAAGTTAATAAAGCTGCGACCAGTTAATTCCCAATGTATGTCTGTTGTAATTTTGTAGGAGGTGAGGCGGAGGGGCGGGGGGGGGGGAGTTGATAACTGGGGTGCAGATGTGGCGGGGGGGGGGGGACCCAGGGAAGCTGCCTCAGTTACTGATACACGCAATTTGGAAAACAATTATATTTCTATGTTCCTCATTAAAATTCACCTGAGCTATTTTAACCCTTACCACAATCTACATAAAAACAACAGTGGCCAATCTAGGTCACAAGTATCTAGCAGTTTCCCCAAAAGATACACAGGTTCCACAGTGCTTGCACTGGGGCAAGCAGTGGATTTCCTGAGTCCCTCTTAATAAATGTTCATAGACCTTTCCTCCAGAAAATTGTCCAAACCTCTTTTAAACTCATAAGAACATAAGATATGCCATACTGGGTCAGACCAAGGTCCATCAAGCCCAGTATCCTGTTTCCAACAGTGGCCAATCTAGGTCATATGTACCTAGCAGTTTCCCCAAAAGACACAGGTGCCGCAATGCTTCTACTGGGTCAAGCATTGATATCCTGGGTCCCTTCTTAATAATGGTTTATGGACCTTTCCTCCAGGAACTTGTCCAAACCTTTTTTAAACCCAGCTACACTAACAGCCTTTACTACATCCGCCGGTAACAAATTCCAGAGTTTGATTACACGTTGAGTGAAGAAATATTTTCTTTTATTAGTCTTATGTTTATGTTTATTTGAATTTGATATACCGCTCAGACCAAAAAGGTATTAGAGCGGTTTACAATACTACATCATTTAGGGAAAAAGAAAGGAACGCCAATTATAAAATAGGACAGAGTAGAGTACAGACACAGTCAAACAGATAAGAGGAGAAAGACACGGAACAGCACATTACCCAGATAAATAAGCAGGACTTCAATATAGCCTCCAGAGACCGACGCCACGAACCAAGCCTAAGGGCCATGCCAAAGGGCCCTCTGGCGAGGCCCTCAGGTGTGGGCCCGCAAGGCGCGGGCGCGCCCCAGCAACGGCAGTTCTTCAGCCATTGAGCTGGGCGGATGTTTGGCTGCTCGGGGAGGAAGGGGGAGCTCCTGCTCCCACCCCGGACTGACGTGCTGCTGAGCTGCGGCCCCGGCAACGGCAGTTCTTCAGCCGTTGAGCTGGGCGGATGTTTGGCTGCTCGGGGAGGAAGGGGGAGTTTACCCTGTAGCTTCATTGCATGTCCCCTAGTCTTTCTATATTCTGATAATGTAAACAATCGATCTACGTTTACCCGTTCCAGTCCGTTCATTAATTTATAGACTTCTATCATATCTCCCCTCAGCCGTCTCTTTTCCAGGTTAAAGAGCCCTAACCTTTTTAGCCTTTCTTCATAGGAGTATCCTTCCATCCGCTTTACCATTTTGGTGGCTCTTCTCTGAACCTTTTCTAATAATGCTATATCCTTTTTAAGATACGGCGACCAGAATTGCACACAATATTCAAGGTGCAGTCTCACCATGGAACGATATAGAGGGATTATAATATCTTTTGTTTTATTTTCCATTCCTTTCTTTATGATACCTAGCATTCTATTTGCTCTCTTGGCCGCCGCTTTACACTGGGTCGAGGGTTTTAACATGTTATCCACAATGACGCCTAAATCTTTTTCCTGGGTGGTGGTTCCTAATGTGGAACCTTGCATTGTGTAACCATAGTTTGGGTTGTTCTTCCCTAGGTGCATAACTTTGCACTTATCCACATTAAATTTCATCTGCCATTTTGATGCCCAGTCTTCTAATTTATCAAGATCCTCTTGCAATTTTCCACAATCCTCTTAGGTTTTAACAACTTTAAATAGTTTTGTGTCATCTGCAAATTTGATAACCTCACTCGTTATTCCACTTTCCAGGTCATTTATGAATATGTCAAAAAGCAGCGGATCCAGCACAGATCCCTGGGGTACACCACTATTCACCTTTCTCCATTGGCAAAATTGGCCATTTAGCCCAACCCTCTGCTTTCTATTTTTTAACCAGTTCCTGATCCACAATAGTATATTGCCTTCTATCCCATGACTTTTTAGTTTTGCCAAAAGTCTCTGATAAGGGACCTTGTCAAAGGCTTTCTGAAAGTCCAGATACACTATATCAACTGACTCACCTTTCTCTACCTGTTTATTCACACCTTCAAAAAGACATAACAGATTAGTAATACAAGATCTTCCTTGTCTAAAGCCATGTTGGCTGTCTCCCATTAAACCATGGCTATCTACCTGGGATTTTGTTCTTTATGATGGTTTCTACCTTTTTCCCGGTATTGACTTCAGGCTCACAGGTCTGTAGCTTCCCGGATCATCCCTGGAATCCTTTTTAAAAATTAGCGTTACAATGGCGATCCTCCAATCTTCAGGTATTACAGATGATTTTAATGATAGTAATCTCTGAACTAATAGCAGGTCTGCATTCTCATATTTCAGTTCTTTCAACACCCTTGGATGTACACCATCCAGTCCAGGTGATCTGCTACTCTTCAGTTTATCTAATAGTTATAATACATCTTCCTGGTGTATCAATATTTTTCAATTCTTGCGCAGTATCACCTTTAAATACCACTTCAGTCATGGGTAACATCCCTACGTCTTCCTCAGTAAAGACCGAAGCAAAAAATTAATTCAGTCTCTCCGCTATAGCCTTGTCCCCTCTTACTGCCTTTTACCCCTCTATCATCTAATGGTCCAACTGACTCACAGCTTTTATGCTACGAATGTACTTGAAAAAGTCTTTATTACTCTTTTTTCTTCCACAGCAAGTTTCTTCTCAAATTCTCTCTTTGCCTGCCAGTTTTCGTCATTTGACTCTTTTTTTCTATTTCCTGAAAGATGCTTTTTTGGCAACAACAGCCCCTCTGACCTCACCTTTGAACCATGCTGGCAGTTTTTTGGACTTCCTTTCGCTTTTCTTAAAGCATGGAATACAGCTGGTCTGGGCTTCCAAGATAGTATTTTTAACAACACTCAAACTTGATTAAGTCTTTAACCTTTGCACCTGCTCCTTTTAGTTTTTTCTTAACTATTTTCCTTATTTTATCATAGTCTCCCTTTTGAAAGTTAAAAGGTAGTACTGTGGATTTCCTTACCATTCCTCCTCCATTAATTAAATCAAATGTGATCAAGCTATGATCACTATTGCCAAGTGGCCCCATCACCCTTATCTCTTGCAGGCAGATCTGGTGTTCCACTAAGGACTAAGTCCAAAATGGCTTCACCTCTGGTCGGTTCATGAACCAGCTGCTCCATGAAGCAGTCATTTATTTCATCTAGAAACTTTCTCTCTCTAGCATGTCCTGCCGTGACACTGACCCAGTCAATACCGGGGTAATTGAAATCATTCATTATTATTACTCTTCTGTAACTTTTGTAACCTTCCTTGATTTCTTTGAGCATTTCATCATCCATTTGTTCATTCTGGCCAGGCGGTTGATTGTACAACCCCACTGCCATCACCTTCTCCTTTTATGGAAAATCATGTTTATTAAATTAGAATGCACATAGACAAGATGGCACGGTGCACCAAAACATAACACAGTTCTGAACCCGAAACCCCCACCCCCCCCCATAGAGCGCTCCTACTTGCCAAACCCCATCATACATCCCTGACCAACAAGGCTGCAGGTACAGCAGAAGAACCACAACAGAACCAAAACACAATAATATCACATTGCTACAGGAAACAAAACATCCCCCTTCCCCCCAACCCACTCCCCCGGAACCCCAACCCCCCCTCCCCCTCACAATCATTCTCCTCCTTCCACTGCATATATCACCGCTCCCAACCAGAACACTCACCACTGGTCACCAGCCTCCTCTCCCCCGCCAAACACCTCCCCCGAACAGTCCATCCCAGGCCCCAGAAGCGGTAAGAGCAAGACCTAGGGGAGGCCCGCAGTGGTAACAACAAGTCCAGGCTCCCCACCCTCATCCAGAACCGGCTCCCAAATACCACTCCACACTTCCTGCTGTCTGGACCCAAGTAACTTGGCAGACCGCCCCTCCATAGCCTTAAGTTCAAGCATCAGACCCAACCATTCAGTAATCCCAGGGGGGACCTCAGACAGCCAATGGCGCAGAATGCACTGCTTGCCCACCACCATACTCCTCTGCAGCAACTGCCCAGGGTAGTGCCCCAAGCCCCGCCCCTGCAGGCGTAGTCCGAACAGGCAACAGCCTGCGAGTGGCTCCAGCTCCCGAGCAAGCCAGCGAGAGATTCGCTCCCACACCGCCCGCCAAAAAGTTTGCACTGAGTCACATAGCCAAAAACGATGCGTAAAGGTGCCTCGCTCCATCTTACAGAAGCGACACACATCCGTCGGTGCTATCCCGGCCCTAGCCGCCCAGGCCTCTGTCACATACGATCTCCAAAGAAACCGATATTGTATTTCTCGCAGGCGCACAGACTCCGACAAGCCTCTCACTGCAGCAAACGCCTCCCCGAGCTTCTGGACCGTCAACTCCGGCATCCCATCCCCCCGCCACCGAGCAGCTAACTTCTCGAGGGTACTCCCCGCACTGGAGGGCTTCAACTCGCTCCGCAAGTCCTGTACCGTGATCTTCTCCGCCAAGCCCTGGATCAAAGCTAACATACTGCCCGGTCCTAAGATGGCACCCCCGTCTTTCTGCTCTTGACGCACATAATGTCGAACCTGCAGATAGAAGTAAAAGTCCTTCGCCCCCAGCCCATAGCGGTCCCTCAGTGACTGAAACGAGTCCAGCTCTGGGGCCGAAGCCATTCCCAAATGCCCAAGACATTGCACTCCGCACCCCTCCCAGCGACGAGCCACCAAAGCGTGTCTGCCCGGCAGGAAGCGGCCATTGCCCCGGATAGGCAAAAGATCCGTTCGTTGCCACGATTGGTTCCGCCGCTGACAAACTACCCGCCACACTTGCCGGACCGCCTTCATATACACCGACACCCGCCACCACTCAGGGAGATCCCGATTTCGACTATGGAGCAGAACCAATCGGTGCTCCGGCGATGACATCGCATCAACGAGTTCAAGAGGTATCGTTTCAGCCGTACCCCGCAGCACATCCCGGAGAGGGCGCATCAAACTAACCACATTATAATCACGCAACGACACCAGCCCACCCCCACCATCCTCCAGAGGCCCCATCAACGCCCCTAAAGCAATTCTGGCCTTCCGGCCTCTCCATAAAAACTTGCCCAAACGCGTCTGCAGAAGGCACATGTCCCTTCGCGTTATCCAAAGCGGAGCATGGCGAAGCAGGTATAGCCAACGGGGGAGCTCCACCATTTTGAACAAAGCAATGCGACCCATCAAAGAAAGAGGCAGCTCCCTCCACGTTTTAACGTTGCAATAGTCATTGCCAATCGCGGCCCGATATTAACGGAGTAGAGGTGTGATATATCCTCCGGAATCTGCACTACCAAATAACGGAGCTGCCCCTGCGCCCACAACAACGGGAACTCCCCCACCCACTGAGAACGGACTCTCCCACCTACATCCAACACCATAGACTTAGACCGGTTGACCCGCAACCCCAAGAAGACACCAAACTCCTCGATCTGCTGCAAAGCCACTTCCAACGACGTCGAGGGGTCTTGCAAACACAGGAGCATGTCGTCCGCAAACGCACTCACTTTAATGCCACTTTGTCCCCATTGGATCCCCTGTATCGCTTCATTGCGCACCAAAGACACCAGCAATGGCTCCAGTTGCAGAACAAATAACAAGGGAGAGAGAGGGCAACCCTGCCTGGTGCCCCTTCCAAGAGAGGAGGACTCCGAGAACTCCCCACCCATGGTCAAACAAGCTAAAGGGTCACAATATAAAGCTTGGATCCAACGTAGAAACGCACCTGTAAAACCAAACTTCTGAAGTGCCGCAAACATGTAGGACCAAGACACGCGCTCAAAGGCCTTTTCGGCATCCAAGCTCACCAGAACTAATGGCTCCTCTCGCATCTGGCACAATTCCATACCCATCAATACCTTACTAATATTCAAACACGCACCTCTACCCTTAACAAACCCAGACTGGTGGGGGCCCACCAAGCCCGGCAGAAACCGCTGCAGTCTCGCCGCCAGCACCGATGCTAAGAGTTTCATATCGTAATTAATTAAGGAAATGGGGCGGTAGGACGCCGGATCCTCGGGGTCCTTACCGGCTTTAGGGATAACGGTGATCGCCGCAGTGCGCATATCTCGCGGGAATCCACCTGTCTCCAGCACCTCGGAATATAAGGCCGCCAGAGAGGGCGTAACCTGAATCTCCAAAAGCTTGTAAAATTCTGCCCCGTAGCCATCTGGCCCCGGAGCCTTATGCGGAGACGACCCCTTGATAACCCTCTGAATCTCTGCACCGGAAATCACGGCATTCAATACCCGCACATCTTCCGCCTGCAACTGCGGCAACTGCAGCCGTTCCAGGAAAAGCCTCCCGCGGGCCGCGTCGCCCCCTTCTGCCGAATATAATGCTTGATAAAACCGATGAAAGACCCCCATAACTTCCTGGGTAGAAGTACGCCGATCCCCTTCAGCATCCCTCATCGTAGCTATCACCCGAGACCCCCCTCCGTCTCTAATCAAACTCGCAAGCAGCCTCCCCGTCTTATCACCATAACGGAACAGTTGATGCCTATAGTATTGCATCGAGTAGACAGCCCGTTCATGAAGCACCTGATTCAACTGCTTTTGTACTGCCAAATATTCCTCCTGAACGCACCTGTCGGACCCCTGCACGTCACACTTCTTCAGGCGTTGTAGTTCCTGAGCCAGCTGCAGGACAGTATCATTCACTCTCTTCCGTTCTTTTGCAACAAACGCCATAATATGTCCACGCATCACTGCTTTCCCCACCTCCCAAAAAACCGCCACCTGCTCAACACTGTTCTCATTAAAACGAACATATTCCTCCCAACACTGCTTCAAGTACTGCACAAAAGTTACGTTCTGCCACAGGTGTCTAGGAAAAGACCACTTAAACGGCGCTCCCCCTTTTCCTTTCCAATCTAGGCGGACCATGGCATGATCCGAAATGACCACCGAGTCAATCTCTACCGCAAGGACCTTGCCAAAACAGTGCTTTGATACGAGAAAATAATCTATCCGAGACCAGGAATGGTGGGCTTGGGACAGGTGAGTATAATCTCTTTCCCCCTCATGTAGGACCCTCCATGCATCAATTAACTGCCCCAATCTGCACAAATAGCTCACGCCCTTCTTACTCCAACCCCCTCCGGGTCGCGACTGTTGCCTGTCCAACTGCGGGTCATGTGGGCAATTGAAGTCCCCCGCTATAATAACCGATATGTGGGGAATCCGCCCCACCTTAGCCAACACATTCTTGAAAAAAGGATGATCGTAAACATTAGGTGCGTATATATTACCCCAAAGCACTTCTTCCCCCTGAAGCTTTACATGAAGAAAAAGATATCTGCCCTGGGGGTCCACATCTTCGTGCAGCACCTCCATCGGGATACCCTTCTGCACCAGAATGGCCACCCCCTTTTTCCGACCCCTCGAGGAGGCCGCATACACCTCTCCCACCCAATCTCGCTTCAACTTCTGATGTTCTCGTACACTCAGATGCGTCTCTTGCAACAGAGCAATCTGGGCTTTAGCCTGTTTTAGGGCCTGCAGGATCTTAGTCCGCTTAACAGGAGTACGCACCCCTCCCACATTCCACGTTACCATACGTACATCAGGCATAGCATTCCACACTTCCCAAGATACCACGCAAGCAACATACTGTTATGAAAACCCAGGACCTCCCAGCCACGGCCCTAGGCCCCATACCCACTCCACATCTCACACCCACTGACAACCTGCACTCTCTATCACCGTCACGCGCACTCCAACTCACTACACCCTCCCACCTCCTCCCCCATACATACACACCCCACCCTCCCGCCCTACCCCCTCCCCCCCCCACCCCACCCCCAGTTCCCCTTTCCACTACTCCACCACAATACCATACCCAGCTCTATCGCCGGGATTGAGATCATGTGCGTCGCTGCAGGGTTGCCCCGCCAAGGAGCTGCTCACCTCCGCCCGGAAACCAACAGGCTAAGACACTATAATTGCCCCCTAGAGTTCCAGGGGCTGTCGTGGCCCTGATGTTTATATAAAAGTGAGCAGTCCACTGGCCATTCGCCACGCTGCAGCGGTCACGCACGACCTAAGAAACAGTGTATAAATTACTAATAGCAGGCCTACAATCTCACATCGCAGTTCTGGCAGAGCCCAGAGATGAGTACCAGGTGGCTGGCGATGCTGTGTCTAACCATCACCAGCTCCACACTCAGCCTTGCGCGACACACACGCACCGCAACGCACAGGCACACCAAAATCTCCACACTCAGCCTCCCGCCAGCGCACAACAAGATAAACAGAGTAACTCCCTTCAGCATAACCTAAACAGCAGAGTACTACAATGTAAACAACATGGCAGTCCAGATCATTGTGGGGCACTGCTGGGCACCATAGTCTCCCTTTCCATGCTATCCACAAAGCACTTGGCCGCAGCAGCAGTGTCAAAAGAGTGATCTTGGCCCTGCTTGGAAACTCTCAGGATCGCAGGATAAGCCAGCGTGAAGCGGATTTTCCGCCGAAACAGGGAGGCGCATATGGGAGAAAACTCCTTCCTCTTCGACGCCACAGCCGCGGAGTAGTCTTGAAAAAGGAGCAGCTTCTGATTGTTGTAGGTCAAGCCACCTTTCCTCCGATAGGCCTGCAGAAGCTGTTGCTTGTGCTGAAAGTTCAAAATCCTGGCTATGACTACTCTCGGCTGGCCTTGCATCCCCGAACGTGGTCCAATCCTATGCACGCGCTCCACTCTCAGCTCGCCAACTAGCGCATGCAGGCCCAACTCCTCCAAAAGCCAGACCTCAATAAACGGCACTAGTTGAGCATCAGACTTTTCCTCCGAAACTCTGATTATCCGGATATTGTTCCTGCGGGATCTGTTTTCTAGATCCTCCACTTTGGCTTGTAGAGACTCGATCAATTTCGCTTGGGCAGAGGCCCCTCTCTCTCGTCGGCCCTCCTCCTCCTCAATGGCGACCACGCGGTGTTCCAGTTCCTCCACGCGTCTGCCAACGTCAGTTAGAGAGTCCCCCATCTCCTCCAACTTCTTCAACACTTGGTCAAATTTGGGGTCTAATAATTTAACCACTTCTCTGGCCACCTCATCCGTTGTGGACGTCATGCTGTCGGCACTCGGAGACGCCGGCTGTGACAACGCGGCCGCCGCGGGCCCTGATCTCCCGCACTTCTCCTTCTCTTTTTTATGGGTTACCGGCATGATAGCAAGCTGGGGATCAGCTCGTTCAAAGCAGCGCAGCCTCCCAGCAACACCCAAAGGGATCCGCGGCAGTCCAGCTCAGCAAAACCAAGGTTCGTGCAAAGATTAATCGGGGCAGCCCCGGAGCGAGTCAGGAACCGTCCTCACTCGCTCATGCGTCACGTGATCTCCCACCTTCTCCTTTTTACATGGAATTTCAATCCATAGAGATTCTACAGCGAATTTTGTTTCCTGCAAAACTTTAATCCTTTGTGACTCAATGCCCTCTCTAACATAAAGTGCAACCCCTCCACCAATTTGATCAGCTCTGTCATTATGATATAGTTTGTACCCAGGTATCACAGTGTCCCACTGGTTGTCCTCCTTCCACCATGTCTCTGAAAGAGATACCAATCATATCTAACTTCTTATTGAGTGCTATATATTCTAACTCTCCCATCTTATTTTTTAGACTTCTAGTATTTGCATACAAGCATTTTAGAGACTGTATTTTATTCATATTAATCTGGTTATCGGTAGGCAGGGGTAATTTGGAATCTTTAAGCTCTGTCTGCTCTTTCCTCAAGGGCATTTGGGCTACCTTTGTCTTTATTGGAACCTCTCTGCTGATGTGCCCTAATTTCATTTTTTTGGTAGTATCCTTCAAGGATACATTGTTCCGAACCATGCGCTCTTGGGCGACTGTCAGATCTCCCCTATTATCTAGTTTAAAAGCTGCTCTATCTCCTTTTTAAAGATTAACGTCAGCAGCCTGGTTCCATCCCTGTAAGGTGAAGCCCATCCCTTCGGAAGAGCCCCTCCTTTCCCCAGAATGTTCCCCAGTTCCTAACAAATCCAAAACCCTCATCATTGCACCATTGTCTCATCCACGCATTGAGACTCCGGAGCTCTACCTGCCTTTTGGCAAAATACACAAGAGTCTCTTTCGTTTAAAAGCAAGTTGTACTACAAGGGGACATAGGATGAGGGTGAAAGGAGATAGATTAAGGAGAAATACGGAAAGAGGTAGTAGAGACGAGGACAGTATCTGAATTCAGAAAAGCATGGGACAAACACAGAAGATCTCTAAAGGAAAAGAATGGACTTTAGAATTTGATATTGAAAGGCAGACTAGATAGGTCATGTGGTATTTTTTATGCCATCATGTTTCTATTTATGCTCATGAAGTAGCCATTTTTGTGTGTTAATGAGCTTACTCACACTGCGACATATTGGGACATCTCTGCTGTGGTGTCATCTGGAAGTAAGAAGATTCTGGATTCTTTACAGGGAGAACTATTCTGGCAACTGGTAACAGAATGCACATGAGGGGATCAAACTGGAACTGGTACTTACGAATGGGGAGAGTGTTTCTGATGTTATAGTGGGAAATAATCTCGCATCCAGTGATCATCAGATGGTGTGGTTCAGAATTAAGACATGGCCTGATATAATCCATTCAAAAGTGAGGGTCCTAGACTTTAAGAAAACTGACTTTGCCAAGAAGGGATAGTACCTCAAAGAGTCGTTTGCAGGATGGGAACAGCCAGGAGATTTAGAAAGGCAGTGGGCAAGACTGAAATAGGATATTTTAAAGGCAAATCTTTTTATTAGGAAAGCAAGTGAATATAAAAGGAAAAGGAGGGCATTAGGGTTCTCAAAAGAAGTAGCTGAGAAGGTGAGGAAAACTAGGGTAGCCTTCATAAAATACAGGAGATCCAAGAAAGAGGAACACAAACATCAATATTCACAAAAGCTAAAAGGAGCCAAGAAAGTCAGGAAAGATATAAAAGATTGGCTTCATAACCATCTTTCTAGAAATAAGGGCAGCATATGACTCCATACTGCTCAACCTGTTCCTCCAGCAACTGCAAGCTCTTGGAATATCGGACACACTCCTTACCTAGTTTAAGTCATACCTAGCGGACAGACAACTACAAGTAAGATCTGACCCTGCAAAATCCGCCCCATACATACAATCTCAAGGAGTGCCAGAAGGCTCCATCCTTTCATCACTATTATTTAACATTTTCCTCCAGCCAATTTGTAATGTTATACAAGCATTTAACATTCTATATCACATCTACACCGACAATGTAATGATCTACACACCCATAAAAACATCAAACCCGGACATCACACCCATAACCAGATGCTTTTCCACAATCAACAAATGGCTCAAAAGACATAACATTGGCCATAAACCTCAAAAAAACAAAAGACAAAGGCTATATACATTACCAGAGACAACAACTTTAAACCACTGAACTTCATGGGCGAAGATGGGCCAATACCTCAGGGAGTGGTTAGTGGGATGGGAACAGCTGGGGGATGTAGAAAAACAGTGGGCAAAACTGAAAGGGGGTATTTTAAAGGCAACCAACCTTTTTGTTAAAATGGTAAATAAAGGCAAAAGGAACAGGAGGACCGCTATGGTTTTTGGAAGGAAGTAGCTGAAAAAGTGAAGAAAAAGAGGGAGGCCTTCATGAATACAAGAGATCACAGAGAGAGGAAGACAGGCATCTGTATTTGGAAAAACTTAGAGAAGCTAGCAAAGTAGTCAAGAAGGCAAAGATTCAAAAGGAGGAGGAAATAGCCAATGCAATAAAATGTGGGGATAAGACATTTTTCAGATATATTAGTGAGAAGAGGAAGGGCAAAAGTGGTATTGTCAGACTCAAGGGTGCAAAGGGGGGAATATTTTTATTTATTTATTTATTTATTTACATTCTCTTATATTTTATTTTTATTTTATTTGTGTGCTTTTCTATACCGCCCCTTCCAGAGATCAAGGGCGGTTTACAAGGAACTTAAAACAACAATACAGCAGAACAGTGCAATATTGCATTACATTAAACATTAAGTATTACATAAGAACTATACCGCGCTATTCTGCATCAGTGCGGTTTACATTGAACAAACTGAAATTACATTGAAGAGGGCATTATAACTTGGAGATAACTATTTTAACAGGGAACATGGGCTATGGAGGGTTAAGAGGCTTGCCCAAGACCACAAGGAGCACCTATGGGACTAGAAACCCCAGTCCTTCCGGCCCAAGGTTGCTGTCCTCTAGTGGGATTTGAACCCCCGACCTTCCGGCCTGAAGTACCTTGCCCCAACCACTAGGCCACTCCTCCACTCCACTTACAATAGACACAGAGTCAATAGACACAGAGTTCAGATGAGCCATTGAGGCTGCTATGGCTCTCACATTGTGAGCTGTGACATGGCCCTCCAGAGAAAGGTTCTTACTCTGATAGGTGAAAGAAATGCACAGGGTAATCCAGTTAGATAGTGTTCTCTTGGAGACTGGTAGTCCCAAATGAGAAGGATCAAAGGCAACAAAGAGCTGAGAGGAATTTCTAAGCTGCTGTATCCTCTGTAAGTAAAAAGCCAGAGCTCTTTTACAGTCCAGGGTGTGAAGATTCCTCTCTGAACTTGATGCATGAGGTCCTGGAAAAAAGACAGGTAGGTAGACCTCCTGGTTGAGGTGAAAAGGCGAGACCACCTTAGGCAAAAACTGTGGATGAGTCCTAAGGACTACCTTGTCATGATGGAACCTTGTATAAGGTGGATTAGCTACAAGTGCTTGCAATTCACTAATACGATGTGCTGATGTGATTGCAATGAGAAAGATGACCTTCCAAGAAAGGTATTTCAAGGAGGTGGTAGCCAAAGGTTCAAAAGGCGGCTTCATAAGTTGACCAAGAACCAAGTATAAGTCCCATGCCACCGGAGGTGGTCTAATGGGAGGCTTTGTTAAAAGGAGGCCTCTCATGAACCTTGCTACAAGAGGATGAGAGGAAATAGGTTGTCCATTTAGAGGCTTAAGGGAAGCTGCAATAGCAATCAAATGGACCCTTACTGAATTTGTCTTAAGGCCTGCATTAGACAGATGGAGGAGATACTCCAGCAAAGATTCCAGAGGTATGGCAAGGGGGTTAAGACCCTTCCCAGAACACTAGATAGTAAACCTCTTCCACTTGAAAGCATAAGAACGTCTAGTGGAAGGTTTTCTGGAAGCATAAAGAACTTCTTTCACCTGTTGAGAAAGATGAAGATCCTGGAGATCTAGGCCTTCAGCAACCAAGCCCTGAGATGCAGAGACTGGGATTGGGATGCCATAACTTTCCGTCATCTTGAGATAGGAGATCTGGAGCAGACCCTAACTCCAGGGAGGGAGCTTGAGAGAGATGTAGAAGCAGAGGGTACCACACTTGCCGTGGCCAATGTGGAGCTATGACAATCATGTAGAAGCTGATAAGGATAAAGCGGAATTGCTTAACAAATATTTTTGTTCTGTGTTCACAGATGAAGAACCAGGAGCAGGACCTCAGAAAACACCCACAAATAAGAACAGAAGCGAGGGGCATCTTGAACAATTTTCAGAAGACTGTGTTCGTGAGAAACTAGCTCAACTTAAAGTAGACAAAGCGATGGGACCGGATGGGATACACCCTAGAATACTGAGGGAACTTGGGGACGTTCTAGCAACTCCACTGACTGACCTTTTCAATGCCTCATTGGAGTCGGGAGTGGTGCCAAAGGACTGGAGAGAGGCTCATGTGGTGCCTTTACACAAAAGCGGAAGTAAGGATGTGGTTGAAAACTACAGGCTGGTTAGTTTAACTTCGGTGGTGAGTAAATTATTGGAAACGCTGCTGAAAGAGAAAATAGTGAGGTTTCTGGAGTCCAGCGGGTTACAGGATCCGAGGCAGCATGGATTCACCAGAGGCAGGTCTTGTCAGACAAATCTGATTGATTTCTTTGACTGGGTGACCAGGGAGTTGGACCGAGGGAGAGCTCTAGATGTGGTGTATTTAGATTTCAGTAAAGCCTTTGACACAGTTCCTCACAGGCGACTTATAAACAAACTGAGCACCCTAGGGATGGACCCTAAAGTTACTGCTTGGGTTAGAAATTGGGTGGGTGGGAGGCGACAAAGAGTACAAGTAAATGGAGCTCACTCTGAGGAGAAGGATGTTACCAGTGAGTGCCCCAGGTATCTGTCCTTGGTCCGATTCTTTTTAACATCTTTGTTAGTGATATAGCGGAAGGGCTGTCGGGTAAGGTTTGCCTCTTTGCGGATGATACCAAAATCTGCAATAGAGAAGACACCCAGGAAGGTGTAGATAACATGAGGAGGGATCTAGCTAAGCTTGAAGAATGGTCTAGAATTTGGCAGCTGGGATTTAATGTTAAAAAATGTAAGGTCATGCATTTGGGCTGCAGCAATCCAAGGGAGCAAAACAGTATAGGAGGTGAAGTACTTTTGTCTACTAAAGAAGAGCGGGACCTAGGAGTGGTTGTGTCTGATGATCTTAAAGTAGCTAAACAGGTAGAAAAGGCGACGGCAAAAGCTAGAAGGATGCTTGGGTGCATACGGAGAGGAATGGCTAGCAGAAAAAAGGAGGTGATAATGCCTCTGTATAAGTCTTTGGTGCGACCTCATTTGGAGTATGGTGTGCAATTCTGGAGACCGCACCTTCAAAAGGATGCGAACAGGATGGAGTCGGTGCAGAGGGTTGCTACTAAAATGATTAATGGGCTTCATTATAAAACATTTGAGGACAGACTTAAGGATCTTAATATGTACACCTTAGAGGAAAGGCGGGATAGAGGTGATATGATTGAGATGTTTAAATACCTCCGTGGCATAAATGTTCAGGGAGAGAGCCTCTTTCAATTGAAAGCAAGTTCTGCTACGAGGGGACATGGGATGAGGGTGAAGGGAGATAGATTCAGGAGTGATATGCGGAAATATTTCTTTACAGAAAGAGTAGTGGATCCATGGAATAGTCTCCCAGTGGAGGTGGTAGAGATGAGGACAGTAACTGAATTCAAAAAAGCATGGGACCAACACAGAGGATCTCTAAAGGTAAAAAGTGGACTGTTGTAGTTGTTGTTATGGAAGGACAGACTAGATAGGCCATGTGGTCTTTTTCTGTCATCATGTTTCTATGTTTCTATGTTTCTATGACCCAAATACAAGTAAAACAAGATGATAATACCTTGGAGTCACACTGGATCAGCACCTCACTTTCACAGGACATACACGGAACATTACAAGGAGAATCTACTTCAAGCTTAGAACAATCAAGCACCTGAAACCTATCTGACCATGGCTTTCACTCAGTCCTCCAAGCAATCATCTTTCCCCATTTTGACTACTGCAATATCATCTTTCAAAGGTCTTCCAATCCACCCCCTCTAGCTTGCACTCAACACTGCACCATGAACCCTCTTCAACTCATGACAAACGGAATACATAACACCCCTACTCAGACAACTTCACTGGCTTCTAACTGAATGCATAAAATACAAATCTATACTCATAATCTTCAAGATCCTCAATAACTCCTCCACACTGCATCTACAATCCCTACTTCAGGTCCTAACTGACAACAGAAAACAACAAATTGTCTCACAGAAAATGCTACACATACTATCACTAATAAAAAAAATCAGCCCTACCACCTCAAGGAGAGCGTTTTCCCTTTACACTCCACAATTATGGAATTCTACTCCTGAGAAGCTATGAATCACAAATGGATACAGCAACCTTCAGAAAAACCCTAAAACCTACTTATTCAAAGACTGCTTTGTTGACACCCTCACTCATCCACCCCCCTGCCCCCTCTTCACAAGCCTACACCCCTCCATACCCCTCCTTCCCTTGACCTCCTGAGTTCAATGATACCCTAACCAAATGTTCAATGTTACCTCCAAGTTGATATTTCTGTTTAATGTATAATGTTTTCATTACAATACAAACCACTTTGACCGTAGGATAAAGTGGTATAAAAAAAAAAACAGTTAAATAAATAAAATGGAAGAAAAAATAGCCAATGCAGTAAAATGGGGGCACAAAATATTTTTCAGATATGTTAGTGAGAATAGGAAATGCAAAAGTGGTTTTGTCATAATTAAGGATGAAAGAGGAGAATATGTAGTAGCTAATGAGGATAAAGCAAAATTGCTTAACAAATATTGCTATTCTGTGTTCACAAATGAAGGGTCAGGAGCAGAACCTTGGAATAGACTGAGAAATAGGAAAATACGTGAGGTAGATTATGAACAGTTTTCAGAAGACTGTGTTCACAAGAAGCTAGTTAAAATAAAAGTAGGCAAAGTAGGCACAGTAATGGGGCCAGATGGAATACATCTAGAGTATCAAAGGAACTTAAGGAAGTACTAGCAACTCCACTGTCTGACATTTCATGCTTCTTTAGGGTCGAGAGTGGTCCCAGAGGACTAGAGAAGGGCACATGTGTTCCCTTTATACAAAAGCAGAAGTAAGGAACAGGTTGGGAACCATAGTTTGACTGCTACTAAAACAAGGATGTTATAGAGCTTTTACATCATTGACTTCCACAGATGTAGTCAATTAAATTTTTGTACATCCAGTGGGTGAAGATCATGTGTACAGTTGCCGCTTATACTGCTGGAAGAAGGTATTTGAGATGAATATTTATTTATTTATTTAACAAGTCTTTTATACCGCCTTATCATACATTCAAAGCAGATTTACATGAAACAGTTACAGTAACGAGCTTTACAAAGAACAGGGAATACAACTTGGGGGTATAACAGGCAATTAACAATTGCTAACTAGTGAAGGCCGCGTGGCAAGTCCAGGCCGGCCGCCCATAACCGGGTGGCGCGGCGAGGGGCGAGGATGCAGGCAGGTCGGCTGGGCAGGAGGGGTATGTGAGGCCCGGATGTGGCATTATTTGAATTCATTGGTTCCCGGCGCGCGGGAACAGGGGGGGGGAGCCAATGAGCAGGAAGGGAAGAGGCGGGACCAATGTGACTGCTCCGGCGGTACAGAGAGTCGCGTGCAGGAGGTCCGGAGGTCGGTGTGCTGTTGCGGCTGTCGGCAGGGTGAAGAAGTGTACGCCGGCAAGGACAAGGAGCTGCAGTAGTACAATTGAGAGGCTGTTCAGGGCGAAAGCGGAGTTCAGCGCTGTCGTGTGGGTGAGGTGCAGGACGTCTGTGAAGAGCACGCAGCTGGACTGCATGCAGACGGGAGCGGAGCAGGCCGTTGGCTGTGCGGTTGGACAGCAGGCAAGTGGTTGTAGGCGGAGTGGGGTTTATTAAAAAAATTAATTAATTAATTAAAAACAAAAGGAAAAGAGAGAAGGAGGAAAGCCACCTTATTAATACAATTACCGACACTCCTATAGAGCAGTGAGCTGCGTTGTAGAGCGATGTCTGCGTGAGGGAGCCAGTGGGGGGGGGGAGCAGGGGGCCCGGGAGGGCTGGTGGGGTCACGGAGAGGCGGGCATTGCAGGAAGGGGGGGGTCCTGCAGTGGGGGTAGGCAGGGGACTATGATCAGGTGCAGGGGGATGTGGGCGGGGAAAGAGGTAGGGGGGGATCAGAGTGAGAGCGGCTCACAGAGAGGGGAGGGGGCCGTGGATCCCACTCGAGACTGGGAGGGGCGGAGTAGCTGGGCAAGGGGCAGGGGGGAGTAGGGAAAAGGCCCGGGGGTCTCGCTCCAGGGCAGGGAAGCGGGGGGGGGGCGGGGTAGAGAGCTGCGGAGCTGGTGCCTCAGGGAGGGGTTGGGGGTACTGATGCAGGAGTGGGGGTGTGGGGTGTACCGGGGGGCAGCAGAGGTTGCATACGGTTCGGGAATTGGGGAGGTGGGGGAAAGGGGGGAAGGGGATGCTCCGGGTCAGGCAGATGGCAGTGTGTGGGGACAAGGTCTTCCTCCAGTGGCAGTGGGATGGGTGGCGCAAGGGGGTGCTCGGCATGCTAGTGCGGGGTCCTGGGAGCATTGGCTAGGAGGGGGGCAAGGTCCTTCAGGTGCAGAGTGGCTCGGGGCTTGGCAGCCTGCATGGCATTCGGTAGTCCCTCCCCTGGTGTTTCCATTTATGTCTCCACAGGGGCCAGCGATGGGGCTGTATCCTACAACGCCTGGAAGAGGAGTGCACCTGGGAGCAGAGCAGCCGGAGGTGCGTCAGACCATGGGGGTAGAGATGTCCAGCGTGAGACCAGACGAGCGGCAGCAGCTCATTGGGGAGGACAGCCAGACGGCGACGGTATCACCTATTGTAGGTGCAATGGACGCAAGGGCCACAGGTGAGTTTCATGTTGGTGAGGGTTCAATGCAGAGGGGGGAATCGTCGATGGATAAGGGAAAGGCGTGGGTGTAGAAGGCGGCATGGGTCAGATTCCTCATCGTCTTCGTCATCCTGGTCGTTGTCATCATCAGCAAGTGGGTGTGATGCGGGGCTTGTGGTGGGAGTTAGTGGAGAGGGGCTTAGTAAACAGGTGGGGGGAAGCTCCTTCATTGGCAGTGTACACAGAATTATGGGAAAGTGTTCCAAAGAAATTGCACCGTAAGATTCGGAAACAAAGATATATTGATATTTTCCGATTGTTGGAGGGACGAGGCATTCGGGGGACAGTAAGAAGAAGAGGAAAGAGGATGAGAAGGCTGGACGAGTGAAAAAGGCGTCACAGAATGTGGTGAACTGGATCCAAGCGTTCTTGCGTTTGGCGAGCGTGTGGGGGCATCATCGTCCGGAGCAATATGGGATGTTGTTGGCATACGCGGACTCTATTTTGGAGGCTGCGCAGATGCATGAGAGCTGGTCATGGTTGAACTACAATGGGAGGTTACGCGATAAAGTGGAGGAGAACCGGTTCTTGTCGTGGGGTTTGCAAGATATCAATCTGTGGCTAACGCAGATGTCGGCAAAAGTGGGTGTCGGGGGAGTTGGGGGGGGGGAAAGGTTGGGGTGGCAGCAGGGGGACGGGTCGTTCCTTTCGGACTACAGGACCCTTATTGCAGCAGAGAGGGGGTACGGGAACAGGGGATGTGTGCTGGAGATTCAACAAGTCCTCGTGTCCCTTTCCTGATTGCAAGTTCCGACATGCCTGCTCAAGTTGCGGAGGGGGGCATTCGGTGGCAAGATGCGTCATGAAAGGGTCTGTTCCGCCTAGCGATCCTGTCGCGAAGTAGGAGGGTGTTAGGCAGTCTCACTCGGTGAGTCGGTTGATATTGTGTATCTGGACTTTCAGAAAGCCTTTGACAAGGTCCCTCATCAGAGACGTTTGGCAAAACTAAAGTGTCATGGGATAGGAGGCAGCGTACTATTGTGGATCAGGAACTGGTTAAAAGATAGAAAGCAGAGGGTAGGGCTAAATGGCCAATTTTCCCAATGGAAAAAGGTGAATAGTGGTGTACCCAGGGATCTGTGCTGGGTCCGCTGCTTTTTGACATATTCATAAATGACCTGGAAAGTGGAATAACGAGTGAGGTTATCAAATTTGCAGATGACACAAAACTATTTAAAGTTGTTAAAACCCAAGAGGATTGTGGAAAATTGCAAGAGGATCTTGATAAATTGGAAGACTGGGCATCAAAATGGCAGATGAAATTTAATGTGGACAAGTGCAAGGTTATGCACCTCGGGAAGAACAACCCAAACTATGGTTACACGATGCAAGGTTCCACATTAGGAACCACCACCCAGGAAAAAGATTTAGGCGTCATTGTGGATACCATGTTAAAACCCTCAGCCCAGTGTGCAGCAGCGGCCAAGAGAGCAAATAGAATTCTAGGTATGATAAGGAAAGGAATGGAAAATAAAACAAAAGATATTATAATGCCTCTATATTGTTCCATGGTGAGACTGCACCTTGAATATTGTGTGCAATTCTGGTCGCCATATCTTAAAAAGGATATAGCGATTTTAGAAAGGTTTCAGAGAAGAGCCACCAAAATGGTAAAGGGGATGGAAGGATACTCCTATGAAGAAAGGCTAAAAAGGTTGGGGCTCTTTAACCTGGAAAAGAGACGGCTGAGGGGAGATATGATAGAAGTCTATAAATTAATGAATGGAGTGGAACGGGTAAACGTAGATCGATTGTTTACCTTATCAGAATATAGAAAGACCTAGGGGACATGCAATGAAGCTACAGGGTAAACTATTTAAGACTAATAAAAGAAAATATTTTTTCACTCAACGTGTAATCAAACTCTGGAATTTGTTACCGGAGGATGTAGTAAAGGCTGTTAGTGTAGCTGGGTTTAAAAAAGGTTTGGACAAGTTCCTGGAGGAAAGGTCCATAAACCATTATTACGAAGGGACCCAGGATATCAATGCTTGAACCAATACAAGCATTGTGGAACCTGTGTCCCTTGGGGAAACTGCTAGGTACGTATGACCTAGATTGGCCACTGTTGGAAACAGAATACTGGGCTTGATGGACCTTGGTCTGACCCAATATGGCATATCTTATGTTCTTATGCTCCTACCCCGGTAAAGGTGGAGGCTTTGCGGGCTCGGGTGATTTTAGAAAAGGGCTTTCAAGAGGGTTTTGTCATTCCGGTGTGCGGCAAGGTTGCAGGTAGCTCATTGCGCAATTCGTCCTCGGTGCGGCGGCTAGCACCCATAGTGCGAGAAAAATTGTTAAAGGAATTAGAGCTGGGTAGGATTGCAGGCCCGTTTGCGGAAAGGCCGTTCCCGAATCTGGTGATGTCCCCACTGGGGCTGATACCTAAAAAGGAAGTTGTGAAGTTTCGGTTAATTCATAATTTGTCATTTCCAGACGGAGAGTCGGTAAACGATCACATACCATGGGAAAGTGTACCGTGCGATATGCATCGTTTGATCGGGCGGTGGATTTGGTGAGGCGTGCGGGGGTGAGACGTGGATGGCGAAGGTCGATATTGGGTTGGCGTTTTGTTTGCTGCCGGTGCACCCGTCTAGTTTTCGGTTGTTAGGTTTTCGGTTTGAAGATAGCTTCTATTTTGACAAATGCATGCCTATGGGTTGTTCAGTGTCTTGTGCTTATTTTGAAAAATTTAGTACATTCCTGCACGGGGCACTGGTGGAGGAGGTGGGGTGTGAGAACGTGGTGCATTATTTGGATGATTTTTTCATTGTGGGAGCAGCGCAGTCCCAGGAGTGCCAGAGTCTATTGACCGGTTTTCTGGAATTGACAAAGGGAATTGGTGTGCCATTGGCAGAGGAGAAGATGGAGGGTCCAACTAAGCGATTAACTTTTCTAGGTGTGGAGCTAGATTCCAGGGAGATGGTTGCTAGGCCTCCACAGGATAAGGTTGCAAGGTTGAGGGTATTGGTAGCCAATGCAATGGCTTCCAGCAAGTTGAATTTGAGGGCGTGGCAGGCGCTGATTGGGCCTTTGAATTTTGCTTGTCGCGTCATCCCGATGTTTTTGCAGCGGTTGGCAGTTGCTACGGCAGGGGTGAAGAAACCGCATCACCGTATACGGGTGTCCAGGGTGATGAGGGTGGATTTACGGATTTGGGATATCTTTTTGAAGGAATTTAATGGGACGTCGGTGCTGCTGGGAGGGGAGATTTCCTCAGAGGACTTGCAGTTGTATACAGATGCGTCAGGGGGAGCATGGTTTAGGCATTTATTTTGCAGGGGAATGGTGTGCCGACAGATGGCCACAGTCGTGGCATGATTCCGGTTTAGTGAATAATGTGGCTTTTTTAGAGCTGTTTCCCATGCTGGTGGCCTTGGAGTTGTGGCCAGAGTGCCTTCGTAATCGGCAGGTATTGTGGTGGTGTGACAATGCAGCGGTGGTCAGCGTGGTCAATAATTATACCCCGCGATGTGTGCAAGTGGCGGAGCTGATGCGTGAGGTGGTGCTCGCGTGTTTGCGCCTGAACGTGGTGATCAAAGCGAAACATATACTGGGGTGTAACTAATGAGGTGGCTGATGCTCTCTCTCATTTTCAGTGGGATTGGTTCCAGAAACTGGTGCCAGGAGCAGATGCGACCAGATTGATGGTCCCAGAGCGATTATGGCTGGTTGCCCAGTGGAGATGAGGAGTTTGCTGCAGAGCTCAGTGGCGCGCTCTACATGGGCGGCTTATCAGCACGGTTGTGACAAGGTGGAGGAGTTTTTGGCAGCAAAAGGATGCAGCTGGACTCAAGCTTCGGATCGGATGTTGGCGCAATATGCGGTGGCCGCAAAGGGGAAGGGGATTTCCAAGTCTGCGGTCCGTTCCCATCTAGCTGGTTTCATTTTTTTTGCTCGGGCGGTTGGATGGGCCCCGGTGGACAGGGGGGTTTTGACTCGGAGGTTGTTGCAAGGGTGGGGGGATGGTGGAGCCAAGGCATAGGGACTCCAGACAGCCGATTACGCATGACCTGCTTGTGCGGCCCTCCCTTTGGTGGCGTTGTCCAGATATGAAGCGCTATTGTTTAAAGCTCTATTTTGTTTGGCATTTTTTGGCGCTTTTCAGATGGGGGAGCTAGTAACCGCTTCGAGTGGGTCGGGTGGAGCCGGTGGTCTGCTGCTCCAGTATGTGCATGTTGAGGGAGGCCGGGTGCGGGTTTTGCTGGCACGCTCTAAGACAGACCAGCAGGGGCTTGGGTGTCACACCCACCCGCCCCTTTGTTAGGGGCGTGGAGTAGGGGTGTCGCAGTTGGGGGGGTGGGAGCGGCAGGATCCCAAAGGTTTCCAGGGTCCAGAGACTTCGTTTAAGCTTGGGACGGGAGTGGGGTACCCCCGACCTGGACAACCCCTGGCTGGCTTTTGCTAATGACATGGCGAAGGTGGGGCTAAGGGGGGGGGAAGGAAGTGGAGAAAAGCGGAGGCGATCTCACTTTGCTAGTGATATGGCTGGTGAGGTATCATTCTGCTATTGTATGTTATTGGAGTTGATTGTTGAATTGTTTAATGGTTAATAAAGCTGCGACCACACGTTTTCCAAATAATTGATGGTGTCAGAGTGTTGTGTTAAAAGGGGGGGGAGTGGGGGGAGGAGGGAAAAAGGAGGGGGGTAAGGGAGGAGCATCAAGTCCGCCCTACCCCGGTTACAGTATATACAAGAAAACTGTTGCAGTGTGTTGAGGTCCATTTATTTATTTATTTATTTAACAATTCTTATATACCGCACTATTTGTTATCAGTGTGGTTTACATTTAACAACGATTTTTCAGATCAGAGAAGACTGATTGAATTTACATTATAACAAGGAATAAAACTTGGAGAACATGGGAAACTATTTACATATTGACATTATCAGGATGGTTGAGGAATACATGAAACTATGTACATAAAGATATGGCATAATAGTTGATACTTGATCTGAAAGGATGTAGGTAGCTTCAGGACTGACAAGTGAGTGCTTGGGGCTTGAGCGTTATGTTGTGTAGGAGTCTTTAGTAGGGGAAGGAGGATGGATTCTTAGAGTCGGGGTGGCGGCTTGGGCAAAGTGGAGCAGAAAGAGGTGATGTTTTATCGCTTTCCAGAATTGTAGAAGGTCGCAGATCGCTCTGATTTCTGGGGGGAGGTCGTTCCAACATTTTCGTGCATAGTAGGCAAAGGTTCTTCTCCTGGTTGTTTGGGAGCATTTTATGGAGTCTTTGGGAATAGTCAAAGTGTTGTCTGTTGTTGTCCTTCTGGTTCTAGTTTTTGGAGTAGGTGTGATAAGTTCCTTGAGAGAATTGGGGCGATGTTGTTGATAATCTTGAATGTTATTAGCAGAATCTTATATGTTAGCCTGGAGTATATCGGTAACCAATGGAGATCCTTGAGTATTGGTGTGATGTGGTCTGATCTGGCTAGACCACAGAGGACACGTGCAGCAGCATTCATGGCTTGTTGGAGAGGATTGAGAGTATTCTTTGGTAGGCCGTACAAGATTAGGTTTGCATAATCTAAATGTGGTAGTATGAGGGCCTGGAAGATGGTTCGGAAGTCGTCAGCAGGTAGCATAGGTTTGAGATGTCTCAGTGTCCTGATTTTGTTGTAGATGGACCTGGTGATGTTTTTTATATGCTCCTTGAAATCCAGGTGCTGGTCAAGAGTAATGCTGAGGTAGCGTATGCCATTGCGGCTTGGAAGCTCCGCATCTCTTACTCTTAGGCTGGATGGGGGGAGAGAAGTTTTTGTTCCTTGACATGAAAAGTACCTCCGTTTTCTTGAAGTTAATGTGGAGGTTTTGGGTAGTTAGCCAATCTGTAATTGCGTTGAAGCAGTTAACAAGGTTGGAGAATTCCGGTTGTTTGACTTTGAACGGGGTGAATAGCAGAACATCATCTGTGTAGATTAGGGCAGAAATATTGAAGGATCGGATGATGTTGCATATCGGCTGCATACAGATATTGAACATCAGCGCCGATAAGGAGGAACCTTGCGGGGCACCTTGTTGCTGGTGGAATGGTGTCGAAGTTTCAGAGCCAACACGGACTTGTTGGCTCTGAAACTTTGACACCATTCCACCACCATTCGACACTTGTTCATCATAGATCATGATCTTCTGGGGTAGGACCAAAATATTCTAGGAAAAGATGAGTTTTTATGGCTTTCCTAAAGTCCCCTGGGTCTTTGATTGCACCTTTCGGGGTGGGGAGATCGTTGATCTTGCAGAATTCTATCAGTCTTTCTCCAAATTCATTTCTGTTGCCAAGTCCATATTTTCCAACCACTTTGCCTTCTTTGTTGCCAACTTTTGCGCTCCAGTCACCCATGGTTATCAGGATATCCTGTTTGCATGTTCTGTCAATTTCAGCTTGTCCTTGTTCATAGAATTCTCTTCTGCAGCTGTTGTTGAGGCATATACTTGAATTATAGTTGTGTTGATGGGCATTATTTGTAGATGGATAGAAATTAAGATTCACTGATTGCAAAGACAAAACCTGGAGCTGACTGTGGTACAGATCACCAACTACTAGTATGCAAACTCAAGCTAAAGTTGAAAAAGAACAAACCACTCATGAATGTAGCAAAATATGACCTTGAGACTATACCACTGAAATTTAAAGACTGCCTGCAAAATCAATTTGCTGCTTTGTATATGAAAGAGATCCAGAAGAGTTATGGGATGATATCAAGAAGGTTGTGTTGGAAGAAAGTGAGACATCTCTACAAAAGGTGAAGCAGCAAAAAAGGCCAAAATGGATGACCAAAAAAACGGAAAATTGCCCAGAAACACAGAGAAGCTAAAGCGAGAGGAGAAAGAGAAACAATTGCAGAACTCAGAGATTTCCAACGTGCAGAAGGACAGGACAAGGAGAAGTACTACAGTGACGCATGCAAGGAAATAGAAACAAACTATTAGAGGAAGAACAAGATCAGCTTTCCCAAAACTAAGAGAGTTAAAGAAAAAAAGTCCATCCTCGAAATGGAATGTTACAAGATGTTCATGGATCCATGCTTAATGATGCTGAGCAGATCAAGAAAAGCTGGAAAGAATATACAGAGTTATTATATGATAAAGACCAAGTGGACCAACAGCCATTTCAACTCATACCTTATGATCTGGAACCATTGGTGATAGAAGTTAATAAGGCTTTCAATGTGGAGGAGTGGCCTAGTGGTTGGGGCAAGGTACTTCAGGCCGGAAGGTCGGGGGTTCAAATCCCACTAGAGGACAGCAACCTTGGGCCGGAAGGACTGGGGTTTCTAGTCCCACAGGTGCTCCTTGTGGTCTTGGGCAAGCCACTTAACCCTCCATAGCCCATGTTCCCTGTAAAATAGTTATCTTGGGCAAGCCACTTGTAAAATAGTTATCTTGGGCAAGCCACTCCATAGCCCATGTTCCCTGTAAAATAGTGGTCTTGGGCAAGCCACTTAACCCTCCATAGCCCATGTTCCCTGTAAAATAGTTATCTCCAAGTTATAATGCCCTGTTCAATGTAATTTCAGTTTGTTCAATGTAAACCGCACTGATGCAGAATAGCGCGGTATATAAGAGAATGTAATAAATAATAAATAAAAAAATAATAATAATAATAAAAAAATGCTGTTTTGAAGAACAAAAGCACCAGGCATTGATGGTATTCCCACTGAAGTATTACAGCAATCTGATGCAGCTGTCCCCATACTTACAAAGCTCTGCCAGGAAATTTGGAAGACAAATTCATGGCCAACTGACTGGAAAAGATCTGTGTTTATACCAATACTAAAGAAAGTTGATCTGACAGTGGAAATTATCACGCAATCTCTCTGATCCCACATGCCAGCAAGATTCCCATCAAGATCATTCAGCAGAGACTACAACCATACCTGGAATGAGAACTCGCTGAAGTGCAAGCAGGGTTCAGGAAAGAGTGAGGAATGAGAGACGTTATCGCGGATATGAGATGAATCCTTGAAAAGACTAAAGAATACCAAAAGGATATCTATGTGTGTTTATTGACCACAGCAAGACTTTTGATTGTGTGAACCATGAGAAACTGGGCTATATTAAGAAGCATGGGTATACCAGAACACCAGATCGTTCTCTTGCACAACCTTTACATTGATCAAGAAGCAACAGTCCAAACGGAACAAGGAGAAACAGAATGGTTTAAAATCAGCAAAGATGTATGACAAGGCTGCATACTTTTCCCCTACCTCTTTAATTTAAATGCAAAACAAATCAGAGAAGCAGGACTGTATGAAGACAACCAAGATGTGAAGATTGGTGGAAAACTTAACAACCTTCGCTATACTGATGATACCACATTACTGGCCGAAAGTGAAGACGATTTGAAACATTTGCTTCTCAAAATCAAGGAATATAGTCCTAAAATGGGCCTGCACCTTAACGTTAAGAAGACAAGGATCCCGACAACTGGCAAAATCAATATGTTCATCATTGATGGAGAAGAAATTGAAATAGTTGATCCAAGTAAGTTAAAGTTGTAAACTATCAATAAAGAAACAAGCAGTCAAGAAATCAGTCAACGCATTGCTCCTCTTGCCAGAATAGCTATGAAGGACCTAGACAAGATTCTCAAGAGCAGAGATGTCTCTCTCCATACAAAGATTCGACTTGTTTGAGCAATGGAATTTTCAATAACGTCATATGGAAGCGAAAGTTGGACAGTGAAAAAGATACACAGGAAGAAAACTGATGCCTTTGAATTATGGTGCTTGCAACAAATGTGTATTCTATGAACTGCCTGAAGAACAAACCAGTCAGTACCAGAGGAAATCAAACCTAAACTTTCTTTAGGAGCTCAGATGACAAGACTTCAACTTTCGTAATTTGGACACAACATGAGAAGAGAGAGATCATTAGAGAAAGACATCACGTTTTGCAAGGTAGAAGGTCAATGCAAAAGAGGAAGGCCAGCAATGAGATGTATTGCTACAATAACAGCAGCTATGGGTGCCACTCTGTCAACAGTGAGCTGAAGACCGAACACAGTTTAGAACAACTATCAAGAGGGTTGCCATGAGTCAACAGACTCGACGGCACATAGCAACAAAACAAGGATAGTGAGGTTTCTTTATTACAATGTATTACAGCATCCAAGGCAGCATGATTTTGCTAGAGGCAGATCTTGTCATTCAAGTCTAATTTCTTTACTGGGTGACCAGAGAGTTGAATCGAGGGAGAGCTCTAGATTCTGTGTATTTAGATTACAGTAAAGCCTTTGATACTGTTCCACACAGGTGACTTATAAATTGAGTGCCTTAGGGATGGACCCTAAAGTGACTGACAGTGTTAGAAATTGGTCGAGTAGGAGGTGACAGGTACAGGTAAATAGAGATCACTCTGAGGAGGATGTCACCTGTGGTGTGCCACAGGCATTTGTCCTTGGTCCGATTTTTTTAAACATTTTTGTAAGTGTATTGCAGAAGGGTTACTGGGTAAGGTTTGCATCTTTGTGGATGATACCAATATATGTAATAGAGTAGATACCCAGGAAGGTATAGATAACATGAGGAGGGATCTAGCAAAGCTTTTAAAATGGCCAAGTATTTGACAACTGAGATTTAACACTAAAAAATGCAAGGTCATGCATTTGGACTGCAAAAATCCAAGGGAGTGGTATAGTATAGAAGGTGAAGTACTTCTGTAAACAAAAAAAAGAACAGAACCTGAGTGTGATTGCTTCTGATTATTTTAAGGTACTAAACAGATAGAAAAAGTGACAGTGAAAGCCAGAAGGATATTTGGGTACATAGGGGGAGAAATGGCCAGAAGGAAGGAGGAGGTGATAGTGCCTCTGTATAAGTCTTTGGCGAGTCCTGATTTAGAGTACCATGTGCAATTCTGGAGACCACAACTTCACAAGGATATAAACGGGATGGAGTCCATGCAGATAGTGGCTACCAAAATGATCAGTGGACTTTGCATTATGGCATAGGGGACAGACTTAAAGATCTAAATATGTATACTTGGGAAGAAAGACAGGAGAGGAGAGATACGATAGAGATGTTAAATACCTCCATGGCATAAATGCACATGAGGAAAGCCTTTTTCTATTGAAAGAAAGTTCTGCAACGAGGGGACATAAGATGAAGGTGAAAGGAGATAGACTCAGGAATAATTTTCAGATGCATTTCTTTACAGAAAGAGTAGTAGATACGTGGAATGGTCTCCCAGTGGAGGTAATAGAGACTGTATCTGATTTCAAGAATGCATGGGACAAACACAGAAGATCTCTAAAGAAAGACAGAGCTGTAGAGCTTAATAGCCTTATAGAAGGGCAGACTGGATAGGCTGTCCTAGACTCCTCCACTCTCCTTCTCCACACATCCAACAGGTAGCAAAAACTTGTTGTTTCTTTCTCTACAACATTAACAAAATTTGCCCCTTTCAGTCTGAACACACTACTAAGACACTTATCCACTCTTTAGTCACCTCCTGTCTAGACTATTGCAACCTCCTCCTTGCTGGTCTCCCTCTGAGTCATCTTTCTCACCTTCATCTGTTTAAAACTCTGCTGCACAGCTAATCCTCCACCAGTCCCAATATACCCATATAACCTCTCTTCTCAAATCATAGTAACATCGGCCAGCATGGTGCATCTAGTCTGCCCAGCAAGTGGAAAGAGTAGGTTTACCTGCTCCTCCGTGCAGGTCACTCCTCCCCATTCCACTGTTTAGGGGTGTACCCACCGCTCCGTGCAGGTCACCCCTATTTGTTAAGATATATGAGAGTGTTAAGTTTATTTTGAATTTATCCTATTGCTATAAATGGATCCACTGTGTCTGTCCCATGTCATTTTGAATTCTGTCACTATATTTGCCCTCACCACTTCCATCGGGAGGGCATTCCAAGCATCCACCACCTTTCAGTGAAAAAGTATTTCCTGATGTTGCCTTTCAGTGTAACCCCCTTGAAGCTTCATGCTATGCCCTCTAGTGTATAAATATTTAGGTCTTCAAGTCTCTTCTCAAAAGTCTTCTGGCGCAGGCTCTAAATCATTTTGGTCGCCTTCCTCTGAACCATTTCCAGTCTTTTTATATCCTTTGAGAGATATAGTCTCCAAAACTGAACACAACATTCCAAGTGAGGCCTCACCAGCAACTTGTACAGTGGCATTAGTACATCCTCCTTTCTGCTGGTAATTTCTCTCTGTATGCAACCCAGCATCCTTCTGGCTTTGACCACTGCCTTTCACACTGTTTTGCCACCATGAGATCCTCAGAAACAATCACTCCAAAGTCCTTCTCCTGATCCGTGCACACCAACCTCTTGCCCTCTATCACATACAATCCCCTTGGATCTCTGCATCCCAAGTGCATGACACTGCATTTCTTCACATTAAATCTCAACTGCCAAGCATTAGACCATTCTTCCAGCTTTTGTAGATCTTTCCTCATTTTATCCACTGTCTCAGGGGAATCCACTCCATTGCAAATTTTTGTGTCATTTGCAAAAAGGCAAACTTTTCCATTCAGTCCTTCAGCAATATCACTCACCAATACATTGAATAGTACCGGTCCCAGGACCAATCCCTGGGGCACACCACTACTCACCTTCCTTTCTTCCTAGTGAATTCCATTTACCACCACCTTCTGCTGTCTGTCAGTCAGCCAATTTCTGATCCAGTTCACCATCTTGCGACCCATCCCCAGGCTGTTCAGTTTATCTAGGTAGATCACATCCATTGCATGCCCTTGATCTAGTTCTCTGGTCACCCAGTCAAAGACCTCAATCAAATTTGTTTGGCAAGATCATCCTTTGGTAAAACCATGTTGCCTCAGATCATGCAACCTATTGGTTTCGAGAAGTCCACTATTCTCTTTTACTCACACCTTCATTACTTTTCCCGCCACCGAGATAAGGCTTACTGGCCTGTAGTTTGTCACTTTTTCCCTATTACCACTTTTGTGAAGAGGTACCCCATCAGCCCTTCTCCAGTCCTGCAGAACTTCTCCTGTCTCCAAGGATCTATCAAAAATATCCTTTAAGGCCCAGCAAGGACCTCTCTGAACTCTTTGAATATCTCATTAGCTGCCCTTCCATTTCTGTATCCAATACAAACTTCTTCTTTTGACCTGTAAGTGCATTCATTCTATTGCTCCTCACTACCTTTCCTCTTCTCTCTCCCTAGACCCTCCTCATGAGTTCCACTCTTCCTCTAGCTTGCTTCTCTCTATGCCCTTCTCTTCAACAGCCAATTCCAAACTTTGATCCTTTCACCTTGCTGCTCCTTAATCCTGGAACAAACTACCTGTATCTTTGCTTCAGGTTTCATCTCTCCCTTTTTTCAAATCCATGCTAATGGCTCACTCTTTGAGCCCACTTTTAGATCTTAATCCTTTGTTCTCCTTATGTCTCTTTACCCTTCCCTACTGTTCCTTGTTCTTATCTATTGTACTGTCTTGATTAGTTTCTAAGCTCTGAGTAGGGACCATCTTTTATGTGTGTCTGTACAGTGCTGCGTATACCTTGTAGCGCTCTATAAATGATTAGTAGTAGTAGTATGGTCTTTGTTGTGATATTTTTAACACTGGTACTTACTTTCACTGTGGGCACAGCGTGGGGCAGGATGCAAAGTTATATGAATAAATTATAAATTATGCACTTTTTTTTAGAAAAATAGGTACAGGCATTTACACCTTTAAGTTTAGTGTGTTTTTGACCTCTTACACTAATATTTTATAAAGAAAAAGAGGCACCTACTTTCAGGTGTACATTAAGTGCTTCCTTATAAAATTACCCTCCACACATCATATTGCTTTTTAAATTTAAGTGCATCAGCATCTGACTTTTTCTAGTATACTTACTTCCTTGAAGATCCTGTTTCTGGCATATTAGCTGGGTGGCTATTTTCGTGCTGTCAGGGGATATGGCAATCTACTTCTGGTCACACTGCCAAGAAAACCCAGGAGCTGTGGGTTGCCAGGAGTCAGTACTGACTTGAAGACACACATTGCATTGTGTTGCAAAGGAGTCAGTGCTCAGATTCTAATTCTACACATGAAGGCTATTTTCTCATGGTATACGTTGTGAGCCTTATGCAGAAAGCTTCACAATTTTCTACCTTACAGTACCAGCTTTCTTTCCACTCAGCATTCATCTAACCATTTTCTCCTAAGACCTCTTTATCACTGGATTACTGTGTTGGGCCTCATTAGTAGATGAAAATATTCACAGATATAGAAAACCTATCAAGTGTCAACAAGCCTCCTACTGTCTTACTAGAAAAAAAACAGGGAAACATGAGATGTGCATAAACATATGAGCCTTTGAGGAGCTGACGTCATTTCATATATCTAATTTTTCCATTATTCCACAGCAATAAATTCTGTGAAATAATGGAAATGGATGAAAACATGCAAAATAATGCATTGACCTGTTGAAAAAAGGTCATGCATTTTCCACAGCAGTGACTGCATTTATGTAATGCTTAAAAATATGCTTGAACACAAACATCTTCCAAACAAGCAAATTGATTCTCTCCTGAGTATTTATGCCTCTAGGAGATGAATAACAGTTGACAATTTAATTTTCCTCCTATTGTAGAAGGGGACATTTGGATACTATTCAGGTTGTTTTCAAAACTCTCTGTAAGACACATATAAAAGGCCTGTATGCAGATATATAGAGTAAGTAGGAACTGGAGCCCGGTTAGGCTTTCTGTTGACACATTCCTTTCTTCTCTACCTCCTTTCCCATTCATAGCTAGAGATTCACTTGTCCTAGATACTTGATGGTTTTTTTTCACTTCTCAGGAACCTCCAAGTCCGGCTGGCCTTCTATTTACCCATACTGTTCTAATTATATTCCAAGAGAAGAAAATTGAATTTTTATTTTAACTTTCTTCCAAGCCAAGGACACTATGAGACCACTAGACAATGTGCCTTTTTCAACTCAGCCTCCTTGCTATGGAACAGTCTGCCAAATTCTTTGTGGCTGCAACCAACCCTCTCCTCATTTAAATCTGAGCTGAAAACATACCTTTATCATCAAGTATTCAAACTGCCTGCTTAATGCTTCTGAGGTGCCCCATGCCCAGATGATGGCTACTTTATGTCTGCATTTTAATTGAATTCTCTGTCTGGGTCAACTGCGAGCTTGCTTGCTTATTTCATAAGAACATAAGAAATGGCATATTGGGTCAGACCAAGGTCCATCATGCCCAGTATCCTTTTTCCAACAGTGGCCAATCTAGGTCACAAGTATCTAGCAGTTTCCCCAAAAGACGCAGGTTCCACAATGCTTGTATTGGGGCAAGCAGTGGATGTCCAGGATTCTCTTAAATAATGGTTTATGGACCTTTCCTCCAGGAACTTGTCCAAACCATTTTTAAACCTGGCTGCACTAACAGCTTTTACTACATCCTCTGGTAATGAATTCCAGAGTTTGATTACACATTGAGTGAAAAAATATTTTCTCTTATTAGTCTTAAATAGGTTACCCTGAACCTTCATTGCATGTCTCCTAGTCTTTCTATATTTTGATGGTGCTGTAAACAATCTACGTTTACCTGTTCCACTCCATTCATTAATGTATAAACCTCTATCATATCACCCCTCAGCCATCTCTTTTCCAGGTTGAAGAGCCCAACTTCATTAGCCTCTCTTCATAGGGGTATCCTTCCATCCCCTTTACCATTTTGGTGGCTCTTCTCTGTCCCTTTTTTTTAATACCGCTATATCCTTTTTAAGATACGGCGACTAGAATTGCAGACAATATTCAAGGTGTGGTCACACCATGGAACGATATAGAGGCATTATAATATCCTTTGTTTTATTCTCCATTCCTTTTCTTATGATACCTAGCATTCTATTTGCTCTCTTGGCCGCTGCTGCTCACTGGGCAGAGGGTTTGAACATGTTATCCACAATGACACCTAACTCTTTTTTCTGGGTGGTGGTTCCTAATGTAGAACCTTGCATCGTGTAACCATAGTTTGGGTTGTTCTTTTCTAGTGCATAACTTTGCACTTGTCCACATTAAATTTCATCTGCCATTTGGATGCCCAGTCTTCCAGTATATCAAGGTTGTGTGATAATTTCCGGTCAGTTGGGCCACCTTTCTTCAGTATTGGTATAAACATAGATCTTTTCCATTCAGTTGGCCATGAATTTCTCTTCCAATTTTCCTGGCAGAGCCTTGTAATATGGTGACAGCTTCATCCAATTGCTGTAAAACGTCAATGGGAATGCCATCAATGTCTGGTGCTTTATTCTTTGGTAAGGCTTTCAATGCTGCTTCGGCTTCTTCTTTCATCCCAATGGTTTATGATCATAAGGTACAGGTTGAAAAGGCTGTTGGCCCACTTTATCTTAATGGTACAATGGTAAACCGCAATTGATCTATGGAAATTGCTGTATAGAAATTATTGTTACATAAATAATAAATAAATAATGACTCTGCATATTCTTTCCACTTTTTCTTGATCTTCTCAGCATCATTCAATCCTTGAGCATCTTGTAGCATTCCAATTTGAGACTGGAATTTTTTCTTTATCTCTCATAGCTTTAGGAAAGCCGATCTTGTTCTTCCTCTAATAGTTTCTGATTCTATTTCCTTGCATGTCATTGTAGTACTTCTCCTTGTCTTGTCTTGCTGCATATTGGAAATCTCTGTTGAGTTCTGTGATTGCCTCTCTTTCTCCTCTAACTTTAGCTTCTCTGCATTTCTGAACAATTTTCAGAGTTTCTTCAGTCATCCATTTTGGACATTTTTGCTTTTTCACCTTTTGTAGAGACTTCTCGCTTTCTTCCAACACAACCTTCTTGATGTCATCCCACAACTCTTCTGGAACTGTCACTTGTATCTAAAGCATCAAATCGATTTTTCAGGCAGTCTAAATTCCAGTGGTATATTCTCAAGGTCATATTGGTTTGCTCTTTTTCAACTTTAGTTTGAGTTTGTATACTAGCAGTTGGTGATCTGTACCACAATCAGCTCCAGGTTTTGTCTTTTTTAATGTTCTAATCAAGCTTTTCCAGCATTCCAACAAGTAGTTCAGACCTCCCCCCCCCCCCCCCACACACACACAGAAGAGGTAACATTTTAGACTTCATTTTCATTCAAAATCATCATCATCCAGAACATAGACCTGTCCAATTACACTCCCATTACCATGGACTGACCATTATCTATTAGAATGCACACTCCTCACCTCACCAATTTTACATACACAAAAAGCACCCCATCAATACTCAGAAAATTTAAACATATGTCAAGGATACCTTCCTGAAAAACATGCTCCCTCACATTGATCACTCTCTCACTGACCATTCATAATTGGAATTCCACCATAACAAATGCTGCCCTAGCACCACACCCATCCAAAATCACAAAAAAGCATATCTCTAAAATACTGTATACAACCGAACTTAGGACTCTAAAGAAAAAATTGCATGCCATAGAGCACAAATGGCGACACACAAGATCAGAAAATGACAACAAATTATACATGCCAACACTAAAATCACATAAAGAAGCCATAAATGTTAGAAAGAAATATTATCAAACTATTCTTCTAACAAAAACCCTCAATAGGCCAAGAGAACTATTTTTCCATTGTAAAATCTCTGACAAAAACTCCCACACCTGATGAAGAAAAAGTGATCATACATCCACAACTACTTGCAAACCTTTACATGAAGAAACTTAATCCAGCAACTTATGATGGTACCTGTAGCCCTGCAAACATATTCATGAACCCACCTGTCCTACAATCCAAAAGCTCTAGCCATCACAACTAAATCACATGGCAGACATTTCACCTTATTGACCAAAGACATCTGAAAACCATAATAAACTACTAATAATACAACCACATAACCCAGTGACCCATGCCCAGTCTCCTGGCTAAAAGCATCTAAAGATGAGTTCTTCACAATCATCTTAAAAATAGTCAACTGTTCTTTATGGCAAGGATACATTCAAATTGCCTTAAAACAGGCAATAATTTGGCCAATATTAAAAATCAACCAATTCTGACAAGAACCAACCAAATTCCTACAGACCTATATCACGCATGCCTTTTCTAGCCGAGATCATAGAAAAGGTTGTACAGATTCAGCTACAGGATTTTATTGACCTAAATGCACCACTAGCCAAACATCAGCATGGGTTCAGATCCCATCATAGACTAAATTCCAATAAACAAGCGTTCATCCTAGTCTTTCTAGATATAACCTCTGTATTTGATAGTATTGACCATAAACTACACATTACTAAAACAAATTGGACTGCAGGGGACTGTAAAACAATGGTTTACATCCTACCTTACAGATTGCACTCAACAGGTTCGGATTGGCAACACATCATCCGCAATCTTCAATCAAAAACAAGGTATTCCACAAGGCTTCTTCTTATCTGCCCTTCTGTTTAACCTGTACATACAGCCAATATGTAGTATCTTTAAAAGCCACGGGGTAAACTATCATCTCTATGCCAATGATATAATGTTATACCATCGCATAGATATTATGGATCCTGATTATTCAGGGATAATCTCGTGCTTGGGAGATAAAACAGAATGGCTGAAATCATAATCTAAAAATCAACCTTAATAAAACTGAAGTGCTGTATGTATCTAGAAACCCATGCTTTATTCCCCCCAAAACATTCAAGCTAAAAGAAACAGAACTTGAAGTTAAGAAGGAGATGAAATATCTTGGAGTAATACTAGACCAATCCTTGAATATAGTGTCACATATCAAATCTCTTACTAGAATCATTTACTTCAAACTATGCATAACCCAACATCTCAGACCCCTATTAGAAGAACAGGACTTCAGAATTGTACTTCAGGCCCTAATAATACCACACATAGATTATTTCAACAGCATCCTTCAAGGTTTTCCAAAGAAAACCATATACCAATTACAACTTGCCCAAAATCTAGCAGCACGCATTCTATATAAAGCACAATGCAAGGTTCATATCACCCCAATTCTCTACAACCTCCACTGGCTCCCAGTCACTTCAAGAATAAAATATAAATACTTGATGATCATATTGAAACACCACAATAAAATAGCCACAACTCCGCTGTCCTCCCTCCTCAGCACTCAAACAAATTCAAGAACATGAAGACACTGCTCTCAAAATACCTATACCACTCCCAACCATATCCTCAATACTACCCAATATACTAGTACAAGGACCTTTTCATACATTGCACCAATGCAATGGAATGCCCTCCCCAACAATCTAAGAGCACTGACAGACCTGCTACAATTCAGCAAGGAACTAAAGACACATTTGTTTAAAGAGTACTATGGGAACTCCTATGATATGCCCCACAGAAGCAATGATGGTCCTGAATCCACTCCCACTGTAAAACTGTATGATTCCCATAACTTTGTATCATACTGCAATACTGTATATAGTTTGCAAGTTCACTGTAAACTGCCCTTGATCTCTAGAAGGAGCAGTATATAACAGCATGTTAAATAAATAAATAAATAAAAATAAATAAATAGTATTCCACAGATGCTGTCAATTTGATTTCTGTACAATCCATTAGGTGAAGTCCATGTGTACAGTTGACGCTTGTGTTGCTGGACGAAGGTGTTTTAGATTGATAGAATTCTGCAAGACCAATGATCTATTCGTCTTTCTCCAGCTTCGTTTCTGTTGCCAAGTCCATATTTTCCAACCACTTTGCCTTCTTCTTTGTTGCCAACGTTTGCATTCCAGTCGCCCATGACTATCAGGATATCCTGTTTGCATGCTCATCAGTGTCTTCCTTTTCTGCAGCTGTTGTTGGGGCATATACCTGAATTATAGTTGTGTTGATGGGCTTTCCTTGAAGACGAATAGAAATTAAACGTTCACTGACTGCATTGTATTTCATTACAGTTCTTGCAAGTTTCTTCTTAATTATAAATGCAACACCATTTCTTCTTTGTCTCATTTCCAGCATAGTAGACCATATGATCATCAGATGCAAAGTGCCCAAAGCCAGTCCATTTCAGTTCCCCGACACCCAAAAGATCAAGTTGTACATGTTCCATTTCATTCTCAACCACCTCCAATTTCCCTTGGTTCATGCTGCATATGTTCCATGTCTCAATATGTAAGACGTCTTTGCAACTTCTGACTTTCATTTCATGCACAGCTACATCAGCAGATCCAACCACATCATAAATGCTGGCTTTACTCTGAGAAGTCATCAGCTCATCCCCAGTAGCCATTTCAGTGAGTGTCTTCCGACCTGGGGGTCTCATCTTCCAGCACTATAGTGCAATTTGTTTTGTGACTATCCATTGTGTTTTCATGGCAAGAGACAGAAGTAGATTTGCCAGGCCTTTCTTCCAAGCAATTCATTCCAGTGTTGTTGCATTTGCCTCAGAAATGTGATCCTCCACTTAGAACACTGTGCCCTTCTGCTGCTGCCCAGAGGTTAGTATGAATTTGAAATGCAGGAAGTCACATGGTTATGGGATTTAAGCCAAAATTGCCCAGCAGATCAGGCATAGGAATGTAGATAGCAGATTTTCAAGATCAGTCAAAGCTAAAAGCACATTACATCTACAGATGTATTTTATAAAATATGCATATATGCCACAGTTCCTCCTCAGTTCTGCCCAATTTATGCATTGAGCAGAGATAGTAGATGCAATCTTGCTATCCACTTACTTTTAACACGTGTACCCATGCACAATTTTGTATAAGCCATTTTCCAAGTATAAACCATGCTTCACACACAAAAAATGGTTAAAAATTACTTCAATTTATTTCTGTATTTAACTCACACTTTTTCTCCTGTGGGGTTATTTGAAAACCCTTTGCATGCATAAACTAGAGGTTTACGTGCAGGCATGGTTTCTCTTAAAATTGTTTCAACTATATGAGGATAAATGTATCACATAAAGCCTGCATACGTACACTTCCTCCTTTGATAAGTGGGTTAAGTTATGCACATATTTGTACTCTTGGAAAATTACCCTTTCTGTTGTGGTTTCATTTTACCTGGGACTCTCAGTCCTGGGTCTGTGGACAATGGCTCTGTAGTATTCTTAGCCTTATGCTATAGAGTGTAGAGGAGCTGATCCACGAATTGAACGCAAATTCTCTACTTGGCAGCACATAGCACTATCAACGGAGACACCAGGCTCCCCATGTTTTTAATAACTTTTGTATATGAGCATATGGTTTTGCATTTTGCCAACATTCAAAATTAGTTTAATTTTTCCATTTAACTAATCTTGTAAAATGTCAAAGCTGCTCCGTAAATTAGTTCTGTTTTAGGGGCCGATTCTGGTGAGCTATTTTTGTGGAAAAGCAGAACGGACTAAAAGAGCACATAGGAAGCAGGTTACACCACCTGTATACATTCAGTATAAGATAAAATGGGGCTTTCTGCCAACCATTTTAGGATGAGTTATTTATGTTTCAAAGCAGCATTGCTGTCAGTTTTTGCTTGATTCTTTTTAGAGGCACACCTGTATCAGTGTGAGGACAGAATTTAGAGATGGAGGATTTTGACTTTATGCATAGAACTTACCTCTATAACCTGTGCCCCAGCTGCTAGCTCTAACACATCATTCATCCACTAGTAAGCACCATTAAGCATCTACCACTGCTACATACTTGTATATTCTGCCCACAGCACACTAGTCAGAACTATTTTTCATAAATATGACAGATAAGTTTAATAGGACTTAGTTCTTCCTTAGGAAATGTTATATGAAGTCAAATTTCAGCAGGATGTCTGGAGAATAATTTGAAATTTCTAATCTAGACATTCCAACTTATTCCCATATTTAGAGGAACTTTGGACCCAATTCTGACAGGCAAATAGCGGGAAATGTATGTGCTGGCTGGATGTTCAGCCCCACTATACCCCAGGACTGTATGCTAGCTCAAGTGCTCTCTGCATACACAGAGCCACTGTGCAGGAAGCACTGGACAGGGGCAGGAGAGGCAGGAAGAGGGTGGAGTGTGGGCGGGCCGAAGCACCCAGACATACAGGGCCTATTCAGGTTATGGCCCTGTATGTCCAATGGCTGGATGCTGGACATGTTACTTATTCCACCACGGAGGTGGAATAAGGAACAGCGACAATGGTGACTGGGCCCAGGAGCCCCCACCAGCACAGGAGCCGCGGCAGGTGAGGCCCTTCTGCCTGATCCCATCCTTGGCAGACCCCACTGAGGGTTGGGCAGCAAAAATAGGACACATTTGCACTGCGGCAGGCTTCCAGCGCTCTTGCTGGGCATCCCTGTGCCATAGCAATGGGACGCCACAGCACTAGCACCCCAGCAGGAGCATAGGGCAGGCTAGACGGTGTGCTGGGTGGATGTCCTGCACTGCGGAATCAGGGCAATGCCGGGCCATCTAGGTGCCCAATTCTGCAGTCGCGGCAATGTCTGGCTGCTGTGGTTGCAGACTTGGGTGCAATGTGGAACCGTCCATTTCTCGTCCGTCCAAATGGCCCAGACATGCCCCTTGCTGAATCTGGCTCTATACATATAGTTTGTTGAGGGATGATCATTACACTAGTGCAGTGGTTCTCAACCCAGTCCCTCTGGGACCCCTAGTTCAGTTGGGTTTTCAGGATATCCACAATGAATATGCATCAAATAGATCTGCATACAATGGAAGCAATGCATGCATATCCTTCTCATGCATATTCATTGTTGGATATCCTGAAACCTGACTGGCCTGGGGGTCCCAGAGGATTGGGTTAAAAACCACTGCGCTAGTTCTTCTGAATATATAAAGAGTGTGACTTTGTCAAGTTTTAAGTAGGTTATTTCTGGCCTCACCCATTTGGTGGCCCACATCATTGATTTATGGAGTGGAGGAGTAGCCTAGTGGTTGGGGCAAGGTACTTCAGGCCGGAAGGTCGGTGGTTGAAATCCCACTAGAGGACAGCAACCTTGGGCCGGAAGGACTGGGGTTTCTAGTCCCACAGGTGCTCCTTGTGGTCTTGGGCAAGCCACTTAACCCTCCATAGCCCATGTTCCCTGTAAAATAGTTATCTCCAAGTTATAATACCCTGTTCAATGTAATTTCAGTTTGTTCAATGTAAACCGCACTGATGCAGAATAGCGCGGTATATAAGAGAATGTAAATAAATAAATAAATAAAATTATGGTTTGGCCCAGAGGGCAGCAATAAAGATAGCGGTGGACAGGTATTATGTTATTGGGGGAGAAGTTTGAGTAGTGTTGCCCATACCTTGTTGTAAGGTGCAACACTGTGGAGGACAAGGGGAAGGGTTGAGCCAGAACAATCTGGGAAATACTTTTATTTCAAATTTTCAACCCAGGATGTTAGTGATCCAGAGTTCTTGGCTCATGCATGGAATTCGGTGATTATATAGGTGTTAGAGAGAATTATCCTGGAGAAGAGTATATAAGGCAAAAGATCTACAGATGCAGAAGTTTGACCTCAGGAAGGCTGAGCAGCAATGGCAACATATTTATTCCAAATTGCAGAGAAACGACTGACTATCATCTTCTGTTAAATAAATATCATGATGCAGGTAAAGTAACCAAGCGTCAATATTCATACAGCTTTAAACTCCTTGCAGAAGTTGTTTGGCATAGTGAAGAAACTGGTCGCTAAACCAATGAGAGGGGGAGACACATTAAGGTCCATCCAGACTCCTTTGCAGATTTTTGCTTAAATAAGGTAAGAGGATTTTGAGCTTCTATAGGTTTTGACTCAGCCCTTAGTGGCTTTATCTCAGGAGGGGAAAAATCTTTGTCATCTCTATAATTGTCTAAAAGGAGAGTGAAGTAGTTTTCATCCTGTAGTAGAGGAGGGAGGTGGCTAGAGTCTTAGATGATTTGAAATCAGGCTGCACACACCTGGATCCCTGCTCAGTGTTACTTTTATATGGAGAGTCAGAGAAGATTGCCTGCCAATTACGTGATGAATGGATCATTAGTTAGTTGGTGTTATCCAGAGGAGCTGAAGAGGGCAGTGGTATGACCCACTCGTAAATGAGGGACTCTGGGGACGGACACCTTTTAAGTTTTTGGCTGGTACCTAATATGGCAACTCTTAGCAAAACCTTAGAAAAATGCATATACACATCAGTTGAATGATTTTATGATTTTTAACAAGCTATTGAACCCTTATCAGTCCAGTTTTCTCAGGGACTAAAACAAAACTAATTTTCTGGTCTCAGTAAGAGATGCACTTTTCTGAGAACTGGATAGAGGCCATTCAGGTTTGGTTGTACTACCTGATGTGTCTGTAGAGTCCGATATGGTGGATTATACAAGGTGCGATTAAAAAGTATCAAGACTTGTATAACATAGCATATGATATGACGGCAGATAAAGACCAGTATGATCCATCTAGTCTGCCCAGCAAGGTGGTAAGAGCAGGTGCACTTGCCGCTCCGTGAAGGTCACCCCTCCGTATGCCTTTGTTTAGGGGTGTACCAACTGCTCCATGTAGGTCACCCCTATTTGTTGAAATAGTTATGTTTATTTTGATTTTATCCTGTTGCTATAAAGTGTGACGCAGTGCCAAGCACCGAAGCCATGGAGACAGATAGTGACCCCCTGGTAGAGTCCGGTACTGCAGGCAAAAGAAGAGATTCACACTCTCAGCATAGCCTGCAGGCAGCCAATCAGTTCACCTCAGAGGAGGAGAGAAGTGAACCCATGGATTGGGCACGCCCTAGGAGGAGGCGGGTTTCCCAGAGCAAGGGTCCCTTCTTAAACAAAGAGAGGGAACACAGTGAGAGAGAGAGAGAGAGAGAGTGGAAGAAGAAGGAGAAACACTAGAACGAATGCAGAAACAGGACCATTTGAGAGCGTAAGGAAAAGGAATGAAGGAGTGAATGCTGCAAGTGGTTGGAGAAAGGAAGTTCCTTTTTACCCACGAGAGAGTAAGCAGAAGCTACAGGGAGGCAGGAAGTTCCTCTGACTGCAGAACCCTGTGACCTGACTTCACAACCTCTGCCCAGCTGCACCAGGAAGGAAGCTAATTCCTCAGCAGGAGAAAAGCTCACGTTTCTGAGAAAGCAATTTCCTTCCATGGAAAGAAAGATATGCTGGCAAGATAGTTCCTGAGCACTCTCAACACAAGGTATCTGCTGTTCTTAATCCTTATGCAAACTTTTATAAACCAAAAAGAGAGAATCCTGTGTGCAGAGGACAGGACAGTTTCAGGGAATATAAAGGGAGTTTATTTTACCCTGAAAGCTCTCCCTGTAAACCAACTTTTACTCAGCCTGTAATTCCTGTGCTTAATAGAGAAGCTGAGGAGATAAACACAGCAGCAAAGGGTTTACAGATAGATTAAACTATCCAGGTTTAGGAGGACTACTTTTGAAGCTGTGCTAAAAGCTAGGACTGCTACCAACAGATGTGAGATTCCTCCACTCGATAGCAGAGAGCAGTGGGGGCAGGGAATCTCCACCTCGGGACCAGAATGTTTAATAAGGGAAAGCCCTGCTGCCTCATTACAGCCTGTTAATCAGCTGTTTAAACAACATCAAGCTTTGCCCCTAACCTGCTAGCAGCCAAGCAGAATACCTCCTAACTGAGCTGAGAAAAACTATTGAATAAAAGAGACTTTTATTACCAGCCAATATTCAAGCAGGGAACAATCCTGAAGAAAGGATTTTACCCACGTCCCTTTGCCGATGAGAGAAATCAATCAGCCGATGGATTGCTCGATAGGACTGATTGATAAGCCTAAGGAAACCAAAGCTTGAGTGATTATTCCTGAATTTAATTCTGTTTATTGTTGAGCCAGAATTGCTGAAATTTTTCCACCAGGACTGTGATTGGGTAATTGCAAGAAAAGGCTATTGTGCATAAACTGTATCCTGGACTGTGAGTTAACTGTTCAAGGGAACCATTATACTTTATATCCACTCACCTGTACATGACCAGGAGAAAGACACATGAAGCAATGTGTTTTCTACTGAAGAAGTTTTGTTAAAGCACTTTATTGGAAAACCCTCTGTTTGCAGAATCCTGAGTTAATTACTTTTCTGTTTCTGTGTGCCTCACGGAGCGGGGAAAATAAACATCCTTTTGAAAAATAAATTTCTTGTCACCCATATTATTCATTCGGGCCCCCACAACTACACAAGCCCTTTCCCTCCTTAACCCACAAGGTTGGGGAGTGAGTGAAGGTGTTGACAAAAGGGATCCACAGTGTTTGTCCCACACCATTTTGAATTCCATCACTGTCTTTGCCACAAGTACTATAACACTTACAGTTATTGCACTCAGTCTCCTCTGATAAAAAAAAAACACACACACACCCTTCCTCCAGCGTTCCTGCCATTGGATACAATTTTGAAATGCCTCTTTCATTATACTTTGAAGCTGCTGTGTCGAACATTGCTTAATGGTCTCCAAGTTGTCAAATCTCCTTCCTTCCAGGGGTAATTTCCATTTTTGGAAACAAGAAAAAGTCACAGTGTGTGAGGTCAGGTGGATACGGAGGCTGATGGGCTTCCTCGATTTGGTGTTTGGCCAAGAACTGTTGGACAAGATGTGATACATGAGCTGGGATGTTATCGTGATGAAGCAACCATTCACCATTCCTGTGCAACCCTGGCCTCTTATGATGAACTGCATCTCTCAAATGAGTCAGAACTTGGACATAGTACTCCTTATTGATGGTTTGGCCTTTTGCAGCACACTCACGATAAACAATACCCTGATAATCAAAGAAAACTGTGAGCATGACCTCGACATTGCTCCTCACTTGACGGGCTTTCTTGGGTCTGGGAGGGCTTGGAGTCTTCCATTGTGAGGATTGAGCCTTAGTTTCCAGGTCATAACCATAAACCCATGATTCATCACAGTAATAATCCTTTTTGATGAAATCTGAGTCAGAGTCATTTTCAATGCATTCCAACAATTTCCTGGCTGCAGTCAATCTTCTTTTTGGTCAGGGGACAGGAGTTTCGGCACAAATTTTGCAGACACACGGTCTTATCCCCAAATTGATAGCAAGAATGGATTTTACTGACCTGAAACTAATGTCCATGTCCTCAGCAAGCTCCCTGTTAATCAACTGACAATTTAAGCATATTGCAGCATGCACTGCTTCAACTTTGTCTTCATTCCTGCTCGTGGATGGCCTTCCAGAACATTTGTCACCGTCAACACTTTGGCGGCCGTCTTGGAAACATTTGTACAGGTCAAACTCTAGCATTACTCATGCATTCTTTGCCATACACTTGCTGTAGCTTGTCATAAGTCTCTTTGCAGGGATCTCCAAGTTTCTACCAGAACGTAATGCAAATTTGCTGTTCAATTTTTTCACTCATCATAAATCTGACAAATGGCTTTTACATGATAACAAACATCACATAATTTTAAAAAAGTACAGGTGTGCTGCAGACACACTGCACTCTGCACATGAAGAGCACATAGTTAGGTCACTGTATGCTTAATAGCATCGTGGTGCGAAATATTATATAGCTACACAACAAGTCTCGATACTTTTTGATCACACCTTGTACAATCCTGATCTCATGCCTTGAGGACTTTGTCTAAAAGGAGCAAAACCAACTAAGTACAAGCTCTCAAGAGGCCAGATAGGAAAATTCAGATTTTTTTTCATGTGACTCAGTGTCTTCCTCACGAGTACTGGAAAGTCAGGTACCACAGGGCTTCTCTCTCTCTCACTGGTTTTATTCAATCATTATTTGGACATTAACTGAGATTTTGAATAACGATGGAGTTATCTTCCAAATGTATGCTGATGACAGTCAGTTTCTAATTTTATTTTAGAATTAAAGATTTTAAATATTACTATATTCATTATACCTATGGATAACAGAAAAAAAGAATGTTAAAACAAAAAGAGAAACACTATAAAAAATTTGATCATCAACGGACATAGATGATGTCTTTGTCCTATTTATTTTATGTTATCAAATACATAATGAAAGAACAATGCTAACAATACATGGCAGCCAGCTAATGGAATGAGATAACCAATTCCTCAGACCTATTCGCTCTAGCTAAAAGAAAATCATGGAGCTGCTTGGGATCGAAGAAAAGAAATGGTTTAAATTTATACAAACATTTTCATGGAAACTTCTAATGAAAATTAGCATCCAGAATGGACTCTTGGGCAAAAAACCCCAGAAAGTCCTTCCTTCAGGTCTGAATGTGTCTAGATAACATCAGGAAAAAATTGGATCCTAGATCCCAAGAATCACTCATTCATAGACTTAAAGTAAAGTCGTAAAACATTATTTTGGTCCATCATGAGAGCAAAACAAACTTAGAAAGTTGTCCTGCCAGTCACCATCTCAAGAGGTCTTTCAAGAAAATCTGTGAGATCCAAATCTCCGGAATGGCAGATCCTGGAAAAAAGAGTAGTTACTCACCTGTAACAGGTGTTTCCAGGAGCAGCAGGAATCAGTCCTCACATATGGGTGACATTGACGTCGATGGAGCCCTTGCGGATCATTTCCCCAGCTTTCCATGAAAGCCTTTGGGAATGCAGGCACGCATGCGCGGTCCCCTTCCCGCCTAAAGGTGCCATCTTGCTCAGTCAAATGACATAGCTAAAAAACAGCACACAAAAATGTAAAATAAACTATGTACAACTGCAACTCCCAGGGGAGGAGGGAGGGTTGTGAGGACTGATTCCTGCTGCTCCTGGAGAACACCTGTTACAGGTGAGTAACTACTCTTTCTCCAGGACCAAGCAGGAAGTCAGTCCTCACATATGGGTGACTCCCTAGCTCTGGGCTACCAGGAACCCAGGCTGAACAAGAGAACTCCCTCTAGTCCCAGCATCAAAGAAAGGCTTTTCACTGAAAGAACCTCCACCAGTAGCCCAACAGAGGGCTGGAGGGCAGGAGTTGCCTAAACCTCAAAGAGATTCCGGAGTACTGCCTGGCCAAAAGCACTGTCCCTACAGGACTCCCTCTCCAGACAGTAATGGGCCGCAAAAGTCTGGCTTGAGGACCAAGTTGCAGCCCTGCAAATGTCTACCAACGGTACAGAGTGGAGGTGAGCCACTGAGGCAGCCATTGCCCTGACACGATGGGCCATGACCCGACCCTGCAAAGGAAGGTCAGCCGCCCTGTAATCCCAGGTGATACAGTCAGCTACCCAGGTGGACAAGGTACGCTTGGACACAGCTAACCCCAAATTATTAGGGTCAAAAGATATGAAGAGCTGAGTAGCCCTTCTATGTCCCTGCATACGGTCAAGGTAGAAGGATAAGGCCCTCCTACAGTCCAGGGTATGCAGAACTGCTTCAGCCTGGCTTGCATGAGGCCTAGGGAAGAATGTTGGAAGAACCACCTCTTGGTTAAGGTGGAAGGAGGAGACAACCTTTGGATGAGTCCGAAGGACTACCCTGTTCCTATAGAAGTGGGTGTAAGGCCTGTCACAGACCAGGGTTTGAAGTTCACTCACTCGCCTGGCCGAGGTTAGGGTTACCAAGAATAGTGTCTTCCAGGACAGGAAGCAGAGAGGACAAGTAGCCATCGGCTCAAAAGGTGGGCGAGTCAGTTGCTGCAAGACCACAGTCAACTCCCACTCAGGAGCAGGAGGACGAATTGGAGGCTTGAGCAAGAGCAAGCCTCTGAGAAACCGGGACACCAAGGGGTGAACCGACAGAGAATGTCCTTCCACCAGTGAGTGGTGAGCTGCTAGAGCTGAGAGGTGGACCCGAACAGAATTGGACTTAAGTCCCTGATTTGATAAGTGCAGTAGGTACTGAAGCACTACTGGTACAGCACAGGAGAAAGGATCTTCTGTACGTAGCTGACACCACACAGAAAACCTTTTCCATTTTAGGGCATAGGTTTTCCTAGTGGACTGCTTTCTAGAGGCTAGGACAACCACCTCAACTTCCTGAGGTAGGCCCCAGGGAGCCAAAACTACCCTTGCAGCCTCCAGGCCATCAAATTGAGAGCTCTGAGATTTGGGTGCAGAAGGGAACCCTGATCCTGAGAGAGAAGGTCGGGTTGCAACCCCAGAGGCAGTGGGGGCTCCACTGCCAGCTGAAGCAAAAGTGGAAACCAAGGCTGTCTCGGCCATCTGGGAGCCACCAGCAGGACCGAGGCCTTGTCCTGAAGAATGTTGAACAGGGTTCGGGCCACTAGGGGCGTGGGAGGAAACGCATACAGGAGGCCCTGGGACCAGAAAATCAGAAAAGCATCTGCTGCCAGCCGCAGAGGATGCGGTTGTCTGGAGCAGAACCTTGTCAGTTGTTTGTTCGATGGACTGGCAAACAAATCTATGGTTGGAAGTCCCCATTTCAGGAAAATCTTCTGAACCACTAAGGGATGGAGCTGCCATTCGTGGGGCTGCAGAATCCTGCTCAACCTGTCTGCCAGGTAGTTGTCCTGGCCAGGTAGATACACTGCCTTGAGGAGCATGTTGGGCCTGAGAGCAAACAAGCAAAGGTCCTGTGCCTCCTGACAAAGGAGCCTGGACCCAGTTCCGCCCTGCTTGTTCACATAAAACATGGCTACTTGGTTGTCTGTTTGAATTAGGACAGACTGATGAGCCAGTGTTCGAGAGAAAGTCTTGAGGGCTAAACGAATAGCCCTGAGTTCCAGTAGATTGATCTGCTGCATGGCCTCCCAGGGAGACCACAGGCCCTGGGTGCACTTGCCTAGACAATGAGCCCCCCAGCCTTGCAGGGAGGCATCCGTGGTCAACACGGATGTGGAGTGGAGGAGTGGAGGAGTAGCCTAGTGGTTGGGGCAAGGTACTTCAGACCGGAAGGTCAGGGGTTCAAATCCCACTAGAGGACAGCAACCTTGGGCCGGAAGGACCTGGGTTTTCTTCTAGTCCTACAGGTGTTCCTTGTGGTCTTGGGCAAGCCACTAACCCTCCATATGCCATGTTTCCCTGTAAAATAGTTATCTCCAAGTTATAATGCCCTGTTCAATGTAATTTCAGTTTGTTCAAAGTAAACCGCACTGATGCAGAATAGCGCGGTATATAAGAGAATGTAAATAAATAAATAAATAAAACACCACTGTGCACCCAGGCATCTGAAAGGGCACCCCTTGCAGTAGATTGGGTGGGTGCAATCACCAGCGAAGGGAGTTCAGAAATTGTCTGGACACCCTTACTCTGTCTCTGAGGCTGCCTGTGGCCTGTGTCCACTGAGTTCGAAGGCACCACTGGGCAGGCCTCATATGGAGCTGGGCATTGGGGGTCACATGTACTGTCGAAACCATGTGGCCAAGAAGCCTCAGGCAGAGTCTGGCGGAGACCAGTAACTTGCCTGAGAAACTGGTTTGCCAAGTTTATCAGCCTTTGGGCTCTGTCTTCTGGCAAGAATGCCTTTGCCAGCAGAGAGTCCAACTTTGCCCCTATGAACTCCAAGTTCTGGGAGGGGAGCAAAGTGGACTTTGCGAAGTTTATGACAAACCCCAGGTTTTGAAGAAGAGTTATAGTTCGGAGGGTGGCTTGTCTGGCCTCCTGGCACGTCTGACCCCTGATGAGCCAGTCGTCCAGATAGGGGAAGACAAAGATACCCTGATTTCTCAGGTAGGCCGCTACCACTGCCAGGCATTTGGTGAAGACCCTGGGAGCGGAGGTGAGGCCAAAAGGCAGTACTCTGTACTGATGATGGTTTCCTCCCACAATGAACCTGAGGTACTTTCTGTGGTCTGGATGAATGAGTGTACGCATCCTTTAAATCTAAGGAGCATAGCCAATCTCCCTGCTGGAGGTAGGGCAGCAGTGTTCCAAGAGTAAGCATCTTGAATTTTTCTTTCTCTAGGAACTTGTTGAGATTTCTGAGGTCGAGAATAGGCCGGAGGCCACCGGTTCTTTTGGGTACGAGAAAGTACCTGGAGTAGAACCCTTGACCTTGGAGGTGGGGAGGCACAGGCTCCACTGCCTTGTCACCCAACAGACCTTGGAGCTCCTGAAGGAGAAGATCTGTGTGCAGGGGAGGCCTTGGAGGCTCCCCTGGAAAGTATGGAGGAGGCAGCTGTTGGAAGTATAGCATATAGCCCTTGTGGATGATGCTTAGCACCCAGCTGTCTCCAGTGATGAGTGGCCACCTGTGGGCAAACAGGGTAAGTCGACCTCCTGTGCAGGGTTGGGAGAGCAGGGACGGAGAGGCTATGCATAAGGAGTCAAAAACCCCCACCCTGCTGATTGGGAGTAGGGGCCGGAGGCTTGGGAGTCCTCTGCCTACGGGGTCCATTGCCCTGCCCCTTGGCCTGCTGACCCTGATGGGGAGCTTGGGAGGACTGGTACTGTGGGTACTGTTTGTAGGCAGTGCCCTTCCTCGGGTAAAAGGGCTTTTTACCCGAGCCCTTCTTTTTGTGAGAAGGGGCAGAAGTCTTCTAGACAGCCTTGTCCTCATGAGGTGCTCGGTTTCGAGCTGTGCAGCCTTCTCGGTCATGGGCTTGCCAAAAAGGTTCTCACCTCGGCAAGGGACATCGACCAACTTGTCCTGAACCCATGGCTCGAGGTCCGATGACTGCAGCCATGCCTGGCATCGAGCCGCGATGCCGGCTGCCGCTACCCGGGCCAAAGCCTCGAAGCCATCGTAGGCAGCGCGGGACATAAACTTGGAGCATTCCCGTATCCCCGAGGACAAGGACTTGAACCTCTGCAAGGGTTCCCCGGAGAGACCAGCAGAGAACCCGGCCAGCTCCTTGGCCAGGTCCCGCAAGTACATGCCCATGTACAGCTGGTAAGACTGGACACGGCAAGCAAGCATCGAGCCCTGGAAGCACTTTCTACCAAAACCATCGAGGTTCCGGGCCTCCCTGCCAGGGGACACCGCGGAGTGCATCTTCTGACTTTTCAGGCAATGCATGGTCGATTCCACCACCATGGAATGGTGTGGTAGCTGCGCCTTCTGAAAGCCAGGGCTCTTCCGGAGTCGATAGATAGAATCGACCCGCTTGCTCAGAACCGGCGCCGAGGCCGGTGCCTCCCATATCCGGAAGAGGAGCCGTTCCAGCATCGGAGGAACCGGAACAGTAAAGGCCTCCTTTGGAGGAGAGTCATACTGTAGGGCCTCGAGCTCCTCGGCTCGAGGCTCCTCCTCGGGGTCCGCAGGGATAGCCAACGCAGTGGCCATATCCCGGACGAACTCCGAGAACCGGGTATCCTCCGGAGGGGATCTACTCCGGGGCTCAGATTGCGGTGAGTCCGACGGGACGCACCGAGTCCGGAAGGTGTTGGGGGACTCCTCGTCCTCCGTCTCCCAGGTGGACTCGTCCGATGAGGAATCGGGGTCCGACCACGCAGGGCCTGTGAGCACCCGTCCCTGACGCCAAAGGCACTGGCATCGACGCCCTCGGTCCCGAACAGGAGGTCGAGGGAGACCGCGACCGAGGTTGACCTCGAGCCTTTATGGTCTCGAGTATCGGCTTGGTCTCAGGGGTCAACTTCGATGTCGATGTCCCGGTGGTCGGGGCAGATGCGCCAGACAGGCTGGCCATCAACGCCCGCTGCTGTTCCATGAAGGCAGACAATCTGCACTCCAAGGCTGTCAGCCTGAGACCCAGCTCAGGGGACTCAGCAGCCACCGACCCAGGCCCGGCGGTGCCGGGCCTGACATCGGCTCTCTGGGAGGAGAGTCCATGAGGACTACAGGACTTACGTGTCCAGCAGACTCCGGCTCCACACGAGGTACTTTTGGAGGCTTCTCCTGTTCCACAGGCCCGGGGCGGCGGTCAGGGATCTGAGACCTAGCTCTCGAGGAGCCAGGGACCTCCTCCTCCGACGCCCTCGCGAGCCGCTTCTTCCTCTTTCGTTCCATGGTTGGGGGGACCCCCTGTCCGAGGAGTCTCGACGGTGCTCGGGATCCGACTCCCGAGATGTCGAGGCCTCAGACGAGGTCCGGGCCCGCCGGAGGCCGAGTCGGAGAAAAGCCTTTCCTTTTGGTGCTGACGACTTCGAAGCGCCTTGGAAGACATCTTTCCACATGGTCCACAGATATTAGGATCGTGGTCAGGACCCAGGCACCGAAGGCAGCAGTCGTGTGTGTCAGTGAGAGACATTAGTTTCTTGCACCGATCACACTTTTTGAAACCACTGGAAGCCATCGGGGGAAAAAAGAGTCCCCGCGAGGTCAAAGGACCGGCCTTCCAGGGAAAAAGAAAAAAATGGCGCGAACGCCAGCCACGAAGGACAAAAAAAGAAAAAATAAGATCAGGCTCGATACCGGTGTACTGAACCCGGCGGGAGGGGAACCAGCGTCGAACCGGAGAAAAAATAGCGAAGGAATTGCGAAAAAATCCAACTATTTTCCGGGAGGACTAGGACACACGTCCGACGGGCTTCACGGAAAAAGAGAGACTGAGCAAGATGGCACCTTTAGGCGGGAAGGGGACCACGCATGTGTGCCTGCATTCCCAAAGGCTTTCATGGAAAGCTGGGGAAATGATCCACAAGGGCTCCATCGACGTCGATGTCACCCATATGTGAGGACTGACTTCCTGCTTGGTCCTGGAGAATAACCAAATACTACACTCTAACAATTGGTGGCAAAGCTTCCGGAGGTATTCAATGCAACAATTGTGAACCAAGAACAAAGGAAACTTTGTAAAATTGAGAAACTGAATGTTATTTTCCATAAGTTGATTCTCCATATATTTAATTTTCCAGGACTGTACAGCTTTATCCTTGTCTGGGCTCTACTAAGTGCCTGAAGCTCTCTGAAACATACCTCTAGCAAGGCCATCTTAGCTAGAGGTAAGTTTCAGAGAGCTTGTGAGAAGCCTTTTGGGCCACACTTTGGCACTTTGGAGAACCAGCACCATCATTAATTTTTCCCACAAAAACTATTACAGAATTGAGTTTGGCAATCATAAGCTACCTGAAGTTAATAAAGCTGGTTTAATCATCCTACTATCACCTGGAGGTTGAAGTTCCAAGTCTTTTACAGGAGCTGATTGAAAATGCTGACCCTCGAGCGACAACCCCAATCCTCTTTCCTCCACAGCCTCTGCCAACAAGCAACTCTCGAGGCGGGGGGGGAGGGAGGGGGGGTTCCTCCACACCTCCCTTCACCAGTGTACTGACACAGCTCAGCATAAGGGGCTGCACTCACTTCCAGGAACATTTCCAGGTTGAAGTGGCACAGCTCTGCTTTCAGGGCTCCAGAAACTCCTTCATTGCTCAGATTCGTAGTTGAAGTCAATGGACCCACCGAAGCCATGTGACAGGCAACCCTCCACACTGCTTGAGGGTCTGCTGGACTGATGCTGGAATTTATGAAGAGCAGGAGCGAAAGCTCTTCTGCTTCCTCTTCCTCTGCTCCATTAAGAGCATGGGGACAGCGCTTCGACGTATGGAGCTCATGTCTGGGTATCCTACTCCAGCACTCTCTTGGTTGACATTCAGTTTCTGATTTGAAGTGAGGGAATATTGGATGCCCAGTGGAAGTTAAGTAGATGCTGGGCCCTGATATCAGCATGGATGGTCTCTCCTTCCAATGTGGAGGTGGAGCTATTATAGTAACGAATACCATACGCAACTTAGTGGAGGTGATAAATTCAGAATTGACTTTGGAAAAAAAATACTCATTTAGTTTTAGCCTCAACATTTTGTAAACTGCAGTTTCTGCGCTGGTAGAAGCTTTACCTGCCTGTAGACAATTTTAATATAGTTCTGCAGACTATGGTGCTTACACCACTAGATTACTGTAATTAAATTTATTTAGGAGCACCAGGCTATGCAGTACATGCATTACAAAACACAGCCAAAAGGAAAAAGTGGCTGGTTCCAAATAGAAAAAGAACAACTTCCTTAAAGTTGCTCTTTTTCTATTAAGGAAGTTATCAAGGAAGTTGTTCTTTTTCTATCTGAAACCTGCCACTTTTTCCTTTTGATGCTATTGGGCTGGTGGTGTTCTGTTGCCCTGGGGTGTTCTATTTGATGTGGTTTACAAAACACTGCAGCATGCTTGCTGACTCATTGGGGATCTTGTGCTAGAATGACATGTTCTCTTCACTGGCTACCAGTAAAGGATCAAATTTTGTTTAAGGTATGCTGTTTGATGTTTAAGCCTTATCGTGAAGAGAATCCAAGTTCCCTCTGATGTCTTGTTTCCTTATGTTCTAGGTAGGCAATTGAGATCCAAATGCCAACTTATTAAATATCCTATCACTGAGGGATGCAAGACTGGCCAAAACTTGGGCTGTGACCTTTCAGTAGCTGTTTCTGAAGCAATTCCAAATTTTAAAGAACCTAATATTCAGAGGATTCTCAGAACCTAGAAATCTTTCCTCTGGAAAAACTCTAAGAGCAACAACTATCACACACACACGGAAAACTCGTTCTTTGTGTCTGCTAACTTAGGACCCAGTTTTTTAAGCCCTCTGTCTGAAAAGGCACTTCCATTCCCTAAGAATCACTCCAAATCTCTGCGGGTACAGGGGATGTTCAGTTCACAGAAAACAGTCATAGCCATAATTCTTCATGCCCAGTCGCAGGAGAAGCAACTCTAGGGTGGGGGTGGGTTCAACAGTGACAGAACAGTGAAAGAACAAGACAACATCTACACACTAGAGGCATGAGATGGTGAGGAATAACTTTAGACTCAGACTGGCCAGCTAGAAGGTAATGAGAGAAAATAGATAAGAACATAAGATATGCCATACTGGGTCGGACAAGGTCCATCAAGCCCAGTTTCCTGTTTCCAACAGTGGCCAATCTATGTAATAAGTACCTAGCAGTTTCCCCAAAAGACACAGGTTCCTCAGTGCTTGTAATGGGTTAAACAGTGATATCCCGGTCCCTTTTAATAATGGTTTATGGACTTTTCCTCTAGGAACTTGTCCAAACCTTTTTTAAACACAGCTACACTAACAGCTTTTACTACATCCTCCGGTAACAAATTCCAGAGGTTGATTACCCGTTGAGTGAAAAAATATTTTCTCTTATTAATCTTATATAGTTTACCTTGTAGCTTCATTACATGTCCCCTAGTCTTTCTATATTCCGATGATAATATAAACAAATCAATCTACGTTTACCCGTTCCACTCCATTCATTAATTTATAGACCTTTATCATATCTCCCCTCAGCCGTCTCTTTTCCAGGTTGAAGAGCCCTAACCTTTTTAGCCTCTCTTCATAGCAGTATCCTTCTATCCCCTTTACCATTTTGGTGGCTCTTCTCTGTACCTTTTCTAATAACGCTATATCCTTTTTAAGATACGGCGACCAGAATTGTACACAATACTCAAAGTGCGGTTGCACCATGGATCGATACAGAGGCATTATAATATCCTTTGTTTTATTTTCCATTCCTTTCCTTATAATACCTAGCATTCTATTTGCTCTCTTGGCCATGGCTGCACACTGGGTGGTGGTTCCTAATGTGTATCCTTGCATCGTGTAACCATAGTTTGGGTTTTTCTTTCCTAGGTGCATAACTTTGCACTTGTCCACATTACATTTCATCTGCCATTTGGATGCTCAGTCTTCTAATTTATCCAGATCCTCTTACAATTTTCCACAATCCTCCTGGGTTTTAACAACTTTAAATAGTTTTGTGTCATCTGCAAATTTTATAACCTCACTCGTTATTCCCTTTTCCAGGTCATTTATGAATATGTCAAAAAGCAGCAGACCCAGCACAGATCCCTGTGGTACTCCACTATTCACCTTTTTCCATTGGGAAAATTGGCCATTTAGCCCTACCCTCTGCTTTCTATCTTTTAATCAGTTCCTGATCCACAATAGTACACTGCCTCCTATCCCATGACTTTTTAGTTTTGCCAAACGTCTCTGATGAGGGACCTTGTCAAAGTCCAGATACACTATATCTACCAAGAGGAAATTAGATTTACCTGCTAATTGTAGTTCCTTTAGAAACTCCATTCTAGTCCCGGAACTCTGGGTTCTGCCCATCCTCCAGCAGCTTGGAGACTGAACGTCATCTCTTTTTGTGATGTCACCGGTATATCTATCCCGGATCCTCCTCCTGCCACCAGTTCCCTATTGACAAAGCAGACTCAACGGAGCAACAATTAAGTAGTATGAATCCAAAACACTGTGCCCCTAACTCAAAAAAACTAACCCCTGGAAAAACCTTTGGTAACCAAATGCTGCCTCTGCGCCCCTAAGTGTGCCCATTAACCGTAGGGAACGCCCTCTCCCTTCTTGGGGTGCTCGAAGCCCCTAACAATTCGCAGCCTATTTAGCCCAGAACAAAGACAGTCTTACCTGTTACCACATAGAGCTGCGGGTCTTAGCCTGTAATTGAATCGGGAGGGATACGGGACTACACTGGAGTTTCTAAAGGAACTACAATTAGCAGGTAAGTCTAATTTCCTCTTCCTTGTTAACACTCTAGTCTAGTCCCAGAACTCTGGAAAGTACCAGAGCAGTAAAGAAAACATGTCATTGGGAGGGACCCGCTAGACCAGCCTGAAGCACAGCCGATCCGAAACAGGTATCCCTTTCTGCCTGCACATCCAGACGGTAATGCTTCAGAAACGAATCCGTCGACGACCAGGTGGCTGCCTTACATATGTCCACCACCGGCACCAACTGGAACTCGATCCACGACGCGGCCTGAGCCCGCGTGGAATGAGCCCTGAGCCCTACCGGAACCGCTCTACCCTTCAGAATATAGGCAGATGCTATAGCCTCTTTCAACCATCTGGCTATGGAAGCTTTAGACACCGCCTGTCCTCTCCTAGGGCCGCCAAACAACACAAAATCTATCTGACTTGCGAAAACTCGCTGTTCTGCGCAGATAAAGCTTCAACGCTCGACGAACATCCAGACGATGCAATCTTCCCACCGAGGCCTCCGAGCCATACTCTCGGAAAACCGGTAACGAAACCTCCTGGTTGATGTGAAAAACCAAAACTACCTTTGGCAAAAAGGACGGAACGGTCCGTAACATGACCTTAGAATCATAGGACAAGAAAGGCTTCCTGCAGGACAGGGCCTGCAACTCCGAAATCCTGTGCGCTGAACATACCGCTATCAGGAAAACCACCTTTAGGGTAAGATCCTTTAACGATGCCATCAACAACGGCTCAAACGGCTCCTTTCCTAGCGCCTCGAGCACAAACAGCAGACTCCACCAGCCGACAAGGAGGCCGGAGCAGGGCCGCAGCTCTCAAGAACCGCTTAACATCAGGATGAGAAGCAATGGAAATCCCCCGGATCTTCCCTCTAAAACACGTCAAGGCCGCCACCTGCACACATAAGGACGACACCGCTAATCCTTTATCCAAGCCATCTTCCAAAAAAGCCAACACTTGCGGGATGGAGACCCGCAATGGCTCGAACTGCTGAACCACACACCAGGCCTCGAAGACTCTCCAAATTCGCACACAAGCCAGGGACGTGGATCTCTTCCTGGATTTTAACAGAGTGGTGATGACGGATGCAGAGTAGCCTCTAGCCTTTAGCCTAGCCCTCTCAATAGCCAAACCGTAAGACAGAACCGATCCACTTGAGGCATGCGCAGCGGCCCTTGCATCAGAAGATCCCCCCCGCAGGGGTAGATGCCATGGCGCCCCCACAACGAGCCTTTGCAAATCTGCGTACCACAGTCTTCTCGGCCAGTCCCGAGCTACCAAGATCACCATTCCTCTGTATCGATCTATGCGCTGTAGTACTCTTCCTATTAGGACCCAAGGGGGGAAAACATACAGAAGATGGCCCTCCGGCCATCTCTGAATCAGGCCATCTAGACCTTCCGACATCCTTTACCGTCGCCTGCTGTAAAAACGTGTGACCTTTGCTGACCGAAACGTAGCCATGAGATCCATCACTGGTGTCCCCCAGCGTTCCACCAGCCGGTCAAACACACCCTGATGAAGAACCCATTCGCCTGGGTCCACCTTCACTCGACTTAGGAAGTCGGCTTCCACATTGTCCACCCCGGCCACATGCGCCGCCGACAGAGCCAGAAGATTCTCCTCGGCCCATTCCAACACCATGTCCGCCTCCGCTTCCATGGCCACACTGGTGGTGCCGCCCTGCCGATTAATATAAGCCACTGCCGTGGCATTGTTGGACAGCACCTGGATGGCTTTGTTGTGCAGGAACTCTTGAAACGCCGCAAGAGCTAGACGCACAGCTCTGAGCTCTAGCCGGTTGATGGAACAGGACCTTTCCAGGTCCGACCACTGACCTTGCGCGTAACAACCCTGGCAGTGAGCTCCCCAGCCTGCCAAGCTGGCATCCGTAGTCAGCGGCACCCAGGAAGGAGTCTCCAATGGCATCCCGCTGCTGAGCACCTCCGGCCTGAGCCACCATAATAAGGCCTGATGCGTCTCTGAGAGGCAAGGCAGCTTTCGCGACAACGGATCGTGCTGGTGAGACCACCGCCGGAGCAATGCCTTTTGCAGCGGTCGCATGTGCATCCTTGCCCACGGAACCAGCTCTATCATCGCTGCTATGGTCTCCAACAGCTGCATATAATGCCATGTTGTCGGAGTAGCCCTGGCCAGAAACCGCCGCACTAATGACATCAGCCCGTCCGCTCGCTGATGCAGCAGAAACACTTTTCCCGCCTCGGTATCGAAAAGGGCTCCCAAGTACTCCAGCCGTTGAGACGGGACCAAATTGCTTTTGGCCATATTGACCACCCAGCCTAGCCTCTGCAGAAGGTCCACTACCTTTGACGTAGCTGCCTGACTCTCTACCTTGGACTTCGCCCGGATCAACCAATCGTCGAGATAAGGATGCACGAGGACGCCTTCCTTCCGCAGAGCTGCTGCAATGACCACATCACCTTGGTAAACGTCCTCGGAGCCGTTGCCAGACCAAATGGCAGCACCCGGAACTGGAAGTGACCCAAGGGCACGGCAAACCTGAGGAACCTCTGATGCTCTTCTCGAATCGGAATGTGAAGATACGCCTCCGAAAGATCCAGTGAAGTCAGAAACTCTCCTTTCCGGACTGCCACTATCACTGACCTGAGCGTCTCCATGCGGAAATATTGTACCCGCAGACACCGATTTACGCCCTTGAGGTCCAAAATGGGCCGAAACAAGCCCTCCATCTTGGGAACAACGAAATAGATGGAGTATCGACCTAATCCGCATTGGTCTTGAGGCACTGGCACTATTGACTGCAATCAAAGCAACTGCTCGACCATCTCCCACACTGCCTTGCACTTGACCTGCGACTTGCACGGCGACTGAACAAAGAACTCTCGTACCGGGCGCTGGAACTCCAATGCGTACCCTTCGCGAATGAGCTCCAACATCCACTGGTCGGAAAGCGATGCAGACGGTTGGAATTGTCCTCATCGTGGAGTTTTTTCCAGGAAATGACATAAGATCTAAGCAATTGATTTTTAACCTACAAGAGAGTACACCTGAATTCCCCTGAAGAAGAGAATTCGAAACACGGCCTGTGTTGGGTGATAAGGCGTGTTCTAATCAACTGTAATAAAGGTTTCCTTCTCTGACCACATGTTTTGCAGACATTGCGGATGAAGCTAACACCACCTCAATGGCTGGCATTAGCTGAATCCACTGTGCTACTATGTCGTGATCTCTGCATTTTTGCAGTGTTATCTGCTGGGGAAATTCTGTGCATGCCCAACAGATAACGTGTGACTTTTTCAGTTAATGCAGCGCTGTTTGCACTAACCTACAAAAGCCTATCGTGGCTCAGTAAACATGCCCCATAGTGAAAAGAACCAAAAGAAAACCTCAGCACCACCATTTAAAAATTGAACGCCTGGGCCCTCACTTCAGATGCCACTTACACTATCTATTGGGATCTCTGTAGCTGGAATGGGGGGGTAGGAGTGATTCCCTTTCACTCCTGTCCCATCCATTTTCAAAATGGTATCAGCTAGCCCAACATTCAGTTTTAGCTTATGATGTTCTTTGTTTAAATTAATTATTCAGCTATTCTTAATATTAAAATATTTTATATAAATTTTAAACCCAAGAGGAAATGCTCATGCTTGGAATACAACTAAACTTATCATACACAGAGGTAAAAAAAAAGTGCTACATGGCTGCTGGTCAAGACAGTCTAGAACTAACTGGGATTAGGAACAAAGCTGGCTTATTTGTTATCAAGCAACCAACAAGCAGAAGGCACACAGGCAGCAAAAACTTTTATTCAACTTTTTGGGCCGTTGAATAAAAAGGTTTTTACTGTCTGTGTGCTTTCCACTTGTTGGTTAGTCCTGGATCTGGTGCAGAAGTTCTCCGCCTCATCTTTCCCTGGCTTGCTCTGGCTTATTCGTTGGACTAGGCAATCTCTAGGGGTGGCTGCTTCTGGGGGACAGCAAAGACCAGCATCACTCAAAACAAAGAGCCATCAGTGTACACATTTACGCACAGGGAGAGTAGGCAATTTTCAAATAGCTCTTGAAATCACCCTCACCAGATGTAATTTATATAAAGCATAAATTGAATTAGGAGCCCTGTTATGAAATTATCCCCACAATGGTGTGTGTGTATATTTATATATTCAATATTTAGAAGTATAATGTTCAATTATGTATTTCTACATAACAGTTCTGGGTGGAGTGGTCTTGGAGTAATCATGATTATCAAGTTTTAACAATCAAAATTTGAAGAGGGCATGCTGAAATTGAGGGGGATGCAAGGTTTAAGATTCTGGTGACGACTGTAGACTAGCTTACCTAAAAGACAGCGCATGGCTGGTGCTGCTGTTAATAGCATTCATTTTGTGCTAGCAATACAGTAACCAGTGATGTCTGCATATCCTTTATTTTCCAGAAAAAGATGAACATTCTGGCCTCACCACTCCGCAGTTATTACACAGTTCCCAATCTTCTTGGATTTAAATGAAACAATTTTCAGACTACCTAGGGGTGCGCAAACTAATTTTTCAAAGGGAACGTCCTTCAGAGTTTCTCTTTGAAAAACTCTGGCCCTGTCAGGACGGCAGATAAAAAAGTAATCATAGGGTTGCAAGTGCAGCCTCTCTACCATAGTAACATAGTAAATAACAGCAGATAAAGACAAGCATGGTCCATCTAGTCTGCCCAGTAAGTTGACTAGAGTTGTAGAATTGCACCTGCCCCTCTGTGCAGATTACTCCCCCTCTATGTTGTTGCTTAAGGCTATACCTGCCGCTCCAGGCACGTTACCCATCTCTGTTCATGAAGTTATAGCAAGAGGATGGAATCAAAGAAAATGTATATACAGTATCTTCTGTGTCTGTCCTTTGGATTTTGTCACTGGTCTGCTCCCACCACCTCCTTTGGGAGGGCATTCCAGGCATCCACCACCCTTTCTATAAAGTATATATGCATGGGTGGGCTAACTATTAGGCAAACTAGGTGATCACCTAAAGCAGCAGCTTCTGGGGGTTGCAAAGAGCAGGGGGTTGCCCAGGGCACCAACACCTTGAATCAACTCTGGGGGCAGTCTGGTATGAATGGAGAGTAGAAATATCCTTAGGGATCAATATTTAACTGCATTGGTCAACATTTTTTTAAATGCTAGCCACCCCAATTAAATAAAATCCAATTATTCAGCACTGGTATCCAGAGAGTGACTGCAACTGAATATCCACCTCCTTCACCACCCCTTAATCCCATGCAAATATAATCACTGGATAGATCTGCCTTTATTTTCTCTAGGATGTCCAGTTTCCTAGTGCCCAAGAAAAATTCCTCAGGTCAGAGGATTGTGGTAAAGAATCTCCGACTCCAATGCCTTGTACCCCCTTTCTCCAACATAAGGCATCCACTTTGTTATTCTGAGATCTTGGTTCATAAGTCAGCACAAAATTATACCAGGAAAAGAAAAAAAGTGATCAATGTGTTTGTCCGAGTTCTTATTTCACATTACCTTAAGAAAAACCAGGCTCTTGTAAAAATCCGAACTTGGTGATGCACTCTTGAGAAGATGGTGCCATTCTCCAAATGCTGTATTTATGACAAACAGATTTTTGACATAGTAACTATGCTGGAGTGAATCCACCACACCTATCTGGGATCCTCTGGGGCCTTCCTTTGAGACAAAAAGCACTAGATGTGCATAATCAAAAAAATTTCTGTTCAGTTTTGGATTTTTTGGACTTTTGCCCGATCGTTGGGAATTTTTCCAATTTGATTATTAAAACAAATGTAAAAATCAATTTATATGTATTAAAAATTTCTAATGCATTAAAAAAGTGTGTGTTATTTTGTAAGTTAATTCACATTAAAATTGACCTTGCACACACAAACAGGGTCATTTACTAACAAGTTGTGCTAATACCGTTAAATGTCCGTTATTTGCCACAAGGTTTATTGCATAAAATGGCCCTGTGACTATGTGAGGTCAGAGAAGCAGAACAACGCTTTGAAACATAGTTCCATGTTAGACATCGGACATTATCAGACCATCAACCAGAAGATTGCTGACCCTATTTAACAGGATGTTGTTAAGGAGCCATCACTGAACTTCATTCTAAGTTAAGCAAATTATTTTAGTTCATGCAAGGATAGTCTTGTTACGGAATTATAGTTTTATAAGCAATGAAAAATATATTAAAAAATGATGGACTATAGATCTATGATTTTAAATGTCGACATCTATCAGCACAGACTAAAGTTAACTGGTTTTATACTATTAGATATATGACAGTCCAACACAATCTAGAATTACGATAGCTAAATGGGTAAATCATTTTTCAAATTTAGGTGAGTATTAACTGTTAGCATCTGCATTTCAGTACCCGGCCTATATTTTGAACTTTTGTTTACCACTGCAATAATCTAGGCCAAGGGTAGTCAAATCTTTTGTCCTGAGAGCTGCATTAGGATTTATATCTGCTGGGGGGGGGGGGAGGGAGGGGAGGGCAGGGGGTCCTCAGACCACGGTGGAGGTCTAGAGCTAAGCATTGTATGCAATGTTCATTGTCATTTGTGCAGATGATATTTAGATTTCAGTAATATCTAGTTTTAGATTTGTGATTGCAAGGCACAGTGTGTTGCAGAAACCTTCACTGGCAGTGCTTTATCTCAGGCAATTCTTTTTTAAAGTCCCTGTAGAAAATGCTTATTTGACATCAATGGTGTTGAGACCAGTAGAAGAGAAACACAGGATTTCGATTCATGAAGGGTACTGGAAAGCCCCTATCTATAATCTTTCTTCAAAGACCCCTGCTGGACTGTCTACTGGCTTCTCCTATTTCATGAGATTCAAAGACTATGTCAGCCACAGTATAAGCCCTAGGGGTATGTTTACTAAATGGTGCTAATGTCGCAGCTGTGAGGTTATCGCATGATAATGGCGCATTACCGTGCGATAACGTCACGTATCGCGCGATAACGTCTGCTGCGGCGGTAAGGTGCGCCGAGGGTGGAGTAAGGCTCCCCAGAGGGTGGAGTAAGGCTCCCCAGAGGCGGAGAGAAGGGGTCAATGGGCAGAGAGTGGGCGGGGAGAGGCCCCAGGCACACTATCGCCGTGAAATGAAGGTCCGAAAAATAGCGCGAGTGAAAACCTGCCGTTAGAGGCAAAAGTGAAGGAGAGAGAAGCCATTTCAGTCAGCAACGTGCAGCAAAGGCAGGGAGACCAAGAACAGTGATAATAGTGATACATGTGCTGCACCACCAGATAGTGCCCAAGTACGAAAGGGCACTGTGGTGTGGCTGCACATGGGGTACAGGGGACTGCAGGCGTGACATGCAGTGGGGCAGCTGGGGCATAGGGCAAGCTAGGCAGATGCCCAGGTGACACATAGAGAAACAGGAACGCAATATCAGCAACTGATCAAGGTCAAACGAGTGTCTGTGTCCCACAGTGTCCCAGGGGACAGTACCTAGCAAATACCCCAAATGGAACAGAACATTGGCAGGCGGTTCCGGGGGGAAGAATGGATGTCCATGCAGGCACCCCTACCCCAGATTACACACCATAGGCAGCCGCCTACTGGCATACTGGATGGCCTGGGACTGCGCACCACCAGCACCACTGGCATAGGGGCATGTCAGCTTGGTGGCAGAGGGGTGTTGGTGTTGGGAGGGCAGTGGCATCTGCCCACAGCAGACCAAGGCCAAGCCCTGTCTAGGTGGGTACCATGCACTGCAAAAAACGTCTGACCGTCTGACGAACAGTAATGGTATACCCAGGGAATGACCTGCCTCTGTGGAACAGTTTGGTGAGTACACCCAGCCAGTGCGTCCAGGGGCAGAAGGTCACAGGTTCAAGTCCCAGCTGTGGCTCCTGCAGACCATGTCCCATATATTACCCAGTACTAAACCGTGGTAATAAAGAAGGAACGTTTTCTGCAGATAAAATAAACACGCCATAAACGCCTATAGTCTACCCTACAGAGCACATTCACCATAGACATGTACAGTCCCTAGGGCAGAGGCTCCCAACTGCAGTCCCAGAGGGCCAAACACCATTCAGGTGTAATGCTGCCCATAAGACATACGCTTGAGATGCATTTGTATGTACCGCCCCCATTGTATGCAAATGTATCCCCTGCATATACATTAGGGACAGCATGAAAACCTGAATCATGTTGGGCCCACCAGGACTGGAGTTGGGAACCTCTGCCCCAGAGCATTGGCCAGCTCTACTATCCAAAGCCTCATGGAGGATCAGGCTGTTGGGCCCTGCACGGAGCAGCATCTACCAATACTAGAACCCGCATACCTTAGCAATGCCGTCATAAACCTTGAAGCACGTTCCACATATATCAAGCAGTTGCTATGATTAATGTCAGATAACAAGCCCAAAATGAGACACAATGTGTTAACAGAGATCCATCAGAGCAACCTGTCTAATATCTGTGGAGTGTGTCTCGGTTTATGTCTCTGAAAGTGTTTACCACACCGGAGAGTGACCCTAAAAGTATTGAGTACCATAGCAATGCCTGTGCTGTGCCGAGGACTGGTGTGGCAGCCAGGGCTGCCAACCACCTCTATATCTGCACAATGCTGATGTAGGTGTGGGAGTGTGTGTATGTCTATCAAGTGTTTTGTGGCTGGCCACACCTTGAGGAGCCTACAATGCTTGCACTGTTTCCAGTGTTAGCCTGCCTATGTGCATAATGAGGAGCAAGGCACTGTGGGGATGGGCCGGACAGGGCAGCCTGGGCAGGATGCATCTGCACAGGGCATATGGCAATGGCTGGGACATTGTATTGGCTGACCACCACCTGCAGGGACACGGTGACCAAAGCATGTTATGCTGGGGGGTCACTCGCACCCTGTCTGAGCAGTGACCATGGCATAGCTAGGTCCCCACATAGTGCCATACAGTGTTTCCCTCAAGTGATTTCTGGGAGTTTCCCCGGTTGGGGCCCAATCACTGATATATCACCTTTGGGTGCGCAGTTTCTCCAGGAACATGCACTATGTACTAGCTAGCAGACCATCTGCAGTTAATGTGTGTATGGCTGGAGCACCTTGCAGGGTGAACACTGACAGTGTCCACTGCTGGTGAATGTCAGATGGTGGGGGGCATCTGGGCGTATACAGGCCTACCACCTGTCTGCCAGTGCCCTGTGTGATACAAACAGATCTCCACTCACTGCCTTGGAGAGCGGCCCTTCCCCTGCAGGACCGGGGTAGCTGGCCCCACAGCCCTTCATCATGTCTCTCCACTGCCACCATTGCAAAGATGTAGAGTGTGGGTCTGTTGGTGGCAGATCCTGTCCCCCCACCCTGGCCCCGAAAGGGCGGGTCGGTAGGTGCTGCCCCCTGATCTGCATGTGGGTCCAGACACCCCTCCTGCCCTATAGGGCGCAGTAGGTGACGGCAGTGAGGTGAGGGTGTATCTTTATCTTTTATCTTTATCTTTATTTAAAAACTTAATACACCGCCAGAACCGAGGCATACAGCGGTTTACAATAAAAACAAGGAGATACTGCTAAGGAAGAAAAGAGCAGAAAAAGAACGCCATTTATTAACAGGAAAGAGATAGCATTAGAAGGAAGAGACAGCGAGCGGCAGTAATAACAGAAGAATTGGGGTACTCTTAGTTATCAGCGAGGGAGGGGAGAGAGGGAAAAAGAGGGGAGAGGAAGGTCAAAGGCCGTGCAAAAAAGGTGAGTCTTGAGTTTAGCTTTAAAGGTGGGAAAGGAAAGTTCCAAGCGAAGGGCAGATGGCAGGGAATTTCAAAGACAAGGGTCGAGAAAGAAGGCGGCAGAAGAACGTGTGGACTGAAGGTGAGCCTGGGATGCGGGAGGAAGAAATATGCGGTTGGCATGAATGGATCTGAGGATTCTTGGAGAGCAGTGGAAGTGAACTAGATCATAAAGGTAAAATGGGGTACCGGTATGAAGTGATCTATGTACAAAAATAAGGATCTTATATTGAATTCGGAAAGGAATAGGTAGCCAGTGCAGACGGATGAGAAGGGGGGTGATATGGGCAGATCGGGAAGTGTGTGTCAGAAGATAAGCAGCAGTGTTCTGAACTAATGTAGTTGAGTGAGGGGAAGACCAGCCAAGGACGCATTGCAATAATCCAGGCGAGAAACTACAAGAGAGAGGAGCAAGGTGGTTAAAGAAGAAGGAGAGAGAAAAGGGCGAACCGCACGGAGTTGCCTGCGGGTGTAAAATGAACGTTGAATGACAGAAGAGATGTGATCTTTAAAGGTCAGAGCAGAGTCAAGAGTAACACCAAGGTAGCGTAATGAGGTAACAAGAGGGATAGGGTCAGCTGAAAGAAGCGGAGCAAGAGAGGGGACAGGAGCACCAGCTGTGAACCAAATAGCCGAGGTTTTAGATAAATTAACATGTAAAAAGTTATCCAAAAGCCAAGAGGAAACAGCGGAGAGACAGGCATTGAGGGGACCAATATTGGGATTAATGGAATCAGTGTGATAGAGAAGAATGATATCATCTGCGTAGTAATACGCAGAGATACTGTGCTGCTGGATAAGCAGGGAGAGAGGAGCTAAGAAGATGTTGAACAAGAGAGGTGCTAGTACTGAGCCCTGGGGGACACCGGAGTGAAGGGGCATCGGAAGAGTTGAATCAGTACCAGAGAGAACCAAGAAAGACCGATTGAAGAGAAAAGAATGAAACCAGTGAAGAACTGAGCCAGATAGACCAATAGCACTGAGAGTGCGGTGGTCGACGATGGCAAAAGCAGCGGAGAGATCAAGTGAAACAGCTATAGATATAGAAACCCGATCGTGAGCAACATGTAACTCATTGAGAAAAGAAATAAGGATAGATACAGTACTATGACCAGGACGAAAACCAGATTGGTGGGGGAAGCCTTGAGGTGAGCAGAAAACTGAGAAAAGAAGCTTAGAGAGAAAAGGAAGATTAGAAATAGGATGCAAATTTGAGGGTACAGAGGGATCCAATGAGGCTTTCTTCAAAAGGGGACAGATCAGGGAGTGCTTCCAATGTGAGGGAAAAATGCCGGATAGTAAGCTAGTGTTGAAGATAGAAAGAATCAAAGGGGGCAGGGTCAGTGAGGGCTCAGAGAGCCACTGTGAGGGGATAGGATCAGAAGGACAGGTTGTTTTCCGAGTGGTGGTGAGGACCTTTGTCAATTCTGAGAGAGTAATAAGTTGAAAGGAGGACCAGCGATGAGAAAGGGGCGGAATGCCTGCGGTCGGGGATGAAGGAAAGGATGGAGAAGGGGAAGGAGGGGGGGGGAAGAGGAGGAGGGCAGGCGGGGAAAAGTTGTCGAACAGACAGTACTTTAGAGGCAAAATGAGAAGCCAAAACGGAAGGTGCAGGGTTGTCGGGAGAGGGAAGAGCGAGGGTTCGAAGCTAGAGGTAGAGGAAACATGTGGGGCAGAGAGTGAAGAATGCGGTACAGTTGCCGGGTGGAATTTGCTGAGGAAGATAAAAGCTTAGAGAAATGTTCCTGTTTAGCCGAATTAAGAAGGGTACGGTAATGTGTATGACAATAGCGGAAGTGCAGTAGTATAGCTAGGGAGGGGCACTTACGCCAACGATGAATGGCCCGGCAGAGGTAGGAACGGTAAATCAGAAGACCCAGATGAAACCAGGGAGAGCTAGGGTGACATTGAGTGAGAGTTAGAATATATAGCACTAAATGAGAGGTTAGATATGATTGGAATATCAGAGACATGGTGGAAGGACAACCAGTGGGACACTGATACTGGGTACAAACTATATCGTAATGATAGAGCTGATCAAATTGGTGGACGGGTTGCGCTCTATGTTAGAGAGGGCATTGAGTCAGAAAGGATTAAAGTTTTGCAGGAAACAAAACTTGCTGTAGAATCTCTATGGATTGAAATTCTATGTAAAAAGGGGAAGGCGATGGCAGTGGGGGCGTACTATCGACCGCCTGACCAGAATGAACAAATGGATGATGAAATGCTCAAAGAAATCAAGGAAGCTAACAAACGTTACAGCACAGTAATAATAATGGATAATTTCAATTACCCCGGTATCGACTGGGTCAGTGTCACAGCAGGACCTGCTAGGGAGATAAAGTTCCTAGATGACATAAATGACTGCTTCTTGGAGCAGCTGGTTCATGAACCGACCAGAGGGGAAGCCATATTAGACCTAGCCCTTAGTGGAACACCAGATCTAGTGCAAGAGATAAGGGTGTTGGGGCCACTTGGCAATAGTGATCATAGCATGATCGCCTTTGATTTAATTAGTGGAGGAGGGATAGTAAGGAAATCCACAGTACTACCTTTTAACTTTCGAAAGGGAGACTATGATAAAATGAGGAAAATAGTTAAGAAAAAACTAAAAGGAGCAGTTGCAAAGGTTAAAGACTTACATCAAGCTTGGGTGTTGTTGAAAAATACTATCTTGGAAGCCCAGGCCAGCTGTATTCCATGCTTTAAGAAAAGTGGAAGGAAGTCCAAAAATCTGCCAGCATGGTTTAAAGGTGAGGTCAGAGAGGCTGTTGTTGCCAAAAAAGCATTTTTCAGGAAATGGAAAAAAGAGCCAAAAGACGAAACCTGGAAACAGTACAAGCACTGGCAAGTCAAATGCAAGGCATTGATAAAGCAGGCAAAAGGGGGAATTTGAGAAGAAGCTTGCTGCGGAAGCAAAAACGCGAAATAAAGATTTTTTCAAGTACATTTGTAGCAAAAAACCTGTGAGAGTGTCAGTTGGTCCATTAGATGATAGAGGAGTTAAAGGGGCACTAAGAGGCGACAAGGCGATAGCGGAGAAACTGAATGAATTCTTTGCTTCGGTCTTTACTGAGGAAGATGTAGGGATGTTACCCATGACTGAAGTGGTATTTAAAGGTGCGGAAGAATTGAAGGAAATATCGATACATCGGGAAGATGTATTACAACTATTAGATAAACTGAAGAGTAGCAAATCACCTGGGCCGGATGGTATACATCCAAGGGTGTTGAAAGAACTGAAATATGAGATTGCAGACCTGCTATTAGTAATATGTGAACTATCATTAAAATCATCTCTAATATCTGAAGATTGGAGGATCGCCAATGTAACACCAATTTTTTTTCTTTTTTTTTCTTTGATTTTTAGTCATATACAACAACCAAAACAAGTACAGGTCAATCCCATAAAAATGAAGGCAAAAATATCATACAACAATAGGAAATATACACAATGATAAAGTCCACATTCCGAAATCCCACTGTTAACAGCAAGGAAAAACAAAAAGGAAAACAAGAATACATACTATCCACAAAATGGAGGCCACGACCCCACCCACTTAAGCCCCTTTTCCAGAAAGAAAATTTTCTAAATGAGATACATCAACAAAGGTATATGAAGCACCCTCATAACTGAGGATACATTTACATGGAAACTTCAAGAAGAACGTTAGCACCCAATGCCAAAACCCGGGACTTAAGATCTAAAAACTGTCTCCGGCGCATCTGGGTGCTACGAGCAACATCTGGAAATATATTAACCGACTGGCCACAAAACGTAACCATTTTAACCTTATAAAAGGCCCTAAGTATACGTTGCTTAATATCTACAGAAGAAAAAGTTACCAGCAAAGTAGCCCGTGCATTAATAGTATCCTGAGAATCTTCCAAAAAGGCAGTCAAATTTGTCAAAGGAGAAGCGATCTCGTCTAATTCCCCATCAACCGGATTAAGTTTCTTAAATGTTGAGGGAATATAATAAATCTGTAGAAATTCAATAGTTTCAGAAATACCCAGCACTTCTTTAAGAAATTTAGCCAATAAAATTCTATGTGATAATAACGGGGACTGGGGAAAATTCAGAAAACGTAAGTTAGAAGCGCGCATGGAATTTTCCAGGCGCTCCAACTTAGAATGAAGCAGCAAAGAATCTTTTATGCCCCCCTCCCTAATCGCACTGTACATACCCCTAATCACTGGCCTGTACAACCAACCTTTCCATGTATAGCAACCGCTGCTGATCGCTGGAAGCAGCGGGATACAAATTGTACACAAATAAATAAATAAAATGCCAGCCACGCCAGAAGTGTATATTGTAAGAACCTGGGATTCAAGTTTACTAACAGCCTTGTCTATAACAGTAACTTTTGCATCCAATTGTTGCAAAGAGGTAACAGTTTCCAGAGAAAATGTAGAAAAGGAGTTGAAAGAGGAAGACATTTTAGAATCAATACCTTTTAACACAGCCCAAACATCTTTTAAAGTAATTTCGGTATCTGGGGAGGGGATGGGGAGCTCCGAAGAGCCACCATCCCCAACCGACGGGATTGGCTTCGGAATATCAATCGCCTGCAATTTTCTCACCGATATGGAAGACTCAACAGGACCCTCAAAAGAAACACCAGGAATAGGGGGCAAAGGGGGGGGGATCTACCATCGGAGCTCAAAGACACCAACTCTGGAGAGGAATGTGCAACCGGAAGGGGAGCAAAGTGCTTATCCAAAGGCCCGACTGGTTTCACATCTCCAGCCGTGGCCTCCGGCGCTTTGCCCCCAACTCTGGCTTTCCGTTTCCCCATAACCTGCCGCCCAAGGTAAGCTACTGAAAACAGCCAAACTTAACCAACAAACGTAAAACACACCTTAGGCAGGTTAGGAGGAGCAAAATGCCAGCACAATCCACTGCACCACAGAGACGCCGCAGTGACGCCAAAGGGGCGGAACTAGCCCCTTTGGACATGCCCCTTCGGAAACACGCGCCACGAAACACGCTCTGCGTAAAGGAGGAACAAATTTATAACCAGAAAACAGATGGAAAAGGGACCTAAGATTTTAAGCTGTCCCGGCTGTGCCTGCCCGATGGAATAGAGAGGGGAACAGCGATCTCCAACACCTCCACGGCAATGGCAGCCCCCAGGCTGATGAGCAGCTCCACAAACCTCCTTCAGGAACAGCGGATCCACTAGAAGGCTCCTGGCACAGCGTTTTTATCCCAAGGGAAGACCTTGGTCAAGCTGTCCCGGCTGTGCCTGCCCGATGGAATAGGGTGGGGAACAGCGATCTCCAACACCTCCACGGCAATGGCAGCCCCCAGGCTGATGAGCAGCTCCACACACCTCCTGCAGGAACAGCGGATCCACTGGAAAGCTCCTGGCACAGCGTTTTTATCCCCCAAGGTAAGACCTCGGTCAAGCTGTCCCGGCTGTGCCTGCCCAATGGAATAGGGAGGGGAACAGCAATCTCCTCCGCAGCAACGGCAGCACCCAGGCTGATGAGCAGCTCCACACACCTCCTTCAGGAACAGCGGATCCCTTAACACCAATTTTTAAAAAGGGTTCCAGGGGTGATCCGGGAAACTACAGACCGGTGAGCCTCACATCAGTACTGGGAAAAATGGTAGAAACCATCATAAAGAATAAAATTACTCAGCATGTAGATAGTCATGGCCTAATGGGAGAAAGCCAACATGGCTTTAGACAAGGAAGATCTTGTCTTACTAATCTGTTATGTTTTTTTGAAAGTGTGAATAAACAGGTGGACAAAGGTGAGTCGGTTGATATAGTGTATCTGGACTTTCAGAAAGCCTTTGACAAGGTCCCTCATCATAGACTTTTGGCAAAACTAAAGAGTCATGGGATAGGAGGCAGTGTACTACTGTGGATCAGGAACTGAGAAAGCAGAGGGTTGGGCTAAATGGCCAATTTTCCCAATGGAGAAAGGTGAATAGTGGTGTACCCCAGGGATCTGTGCTGGGTCCGCTGCTTTTTGACATATTCATAAATGACCTGGAAATTGGAATAACAAGTGAGGTTATCAAATTTGCAGATGACACAAAACTATTTAAATCAGTTAAAACCCAAGAAGATTGTGGAAAATTGCAAGAGGATCTTGATAAACTGGAAGAATGGGCAGCAAAATGGCAGATGAAATTTAATGTGCACAAGTGCAAAGTTATGCACCTAGGGAAGAACAACCCAAACTATGGTTACACGATGCAAGGTTCCACATTAGGAACCACCACCCAGGAAAAAGATTTAGGCGTCATTGTGGATAACATGTTAAAACCCTCGGCCCAGTGTGCAGCGGCAGCCAAGAGAGCAAATAGAATGCTAGGTATCAAAAGGAAAGGAATGGAAAAGAAAACAAAAGATATTATAATGCCTCTATATCGTTCCATGGTGAGACCGCACCTTGAATATTGTGTGCAATTCTGGTTGCCGTATCTTAAAAAGGATATAGCGTTATTAGAAAAGGTTCAGAGAAGAGCCACCAAAATTGTAAAGGGGATGGAAGGATACTCCTATGAAGAAGGCTAAAAAGGTTAGGGCTCTTTAAGCTGGAAAAGAGACGGCTGAGGGGAGATATGATAGAAGTCTATAAATTAATGAACGGAGTGGAAGGGGTAAACGTAGATTGATTGTTTACGTTATCAGAATATAGAAAGATTAGGGGACATGCAATGAAGCTACAGGGTAAACTATTTAAGACTAATAAAATAAAATATTTTTTCACTCAACGAGTAATCAAACTCTGGAATTTGTTACCAGAGGATGTAGTAAAGGCTGTTAGTGTAGTTGGGTTTAAAAAAGGTTTGGACAAGTTCCTGAAGGTCCATAAACCATTATTAAGAAGGGACCCAGGATATCAATGCTTGACCCAGTACAAGCATTGTGGAACCTGTGTCTTTTGGGGAAACTGCTAGGTACATTTGACCTAGATTGGCCACTGTTGGAAACAGGATACTGGGCTTGATGGACCTTGGTCTGACCCAGTATGGCATATCTTATGTTCTTATGTTCTTAGGAGAGGGACGTGGAGGGGCAACCTGATCCAATGCGGAGGAAAGTGTGGTATCCCAACATTGCGCCTGGAGATCCACTGGGAGTAGGTGAAAGTCAGCAGGAAAAAGCTTATCTGAAGAAGGAAATTGAAGAAGTGAGTCGGGAGTAATACGATGGACCGGGCGAGGTGGAGGAGGCGGAACTGACGGGAAAGAGGAGGAAGGGAAAAGGAAAGGAAAGGAAAGGAAAAGAAAAAAGTATGCAGAAATGATCAGACCAAGGAAGGGGCAAAGCAGAGAAGGAGGAGGGAACGAGGGACGAGGACTGTCGGGAGATAACTAGATCTATCGTATGGCCGGCAGAATGGGTAGGGGCTTGAACGAATTGCTGTAGAGAAAGATCGGAAAGCAGGGAAAATAGAGAGAGATCGCGCTGAGAGGAGGGAGAATCAAAATGAACATTAAAGTCACCAAGGATTAAAAGGTGCTGGTACATAAGAGAGGCCTCGGACAAGGTAGACAGGATAGAGTCCCACAGAGGGGAAGATAGAGCTGGGGGAGCATAAAGAAGAAGAAGAATATGAGTAGGGGTTGAGGTCCCTAAATGAAGCAAGAGAGTCTCTGGGTAAGAGAAAGGGATAGGAAGAATCTCCAGCAGAGGGAGGGAGGAACAGAAGATCGCCGCAAACCCCCCCCCCCCCCGCCACTCCTACCCCGGCGGGATGTCGATAGGGAGGAATAGCCTGGGGGAAGACAACGGTTCAAAAGAGGCGCCTCCCACTCCTTGAGCCAGGTTTCTGTTAGGAACAAGACATCCAAGGAATGCTGTAGAATACAGTCATGAATAAGCACAGATTTGGTACGCAGAGAGTGACAGTTTGCGAGGGCCATCTGCAGAAGAAGGAACTGCGTGGGGGAGGGGGAAGAGGAAAAAGGAGAATGGGGTAATCGAGGAGGGGGAAGACATAGGATAAGATTAGGGGAAGGTTGCACGATAGTATCTGGTAAGGCAGGATGAAGAGGGGGGAGAAGGGGCCTCTAGCCCCAAATGAAAGGGATAGCAGCCATTCCATAGGGAAAAAACAAGGTCAAGAGCATGGCAAGAGTCAAAAGGACCCGGCTACGGGCAGCAAAAATGTCCCAGTTCTGAAACAGATTGGAGCTGGCAAGATTATAGCGTACACCAGCCACCGGAGGAACTAGGGAAGCTAGGGACGACGTGATGTCCTGAGTACGGCCTGAATGTTGATGGAAGACACTCGGGTGCGATGAATCACTGGACTCTCCCCCAGATCGCTCCAAGGAGCTCGACCAAGGAGCATGTCCTGCTCCTTGGGCACGCTCCTTGGTGCAGAATGCCGCGCTAGAGGCGTTTAAATGCAGGATGGGTACTTCCGGTGACACTCCAAGGGATCAAACTCAAGACCTCTTTCTTGTTGGTCATTGTATTAACCAGTGGGCTACAGCTCCATACACCTTTTCACAGCGCTGTCACGAAGTTAAGGTTACCGCGCGTAAACAGCCAATGCGCCCCCTATTGGGCGGTACACAGTGCATGCTACGTGGACGCCGGCACGCCCACCTCCCTATATGGCATTGATCACGTTATCGCTGGGAGTTTTGCAAGTAACAGTAGGATGGTGTACACATACTCCATCACAAATATCAGTGTGTCCACCAAAAAAAACCATCACCTCAGCTGGAAAACCTAAGGTACCCTGTAAAGTGCCTTAGCTGTGGGTCTACCCGATCCCGGTAAGCACAGCTGACATTTATTGGGTTGACCTGCAGTTGCTGTGTAGTCAGCCCGTGCTATGAGGAAAGGCATAGCATACTGGTTAATACGATGCCCCCAGAGTCACTGCTTATGGATTTGAATCCCCATTGCACCAACAGCAAGATGAGTGTTAGTAACAGTCAGACAAATTTCTACAATCATTGACACAAGCCTAATACACTATAACCTTTGTCCTGTGCCTCTAAGGAGAGGCGTGCCAGTGCGTCGCCGAAAGCACGTCATAAGGCGTCTAAAGCTGAGGCGCACCAGATGCAGTCCAGGCCAAACGGCGTAAGTCATGCGATGCTGTAAACTAAAGCCAGCCACCGTGGCTGCCAATCTCCGTATCCGACATGTAGTCATGTGGCCGCAGAGATAGTTTTCCGTGTGGCGTCCATGACACACGCACGTTGTGTGCGCGTCATAGTAGGGCATGGCACGGCATATGCACGACACAGCACATTCGCGGTGTGCATGTGTCACCAACACATGGGCATCCCCCAAAATGGTGACGTGATCCCTCAAGCCAGCTTTTAGCCGCCGCGACCTACGACAGCTGGCAGCCTTAATCTGCACCAGGCAGCTGCGCCTCTTCCCAGGCGCCTCAAAATGTCAGGACTTGGAACGCGTCAGGAAGGCGTGGGTGCGCATCACAAGGCACTTCAACCGTGTAGCAGACTACCCACTGCGACCAACTCCCCTTTAAAACCCCCAGTATCAGTAGGTAGGGTTTAAGCGAGTGGTTTTTCCCCATTGAACAGCTACTTTCACAAATCCTAAAGCAGAGCTTCTTGGGAGATGTAGTCCCTTCACTGACCAATGAGGAGCAGTTGTGGATTCAAAAGTGGTTCAAGCAAACAAAGGATTTATTTCCCTCCTGGGGTTGGATTTTTAACCAGGAAATAAGGTAACACCAAAACCAGGTATTTTCTGGTATAAGGACAAATTAAAGGTTTTCAACATAAAGGCTTACTTCAGCATAAACACATTAATTTCCAGCATTTCAAGGTAACAGTTCTGTTTCTTCACAGCTGTATGCTTTTAACTCCAAGCAATGCTGCCTTTTCTCTTTAAAGCATGAACTCAGCGTAATGACATTATCTCATAAGAAAAAGTTATCGTACAGTCCATTACTTCATCCTTATTATTTACATGCTCTGGCTCAATGTCCATTAATTCTTCCTCTGCAACAGGAAATGTTTGTAACTGCAACCCTGGTGCCACGCCTTTCCTTAGTGCTCCAGGCTTCTTATGATACTCCTGAATTAAATACTAGTTCAAGTAAGCATTCTCAGTACAGTCCCTCTCATTACAGCCCCAACCCTCTGGGTAAATGAAATCACTGTAATTATTAGCACCCCAGCCGTTAGGCTTACCTTTAAACCTAGCTGGTAGAGGTTTTCTCTGTGGCTTGGAACTGGCTGTATGTTCCCAACCTGAGCTGTGCACAGAAGCTTTCAATTGCCTTCCTGGCTTTCTTTCTTTTCTGTACTCCCCAGAATACGGCAAGTAATCCAGACTGCCTTTGCTGTATCCTTTCCTTGGGGTTTCTGTTCTCTTCCTGAAGGGAAGCTCCGTTTCACCCTTCCACGGAGACTCTGTCCTTCTCCTTTCACTGCTCTCTTCACTGCAGCTCTCGTAGCCCACCTGGCTGCCTGCTTGGCTGCTCGGCTCACCTTTGCCTAACTCACTTCTTTCACCTCCTTCGCCTTTGCCTAACTCCGTGGGCTCAACTGTGACCTCTTTATTAGAGTGAATTCTAGGGTAGAGCTTGACTCCTCCCCCTAACAGGTGTGCTGAATCAACTTGTGACTCATTCTCTAAGTGGTAGCATGGGCGTATCCCTTTCCCTTGTGCTTGGTTTCTGTGGTAACCAGAAGCCATGTGCTCTTGTTTACATCTCAGCACTGCTCCTGTTTCCTGCTTTTTAGCTTCTTCTAACGGGCTGGAAGGACCCACTATGTCACACCACGTGAGGTAAGTGTATGGGGACAGATCACTAAATGGAAGGTGTGCAACACAATATCCAGCAAGCAAAACACATAAGATATGCACCACATGTGCGAAACACATGTATGTGGGCAAACCTGTGATCCAGCTATCTGTGTATGTTGCTGTGTGCACGTATGCCAATCCCCAGGAGCCACAGACATGAAAGCAGAGGTGCAGAGGTCAGCGTGGTGTGATCCTCTTGGGCCTTTCCTGTTTTCTATCTTTAACTGTCTCTCCCTGTCCTATTGGTTTTTGGCGTTCTTTTCTATCTTTCCAGTAGCCTTACCTTTGTATTGTACACGGCCCTGATGCTTCAGCCTGGGCGGTTTATCAAATTTTGCAAATAAAGATAAAGATGTAAGCTGCTCCTGTGCAGTGCACACCTCTGCCCAACCCACATGAGTTGCAGCCCCATAACAGAGCTATATTAGGCATCTGTGTGCCATGGTGGCTGCTGCTATGACACATTACCAGCTCTGGCCAATCCCCAGGAGACATCGGACCTGACCACAGAGGTCAAGTAGTCACCATTGTGCACTGGTAGCTGCTGCAGTCCGAGTACCACAGCCCTGACCTATCCCCAAGAGGCACCATATCAGATGACAGAGGTCCAGCAGTCATCCTGGAGGTGTGTTAGTTGGTGCTGTGTATGTGTGGAACATCACCCTTGGCCCCGAAGACTTCCAGACCTGCGCACAAAGGTGTATCAAACATCCTGGTGTCAGGGTGGTTACTGTTGTTGCAGGTTCCCAGCTCTGCCCTAACCCCAGGAGGCATCAGACCAGACTACACAGGTCTATTCTACATCCTGGTGTTATGGTGGTTGCTGTTGTTGCAGGTTCCCAGCTCTGCCCTAACCCCAGGAGGCATCAGACCAGACTACACAGGTCTATTCTACATCCTGGTACTATGGTGTTTGCTGTTGTTGCAGGTTCCCAGCTCTTCCCTAACCCCAGGAGGCATCAGACCAGCTGACACAGGTCTAGTCTACATCCTGGTGGTATGGTGGTTGCTGTTGTTGCAGGTACTCAGCTCCCCCACACCCCCAGGTGTCTGAGGCCGCACCACAGAGGCTGCATCAGCATCCAGGCGTCATGGTGATGGCTCCTGTTGATGTGGGATGGGCTGCCCAACACCGAGGTGAGTGCTGGACTGCACCCCCTGTAGACCTGAAATGCAATGCCCCACATGCCATGTTGCTCTCATGTCATGCCAGGAGATGGCAGGTACATGGCATGGGGTTGCTGTGAGGCGGCACATAGGGCACATAGGTGTCACACCATACATGCCCAGCCTCACGCCCACACATGCAGGCGGTGCTGCCAAAAACTAGTATGGGACCCTCTGCCCATAGCAGGAGCGGCCCCCATTGCACGCAGATATGTGTGCCATGTGCCTCGCAATAGGCAGGGATAAAGGGCCCTAATGGTTACAAACATTGCTCATCTCCCCAGGTAGAGGACCTACGGAAGGGCAGAGAGATGCGGCTACACTGCCCTGGATACCTCTGCCGCATGCAGCGAGAGGCAATGGCCTGGCGTGACGGTGAGTGTCCCAGCCTATGCAGTGCGCCACACCATGTCCCAGTGGCACGCCAGCCTGTGATGACACATACAATGTGTCTGTGCCATAACAAACGCATGACGTCCTGTTCATTTCTGTCTTCTCCACTGAGGCTGCAGATGCTGGAGAGGGGACCTCTGCGCCCACACCACCTGGTGGCAGCCTCCCCGCGACCACTGGAGGCACCGAGGCAGAGGACGCAGCTGCAGCGGCGGCGGACGCCATGGCTGTGGGGGAGGAATACATGGAAGGTGGGGAGGGGTGGGAGGAGGGGATGGTGGAGGGTGCTGGGGAGGTGGAGTGGGAGGGCGAGGGGGGTGAGGGGGAGGGTAGCGGGGAGAGTGCGGGGACCAGCCAGGGCGAGAAGGGTGGGGGGGACATGGAGGGTGGGGAGGGAGAGCCTGTGCATGAGGGTGGATGCAGGTTACTACAGGGCACTGGGGGCCCCTGCCACCTGCCCCATGTGCATGGCCAAGGTGTGGGACCCCCACACATTGGCACACACAGGGCCCATGCAGATGCCACCACCCAGACCACAGCCACATGGTGTGGCTGTGGTGGCAAATGTGTGGGTCTCCTGTGTGTAGCGATGGGCACCGTTAGGCGGACCCTGAATGACCATGGCCACACCATCAGGCAGCTGAGAGAAGCTGTTGAGGGTATGGCTGAGGTGATGCGCCGCCAGCATTATCATGGCATGTTCACGGCGCATCCCCAGCTATACCCCCACGGCAGGCCCCCGGGTATGTGATCCACATATATAGCTGTGGCCATCTCCCAGTGTCTGCAAGGTAGTGCAGTGGACACACAGATGGTAAAGGTGGCAACCCTAACAGCCAAATGTATCACCACTAATGTGTGAGACGGATGTCCATGCTGTGCTAATGCAAAATTGTGAACCAGTTTTACTGTTGACCTGCCTGTGGGAGGGGGGTGTTGTGTTGAATGTTATAACGTTTGTATGGTACCTACCAACACATATTAGGATTAAAACATTGTGTAGGCAGCCAAATCTTGCAATGTGTGACGCAGTGGCAACTTCAGAAGCCATGGAAACTGATACTGACCCTCTGGTTGGTTCAGGTATTGCAAGAAAAGACAGGGTTTTCCATTCTCAGCATAACCTACAGGCAACTAATCAGCTCACCTCAAGGGAGGAGAGAATCAGAGCTGTGGATTGGGCACGCCCTAGTAGGAGGCGGGCTTCCCAGAGCAGGGGCCCCTTGTTAAGCAGAGAGAGGGAAGACAGTGGAATGAGAAGGAGGAGGAGAAGGAGTAGGACGGTGATGAGAAGGAATGGAGAAGTGAGCACTACAAATGGAATGAGAAGTAAAGGTGGTTTGAATCCACAAGAGAGAAGGCAAAAGGCATTAGGAAGGCAAGAAGCTCTCTTGAATGCAGAACCCTTTGACCCTGCTACAGAAATACTGCCCAGCTGCAACAGAAGGGAAAACTGATTCAGAACCAGGAGTAAAGCCTAGGTTGTTGGGAGACAGCATTTACCCTTGGAGAGAAAGGCACGCTGGCAAGGCATTTTCTGACAAGCCTCATTTTAAGGTACCTGCTGCACTTAATTCCTTTAACAAGTTTTATAAGCCAGAAAGAGGGAATCCTGATTTTAAAGTACAGGATAGTTTCAGGCAATGTGAGAGACGTTGGTTACAGCCTGAAAGCTCTCTAACTAAGCCTAGCTTTTCTCAGCCAGCAGTTCCTGCTTTTAACAAGCAAGCTGATGAGAGGAATTCAGCTAAACTGTTTACAAGAGAATTAGGCTATACTGATACAGAATGTCCTACCTTTGAAGCTTTCTTTAAGAGCAGAGCTCGTGCAGAGGAACGTGTGATTCCAACACTCACTAACAGAGATAAGTGGGGGAGGGGTAACTCCACCACGGGCACAGAGTGTCTAAACAGGGAGAGCATTGTTTGTTTACCAGAAGCAGATAATTACCTGCCCAAGCAAGGAGAAGGTTCACCCAGTAGTCCTGCTAGAAGACAGGCAGAACTACTCCTGAATGAATTCAAACAATTCCTAAATAGAAGAGCTGTTTCAGAACAGACTTGCATTCAAGCAGGAAGTAATCCTGAAATAGGAATTCCCACACCGACTCCAGTTCCCATGATTGATGTTAACCAGCCGATGGACTGCTCGATTGGTCTAATAGATAGAGCTGATAAGAGCCAAACTTGAATGATTATACCTGATATTTTATTCTGGTTATGTTAACCAAAGAGATGTGAAAAGCTTATGAAATGAATACTGTTTGAGCAACTGAAAGGAAAGCTTATTGAAGCACTGAAATAAGCTGGACTGTAACCTGATTGCAAGAGAAAACAATATTATTTCTTACCGGAGTATTTGTAAATATAGCACAGAGAAGACACATGGTGTAATGTGCATCCTCAGTGAAGATTAGGCTGAAGCACAGTATTGAAAGCCTGTAATTTGCATTGTTCCTGATTTGGTTATCCTTCTCACCTCTTCCTGTCCACCAAGGAGCGGGGAAAATAAAATCCTTGTAAATATAAATGTCTTGTTCCCGACTTTCATTGGCCCCCACAACTACACAAGGCCCATCCCTCCTTAACCCTCAAGGTTAGGGAGTGGGTGCAGGGTGACAAATGGTCATGTGTCCTTTGTACATACATGCTGTAGCAGTGAGACAGACACCTGTGTGCATGTCCCAGTGTGCATTTGTGCAACATATATTACCCCTGCCCCACAACAGGCTGTGTGGAGCGCAATGTGCACTGCCGGATGTATCCCCCGATGTCATTGTGATGTAACCATGTGCTGCACCATCCAACAGACATGGTCACATGCACGTTGTTATGGATAGTCAGTCTGTAGCAGGGATGCAGCACATGATAGGACGGCGAGGAGATGTGGATGTGGTACACATGATGCAGCATACTTGTGATGTATGCGGGGATCCACGTGTCCGACAGTGCATCAGTTGGTGGGTTTCATCATGATGAGGTCTGGTGGGGTGAAGGAGCAGCAGCGCACTACAAGCGCTGGAGGGGGTAAACCTCTCACAGCAGCTAGGTATATCTGTATGTCGTATCTGTCCACCAAGCATGTGCGGTTAGTATGCCACGGTGACCCTGGTGTGTGTCTGACAGACGGGTCACCCATGTAGATGGCCTGATGTAGATGATATACGGGGACAGGGGGGAGATATGCCCCACAATGTTGGTGAACCAGCAGACATATATAGCAGGTGGCAGGGGAAGGGAGGGTGTAACCCCAGGCATATGTATGGCCGTTAAGACATGGCATGGTGCTGTAGAGCACATGTGACCATGGAAACCCCAATTGCAACAGCCCACTCAGGGAACCCCAGACAAAGAAAAAAGGACACATGCACATCAGTGAACAAAGGTAATGCGCCATTTAATGTGGAGGTCAGTCCAACTTACAGTCACACACCTACGGCCTGCATGACCACCCCCTCCTCCTCCCACGACCCCCCACTCCCCTTGCTGCTGATACTGATGCTTCTGTTGCCTCTGGCGCTGCTGCAGGCCGCAGGATATGTCCCGCCATGGCCTCGAGTGCATCCGCCACCCGGCCTATGCCAGCTGCGATATCCATGGCAGTCCCTTGCAGCTGCCGTGTCTCCAGGTTGTGCTCCCTGACAGCCCTGCGGAGCCCACATTCTGCCCGCATGTGGGCCTGCAATGCCTGACATTGGGCACGCTGGACCTGCTGCTGGCCACGCATCTCGGCCCGTATAGTAATCAGCGCCTGGCGAGTGCCTGTGGGAGGGGAAACAAGGTGACCTGTGAGACATCTGTTGCCTAGACCCCAACATGTATGACCTGCCCATTCCCCACTGAGCCACACCAACCACCCCAGACATGGCCAGAGGGGCATGTGTGTGGAGGCCCACTGCCATCATGCGTGTGTGTGGCCCCACCGCTGTGTCTGGGGGTTGGTGTGCCACACCAGCACATGCAACCATCCTGCCAGTTTCCTACCTGCGGCATCCCTGCGTGCTGATGCCGTATGTGCCCGCAGCTCCTGGAGGATGACATACATTGCGCCCGTTGTTGCAGTGGACGGCCTTGGCGGTGGCAATGTGGGGCTCACCCCCACATCCTCGGGCCCCTCGCCAGCCACTGTGGTGCCTGTGTACCCACTCCGCTGGGGTGACCTGTCATCCTCCTGGGTGGCCACCTCCTCAGGCAGCACATCGGCCCATGGGGTGTCTGGGGCATCGCTGATTGCAGCCTCTGCATGCGGTGCCTCATCGACCTACGCTGGTTTGGGCTCACTGCCATTGTCCTCCTCGGCTGCCTCGATGGTCTGGACGTTACCTGGGGGGGGGTGTGGAACAAGGTACACAGTAGATATGGGGTTGTCACAGACACAGACGTAGAGCACATATTTACGTAGACATGTTTATACAGAAATATGGACATATTTAGGTAGACACATATTTGTTTATGCACTCCTTGCTTTCCTCTGTCCCTCTCATTTGGTCAGCCCTAGGAACAGGAACACGTCTGCTTGCTCCCTCGTTACCCCCGATTCCTCCTCCACCACACATTGTATGCACAAAACTAACCCACTGGAAGAGATTGCCCCATTGTATAACCCAAATCTGGGGTGCGGACATCCAGGTCTAACTGGGAGTGTGGAGTAAGCATGTGTGGGGCACTCCCAGACCCTGGATGTCCTCACCAGATAACAGATATGTCCAGGACATCTTGAGCTATATCCACGCCTACATCTGTCCAAGGCATGAATGGGTATGAGGAAAGAGCTCATTTTGTCAGACAGATATCTGGAAGGTGTTGGGAAGGGGGTTTGATTCTATCCCCTATATTTTTCATGAACAAACACTAACGGGGAAAGCGGACTCCGGTATCTGTTTTCCTAGGTTCAACCACACCTGCTCCCAGGACATGGGCCCGCACCACCCCATGACATGCCCTGCATGTGCATGGTAGATAGCTGTATGTGTGCAGCATGTCTCAGACATACCTCCCCGTGGGTCAGCCATGTCCAGCGCCAGGGAGAGCCATGGATGTAGATGGGGCCTAGGCGCTCACCAAGCTGCTGCTCCAGGGGCGTGAGGCTTGGGATGAAGGGGCCGCCCCCGCCAGTGCCACTAGCATGTCGGCGTTCTGCAGTCAGGTGTGCACGGACCCCCCGTCTGATATCATTTAACCTCTTATGGAGGCTGTCAAGGTCCCTTGGTGGCCCCTCCGCCTGTGCCATGGCCCCCTGCACCTCCTCCCACATCTGGGTCCTTACGCTTACAGCTGTGTGTGAGTTCATGCACCCATACAGCTCCTCATAGTGTTCGAAGACACTTGCCAGCAGGTTGTGGCTTTCCTGCTGGCTGAATCTTATGGTCCTCTTCCTCTCCCCATCCGGCACAGGCGTCCGCCTATGCTTGCCTGTGCTGTGCCCCTCAGGCTGCTCCTGGGTGGGGTATGACATACCCGATGAGCCAGCAACCTCAGACTCTGATGACCCATCCCTCCAGTCTCTGGGGACTGCGGCCCTGGCGTTTCCCCAGACACCCCACCTATCATGTCCAGCCGCAGCATGTCCCTGCTCTCCCTGTCCTCCCCTCTGCATCCCAGACCTGTCTGACCTCCTGTGGCCCTTGACCCCTCCCCCATCGCCTTCACCAGCCCTCACCACCGTAGCCACTCACCAGCCCTGCCTCCTGTCACCCCCACCACGCACCAACCCAGCCACTCACCACCACCGGCCAGCCTTGCTACTCGCCTCTCTCACCACTCACCAACCCAGCCACCTACCTCCCCCACCGCTCACCAGCCCTGCCACTCTCCACGCCAGCCTGCCTCTGACCCTCCGTTTGTTTCACCACCAATAACGCCCGCCATCAACCTCGCTCGCCTGCACTAACCCCTCAGCATGTACCAGGTGTGCACGTTAATATATGGATCTTTGGACGTCTGTGCGTGTGCGCGCGCATTGTGCATAAGAAATGCGTAGGGTGCATACGCAGAACTGTGCGCCACACATGCGCAAGCCATGTACGTGTCTGTGCATGTGTGGCAGCTGGTTCCGTGCCCGTCTGATAGGCGCCAGGGGTCAGCGGAACCATGCGCTGAACATGCGCAAGACATGTACATGTCTGCACATGTGCGGTGGCTGTTTCCGCTGACCTCTGTTGCCTGTGGGACGAGTTTCGCTACCGTGCGCCGCACATAGGGGCGTATGCATATGCGGCATCAGCTCACACCATACTGTCCATTACGGCTTTTTTACGGCTTGCGTGTATCCTGGCGCAGCACATGCGCAGACACGTACACATCTTGCATGTGTGCAGCGCACGGTTCTGCTAACCCTGGTGCCTATGGGATGGGCACAGAACCAGCCGCCACACATGCGCAGACACGTACATGTCTTGTGCATGTGCGGTGCACGGTTCCGCATACGCACCCCTATGCATTGCCTATGCGCATGCGCAACGCGTGCACACATGCGCAGACGTCCAAAGATCCATATATTAACATGCACACCTGGTACACACTGAGGGTTTAGTGCAGGCGAGCGAGGTTGAAGGCGGGCGAGGTTGAAGGCGGGCGTTATTGGTGGTGAAGCAAACAGAGGGTCAGAGGCAGGTTAGGCGTGCAGTGGGGGAGGAAGGTGGCTGCGTTGGTGAGTGGTGGGGGAGACGAGCGGTGGCCTTGGTGAGTGCTGGTGGAGGTGTGTGGCTGGGTTGTTGAGTGCTGTGGGAGGTAGGCGACATGGTTGGTGGGTGGTGGGTAAGGTAGGTGGCAGGGTTGGTGTGTGGTGGGGGGTGGCTGGCATGATTGGTGTGTGGTGGGTGGTGGGTGTGGTGTGTGGCTGGGTTGGTGAATGGTGGGGGAGGTGAGTGGCAGGGTTAGCATGCGGTGGGGAGGTGAGGGGGGTTGGGTTAATAGTATCTGCTATGGCGGCCTTTGTCGTTGCCTCATGTACACTGGGGGATGTGCAGGGCTTGCAGTTGCCTGACGAGGGAGATGGTGTCCATGGGACTGGGGCACAGGGCAGGGTGCAGGCCCGCTACAACACCGACCTGCAGCTGTGGAGGCAGTGCCGGCACTGTACAGACAATTTGAGGCCGGTCAATTTGAGGAATGTATACTGCTGGGTGGGTATTTGTCATCTCTGACATGCACATCGTATACCCCTGCTATCCATCTGAACATATGTCTGTCTTTGACGTGTGTCCCAAATTGTGTGTGTGTGGAAGCTGACGCGGGGGGGGGGGATGACTCCAGGTCCTCTGTGCTGCAGTGCTGTGTGTTGATGGCACACTGACGTTTGACGTTTTACAACATTTGACATTGTATGTTTAGGCTGGCACTGTACGACACACATGTATGCTTCATGTTTATCAACAGTGTGGTGTTGTCTGTGCCATCCAGCCTGCCACGGTGGGGAAACTTTTCCCGTTGCACCATCTGTGTGTGGTGAATAGCATGACCGTCACATGCTTGCAGACGTGTGCATCTCTGCCCTTGTCCAAGGTGCATTGCATGTGTGTCTCTGAGGTGTTCATGGCTGGCGCTACTACCTTTCGGCCTCTGGTGTCTGCCCATGTGTCTGCTGTGGTTCAGGATAATGTGTGCACTCCTTCTACCTCCCCCGTGCTCTGTATCTCACACCTCCAGACACTGGCACATAGTTGTTGTGTCCCATCATGTGTCCCCCTATGTTTCTGTCTTACCTGTAGGTGCTGTGGGTTTGCATGTACATTCATGTGTGCATGTGTGTGGACATCAGCTACTGGTTTAATGTTCAACATTTCTTTATGCAGGTGATGCAGGATATGGGTGTCAGCCCTGGCTACTAACTCCTGTGCGTCTACCATAAACACGTGCAGAGATGAGGTGCAATGAGGCCCATGCCTCCAGTCGCTCCATCATCGAGAGCACCTTTGGCGTATTGAAAAGTCGCTTCAGGTGTCTGGACAGGACCGGCGGGGCCTTACAATACCAACCCGTGACAGTGGCAGAGATCATTATTGCCTGTTGCATCCTGCACAACATTGCTCTCAGGCACGATCTCGATGTCAAAATTAATGAGGATCTGGAAGACGATCCAACATGCCCTCCTGTATGTGACCGTGGTGATACACGTGAGGGCACAGCACTCAGGCGCCAGCTGATTGAGCAGCTATTTTCATGTGAGTACTGGATGTTTTGGAAAAAACATTTGGATAGATATATGTACTACTACTACTACTATTGAACGTTGGTATCGCACTACCAGTCATACGCAGCACTTCACTGACATTGTAAGCTCAGATGGCCAGGCATTGTGTCAGCAATGTGGTCCAACCGCTAACACAGAAGGTGTGGGCAGGGGACAACAGCGGGTGGAGGTGATTAATGTAGTCAGGATTATTAGGCTTAGGTGATGTGGTAGGCTGTCACACAGGGTTTTGAGATGGTTGGTGAGAGTGGCTGCAGCCGTAGTTAGTTCCAGGTGTTGGGTGCTGCTAGGTGAGAGGTGTTTGGTCCTGCATTAACAGTGGGGGGGGGGGGGGCAGCCCATTGATAGGCCAAGTTGGCTTGACGTGTGGGGATGACATATGGGGGATATGAGGGGATTGATTGGATTGTATGCTCTGATGAGCAGGGACTATGTGTAACATATTTCAGAATGGCGATGCATACAGGTGTTAGCACTGTTTACATGCTCAGTAGTAGTAGGGTACTTGTAGTACTTGGATTATGCATGTCAAGGTACAGGACAACCACAGTGTAACTGCATGTATAGATCAGCAGGTGCATCTTGATCTCACCTGGGGTCTGTGAGGTGTCGTGACAGGTGGGGTGTCATTGTCATACTGAGGCTGTCGGTAGATTAGCCATGCAGCGCAGTGTTGCATACATTGCGGTGGACAGAGATGATTTAGAGGCAGACCAGCAAGGTGTAGGTTACAGTGAGCAGGATGGTGGGTGATGAAGAGGGGCATTAGGGCTTTATTTGTGTGTTCTGGGGTGACGGCAGGGATCTTGCTCATGTTATCTAGGGGGACACCGCAGGCCTTAGCTGCATGATGGGTATGTGTGGGGAAGGGGTATGAGGGATGATAGAGACCTGCTACCTTGACAGCCACATTGACAGAAGATGTATCCAACCTATACACAGACACTGTAAGGGTTGGAGAGGGTTTAGGGGCGATGCCCAGATGTCCGGTCTTGGCCATGCTCATTTCATGCACCAGGAGTACCTGCAGCCAGCAGTCAGGGAGCAAGCTGAGGTCGGGGTGTGGTTTGACAAACGTAGTTCATGTGTATTGAGATATGTTTCGGACACATCAGCGTACAGCTGCTACTGATAGCCAGGGGATGTGCCTGCTGCACCAGGGAACTGGGTATGGGGCCAGGGGAATGTAGCAGCCCCTGCATATATTCCTTTTGTATAGCACCTGGGAGTGGCTTAGCAGGGGAGGTGGACCCACAGGAAACACACACTGAGGGTGCTATGGGAGACATATGGGGGAGGCAGGGTTGTACCTGGACCTTTGGGCCGAGCACGTACAGGGTATTTATTATTTATTTTTTTATTTAGACAGTTTTGTATACCGCCTTATCCTTCAATCAAAGCGGTCACAGCACAATTGGGGATACATTTAACACGCGGGGATATGAGACACATACACTAATACTTACAGGGAACATGGGCAATGGAGGGTTAAGTGGCTTGCCCAAGACCACAAGGGTAGCGCAGTGATAGTTGTGGGCAACGGTCTCAAGGGCAGCAGAGAGGTCACAATGGGGACAGACAGGCTACAGGCCTGTGGACATGGCCAGGAACATGTCAGTGGCGGGTTGGGGTGGGGACAATTAGGTACAGTGTCATGACAATGCCAGATTGCGACAGATCTAGGGGGTTATGAGAGATGTGGATGTGAAGCTGGTGTGTTTGTGGCACAGCTCCAACATGACATATGTATGTTTCTCTTGTGTTTATCATTCCACAGGACATGCTTGGTGACGTCCCTGGTGGTGTAGTGCGGTGGCAGCTGTGTGTACCTCATTCAACGTGCAGGACACTGGGGTAGGTGGACATACAGGTACTTTGTCTGTATAGACAGTCAGGAGCAGCACATGTCACAGGTTGTCTGTCTAATGCACATATGTTGTGAGTGACCTATTGAGCGTGCTCCCACGTACCCCATATGTTGATGTTGGCCACACATATCCACATGTGTTTGTGCCCAGTTTGTCTTCTCCAGCACTGTCTCTGGGACACATCCAACAGGGCTGCGTGTGTCTACAGGTCCTAGGTGTTCTGGTGGTGGGCCGCACTTACACCCTTCCCTGACATTGTAGCATCGGCCAACATCAATGTATCATCGCATTTACAAGGCTTTTATCTCCACTATTCGCCAATTGTGCACATACAGGTCATATGTTACTGGTGGCACGTTCACCTTCTAATACTGTGTGTGTGTTTGTGGGTGGCTCTGTTATGATACAGTCTGCATGCAGTTTGCATTATCATGTGGTGGGCGGTGTCTGCACACCTGTGGAGCGGTGGCGAGTGTGCTATCTCTACCTTTCTGGTGTTAACCTTGTGCACAGTGTGCGCGTGTGTTGTGTGTTGTGGGTTGACCTCTCTCATGTGTATTGACAGACCACTGCACAACAGCATTTATGTATCCAAGATATCACCATAATTTGGACATGCGGCAACGGCGGCTGGACATGGGGACATGGTTATTCGACACATGTTGATGACATCTTCTGTCTTTATTGAGATGTGTTGTGGATTTTGCCTGCCTGTGAGGATCCCAAGCAGACATTTGCCTCAGACACACAGTAGGTAGCACCTTGGCTCGTTTGGGTGTAACATCAGCCTTTATATGTTTGTTTTTTGCTGTTTGTGTCATGGACCTTTCCTGTTAAGTCTCTGTGCACCAGCACTAATGGACATGGGGTGCAGCTGTGATATGCCTGTGTTACTTGGGCATGGACATGACCATATCCATGGGACACGCTCGTCTGCGGTTTGTGATAAGGAAGCTTATCATAGCTCAGGAAGGATCTATAGAAAAGGTGAAGTGACTCTGAACAAGCAACCTGTCAGTTCTGGTAGAAATAAGAAAACAGAATTTTCCCATAAAAGACTACCAGTCCCAGAGTGCACCAGGTTTCCAACAGCCATTAGAGGAGCTGAAGTGGGGAAACGTGTATTCAATCAGGAGGGCTATGAGGTAATCCCTAAGCACTCATCTCAAAGGGCAGGGCCTGATTCAGCACAGCTGCGCTGTGTTAGGGAGGAGCACTCATCAAGGCAGAATAAGAGTAGAGTTTATTCTACAGATGACCATCTTCATGATCACCTTGGATATCCAGAGAATGGTCCTGAGTATCAGCTTGAGTTTGATCATCAGTTTCATCTGAAGGATCATCAGAAGCAGAAGCCAAACCGGACGGACAGAGAGGGAAAGAGAGCCTTTGGAAGAAGGAAGAGAAAAGCCTTTGAGAGGTCTAGAAGAGTCCAAAGCAGTACGTATACTGGGAGGTATTCCAAGGGCCAGCATACACCATTGGACTGGGGAAAGCCAGAGGAATGGTGCTGCAGAGCTAGGAATCACCAGAGGCTACCTGTGAGGGAGACGGCTGCACGTGGAAGGGACCCTAAGACCTGTGCCAGAAGGTATGTGAAGAGAGATCCAGTGTCCAGGGATCTGGATTGGAAGGCTGGACATAAGAACTGGACTACATACTGGCCAGGCTATATAGAGAGGAACTCTAACAGCAATGGAAGCTCAGGTATGAACACTGATCTATGCCCTAGCTATAACCTTGAAAGACAGCAGGGAAACAAGTATTCTCCTGAAAATGCTCCATTGAGAGATTCATCTGTGCCAATCCATGATATTGAACCCATGCTTGTTGAACAAGGGGGAATAATAGCAGATGAGGATCCTGTTTATATGGACTGCTCTCTATCTAAACTCCGTTGGTAACTTTCTGTTATAAAGTACAGCAACCATCACAAAGAAATACAAATTTGTTCTTTAATCTACTCAGAAAAGCTCCTGAAGCAGGATTTGACCCACACAGTGGAAGGCAAGCCAGCTAATGGGTTTCAGCTGGATAACTGCTAGCAATTAAGCCTTACATAATTGCTTGTGAGCTAGGAGAGAATCACTTCTGTATTTATGTGGGAAGTAATCAGAAGTTAACCTGCAAAGAACAGTTTGTTTCTTGCTTTGTAGCTTTTCATTTGTTGTTTTCCTGATTTGACTTTGTTTTTCCAAGTTAACACTGAAAGCAAGTTACCTAATTTATGTGCTACCAAGCATATCTGTGTTGGGAGAAATAACCCCATAAATAAATATCTTATTGGCTTTACCCAAGAGCACAACTAAATTATTGTCAGCAGCTGTGTCTGGTGTGAATGAACTACATTGTCCACAATACCTTGCAAATCATATAGAGATATGCACTTCTCAAGACTGTGAAGTTTCTCACCCAGGCAGCCGTCTGACAGGTTGCACAGTGTTCTGTGTTGTTGATCATGTTATGTTTGCCTGTGTGCCTTTTTAATTACGTCGGTACTGATGTTTGACTGGCTGCAATGTGCCCTGCTGTAGCGTCCAGCATACCATGACAGTGTTTGTCCTTATTCTGACACAGGGCAGCGGACACACACAGCACATTTACTTACGTGCACCTGCGGGCGACATCACCCACCTGTTGCAGGACACAACACCACCATTCAAATATCCCTGGGAGATGGTGCCATAGGATGTTTGACCTCTGCGAGTGGGACACATGCCTATGATGAACATTACTGTTGGACTGCTACTTTCCATATAACAGGCCTGTCCAACATACCGTTGCTACCGTGATCTGGCTGGGTGTCCTGTTGATTGCGCAAGACACACATGACCATTCGAGTACTGTGGCACATTGAGATATCACACTTGACTATGCATGCCCAGTGATTCACGGACAGTCTTAACGGGACATGTGGGGTTGCAGACGCCCTTTGCACTGTGGACACTGTACTGATACATATATGTGCATCACGGACTGGAATAGTCGCTGTATGTTCTACATCCATCTGACATTTTGTTAGTGTGTGTTGGCCATGTGTGTAACATGCACCGCAAGATATCCTCATCTGTTGAGGTCAGGGGGGCATACAGCCATGTGTGTGGCACGGGGCAACATTGTATACATACTCTTGTATATGTCAGCCTACCCTGCACTTGGACATGACACAGTTGTTACCACCACACCAGTTTAATGGCCGCCAACATTTTGGATTGATGTTTGCCCTCACCAAGAGAGTTACAGTGCATGTGGAGCATCACTGTGTCATGGTTCACCCTACACAGTGCATGTGCATGTGACTGCATATGTTGGTACACAAGGGCATGTGGCAGTGTGGCTTCTGTGTGGGGTACTGGCCCATGTTTGACCTTTAACACTTCATATACAGGTCATTGTGTTTGGCTGCTGTACATTGATTTACAAACATAGCATTGCATGTCTGCACAGTCCTCTTTGTTCCCTGACGTTCCGCCACTCACCTTTGCCCATAACATTTGCAGTGTGGCAGTGTGATTTCCGTTTTTGTCCTTCATTTGTGCATCCCATGTACCATGATCTATGTGTACGGTTCATGTATCCACACCACCCATTGCAGGGGACCTGCTGCATGGTGATATCTCTGCATGTCTGCGAGGTTCCTTTTTTGGTCTTCTCTGGGATCATGTGCCTCTTGTACCTGTTACCTTATCCTCATTTGAATTTGGCCTTTGTTTTGGGTTCTATTGCTGACGCTTTCATCGCTATATCATGCATTTTGGGGCTGCTGTGAAATTTATATCTATATCTGTGTGTCATTAGCTTACATGTTGCTACTTATGCTTTTTCAGACTTTTGCCACCTGTATTGGCAGACGGATATGTTTTTGGGGACAATTCATGACTGATGTGTGTTGATCTCTCATCATGCACTGCCAAGTGTCTACATGCGACTGGGGCATCTGGGACGTGCAGCAACAAGTGGGGGGTGGGGGGATACTGCATAGTGAACACCATGCAGCTACGGCACATTATCTCTCCTGCCCATCATCTGTAGACGTGCCAGTGACTTTGGGGTGACATGTGGGTAGCTGGCATGCTCAATGTGTTTTCAGTTTGTTCACTGTAAACCAACCACCTTGATATGATGACAGGCGGTATATACGATGTCTACTGGTGACCACAATAAAATTATGTTTGACCCACATTTCTCTCTGCTGCTGCTTGACCACACTGACACATGTCTTTCGTTATGTTCTGGTAATGTATATGGCCCACCTGTGCTCACATCCTTGTACAGTGGCAGCTGGCTATGTGGCAGCCGTCTGACACATCACAGGGTGCTATGTGTTTCCATACTGACATTCCCTTTGAGGGGACATATTTGGGTTGTGCTTGCTGTGGTTGTTTGGGGTAGTGGTTGCGGACATGTGTTGGTGCACCATAGGTTGCAGGTTCAAGTCCCACATGTTCCTTCTCTTTGCCCTTTTTTGGTGCTAACCTGACCAGGAGCTGCCTGATGACTGGTCACCTCTCTGCACACCCTTCCATCTCTTCACCTTACACCACAGTATGCCCTCGTTGCAGGCTATCCGTCGCATATTAGCTGTTACATATGGCTCTTTCTTTGTACTGTCCATGTCAGCTGGGGGGGATTGGCATTGCTATTGTTGATCTGATGTGGTCCATGTCTGTTTGTAGGTTCATGTCTCACATGCTCATTTTCCGTTCTGTTCCCCATTTTTCCCTGCTCCACAGAGCATCCTCTGCCACCCATTGGATTTAGCTTCTTTGCTCTTTTGCATGCTATGTCCACTGCATAACATTTCATTGTGTGTGTGTGCATGTGTTTATATGTGGCTGTCGTCCCAATTACTGACTGTGATATGAGCTGTACACACCGGTTCTGCATGTGCATTGCATCTTCGTGACTGTTGGGGTGCCCTATCCTGACAGCCAGCTGTATTTTGGTGTGGTGCCCTCCAGTGTTCTTGTATGCAGCCTTTGCTGTGACACTCATGTTGGTGTTGTAGCCTACCGGTTTGTGCATTGCCATTTGTGCTACTGGTCATGGGTTTGATTCCTCTCTGTTCTAATTATTTTATGCCTCTCGTCCACACGTACTTTGCATTCCTGTTACAGTCCTATCTGTGACGATCTGTGCTGCTGGCACATTATACCCTCATCACTGTTGTCAAACATCCTTCTGTCAGTCTATCTGTCTCTGCAAGCTCTGTGGCGTCCTGCCCTACTGTGCAGGCTGCTACCCCATGTCCTGCACTGGCACACTTTTCTGCATTGTGGCTCTTCATGCTTGCCTCTCCTGTGTCTGCTCTGCATGGCACTGCTCTCTTCTGTCCTCCTGTCATTGCACTTATCCTGCCACCTCTACCTCCTCTCGTGGACACGTATCCCCATCCTCTCCAACACACTGTCATTGTTGCACTGTACATTACCATCACCTTGTACATCGATACAGCTGTCCCCAATATTTTTGTCCACTTTACCTGCTGTCATATGGGCTGCATGCAGATTTGGCTGGTCCATGAGCTCCACCATCTACTTCCTTCCATCACTTGTTCATTGCCTTTCCTTGGTGCTCTGTGCAGTGTTACGGTTACATCTGTGTTTGAGCCATACATTTCATGCTTGTGACCTTGGGGCACCATCACCTGTGTCACCTAACATCCCTGGGGCATCTTTCGCGGCACCTTAGGTTTGGCCAGCTTATAGGGTGCCAACCTTTCCTGCTGCCCTCTGGGGCAAATTATGACCTGCCTTGGATGATGTGGTGCTTTATGATGTGCCTTATGGTGCGCACTAAAAGGTGCATTAGGTTGCGGCACTGGGGTGAGGTTTTTTTGGCTGGCAGTGTAGATTGTTGGGATGTGTCTGACTGTTACAAGCAGGAAAAGGGATTGCCTCAGACAGCCTTTTAACTGAGTCCATTGAGGGATCGAACTCATGACCACTGTATCAGCAGTCAATGTATTAACCAGTGTGCTACACCTCTGCTGCTGTGATTGCAGGTCAGCGTGCCTAATTAAGCCTAACGCGCGTTAACGTGCCACGGCTCCCTTTATCGCGCGATAACCCGAAATGCTACCTTAAGACCAGAATGCCCACTGCCTTATATGGCATTCTTCACATTAATCACTGCAACTAGAGCCGGTAACATTAAGACGTTTAGTAAACATACCCCCTAGTCTTCGATTTCTCTAAGTTTCAACATGATCACTCCCTCCCAGTGCCATTGCTGCTGCCATTGTTTCAGAAGAGGTAAGGCAGGTGCACATGAGAGCTTCTTATGCTTGTTCATTCTCAGTCCTCAAAGTTTGCCCTCATTTTCTTCTACTACTATTACTTCTTATCATTTATATAGTGTTACTAGGCATATGCAGTGCTGTACAAATACACAAAGATTTTAAGCTCCGTGGAGCAGGTACTATCTGCTTACATTCTAACCTTATTTTCCTCACTTTTTTTTTAAACTATAGTGGTCTCTTTCACTCTTACCTTTACTTTCTTATATAAAATGGTTTATTGATCTTAAAATATATCGCCCTTCAGCTTTGTCCACTGCTTTTCTGCTTTGCCTAGATTATCCCATCCAGCTAATGGCTCCGTCAGGTATTCCCCCATCTTAAGAAAGAGTAGTTACTCACCTGTAACAGGTGTTCTCTAGGAGCAGCAGGAATCAGTCCTCACAGATGGGTGATGTCGGCGCCGATGGAGCCCCCGTCCAGAGCATTTCCCCAGCTTTCATAGAAAGCCTTTGGGAATGCAGCGCACATGCGCGGTCCGCTTCCCGCCCAAGGGTGCCATCTTGCTCAGTCTGATGACATAGCTAAAAGACAGCAAAAATAGCAAAAATAAATCATATGACTGCAACTCCAAGGGGAGGAGGGAGGGTTGTGAGGACTGATTCCTGCTGCTCCTGGAGAACACCTGTTACAGGTGAGTAACTACTCTTTCTCCAGGATCAAGCAGGAAGTCAGTCTTCACATATGGGACTCCCTAGCTTAGGGCTACCAGAGGCCCCAAACTGAAAAAATGAGCTCCCTCTAGAGCAGTGTTTCTTAACCTGGGTTCGATCGAACCCTAGAGGTTCGGTGAGTCAGTCTCAGGGGTTCGGCGGAGGTCAAGACACAAGACACGCACCCGACTCATATGATTTGTGATGACACACCCCGCTTGGCCATCATTGGCTTCAGGTGATCATGCTACATTGCTTGGCCAATCTGTGCTGCAGGGAATTTGGTGCACTCAGTAGTCGACTTGTGACTGTCGTGATGGTATGTCGTGTGATTTCTCTCTTAATATTTTAATCCATACTATGTCGAGCAAAAAAGGAAAGTGGTCGGACGAATATGTACAACATGGATTCGCATATATAACAGAACGTGATGGGAGTCAGCGTCCTATCTGCATGATTTGCAATGCTAAGTTAAGCAATTCTAGTCTAGTACCGGCAAAACTAAAGGAACACTTCCTTAACCTGCATGGAGATGGGGAATACAAGAACACAACGCTTGCTGAATTCAAGGTGAAGAGAGCCAGATTTGATGAAAAGGCTACTCTGCCTGCTCTCGGCTTTGTACCCATCAACAAACCGACCCTCACAGCATCGTACGAAGTTGCTTACCTGATCGCAAAGCAGGGCAAACCACACACCATTGGTGAAACACTCATAAAACCAGCTGTGTTGAAGATGGCGAATCTGATGCTGGGAAAAGCGGCCGAAGTTAAATTATCCCAAATTCCTCTTTCAAATGACACCATCAGCGACAGAATAGAGGACACGAGCAAAGACATCTTGGCTCAAGTAGTTGCAGATCTGATTTCAAGCCCGGCAAAATTCAGCCTCCAACTCGACGAGACCACAGACGTTTCTAATCTAAGTCAGCTTGCTGTATTTGTGCGCTATGTGAAAGACGACATGATAAAGGACGATTTTTTATTTTGTAAGCCTCTTACAACAACAACTAAGGCAGCCGATGTGAAGAAACTTGTGGATGACTTCTTCAGAGACAACAATCTTTCGTGGGATAAGGTTTCTGCAGTTTGTACGGATAGAGCTCCAGTCATGTTGGGAAGAAAGTCTGGTTTTGGTGCGCTAGTGAAAGTCGATGCACCACACATCATTGTTAAGCATTGTATTCTGCCCAGGCATGCGTTGGTAACAAATACCTTGCCTCCAGAAATGACAGAAGTATTAAAAATTGTAGTGGAATGTGCAAACTATGTGTGAAATAGTGCACTGAGGCACCACATCTTTAGTGAGCTGTGTAAAGAAATGGGCTCTGAATTAGAGGTACTTCTGTACCATTCTAACGTTCGGTGGTTATCCCGGGGACAGGTGCTGAATCGTGTTTTTGCCATGCGTGTGGAATTAGCCCTGTTTTTGCAAGAGCACCAACATCATCATGCAGATTGCTTCAAAAATTCTAAGTTCATTCTCATTTTAGCGTACATGGCTGATATATTTGCATCTCTCAATCATCTCAATCAGCAGATGCAGGGTGGTGGAGTCAACATCATCGAAGCGGAAGAAAACCTGAAGGCTTTTCAAAAAAAGCTACTGTTATGGAAACGACGAACAGAGAACGATAACTTCGCAAACTTTCCCCTGCTGGACGACTGTGTAAGTAAGATCGAAGATGTGTCTGGAATCGGAGACATTTCTGTACCCACGGAACTGAAGCAAGCAATTGCCACGCACTTAGATGAGCTTGCAAAGTCTCTCGATGGATACTTCCCTACAAGAGAGTCATATCCAGCATGGGTGAGACAGCCGTTCACGTTTGGTGTTGAGACAGCAGATGTCAATGATGAATATCTTGACGAAATCACTGAAATTCAGCAGAGCCAGGTTCAACAGCAGCTCTTCAGAACAACAACGCTCTCAACGTTTTGGTGTCGACAAATGGTAACGTATTCTGTTATTGCTAGGAAAGCCCTGGAAATTTTTATACCATTTGTTACAACATATCTTTGTGAGCAATCCTTTTCGAGGATGCTGGACATAAAAACGAACAAAAGGAACAGACTTTGGTGTGAAAATGACATGAGAGTGGTACTTGCCAAGGTGAAGCCACGCATTTCTGAACTGGTCTCTCAAAGGCAACAGCAGAAGTCACACTGATTTGCAGTAAATATTCATTATAATTGTAGCGGTGTAGCCTGATGGAAATTAGATGATGGGTGTGTGTTAAAATGTTAAAAATAATAAATAGCATAAATACAATAAGTTCATTATTGGAATACATAAGGTTAAAAATTAAAAACATTTCAGTATGGTAGTATTAAAAAAGGTCATGTCTTTGTGAAAAGTTATGTATGTAATTTGTTGTGAGTTCATGCATTGTATTGGTTTTGTTCTTTAAACACAGTGATGTTAATGCACGATTCATTTTATGAACCAGTAAAACATATACCTATGTCTTGAATTTGAAAAAAAATCACATTTTATTTTTCAATAAAGAAGGGTTCGGTGAATGTGCATATGAAACTGGTGGGGTTCAGTACCTCCAACAAGGTTAAGAACCACTGCTCTAGAGCCTCAGCATGCAAGAACAGAATCTTCTCGGATAACGCCCCCGACAGGTAGCCCAACACCAGGGCCGGAGGGTAGGAATTGCCTAGACCCCAAAGAGATTATGGAGTACCGCTTGCCCGAAAGCACTGTCCCTGTGGGACTCCCTCTCAAGGCAGTAGTGGGCCGCAAAAGTCTGGCTTGAAGACCAAGTAGCGGCCCCCAACGGAACAGAGCAGAGATGAACCACTTACGCAGCCTTCGCCCTGACACGATGAGCCGTAACTCGACCCTGCAACGAGAGGCCGGCTGCCCTGTAAGCCCAGGCGATGCAGTCAGCCACCCATATGGACAAAGTACACTTGGAGACAGCTAACCCTAACTTATTGGGGTCATAAGAGACGAAGAGCTGAACCGCCCTCCGGTGCTCCCGTGTACGGTCAAGGTAGAAGGACAACGCCCTCCTACAGTCCAGGGTATGCAAGACCATCTCAGCCCGGCTAGCATGAGGCCTGGGAAAAAAAGTCGGAAGAACCACCTCCTGATTGAGGTGGAAGGAGGAGACAACCTTTGGAAGGAACTTAGGGTGAGTCCGTAAGACTACCCTGTTCCTATAGAACCTAGTATAAGGTGCTTCTGATACCAGAGCCTGAAGCTCACTCACTCGCATTGCTGAGGTAAGGGCTACCAGAAAGAGCATTTCCAAGGACAAAAAACGCAGAGGGCAAGTAGCCATAGGTTCAAATGGTGGGCAAGTAAGCCCTTGCAAGACCACATTTAAATCCCATTCAGTGGCAGGTGGACGCAATGGAAGCTTAAGTAAAAGCAGGCCTCTGAGGAAGCGAGCCACCAAAGGATGACTGGAGAGAGAATGACCCTCCACCTGTGAGTGGTGTGCTGAAAGAGCACTGAGATGAACTCTAACCGAATTGGACTTAAGGCCTAAGTTGGAGAGGTGAAGCAAATACTGCAGCACCACAGGTACCAGGCATGAGAAGGGATTCTCGTTGTGCTGAGTACACCAGGTAGAAAACCTATGCCACTTAAGGACATAAGACTTTCTGGTGGACTGCCTCCTAGAGGCCAAGACTACGTCCTCCACTTCCCTAGGCAGTAGTAAAGGCACTAGGACTAACCTTTCAGCAGCCAGGCCATCAAATTGAGGGACTGGAGATTGGGGTGCAAGAGGGATCCCTGCTCCTGAGACAGGAGATCGGGTTGCATCCCCAGAGGAAGAGGAGTGTCCACCGCCAGTTGCAACAGTAGTGGGAACCAGGGTTGCCTTGGCCACCTAGGGGCCACCAGAATCACTGAGGCCTTGTCCCGGGTCACCTTGAATAGTGTCTGAGATACTAGAGGCGTGGGAGGAAACGCATATAGTAGGCCTGTAGACCATGGAATGAGAAATGCATCCGCTGCTACTCTGAGAGGATGCGGTTGTCTGGAACAGAACCTGGGTAGTTGACGGTTCAGAGGACTGGCAAAGAGGTCTATGGTTGGAAGACCCCATCTCAGGAAGATCTGTTGCACCACTAAAGGGTTCAACCGCCATTCGTGCGGCTGCAGGATCCTGCTCATTCTGTCCGCCAGGTAATTCTACTGACCTGGGAGGTAGACTGCTTTGAGAAGAATGCCATGATTGACTGCCCAGGAGCACAGTTTCTGCGCTTCCTGACAGAGAAGGCGGGACCCTGTGCCCCCTTGTTTGTTCACATAGAACATAGCCACTTGATTGTCCGTCTGAACCAAGACGGACTGGTGAGAGATGAGATGAGAGAAAGTTCTCAGGGCTAAGCGGATAGCTCTCAGTTCTAATAGATTGATCTGCTGTGCGGCCTCCCAAGGAGTCCACAGGCCTTGAGTTCATGCCCCTTGGCAATGTGCACCCCAACCTTGAAGAGAAGCATCGGTTGTCAGCACCTGAGAGGGTGGAGATGCCTGAAAAGGCACCCCTTGCACTAGATTTGGAAGATGAAGCCACCATTGCAGAGAAGACTGTAGTAGGCTAGACACCTTCACGTTGTCGTGAGGCTTCCTGTGGCCTGGTGCCACCGAGTCCCGAGGCCCCATTGAGCTGGCCTCATATGTAGACGGGCATTTGGAGTTACATGGACCGTGGATGCCATGTGGCCTAAGAGCCTCAGGAAGTGTCTGGCGGAGACCAGAGAATCGCTGCGGAATAGCCTGGCTAGATCCATCAATCTGTGGGCCCTGTCCACTGGTAGAAAGGCCTTTGCCTGAAAGGTGTCCAGTCGAGCTCCTATGAACTCCATGTTTTGGGAGGGTTGCAAACTAGACTTTGCGAAGTTTATGACAAACCCCAGGTGCTGAAGCAGAGCGACAGTGCGAAGGGTGGCTTGATTGGCCTCTTGCGGGGATTGACCCCTGATGAGCCAATCGTCCAGATATGGAAAGACAAAGAGGCCTTGAACCCTGAAGAAGGCCTCTACCACCGCCAGGCACTTTGTGAATACCCTGGGGGCGGATGTAAGGCCGAAGGGCAGTACTCTGTACTGATAATGGTTTCCTCCCACTACAAATCTGAGATATTGTCTGTGGTCTAGATGAATAAGGATGTGAGTATAAGCATCCTTTAGATTTAAGGAGCATAGCCAATCTCCCTGCTGGAGGTAGGGCAGCAGGATTCCAAGGGTAAGCATCTTGAACTTTTCCCTCTCCAGGAACTTGTTCAGGTTTCGCAAGTCTAGGATGGGTCTGAGGCCTCCTGTTCTCTTTGGTACCAGGAAGTACCTGGAATAGAAGCCGTGACCTCTCAGGTGGTGGGGCACCGGTTCCACTGCCTGTTCCTTTAGAAGACCTGCCAACTCATGCAGGAGTAAGTCCCTGTGCAGAGGGAATCTGGGAGGCTCCCCTGGAAAAAAGGAGGGGGGTACCTGGTGGAAGTGGAGGAGATAGCCCTTTTGGACTATACTGAGAACCCAGGTACCCCTTGTGACGGCTGACCACCTGTGGGCGAACAGGGCCAGCCTGCCTCCAGTGCTGATGGGGGCCAGCTGAGGAGGAGAGGTTATGCCAATGCAGTCAAAAACCCTCTCCCTGCTGAGCAGGAGCTGGAGTAGGAGGCTTGGGGCTTTTCTGCCTACGGGGCCCATGACCCTGCCCCTTTGCCTGCTGGGGAGCTACAGAGGCCTGATAATGAGGGTACTGTTTATAGGCAGATGACTTCCTCGGATAAAAGGTCTTTCCCTGAGCCCTTCTTCTTCTAAGAAGGGGCAAAGGTTTTTCTGGACAGCCTTGTCCGGGTAAGAGTCTCGGTCTCGAGTTCGGCAGCCTTGTCAGCCATGGGCTTGCCAAAGAGGTTTTCACCTTGGCAGGGGACATCGACCAACTTGTCCTGCACCCACGGCTCGAGGTCCGATGACTGTAGCCAAGCCTGATGGCGTGCACTGATGCCGGCCGCGGCTACTCGGGCTGAAGCCTCAAAGCCATCATAGGCTGCTTGAGATATAAACTTCGAGCGCCACGAATACCCGAGGACAGAGCACTGAACCTCTGCAAAGGCTCCTCGGAGAGACCAGCAGAGAACCCGGCAATCTCCTTTGCCAGGTCTCGAAGGTACATGCCCATGTACAGCTGGTAGGTCTGGACACGGCAAGCAAGCACAGAGCCCTGGTAGCACTTCTTATCGAGGGCATCCAGGTTCCGGGCCTCCCGGCCGGGAGGCACCAAGGAGAGCATCTTCTGACTCTTCAGACGATGCATGGCCGATTCCACAACCATGGAGTGGTGCGGTAATTGTGCCTTTTGGAACCCGGGGCTCTTGCGGACTCTATAGATGGAATCGACCCGCTTGCTTAAAACCGGCGTCGATGCTGGCGCCTCCCACATGCGGAAGAGCAACCGCTCCAGCATCGGAGGAACCGGAACAGTAAAGGCCTCCTTCGGAGGAGAGTCATACTGTAGGGCCTTGAGCTCCTCGGCTCGAGGCTCCTCCTCGGGATCCGTGGGGAATGCCAAAGCCTTGGCCATATCACGCACGAAGTCCGAGAACCGGGTATCCTCCAGGGAGGACCTTCTCTGAGGTTCGGACTCGGGCAAATCCGAAGGAACGCACCGAGTCCGAAAGGTGTCGGGCGACTCCTCATCCTCCATCTCCCAGCCAGACTCCTCGGAGGAGGAATCGAGCGGCTCCGGTCGGGCAGGCATCGATGCCATCCGCCCCGACGCCGAGGATACCGGCGTCGATGACCTCAGTCCCAAACGGGAGCCAAGGGGGACCGTGGCCGAGGACAGACTCGAGTTTGCATGGACTCAAGGATCAGCTCGGCCTCCGGGGTCAACTTGGACATCGATGTCCCGGTGGTCGGGGCAGATGCACCGGTGAGACCGGCGATCAGTGCCCGCTGCTGTTCCATGAAGGCAGCCAAGCTGCTCTACAAGGCCGTCAACCTGAGTCCGAGCTCAGGAGACTCAGCAGCCCCCTGGCAGCCATCGGGGGAAAAAGGGCCCCTGCAAGGTCAAAAGACAGGGCTGCCAGTGAAAAAAGAAAAAATGGCACGAACGCTAGTCACGAAGGACAAAAACCGAAAAAGAGATCCAGGCTCAATACCGACGTATCAGGCCCAGGCAAGAAAGGGAAACCGGCGTCAAACCGAAGAAAAACAGGTTAATGCAGGGAAAATCAACTTCTTCCTCGGGTGAAACGAATATACATCCGTCGGGCTCCGTGGAAAAAAGAAGACTGAGCAATATGGCACCCTTGGGCGGGAAGGGGACCGCGCATGCGCACTGCATTCCCAAAGGTTTTCTATGAAAGCTGGGAAATGCTCCGCACGGGGGCTCCGTTGGCGCCGAGGTCACCCATATGTGAGGACTGACTTCCTGCTTGGTCCTGGAGAAAGTTTATTTTCCTGGATTACAACACTCACCTTTGAATGAACCATCTCCATCTGTGTCCTAATACTGAACCACACTATCTAGTGATCATTGGATCCCGGATGATCACCCATTTGTCATCTGAGCTTCTTTAGAAGCTGAGATGACAAGACTTTGATTCACACACTTTGGACACATCATGCGAAGAGAGAGATCATTTGAAAAAGACATCATGCTTGGCAAGGTTGAAGGTCAATGCAAAAGCGAAAGGCCAGCAATGAGATGGATTGATACAATATCAGCAGCTATGGATACCACTACCAAAAATAAACCGCCTAACTGAAGACCAAACACAGTTTAGTACAACTATCCAGAGAGTCGCCATGAGTCAACACCAATTCAACAGCACTTAACAACAACAACACGATGTCAAACACCTTACCCATTTATCAGCACCAGGTCCAGTATTCTCCTCTCAGATGTAGGTCTCATTATTAGTTACTAGAATAGTTCCCCCTGCAAAGAATTCAGGATCTATGAAACCACAGCTGGGATGTCCTAGTCAGTATCTGACAGATTGAAGTCACTTGGCAATAGCACCTCTCCTTTCTTTCCAATATTGTTGAACGTTTCCTATTAAATCTCCTTCAGTCTGCAGAGGAAGTCTATATCTCACTAATATAAATACATATTCCATTCCCTCTTTCCAGATTAACCTACAATGCCTCCTCCTTACCTCATAAGCACTGCAGTTCTTTTCATATTATTCTTCTTTTATATATAAATTATTAAGCAGCATTTATATAGCACTACCGAGCGTATGCAGTGCTGTACAGACACATAAGACGACAGTCCCTACTCATAGAGCTTATAATCTAAAAAATGAACATACAGGACAAAATAATACAATAGGAATAAGGAGCTGAAACACAAGGGAGGGGAATTATGAATCAAAAGTGGCTGCAAAGAGGTGAGTCTTGAGCTTGGACTTGAAGAGAGTGAAGGAGGAGATTTGACGGAAGGACAGGGGAAGGTTATTCCAGGGAAATGGAGCAGCAAGGTTAAAGGAATGAAGCCTGGAGTTTGCCAAAGAAGAGAGCAGCATAGAGATTAGGAAGGCAGAAGAGGAACAGAGATTACGAGGAGGGGTATAGGGAGAGAGGAGGGGTATAAGGAGAGAGGAGAGAGTAAAGGCAAGGAGGAGCAGCAGAGTGAATTTATTTACCAAGATAAGTAGCTTGAACCGAATGTGGTAGCAAATAGGGAGCCAGTGAAGTTAAAATAGATTGTAGAGGGAAAAGATGAGACTGAGGGAGGCTAGCAAGGAGGAGGTTGCAATAATCAAGATGGGAGGTAATAAGGGAGTGAATAAGAGTAGTGGAAGCAGAGCAGAATGGATGAATCTGGTTAATGTTGAAGAGAAAGAAGAAGCGACAAGACTTAGCAATTTGTTGAATATGAGAGGAGAATAATAGGAAGTTGAAATCGACCCCAAGGTTACGAGCAAAAGAGACAAAAAGAAGTGTTATCAACAGTGATTATATAATTTCATTCCTTTCCCCTTCTTTCTACCCAGTCCTATTTTTTTTTTTTAGTACTTTATTTATTAACCACCAATACATAACAAAAGCAAGTCAAAACAATAGGCCTCTGGCGGGGTGTACTCTTATCCCCGCCCCGAGGTATACCTCATGTACAGTTATGTTATATCATAGAACCGTTTCCTCATATTTTTTTAATTTTAAATGGTTCCCCCCCATTCCCACCCCCCCTCCCCGTCGCAATCACTGATCCCCGTCATATTGTATATGCACTCTAATCTTTTCTAAACTCTCCCCCCTCTCCTATAACAACTCTTCCCTGCCGCCCCTAATAACCCACATTTACTATTTCGTTCCTACAGTACGATCCCAGACTCTGAATGTAAGGTTCCCAGGTCAACATGAAGGTGGACCACCGCTTTACACTGCCCCTAGCCCTCCATCGTTCTGCCAGCATCAACTGGTGGAAACTACTGCGCCACTCCAAGAACGTTGGCAGGATCTGATCACGCCATCTATGAAGAATCGGGCCTTTCCCCACCAGACATGCCTTTCGCACCAGTAGCCGCTCCCCTCTCCCCTTAGGAAGGGTCTGGTTCAACTGATCTAGTACTACAAGAGACCCAGTCCAGGGGAACCTCTGCTGTATCATCCCAGCTATGCAGTTGCTGATCCGAGTCCAATATGGGCGAATGCGCTTGCACTTCCATCACATGTGGGTTAAATTAGCCAACGGCTCAGAACATCTGGGACAACTCCCATCTTGGGTAATATGGCTATGCAAAGCCCGTCTAGGCGAGAAGTGCACTCGAGTTATAGATTTATATTGTATTTCCCTCCATCGGGCTCCCTCCACCAGCTCTACTATCCGCCCCAGGGCTACTTTAACAGATCCGGGAGGCACCGCTCGTCCCAGTTCCAGGGCCCAGGCCATCTCAACTCTCCCATACTCCGCCTCGACTCCGTAGCATTCAAGCCTTGCCTTCAGCCCGGCTATCATTGGGGGACTATCTCCCCCAAGGTCAAAAAATTCGAGAATCTGCGCCGATCTGTCTACACTAAGCTTCTCCCTAGGCAACGCAGCCACATAGTGAGAGAGTTGCATATATGCAAAGTACTGGTTAGTTCGCAGCTCATACTCCTCACACAGCAGTGAAAACGTTTTACATTTACCAGAAAGATCCACTACATGTACTATATTCCTTATTCCCTTCTCGCTCCAGGACTGGAACACACTTGTCTCAGAGCCTGGTGTGAAGTTCGCATTACCTTGTAATGGTAACCAACTCAGTACCTTCCAATTTTGTTTCCAATATCCATTCAACTGACGCCATGTGCGTCGCATAGAATTTAACATACCACTCCGCTTAATTCTACTCGGCAACTGAGCACTCTCCCCATGTAATATTGCTAGCAACGAATAAGGGGCTGCCAAGGCCTCTTCCAGTTCCCTAGGCATGTAGGTTTCTGTCCCACCCAACCAGTCTCCAATATGCCGCGCCTGACACGCCATAGCATAAAGCCAGAAATCAGGAAGTCCAATACCTCCTCTACTCCGTTTTCCTATCATACGGTTCATTGGAATGCGAGCCCTTGCCCCTTTCCACAGAAACCCCTGAATCTCTTTTTCTAGGCTATGCAAATCACGCCGCAACAACCACACTGGTAAGGTCTGCATCCAATATAATATTTGCGGTAAGACCACCATCTTTACTGCTGCCTCTCTCCCCAGTAGGGACAACGGAAGGGGGTTCCACGCGTTCAGCTGGATCCTCAAACCAGACATGATTTTCTCAAAATTGGAACTGTATAGCTCTTGTGGCAATCTCATCAATATGATACTCAAGTAAACAAACTTATGTGCCGTCTATTTCAGGGGGAAATCCCTGCCCATCGTCCCCGCAGTTGTCCCGATACATCTAATGCCTCCGATTTATCCTCATTAATACGAAGGCCTGCAAAACTACCGAACGACATAAACTCTGCCATTAGCCGAGGTAGAGACTCTCTAAGGGTAAGCAAATGTACCAGCATATCATCCGCGAAAGACAACATCTTAAACCCCTGAGAGCCGATACCCACTCCGCATATCTTTCTATCTGATTCTATTCTACAGATTAAAGGATCCAGGGATAAGACAAACAATAATGGGGACAGTGGACACCCTTGTCTGGTACCTCTATTCAAAGAGAATTGTTCCGATAAGACCCCGTTACAGAGCACTCTTGCCATCGGGTTTACATATAGACTCTTCACCATTTCACAAAAGGAGGATCCCAAGCCATATAGTGGCAACAAATATTTGTAGATACTGCCAATTAACCCTATTGAACGCTTTTTCCGCATCGAAACTCACCAAGAGTGACTGCAACTGTTGGTCATGCACCCACTCCAGGGACGCTAATATTTTACGCAGATTACGCACCACATACCATCCCCTCACAAAGTCTACCTGTGATTCGTGCACCACTTCACCCAGTACTCCCGCCAAGCGGTCTGCCAATATTTTTGCCAGTATTTTCATATCAAAATTCAATAAGGAAATAGGCCTGTATGAAGCCGTCTAAACCGGGTCCTTGCCTGGTTTAGGTATTAACGTAATATATGCCTGGTTGTTCCCCCATTGTATGGTACCTCTCTACGTTCTTTGACGATATGTAGCCACTAGTAGAGGATCCACCAGTTCCGACAATAGTTTATAAAATTTGGCCCCGTACCCATCAGGGCCTGGTGTCTTATAACAGCTGGCCTTTGAGACCACCTGCTGAACCTCCTGCATGGTTATCGATTGTCCCAATTGGACACGTTGCACCTCACTCACTCTCGGCAAATCTAGTCCTTGCAAATATTCCTCCATTCTAGAGAGAGATATCTCCTCTGCTGCGTATAACTTTTGGAAAAAACCTTTAAATACTTCAGTTATTACCCCCCTATTTTTTTTGAAGTTTCCCTTGGTCATCTCTAATTGCCACCACTAGCTTCGCACCTCTCTGACCCTTCAGACATCTCCCCAACAATTTACCAGGTTTATCTCCATAACAATATAAAACTTATATTTATAATACATTATGGATTTTTGGGCTCTTTGATGTAGCAACTCATTTAGGGCGACCTGGTTTTCCCACAGTTTCTTCCTATTCTGTGCTGTAGGGAAACGCCCACTGATACACCTCACCTGAGTTACTTGCTGTTCAAGTCTGATAATTTGCTCTGCTAGCAATTTCCGCCTCCTTGCCACAAAGCCAATTATATCACCCCTCAACACCACTTTGGCGGTCTCCCAAACCAGTTCTGGGTCTTCCTTATGACCTTGGTGATTTGCCTCAAAGTCCTGCCAATATTGGCATAGAAATTGATGAAATTGGGTATCTTTATAAAGTTCTAGGGGAAACCTCCATATGCGGGTCCGTCTAGTTCCTCCCCCCCCCCCCCATTGCAACTCTAACCAGACCGAAGCATGATCCGAATTCTCTATGGGACCTATTTGCACCTCACCAGTATGGACAAAAGGGTCCTCTGAAATCAAAAGGTAGTTGATTCGTGCACTGGTGCCATGCACCCGGGACTGATGGGTAAAATCCTTTTCTGAGGGATGTAATAATCTCCATGGATCCACTAGACCCAGCCTGGCTCGAAACCTTTGCAGCACCTGAGCTGTTTGCTTTCTTTCCCGAGTTCCACTCCCTCTCGAGGTGTCAAGTCCCACTTCGAATACCCCATTGAAATCTCCACCCAAGATCAATGGGACTTCCGGTAATTGTTCCACTTTTGCTGCTAAACGATTATAGAAACCCTGATCCATCATATTGGGGCTATACAAATCTCCCAGAATTACCTCCCTATCTTCCAATACTCCAAGTAACAACAAAAATCTCCCACTAGGATCAGCAACCTCTATTGCAAATTGCACCCTCTTGTGGAGTAAGATGGCCACTCCACCTTTTTTACCCGTTGCCGGAGCTCCCCATACCTGACCCACCCAATCCCTACAGAGTTTGGCATGCTCCTCGGCAGTCTGGTGGGTTTCTTGCAATAGCGCAATATCACACTGTTGTCTGGCTAGCGCTTTCAGTATTTTATATCGCTTAATTGGGCTGCCCAGTCCACATACATTCCATGATATTATCTTCAGGGCATTACAACTTCCCCAGGTCCGATCTTCAATGCTAAGCTTACATTCTCAGAGGAAGCCCTCTCAGCCTGGGGCTCCCTCAAACATTCTCCCTGTAAGTTTGTACTTTGTCTCTCTCAAAAATCTAGATTGCGACTTTCCCCCCCTGTTAATCCCTACCACCTCCTTACCCCTTGTCTCCCACCGCTCCACCTCCCCCTCCCCTCTGTTCCCCTCTTTCCCTCCTATATCTACCCCCTTTCCCTTCTCCTTACCCCCCAACCCCTCCTATTTTCTTCCTCCCAACACATTAAACCTCCTCTTCCACCCACCACGCTGGATCTGTCCAGGCTTCCTTGCTCCCCATGCAAGTTACGTTACCCCCCCCCCCCGCCCCCCCAGCTCTTACACCTTTCCAGCATCACACAGATCCTCACTGGAACTGAACTGCTCATTGCAACAATAATGTCCATAACAACCTGGCCTCTAAAGCATTATTCTATGGTTAGACAGCACTGCCCCTTCCAAGCAAAGGTCTCAGAGGCTCACTTCAAGTCTTTTCCTCTATGGGCACCGAGGCACACTCAGAAAGTTACGTTCCAACAAATCTTAACACTTCTGATCTCCATATCTCTCTCTGTCTTTGGGCATTTCATACCCCACGCCCGAGGTTCTCATGGCGATCTCATGGTCACTGTTCCCTCTAAGCTGTGCGCGCGCACACACCTCGCCGAGCGAGCACACATACTTTACAAGAGAGCGCACAAAAATTTTGGTTCTGATTCTGATAGAAAACAACACAGATGTCTTAAAATTTAAAAGTTGTTGTGTATTTACGGTTTTCACAAGTTCTACAATATTTTCTAGTGCCATGAATGTGGTGTACATACTGTATTCTAACATGTAGTCAAATTTTAAAGTATAAAACACCGAGTGTCATTATGTGGCGCACAAAAATTTAACCTTCCTTCAAAAGCTGCACAGCTGATACTTTATGCGCACACAGCCTACAGAAAATTAGAGGGAACATTGCTCATGGTGATCTTGATTGCTTTGCCGCCTGGATGTTGGCCGGCCTCTCCAGTTGTGTCACATATGCCAAAGCCTCAGCTGCTGAGTCAAAAACTTGGTGTCTCCCATTATGCACCACATGCAGTCGCGCCGGGTATTGCACAGCAAACCTGATGTTTGCAGATATCAATTTCTGGCAGACCGGTGCATAAGCTTTACGTCGCTGGCTTAGTGCTGCAGAGTAATCCTGTGTGATTCTGATTTTTACATTATACGCTTTAACAGTTCCACATCTCCAAGCCTCCCTCAGAACTGCTTCCTTCTGCTTGAATTGTAAAAACTTTGCCAAGACTACCCTGGTCTCATGTCCCTCGAGTTCTTGGGGCCTACTCTATGGGCTCTTTCAATGATGACTTGAGCCCCCTCTCCTTCCTCTCCAATCAGCTTAGCGGCCAGGGATTCTAAATAGGGTCGCAGATCTTTATCCCCCAAAGATTCTGGAAGGCCCAGAAACCTAAGGTCATTTCGTCTCGAGCGGTTCTCGAGATCATCCAACTTACTGTCTTGGGCTCTTAGAGTGACCTGCACCTGCACCAGTTCCTGCGTTAACTTTTCTATGTCCTCTTCCGCCTGTGTGATCCGATCCTCTGCCTGCTGCATGTGGGCCCCAAAGGCATCGATGGAATTCTGCAGCGCATCCAGCTTGTTCCGCAGTGAATCAAACTGCGTGGACAGCATGACAGAAACCGCCGCCGAAATCTCCTCCACGGAGACCGCTGAGGGTGTCGGGCAAGGTGTCGGGTGCGATTCTGCCATTTTCTGCTGCCCCAGGCCTCGGTCCTTTTCTCTCCTGCCAGCTTTTACAGCTGATGCCATACTCCTCTGGTCTCCGATTGTACACTCCAGGTGTCTACTGCACTTTGGGGGTTTTCAGAAAGCTTTTGCGCCCCTGAAAAATGGTGCAATTTGTCGGTAAGGAGCCAGGGAGCCCGGAGCTCAATCAGAGTGTCCACCCAAGCTCACCACATCACATGATCTCCTACCCAGTCCTTCTTTAATAGACTAGTCTGGTGCAGGAGTTCTCAACCCAGTTCTCAGGACACATCTAGCCAGTCAGGGTTTCAGGATAATCATAATTAATATATATATATGAGAGAGATTTGCATAGAACGGAGATAGTGCATGCAAATCTCTGTCATATACATTCATTGTGGTTCTCCTGAATCCTTGACTGGCTACTTGTGTTTCAAGGTCTGGGCTAAAAACAGCTAGTCTTGTATAACTTTATCCCAGTCATGGGTTTCCATTACATATATGTGACTGCCACTAAATCCAAGTCAGCCTTTTACTTATGATGGCCTATAGATCCGGGACTATTTCCCATTCTATGGACATTAGTATACATAGCTTTCTAGAAGCTGCAAGTTTTTCCCATTTCTGTACAAGTATTTAGCGGTGTAAATGTAAGTGTGTACAATATGCATGATCACTAATTACATGTGTAACTCATGGCTTTTCCCATGATCCGTCCCACAACATGTCTGCACCATGTACAAATATGTTCATTCCTGATATCACGCAGACTTATACATACAGGGTACTTTTATAAGAGGCATTTACATGCATATACATGTGAAAATGACTTTATAAAATTACCCTCCATGTGGGAAATTTTATGATGTTATTTTAGTGCATACATGCCAATATATAAATATAAAATAGCTGGATTGTTGCTTGGGGCATGACTTGGGCTGGAGTCACAAAGTACATCCATTGATTATAAAATATGTTTGCTTATTTATGTGCATACTAGCGTCCTTTCCGCATGGACATTTACAACTGCTCTTGAGCAGGCATAACATCTATGGCTTCAATCTACGCATTATTGCTGCAGGCTAAAACACACATCATCTTACCCTCTTAACCTAGGCACCCTTTTATAAACTTACCCTCTATGTATATACCTGCTGGAGGTCAACAATCTCCATATATATTCAGCACTACTTACTACATGGGACACTTTTAAGAACATAAGATATGCCATACTGGATCAGACCAAGGTCCATCAAGCCCAGTATCCCGTTTCCAACAGTGGCCAATCTAGGTCATACATACCTAGAGGTATCCACAAGAGACACAGGTTCCACAATGCTTGTATTGGGTCAAGCATTGATATCCTGGGTCCCTTTTTAATAATGGTTTATGGACCTTTCCTCCAGGAACTTGTCCAAACCTTTTTTAAACCCAGCTACACTAACAGCTCTTACTACATCCTCCGGCAACAAATTCCAGAGTTTGATTACACGTTGAGTGAAAAAAATATTTTCTCTTATTTGTCTTAAATAGATCACCCTGTAGCTTCATTACATGTCCTCTAGTCTTTCTATATTCTGATAACGTAAACAATCGATCTACGTTTACCCGTTCCACTCCATTCATTAATTTATAGATCTCTATCATATCTCCCCTCAGCCATCTCTTTTCCAGGCTGAAGAGCCCCAACCTTTGTAGCCTTTCTTCATAGGAGTACCTTCCATCCCTTTTACCATTTTGGTGGCTCTTTTCTGTACCTTTTCTAATAATGCTATATCCTTTTTAAGATACGGCGACCAGAATTGCACACAATATTCAAGGTGCGGTCGTACCATGGAACGATACAGAGGCATTATAATATCCTTTGTTTTATTTTCCATTCCTTTCCTTATGATACCTAGCATTTTATTTGCTTTCTTGGCTGCCGTTACACACTGGGCGGAGGGTTTTAACATGTTATCCACGATGACTCCTAAATCTTTTTCCTGGGTGGTGATTCCCAATGTGGAACCTTGCATTGTGTAACCATAGTTTGGAATGTTCTTCCCTAGGTGCATAACTTTGCACTTGTCCACATTAAATTTCACCTACCATTTGAATGCCCAGTCTTCCAATTTATCCAGATCCTCCTGCAGTTTTGCACAGTCCTCTTGGGTTTTAACAACTTTAAACAGTTTTGTGTCGTCTGCAAATTTGATAACCTCACTCGTTATTACCTTTTCCAGGTCATTTATGAATATGTCAAAAAGTAGTGGACCCAGTACAGATCCCTGGGGTACTCCACTATTCACCCTTTTCCAATGGGAAAATTGGCCATTTAGCCCTACCCTCTGCTTTCTATCTTTTAACCAGTTCCCGATCCACAACAGTACACTGACTCCTATCCCATGACTTTTTAGTTTTGCCAAAAGTCTCTGATGAGGGACCTTGTCAAAGGCTTTCTGAAAGTCCAGATACACTATATCGACTGACTCACCTTTGTCTACCTGTTTATTCACACCTTCAAAAAAACATATCAGATTAGTAAGACAAGATGTTTTGTATTCATTGTAAATATGTTTTGTATTCATTGTAAATAATTGCCCCGGTTATCCAAGTTTTTGTTCCTTGTTCTATGTAAAAAACAGATAACATGTACCTTATCTGATGTTTTCTTGTTCTATGTAAACCGCGCTGATTATAAATAGAGCGGTATATAAAAGATGTTAAATAAAATAAATAAATAAATAAATAAATAAGATCTTCCTTGTCTAAAGCCATGTTGGGTGTCTCCCATTAGGCCATGACTATCTACCTGCTGTGTAATTTTGTTCCTTATGATGGTTTCTACCATTTTCCCCAGTACCAATGTCAGGCTCACCAGTCTGTAATTTCCCGGATCACCCCTAAAACCCTTTTTAAAAATTGGCGTTACATTGGCAATCCTCCAATCTTCAGGTATTACAGATGATTTTAATGAAAGTTCACAGATTACTAATAGCAGGTCTGCACTCTCATATTTCAGTTCTTTCAATACTCTTGGATGTATACCATCTGGTCCAGGTGATTTGCTACTATTCAGTTTATCAAATAGTTGTAATATATCTTCCCAGTGTAGCGATATTCCTCTGCCGTATCACCTTTAAATACCACTTCAGTCTTGGGTAACATCCCTACATCTTCCTCAGTAAAAACCGAAGCAAAGAATTCATTCAGTCTCTCCGCTATAGCCTTATCTCCTCTAACTGCCCCTTTTACCCCTCCATCACCTAATGGTCCAATTGACTCTCTCACAGGCCTTTTGCTACGAATGTACTTGAAAAAGTCTTTATTTCGTGTTTTTGCTTCCGCAGCAAGTTCCTTCTCAAATTCTCGCTTTGCCTGCCTTATCAATCCTTTGCATTTGATTTGCCAGTGCTTGTGCTGTTTCCAGTTTTCATCATTTGGCTCTTTTTTCCATTTCCTGAAAGATGCTTTTTTGGCAGCAACAACCTCTCTGACCTCACCTTTAAACCATGCTGGCTGTTTTTTGGACTTTCTTCCACTTTTCTTAATGCGTGGAATACAGCTGGTCTGGGCTTCCAGGATAGTATTTTTAAACAACACCCAAGCTTGATGTAAGTCTTTAACCTTTACAACCGCTCCTTTTAGTTTTTTCTTAACTATATTCCTCATTTTATCATAGTCTCCCTTCCGAAAGTTAAAAGGTAGTACTGTGGATTTCTTTACTATCCCTCCTCCACTAACTAAATCAAACACGATCATGCTATGATCACTATTGCCAAGTGGTCCCAACACCCTTATTTCTTGCACCAGATCTGGTGTTCCGCTAAGGACTAAGTCCAGTATGGCTTCCCCTCTGGTCGGTTCATGAACCAGCTGCTCCAAGAAGCAGTCATTTATTTCATCTAGGAACTTTATCTCCCTAGCATGTCCTGCCGTGACAGTGACCCAGTCGATACCGGGGTAATTGAAATCACCCATTAATACTACTCTGCTGTGACTTTTGTTAGCTTCCTTGATTTCTTTGAGCATTTCATCATCCATTTGCTCATTCTGGCCAGGCGGTCGATAGTACACCTCCCACAGCCATCGCCTTCCCCTTTTTACATGGAATTTCAATCCATAGAGATTCTACAGCAAATTTTGTTTCCTGCAAAACTTTAATCCTTTCTGACTTAATGCCCTCTCTAACATAGAGCGCAACCCCTCCACCAATTTGATCAGTTCTATCATTACGATATAATTTGTATCCAGGTATCACAGTGTCCCACTGGTTATCCTCCTTCCACCATGTCTCTGAGATTGCAATCATATCTAACCTCTCAGTTAGAGCTATATATTCTAACTCTCCCATCTTATTGTTTAGACTTCTAGCGTTTGCATACAAACATTTTAGAGACTGTATTTTATTAATTTTAATCTGGCTATTGATAGACATGGGTAATTTGGGATCTTTAAGCTCTGTCTGCTCCATACTCGAGGGCATTTGGGCTACTTTACTCTTTTTTGGAACCTCACTGCTTTTGGTAGTATCCTTCAAAGATATCTTCTTCCGAACCATACGCTCTTGGGCGACTGTCGGCTTTCCCCTATTTTCTAGTTTAAAAGATTCGCTATCTCCTTTTTAAAGGTTAATGCCAGCAGTCTGGTTCCATCCTGGTTAAGGTGAAGCCCATCCCTTCGGAAGAGCCCCTTCTTTCCCCAGAATGTTCCCCAGTTCCTAACAAATCCAAAACCCTCATCCTTGCACCACTGTCTCATCCACGTGTTGAGACTCCGGAGCTCTGCCTGCCTTTTGGGTCCTGCGCGTGGAACGGGAAGCATTTCGGAGAACGCTATCCTGGAAGTTCTGGATTTCAACTTCCTACCTAAAAGCTTAAATTTAGCCTCCAGAACCTCCCTACCACATTTTCCTATGTCATTGGTACCGACATGTACCAAGACAGCAGACTCCTCCCCAGCACTATCTAAGATCTTATCTAGGCGGTGCGTGAGGTCTGCTACCTTCGCACCAGGCAGGCATGTTACCAAGCGATCCTCACATCCACCAGCCACCCAGCTATCTACATGCCTAATGATCGAATCACCAACTATAACAGCTGTCCTAACCCTCCCCTCATGGGCACATGGCCCTGGAGAAACATCCTCAGTGCGAGAGGGTTTTACATCACCTGGAGGACAGGTCCTAGTTACAGGATCACGTCCTGCCACACCAGGGTGATGCTCTCCTGTCACGTGACCTCTCTCCTCCATGGCAACAGGGCTGCTGCCAGACTGGAGGTGGGATTTCAGGACTATATCCCTGTAGGTCTCATCCATGTACTTCTCTGTCTTTCTAAAGTCTTCCAGGTCTGCTACTCTAGCCTCTAGAGAACAGACTTGTTCCCTGAGAGCAAAGAGCTCCTTGCACTTAGTGCATACGTAAGACCTCTCACCAACTGGGAGAAAATCATACATGTGACACTCAATGCAAAAGACTGGAAAGCCCCCATCTCGCTGCTGGACTGCTGACTGCATCTTAGTTTAAAACTTGTGTTTAGGTCTTTAAATTCTGTACTTACTAAGGGTTGGTGTAGATGCTAATATTAATAGAAGTGTATCTAATACCTCTAATATACCTTGTTCACCTGAAGCTTAATTAATCTCAGGTCCTCAATGTGTGACTGATTTGGATAAAGAGCTGCACCTGAGAGCAGCTCCCTTCCTCTAAGATGTGTAAGTACTGTACCTATAAAGCTACAATCACCCCAGGGGTGGGTGGGAGTTGGGGAGGGAGGGAGGGAATATAAGACCTGTGAAGGGAGGGTTGTTACAAGGTTCCTTGTCCTGTACCCTCCACAGGGGGGGGAGGGGCGTAGTCCCTCAGGGAGGCTAGAGCAGGAAAAAAAAGTTTAACACACAGCAAATTCTGGGGACAGAGCAGGGAGAGATATCTAGTTTAAAGCAACAATTAACCTGGCTACCACACAAAGGCCAGTCAGTTGAGAGAGGCAAGGTAAGTTATACAGCTGAGAAAAGCTGAAGTGCAAACTAAAGGAAACAGGGAGGTGAAATAGCACACCAATAAGACAACAAGAGTCAGACAGCTAGGACTCAACAATAATAAATAATATAAATAGACAGCTAGAACTCACAGCAAGTTGTCACAGGAGTTAAAATATCCACCTCTCTTAGCAGAGCACTTTGAGGGCACTGCTCTTCCCAGAGCAAAGAGAGGCAAACAGGATGCAGGTTGTTAAGCATGTGAGATGGGACATGCATTGACAGCTAGCATGGGGACATGATAGTTAGTGCTGCCGGATTTTGGCACTAACTGTCCATGGTGCATTATGGGAGAAAGTGGACATATTAGGGGGTGGAGAGTGGGTATGGCAATGACCTTGCAGTCAGTGCTCTTCCACTAATGGCAAGGTGAGCAATTAGCGTAAGTGCTCTCACCACCACTCCTTGAGGTGGAAGTACAGGCACCCATGCTATTTACCGTACATGCCGCTTTAAGGCAGGGTGAACTGGATTAGTTGTCAGGAACATGCTTTCCATGCTCCCAACAGAAAATGCTGAGGTGTTACACCTTAATGTGCCATGGTTTACTGCACTATTGGCATGTTAGGTGCAACACCATAATGCCCTTTAGCAAAAGTTAAAATCACTGGCAAACATGGCTGAATATTGTCCAATACAGTCTATATATCATTCTGGGATGGTTAAAGTCAGGGTAATAATTATTGCTGAATTAAATGATCAAAATTTCAGGGAGGGGAACGGAGGTTGGGGTTTCAAAGATAATGGTGGAGGACAAAGCTGAAGCTTTGCCTAGGGCACTTAAGAAGATTGGACCAGCTTTGGAAAGAGCAAAGAGTGAGGTACTGGTCTGCAAAATATACTGTAGAACAATTTTGCTAGCAAAAGATCAGCATCATTAGCAATAGCAAAAAATAAAATTAAAATAAAAATCAACTTTGTGAGGACGTAAACAGTTCTACTATATGTAGGTTGCTTTTTATACTGTACAAAAGCTGTCACATAAAAGAATAGCAGGGAAGTTTGCTAGACAGCAAGAACATCATTATATGCCTAAGTGCCTCTCCTGCAAACTGTGAAGTCTGGTATACAAATCATTTCAAGTTTGTTAATGCTTATTTTTTTGTATCCCTAATGGGTCTATAAGGTTTTTAAGTTATCCATTCAGCAAATTTACCAGTAGGCTATTATTTTAATTTACTGTGCTCAGCCCACATCAACGGTTCAGAAAACACTTGGCTCAAACAATGGATTGTGAATTGTCAAATTCGGAAATATGGCCAGCAAATAATTACTTCAGCCCCTATTGGCATGCCTTTGAATTGTGGCTAGAAGGCTGTAAGATATAGGTATATGAGAAGTAGGCAACCTGCAGTCCTTGTGTGAATATGAGATACACATGCATGAATAGTGCTTCAACTGTAAGAAAATGTCTCTTATTCATTATCCTATTCATTAGGGATAGCCTGAAAACTCGAGTGAATTGGTGTCTATTGACAGGGAGGGGAAGCAAGAAGGCAAGAGAGTTTGCATTCCATGAGTAATGTTGATTGACATTTCGCTACACTCTGCCTTTCCCTTTTCATCAAAAAAGTGCAAAGATAGGCATGCAAACTGTTCACATCTTCCTGGGCACTGTGCGCAATCTTTAATACACAGCCTCTTAAAATTATCGGGAGGTCTATGTAGGTGGCTGAAACTTCTTAGATCAATACCACATTTCAGATTTTCATTAATTTAAAAAAACATCTTTACTATCAAATATGTTTCTATATTACTGCATTGGCTACAAACAAAACATTTCATCTAAGTGAATCCCTCTGGTTATCTGGTAATCCCCTTCTGTCAGTAGTTGGTAACTATATTCTACCTTAAAGTAGTAATGATAGAAATATAGGTTATCATTTATATACTGCTACTAGGCATATGCAGCTGTACCTTCTAAAATGGTCTTCCAGTGTCATCTATATGAACCTGTGCATCCCTTTTTCCTAGGAAGTGTCCCACTATACACTGACATTTTAGAACAATATGGGCTTGATTTATCAAAGGTTTTCCCATGGATACAAAATGGAAGAAACCAGTCCAAAAGGTTTACGATAAAATTTTGTTTAAGGTCAATTTCCTTAAAAAAAAGTGTGCAAAAAGCCTGATTCAATCCCTTGATGCCAACATTTGAAGCCAGCACTGCATACGAAGTTTGGATCAAGAGCACACACACATTACAGTATACTGGTTATACCTTTGAAGTATGAAGTTATGCATCACAAACTGAAACAGTAGTGATTATCAGGATAAAGAAGCAAATTTTACAGGAAAAAAATACTAAATATATTTTCATGCTCAGTATTCATAACAATTTAGAATAATACTTAAGTGACACATTGCTCAACATTGTTCAAATTTGTATGAACATGCAGTAATTTCCCCCTACATCTAAAATATACCACGTCAACTGTACTTGTCTAATGCAGCTGCAGCAAATCAGGTAATAGTTAAATTAATCTCTGATAGGTATTGTCTTGAATATAAAGTGGACACTCACTAAATGCACATTTTTCTTTTTCATATTCATTGTGAATCTCCAGATTGGATGCAGAGTTCCAAAGACAGATTTGAGAAAAATTATTCATAACTGATCCTTATTGCTGTTAACATAGTATAGGATCGAACATCAGGATTATGATAATGAGGGGCATGTTTACTAAAGGGTGTGCCAGTACCATGTGTTTGTGGTGCAAAGAGAGTCAGTTAGACCATTCGATGATAGAGGGGTAAAAAGGGCACTAAGAGAGGACAAGGCCATAGCATAGAGACTGAATGAATTCTTTGCTTTGGCCTCAACTGAAATGGTATGTAAGGTGATGCATCGGAGGAATTTAAAGAAAGAAATATAGATAAACTGGGAAGATGTATTACAACTATTTGATAAACTAAATAGCAAATCACCTAGACCGGATGGTATACATCCAAGGGTGTTGAAAGAACTGAAATATGAGACTGCAGACCTACTATTAGTAATCCATGAACTATCATTAAAATAATCTGTAATACCTGAAGATTGGTGAATGGCCAATGTAATGCCAGTTTTTAAAACGTTTCCATGGGTGACCCAGGAACTACAGACCAGTGAGCCTGACATCATTAACGGGCAAAATGGTAGAAACCATTTTTTTTTTTTAGTGCCATCAACTCAGTGTTGACTCATAGCGACCCAGCTACCTCTGGGTTTTCTTGGCAATGTATCACTGGAAGTAGACTGCCAGTGTTTTCTTCCAAGGCAGTGGAGAGTAAGGTGACTTGCCCAAAGTCACTAGGCGTGTCAGTGGGAATCAAACCCTTGATCTTCTGGGTACTAGGTAGTTGCTCTAACCACTAGGCTACTCCTCAACTAGAAACCATTATAAAAAACAATTACTGAACATGTAGATACTCATGGCTTAATGAGAGAAAGTCAACATGACTTTTGCCAAGGAAGGTTTTGTCTTACTAATCTGTTATAGTTTTTGAAGGTATGAATAAACAGGTAGTCAAAGGTGAGCCAGTCGATACAGTATATTTGGATTTTAGGAAAACCTCTGACAAGATTCCTCAGGAGAGACTCTTGGTGAAATTAAAAAGTCATGAGATATGAGGCAATGTATACTGTGAATCAGGACCAGATTAAAAGATAGAAAGCAGAGGGTAGGGCTAAATGGCCAATTTTCCCAAAGGAGAAAGGTGAACAGTGAAGTACCCCAGGGATCTATGCTAGGCCTGCTGCTTTTTAACATATTCCTAAATGACCTGGAAATGGGAACAACAAGAGAGGTAATCAAATTTCAAGATAACATAAAATTATTCAAAGTTATTAAAATCCAAGAGGATTGTAAAAAATTGCAAGATGTCCTTGATAAATTGGAAGACTAAATCTGCCATCTGAATGTCCAATGTGGACAAGTGCAAAGTTATGCACCTAGGAAAGAACAACTCAAACTATGGTTACATGATGCAAGGTTCCACATTAGGAACCACCACTCAGGAAAAATATTTAGGCATCATCATTTGATAACACATCAAAACCCTTTGCCCATTTTGCAGTGGCGGCCAAGAAGGCAAACATAAAGCTAAGAATCATAAGGAAATGAATGGAGAACAAAGGAATAAAACAAAGGATATTATAATGCCTCTGAACTGTTCCATGGCACGACCACACCTTGAATATTGTGTGCAATTCTGGTTGCTGTATCCTAAAAAAGGATATAGCAGTAAAGAGGGTGGAAGGATACCCTTAAGAGACAGGCTTAAAATGTTAGGGCTCTTCAACCTGGAAAAGAGTTGGCTGAGGGGACATATGATAGAGATCTATAAATTAATGAATAGAGTGGAACGGGAAAAAGTAGATCGATTGTTTATGTCATCAAAAAGTAGAAAGACTAGGGAACATGCAATGAAGCTGCAGCATAACCCATTTAAGCCTAATAATTTTTTTTCATTCAACGCAATAATCAAACTCTGGAATTCGTTACTGAAGGATGTAGTAAATGTTGTTAGAGCAGCTGAGTTTAAAAAAGGTTTGGACAAATTTCTGGAGGAAAGGTCCATAAACCATTGAGGACCCGGGAAATCCACGGTTTGCCCCAATACAAGTATTGTAGAACCTGTGTCTTTTTTGGAAACTGCCAGGTACTTGTGATCTAGATTTCCCACTGTTGGAAACAGGATACTGGGCTTGATGGACCTTGGTCTGACCCAGTATGGCATTTCTTATGTTCTTACATTCTTAAAACTGGCGCAGAGTCCCATGCTAATTTTTATGGGTGTGTGAAGTTGTCCCCCTTTTGAAAGCGCATTGGTAACATGTCACACCACATTATCTGGCACACGGATGCATTTAAAACAAATCACCACAAAATTGCAAATATTCAAAACATGAATGTTACTACAATGCAATCTAAGACTTCATGAGTACTGACCAAAATTAACATATATTTATATATCTGTATAATCACATAGATGTATAAAACTTTTCAAAGTGTCAATTTATGAAAAAAAAATGTTTATTGATATATTATATAAATAATTTAATAGTAAACAGTTTACCAAATTACAAAAACATGTTAATTCTTATACAATTCTTCATACATTCTACAAATACTCCATAATTACAAATATTATACATATACTTCATAGATCTTAATCCATAAATATAGATAATATAACAATACTCTCCACCTTCTCAAAAAGGCTCCTTTTAAACTTCCAACTGTTGGACCACAGAACGCCGTACACCAGCTACCTCAAAGAAACTTTAAATGTTTTTTCCTCTTCAAATTTCCGTTTTTTCACACCATTATGGACCACAATTGCGCTGATCTCCAACTACTTTAGGGAAACCGTTAAACCCACAGTACTGTGCACCGGCTATCTCGGAGAAACTTCAAAATGTTCTTTTCACTCTTCAAATTTCCGTTTTTTCACACCATCATGGACCACAATAGCGCTGATCTCCAGCTACTTCAGGTAAACTTTAAATGTACTTGCTTCACTTTCTCTGCAGGCTTATAAGTGCTTACATCAACAGGTACAACACTGAAAGGCTTTATAAAATCCCCCTTCTTGGGCTTGGCTGTTGTCCCCCAGCTTAGGACTGTCACGGAGATGAACTGGAGGGATATCACGCAGGAGAAAACATCTCTGGGTAGCTACATGACACTGGATCCCTGCCGCATGTGCTCTTGAAATGCCTTTGCCCATACACAGATTCACTTTCTTATTGGTCCTGCAGTGCCAGGCAGGTAGACATGTGGATAGAGCACAGAGTCATCAAGAGATTGTCTTCAGGGTTGTAATCCCAAGCGTGGTACACCAGTTTCTTCCTTGTCCATCAGCTTATTCACATCTGAAGAAGGGGTCTGTGTGTGGTCTCAAACATGCAGATAGGATGTCATTATTGCTTCTTTGAAGGATCTTCACGTTAACAGCAACATTCGTATTTTAAAGCATGCCCATTACTACTACTACTACTACTGAGCATTTGTATAGCTCTACAAGTTGTACGCAGCGCTGCACAGACATGCAAGAGACAGTCCCTGCTCATCAGAGCTTACAATCTAGTCAAGACAAACACAATAAAACAAGGGGGGGGGATAAAGAAACAAGGAGATCAGGCGAGTCAAGATCCAAAAGCAGCAGTGAAGAGGTGAGTTTTCAGCCTGGATTTGAAAAGGGGCAGAGAAGATGTCTGGCGTACAGACACAGGTAGTTTGTTCCAGGCATAAGGTGCAGCAAGGTGAAAGGAGCGAAGTCTGGAGTTAGCAATAGAAGAGAAGGGTACAGATAGAAGCAGTTTGCCAGAAGAGCGGAATTCCCGAGGGTTGGTGTAGTGAAAGAGAAGAAAGGTAGTGAGGAGCTGCAGCTATGCTAACTGCATTGCACATCCGTGCTCATGTTCTGCCCCTAAACTAACCAGTTTCCACCCAATAGCGTGCTACCATGCTCACTGCATGGCCAATCCTGCCCTAACAGTCATTGCACTTTAGTAAGCACACCCCTGATGTAAAGCGTAGTTACTCACCTGTAACAGGTGTTCTCCAGGAGCAGCAGGAATCAGTCCTCACATATGGGTGACGTCGGCGCCGACAGAGCCCTCGCGGAGCAATTTTCCCCAGCTTTCAAAGAAAGCCTTTGGGAATTGCAGCGCGCATGCGCGGTCTCCTTCCCGTCCAAGGGTGCCATCTTAGCCAGTCTGATGACATAGCTAAAAGACAGCATAAAAATTTGCAAAAAAACTTAAACAGATGATTGCAACTCCAAGGGGAGGAGGGAGGGTTGTGAGGACTGATTCCTGCTGCTCCTGGAGAACACCTGTTACAGGTGAGTAACTACGCTTTCTCCAGGACCAAGCAGGAAGTCAGTCCTCACATATGGGACTCCCAAGCTTAAGGCTACCGGAGACCCTAAGCACAAAAATGAGCTCCCTCTAGCTCAGCGGCACAGAAGGAAGGAATCTTCACTGAATTATTACCCACCGGTAGCCCCCATCCGGGATGGAGGGTAGGAGTTGCTCAAACCTCGAAGAGATTTCGGAGAACTGCCTGTCTGAAAGCACTGTCCCTGCGGGACTCCCTCTCGAGGCAGTAATGGACCGCAAAAGTCTGGCTCGAAGACCAAGTAGCGGCCCGGCAGATGTCTGCCAACGGAACAGAGCGGAGGTAAGCCACTGACGTAGCCTTCGCCCCGAACACAATGAGCCGTGACTCGACTTTCTAACGAGAGTCCGGCTGCCCCATAAGCCCAAGCGATGCAGTCAGCAACCCAGATGGACAGAGTACGCTTGGAGACCGGGAGCCCCAATTTATTGGGGTCAAAAGACACAAAAAGCTGAGCAGCTTTACGGTGCTCCCGCGTACGGTCAAGGTAGAAGTTCAATGCCCTTCTACAGTCCAGGGTATGCAGGACCATTTCAGCTCGGCTGGAGTGTGGCCTGGGAAAGAAGGTCGGAAGTACCACCTCCTGATTGATGTGAAAAGGGGAGACCACTTTTGGAAGAAATTTTGGGTGAGTCCGTAGGACTACCCTATTTTTGTAGAACCGAGTGTAAGGGGGATCAGACACGAGGGCCTGCAATTCACTTACGCGTCTAGCGGAAGTGAGGGCTATCAGGAATAAAGTTTTCCAAGAAAGAAAACGGAGAGAGAACAGGTAGCCATAGGTTCAAAAGGCGGACAGGTGATCCGCTGTAAAACCACATTCAGATCCCAGTCAGGTGCTGGCGGGCGCAGAGGTGGTTTAAGCAGAAGGAGACCTCGGAGAGAAGAAACCTCGCTACGAGAGGGTCGCTGGAAAGAGGTCTGCCGTCCACCGGCACATGATGTGCTGAAAGAGCACTGAGGTGAACTTTGACGGAGTTGGACTTAAGTCCCAGATTAGAGAGGTAGAGCAAGTACTGCAAGATCACCGACACCGAGCAGGAGAAGGGATCCTGAGACTGCTGGGCACACCAAGCGGAAAAGCGATGCCATTTAAGGGCGTAGCATTTGCGGGTAGAAGGTCGCCGAGAAGCTAGGACGACCTCTTCCACCTCTGCCGGCAGTAGAAGGGGAGCAAGGACTACCCTTTCAGCAGCCAGGCCATCAGACGTAGAGATCTGAGGTTGGGGTGTAGCAGGGACCCCTGATCCTGTGTTAGGAGATCCGGTTGAAACCCCAGAGGGAACGGATCCTCTACCGCTAATTGCAGCAGGAGTGGAAACCACGGCTGTCTGGGCCAGCGAGGAGCTATCAGGATCATGGAAGCTTTGTCTCGGAGAACCTTGAAAAGAGTTCGAGAGACTAGCGGGATGGGTGGAAAGGCATACAGAAGGCTCTTCGACCATGAGAGCAGAAAAGCATCCGCCGCTACTCGAAGGGGATGCGGCTGACGAGAGCAGAAGCGAGGAAGTTGCCAGTTGAGAGGACTGGCAAAGAGATCCATCGTGGGGAGGCCCCACTTCAGGAAAAGTTTCTGAACTACCAAGGGATCCAGGCGCCACTCGTGCGGCTGGAGGATCCTGCTGAGTTTGTCGGCCAGGCAATTTTCTTGGCCTGGGAGATAAACTGCCTTGAGAAGAATGCCGTGGCTGACGGCCCAAGAGCAGAGCTTCTGTGCTTCTCGACAGAGAAGGAAGGAGCCCGTGCCTCCCTGTTTGTTCACGTAGAACATGGCAACCTGATTGTCTGTCTGGACAAGGACGGACTGGTGAGAAGTCAGGTGGGAGAAAGCCTTGAGAGCCAGACGGATTGCTCTGAGCTCCAGGAAGTTGATCTGCTGAGCAGACTCCCACGTGGTCCAGAGACCTTGAGTACATGCCCCTTGGCAATGCGCTCCCCATCCTAGGAGAGAAGCATCGGTCGTCAGCACTTGAGCCGGCTGAGGTGACTGAAAAGGCATTCCGAGCACCAGGTTCGGCCGATGAAGCCACCACTGTAGAGAAGAGGCCAGCGGTCCGGAGACGCGCACTAAGTCGGCTAGGCTGCCCGTGGCTTGTTGCCACTGCTTGCGAAGGCACCATTGAGCAGTCCGCATATTCAGGCGGGCATTGGGGGTCACGTGGACGGTGGAAGCCATATGGCCGAGTAGTCTCAGGAAGCGCCTGGCTGAGACCAGGGACGGCTGCGAAAACGGCCGGCTAGGTCCATGAGCCGTTGAGCCCTGTCGGGAGGCAGGAAAGCTCGTGCCTGAGGAGTGTGCAGTCTTGCGCCGATGAACTCGAGATCCTGTGAGGGGAGCAAAGTGGACTTTGCGAAGTTTATGACAAAGCCCAAGTACTGCAGAAGAGTCACAGTGCGGTGTGTGGCATTGGTGACTTCCGGAGAGGACGATGCTCTGATGAGCCAGTCGTCGAGGTACGGAAAGACATAGAGGCCGTGAAGCCGGAGATAAGCCGCCACCACCGCGAGACATTTTGTGAAGACTCGCGGTGCGGAGGATAGGCCAAAGGGCAGTACTCTGTACTGGTAATGATTTCCTGCCACCACAAACCTTAGGTATTGGCGGTGGCTTGGGTGGATGAGGATGTGCGTGTAGGCATCTTTTAGATCCAAGGAGCATAGCCAATCTCCCTGCTGGAGGTAGGGCAGAAGGATTCCAAGGGTAAGCATCTTGAACTTCTCCCTCACGAGGAACTTGTTGAGGTTGCGCAAGTCCAGGATGGGTCTGAGGCCTCCTGTTCTTTTTGGTATCAGGAAATACCTGGAATAAAAGCCTTGACCTCTCAGGTGGTGGGGCACCGGTTCCACAGCCTGTTCCTGAAGAAGACTTGCTAACTCCTGAAGGAGTAAGTCTCTGTGCAGAGGGAGTCGTGGAGGTTCTCCCGGGAAATAGGAGGGAGGGACCTGGTGGAAGTGGAGAAGATAGCCTTCTCTTACGACTTGAAGCACCCAGGCATCTGAAGTGATGTTGGACCACCTGTGGGCGAAGTGAACCAGCCGGCCTCCGGTGCTGGGAGGAACCAGCTGAGGGGGAGAGGCTATGCTGATGAAGTCAAAAAACCCCACCCTGCTGAGCAGGGGCCGGTGGTGCAGGCTTGGGGACTTGCTGCCTACGGGACCCGTTACCCCATCCCTTGGCCTGCTGACCCTGTTGGGGAGCTGCGGAGGCCTGATATTGAGGGTAGTGTTTATAGGCAGCCGCCTTTCTCGGGTAAAAGGACTTCTTTCTCGAGCCCTTCTTTTTCTGGGAAGGGGCGGAGGTCTTCCTAGAAAGCCTAGTTCTGGTGAGAGTCTCCGTCTCGATTTGGGCAGCCTTTTCAGCCATGGGCTTGCCAAAGAGGTTCTCACCTCGGCAGGGGACATCGACCAACTTGTCCTGCACCCAGGGTTCAAGGTCAGACGACTGAAGCCAAGCCTGTCGGCGGGCACTGATGCCGGCTGCGGCCACTCGAGCCGATGCTTCAAAGCCATCATAGGCTGCTCGGGACATGAATTTGGAGCATTCCCGAATACCAGTTGTCAAGGCCAGGAACCTCCGCAAAGGTTCCTCGGACAGCCCAGCGGAGAATCCGGCTACCTCTTTAGCCAGGTCTCTGAGATACATGCCCATGTAGAGCTGGTAGGTCTGGACCCGACAAGCAAGCATAGAGCCCTGGAAACACTTCTTACCGAGGCCATCCAGGTTACGGGCCTCCCTGCCAGGAGGCACCGAGGAGTGCATCTTCTGGCTCTTAAGCCTATGCATGGCCGATTCCACTACCATGGAATGGTGCGGTAGCTGTGCTTTTTGGAAGCCGGGACTCTTGCGGACTCGATAGATGGAATCGACCCGCTTGCTTAATACCGGCGACGATGCCGGACTCTCCCACATGCAGAAGAGTAGTCGTTCCAGCATGGGAGGAACCGGTACAGTAAAGTGTTCCCTGGCGGGAGAGTCATACTGAAGGGCGTCGAGCTCTTCGGCTCGAGGCTCCTCCTCGGGATCCGCAGGGAAGGCCAAAGCCTTGGCCATATCCCTGACGAAGTCCGAGAACCGGGCATCCTCCGGAGGGGACTGCTTCCGAGGTTCGGACTCAGGTGAGTCCGAGGGGACACACCGAGTTCGAAACGAATCAGGTGACTCTTCCTCTTCAGACTCCCAGGCCGACTCCGAGGAGGAATCGGTGGGGTCGGCTCGGGCAGGCGGAGGCGTCGGCTGCCCCGACACCAAGGGAGTCGGCGTCGACGACCTCGGTCCCGAACGGGAGGCCGAGGGTGACCTCAACCGAGGATCGACTCGAGCTCGCATGGACTCGAGGATCGGCTCGGTCTCCGGGGTCGACTTAGACGTCGACGTCCACGTCCCGGCGGTCGGGGCAGAGGCGCCAGCGAGGCTAGCGATCAGTGCCCGCTGCTGGTCCATGAAGGCAGATAGTCTGCTCTCCAAGGCCGTCAACCTGAGTCCGACCTCAGGTGACCCAGCAGCCCCCGACTCGGGCCCCGACGGCATCGGGCCCGACGTCGGACCCCTCGGAGGCGAGTCCAGGAGGACTACAGGACTTACCCGAGCAGGCAACTCCGACTCCAGACGAGGTCGCTTCGGGAGGTGCTCCTTCTCCAAAGACCCGGGACGGCTATCGGGGCTATGCGACCTGGCCCTCGCGGAGCCAGGAGCGTCCACCGACGCCGCCCTCGCGGGTTTTACCTTCCGTCAATGGTCCCCGGAGGGAGAACCCCTGTCGGAGGAACTCCGGCGATGGTCAGAGCTGGAACCTCTGGACGCCGAGGCCTCCGACGAGGTCCGGGTACGGCCGGGATCAGCGAAGATTCGTTCCCGCTGGTGCCGCCGACTCCTTAACGCTTTGGAGGACATTTTGCTGCAGGCCCCACAGATCAGTTCTTCGTGATCCGGGCCGAGGCAGCGGAGGCAATTATCATGTGTGTCAGTGAGTGACATATTTCTGTCACACTGAACACACCGCTTGAAACCACTGGCAGCCATCGGGGGAAAAAGGGCCCCTGCAAGGTCAAAGGACCGGGCTGCCAGCGAAAAACCGAAAAACGAAACTGACCAAAATTCAGAAAAACCGAAAAATAACAGAAGGACTCGCAACGGCGTCGCGAGTCCGGGCAGGAAAAAGACCGGCGTCGAACCGAAGAAAGAAATAGAAATAAATCACTAAAATCAACTTATTCAGCGGGGACACGACGGGTACGTCTGTAGGGCTCCGCGGAAAAAAGAAGACTGGCTAAGATGGCACCCTTGGGCGGGAAGGAGACCGCGCATGCGCGCTGCAATTCCCAAAGGCTTTCTTTGAAAGCTGGGGAAAATTGCTCCGCGAGGGCTCCGTCGGCGCCGACGTCACCCATATGTGAGGACTGACTTCCTGCTTGGTCCTGGAGAATAATAGCTTAGCATGGGTTCTGTGCATAAATTTCTGAAAGAGTCCAGTGCAGAGGAATACCGTGCACAAATACTGGCATAAGATCAAGGCACTGCAAATTTAAATCCAATGCTAATGGAAGTATTAGCTATTAAATCCAGATACAAGGATGTACACAGAAGACCTTAAGGCAGAGTGCATGATTTTGTAACACTGAGGCTATAACATGTGGCATGAGGAGGAATAAAAAAAAACCCCACACCTTGTACTGCTCTGGCTAACTTTACTGAAGATTTCATGCCTGGTTCTTTTCTTTTGTGCTTGAGCATGAAGGACCTGCATCATTGTTCTTGCCTTGTAGAAGAGGATGAATTAAAAAAAATGGCAGGTGGGGGAATTAGGAGCAGAGGTCATCCCACTGCCAAATGCAGAGTTAAAGGTAGTGTTCCTGCACAACTGCAAAATGAAAGCTAAAGTACTTGAATGCAGAAATTTAAATACCAACCAATTATATGTAGACTAGCATTCTAGATAAGCACGTGGAGGCAGATTCCTTACTGTGCACGTCTGGGCTGTCCGGACACCCACAATATGGATGGGGCACAGTTGAACCCAATTCTGCCACCGCAGGAGCTATATGTTCCCGTGGCTACAGAATCAGGTAGCTTGGATGGGCCGGTGTTCTTAGGATTCTGAGCAGAGAGACATACAACATGCTGCCTGTCTCCATTGCTCAGTGCCCCTGCTGTTGTGAAAGGGCCATGGCGTCCCATCACCATGGCACCGGGATACCCAGCAGGTGCAAGCAAGGCCTGAGAGTGGGGTATTTCTCTTTTTCCCGCCTCCCGACCCTCGGTGGGGTCTGCTAGTGCCACGAATGGCCAGAGGGGCCTCACCCGTCACGGCTCCTTGTGTAGCAGTGGGGCTGCCAATCGCCACCTTTGCTGGGACTTATTCCACCTCAGACGCTGAGTAAGTCAGACGTCCAACCTGCATCTGACGAACGTACAGAGGCCTGCCCGAAATGGCCTCTGTACGTCCAGATACCTGGTCTCACCCCCACTCCGCCCTCATGTTGTGCCCCCTCCCCCCGCACAAAAGCCCTGTGCGTGCAGGGAGCAGGAGAGGCAGACTATGGTCCCAGGCTTGTTCAGGGGTTGTACATGAAGGCCGGATGTACAATCCTGCTAAACCTGTCTCTGAATTCCGGCCATAATGTATGTGCATGCAAATCAGGTGCCAATACAAGTTAATATTTTGCACACGATCTATTGCTTGTGCACGCCCTTTTGTGCACTTGCATGGTGACCAGTGTGCTCTCCCATGCTTGTACACATTATTTGTGCATAAAAACGTACATATGATTCTGCTGCATTGGGTGCTTTATTTATTTTTAATGGGTTTGTTAGAGAACCCTTCAGCACATAGCTGTATCACACAGCTTACCATATGGTCCCCTATTAAGGTAATATTGAACTGGACACAGATACATGAATAAATTATCCATATATCTTTATGTGGATTTTATCTGTATAAAAGTTAAGCCTGCTATTTCTGTGTTCAGTCCTGGACTGATAAGTTTTATCTAGAGTGCTGCTCTATATCACTGCAGCCTGTGTAACTTTGGAACCCTCCCCCACTTCAAAAAGATAACTTTTGGGGGCAATTTCTCCAAATGGGTTACAGCTTTGCACATACCGTGACAATAACAAACCTTGCTCCTAAGTGAGGGTATGTGGTGAATTATATGAACAAAAGCTGCGTAGTCTGCAAGATTAGAAATTTAAACATAAGTATTTATGTGGCCAGTCTAAGTACTTTTGAATATTGGTCTCAATATGCCTGACGTGAAAGACAATTTTATGTCCACTCATTTTTATTAATATTCACACAGATTAAACCAAATACAGAGGCATATCAACTGCAGTATATTGAACAATGCACAATGACTTCACCAAAGTCCACAATGTCTTGTGAAAGACAATTTAAAAAAAGGCTAAGAGAATCACAGGTTCTTCTGCTAGCTTGTGAGCATCCCCCACACAAAAGCAAGGAATTTCAAGATTCAGTCTGAACTGACGATGGTACCTGAAGTATTCTTTATTGTAAGAAAAGTAAATAAGCACTCCCACTGTAGTAACCTTCCTGTAATGATTTAACTGATTTGTCCCATCATAAGTAGAGACAGGAACTTAGAAGTATGGCCAATCTAGGTGGAAAAAATAAACATATTTTAGAATTCCCTTCCCTTCTTTTGTCTTGTCTAGTTTAAACAGCATTCAAGGAAATTGTCCACAGTACAATACCCCTAGGGCCACAAAGTGCACCAGCTAAAAAAGAAAGAATAAAAAAACAGCAGTGGTTATGATGGATTATGGGGCATCATCCAGGAAGGGGGCAACAGTGAGTGAGAGTTGATATATGTGAAGATACATCCGGGCAGAATTTTGGCAACAAAATACATTCTTCTGGCTAAAGATTAGAGCCTCCTAGTGGAGATTTTCTGCCTCAAATGACTGGAAAATTGAAGAAAGTGAAGTTTAGTTTTATTTCATCATGCCAGGCAGCTGACATTTTTGGCTCACTTGATTTATCCTCTCATCTTTTTCTCCCTGTGGGCAACAAGATTCCAGCCATCTTGTATTGTAGCCACCTGGAGTTACGAGACATAAGCACCATGCCCAAACTTGAATGATTAGTAAATGTGGAAAATATTGTATTCGAAAATATGTGTAAAGGACACAGTATTAACAACTGAACAACCTGAAAAGTTAAACAGGGCTCTCCATGGTGGAAAACTGTGCTGATACTAGCATAATTGTATATTGTGTTGGATCTGAATTTTACGTTTAAATCTTTATTAATTGATACTTTTCACCTACTACTGAAAGAAACCGTTTTTAGGCAGCCTACTCTGTAATCACTGTAAATACTTTCTACTTGTGCTCTGAAATGTACTCTCTTATTTTGCGGTCCATTTACTTGGCTTCAGAGGGCCAACTTCAGACAATTACTGCTATATAACTGAGATTTATGATTTTATTCCATTTCACTAAAATCAGATACTATAAACTCTCATAGTAAATTCCTTTTATTTCTGTTTCTCTGCTTATATTTTTTATCAGCTTACTTGAATGCAAGTAGTATAACTCTGGCTTCATTTGAAAGCAGCAGCACAAAATAAATCCCTTTCCTCCATCACAACAACAAACACACACAACCTATCACCCATGCTAAGGAAATAAATCTTGACTACTTCAATCAGTCAAAGAATTAAATAAAACATGGCTTGCAATATGATTATCGGATTACCTACAAATTTCTGAACTGTCAATTAGACAACACCAAATAAATGCCTTTTTTGGTCAGATGCAAATCGTTAGTCATTGTTTATCAATGTCCTTGCATAACAGGGAGTCTCTACTCTGTGCCCATAGGAAAATGTATTTTGAAAATAAAAGGCACCCAACACAAGCATAGAACAGAAATCTCCAAGTACCCCACTGACTGTCTACAGGTTGGCTGCCAATATATGAATGAATGACCGAGAAAAGGCTTCTGGCAAATCAAGGGTGTTAAGGACTAAATAAACAATCAGTGGTGCAATACAGAATAAGAAAGACCTAAGGACTTTTTGGTTTATTCCTCTGCCATCGTTCTAAGCACTTTCCATTTCTGTGCAAATACTGTATGTGATCATTCACATGATTACAATGTCTTTGCCAAAGAAAAGATGAGAGTTATAAAACCTCTTAGGCTTCAGCAGAGGGAAGCTGACTGACATAGAGAAAAGGAGATAGTCATTCTAGGATTGGGGACTTCGAACCAGATTCACTGCACTATACCACAGCCACTACATGTCACAGCCAGATTAATGGGATTTCTCTAATTAATTTCACTTGGAAAATATCCCTAGGAATTTGGCACACACAGATTTTTTTTTCTATAAGAATTAAAGATAGGAGAAATGCTTGCTGAATAGGTCCATTCATAAAAATAGTGACTGATGTCTGCGTGTGTTACCATGGAGGTAATTCTGTAGGTAACAGCTAGATTACTCACATATTTACAAGCATTAAGGGTGCCTATGATATAAAGTCAAATCTACTGTAAGTCTGCATAGATTTGACATTATAGAATACTAGCATTTGTGTGCTTGAACGTATGTAAATGAAGCGGTGGTAACTTACACTAACTCTAGAGCAAGTGTAAATGGCAATGCATATCTTATGTGCATCAGGCCATATTCTGTAAAATATGCACATAAGTTTGCACACCGTCCAAATTCCACCCCTGTGCATGCCCACAGTGAAAGTATGCGCCACAATTTCATGGCGCGCAGCTTCAGAATATTAACTGACCAAACTCTGTTCGTAAGTGGTCATTTACATGTGTAAACCACTAAAAACCATGACCGACTCACATAAAACATGCATGGAAATCTAGTCACACCTTATAGAACTACTCTCCATGTGTCCAATATATGCACATGTATTTCTGCTGAAAGCAAGTTTCTTATCTATATATCAGGACGGCTTAACTCACTTGACTTTCTAACTATAGATACACAATTATTTTTCTTCATGGGAAGAAATTCATAATCCTTTAAAGATGGATAACTTTCAAAGACATTTTTAAAATCTTTTGTACTTATTTTATTTATTTATATTTAAATATACCGCGCTATTCTGCATCAGTGCGGTTTACATTGAACAAACTGAAATTACATTGAACAGGGCATTATAACTTGGAGATAACTATTTTACAGGGAACATGGGCTATGGAGGGTTAAGTGGCTTGCCCAAGACCACAAGGAGTACCTGTGGGACTAGAAACCCCAGTCCTTCTGGCCCAAGGTTGCTGTCCTCTAGTGGGATTTGAACCCCCGACCTTCCGGCCTGAAGTACCTTGCTACATTAACATATGAATGAGTCATGTGAACATGAATCTCTGCTCTTAGAAGCTTCCAGTTCAAGTGAATGCCCCAGGCAGCAGAAAAGAAAGGACCATATTCAAACAGGACAAAATATTTAGTAAGCAAGCCACATTAAAGAGCCATGTTTATTAAATGTTAGTGCCCACAGGAATAACACAGATGCTGCAGCAGATAGAATGCTAACATTTAATAAACATGGTGCTAGGTGTTTAATGAACGTTTTAGCATGCATTAATAGTTATAGTGATGCTGCATTAACAGTTGAGGTGGTAACTGTTGGCATGCACTGAATGCCACATTAAATACCTAAGGTTAAACTTAGTAAAAGGTGCCACGTTAACACACACTAATACACATTAGCACCCATTGCTAAGATGGCAGTCAGGAAACCCTGGCCTAACTTTTGCCGCAGAAATTGAATATCGCTGCTCCCCGGTTATTTCACAGCAATTCAGGCAGTCTGGATATTCAGTACCAGAGCTTGGATATGTCCCTAACATTGAATATCTGGGATTTAAAGTTCAGCACCAGCGGCTGGCTGCTTTAGCAGGCCCATTATTTACAGAAGGTACTATTTTATACAGTGAGACCTACTGTATATAATAAGAATGTGAGTTAATGGAGTTTGCATGCAGTAATGCAATAGTGTACTAAAGTAACTCCTATTAGGGGGTGATATGAGCAAGAACGGCACTGCAGTTACTGATTGTTGTTGTTGGTTTTTGAGTCTGTGCCAACTCATGGCGACTCTGGATTGTCGTCCTAAACTGTGGCTCTTTTTAAAATAGGAAATCTTCCTGGGCACCTTGTGGGTCACGTAATTTGGTTTGTTGCTGGAGGGGGCTGGCAGGGGTGCATGGAGGTATGGCTGAATACACAGGGGACCTGCAGATGAAAATCAGCACAATAGGATCACAGCACAAACACAACAGTAGAACAGTAATAGATAAGGTATGTGCAAAATTAACCTATTTGGAGAAATTGCTCCTGGAATATCCTGTCAAATAAACTTTATGGCACCACACTTTTCTCTAGAAATAGGTTCACAAATATGAGCATTTTCCTGTGAGCAGAGTTTAGCAGATTGCAAGCCTAGATGATAAGAACTTTCTGAAATAAAGGAAAAAAAACAGAATTATCCAAAGGAAGGACTGAGAGATCTTTATGATGTGCTGCAGGCTGCACAGTTTTTCTATTTGACGTCATTTTGCAGGGAGGGGTAAAATAATCATATGAAGAGCCTGTGGAGCCAAGCTATGAGTCAGTTTAACAACATCAGTAAGATACTTTGTTGGAAACAATCAGACTGGAACTTGCCAGTGTGTCAATACATAAGGTCAGGGAGGAGGAGCCAAGAGATTCAAACCTCGGGCCAGAGGTTTGAATCACACTAGAGGACAGCAACCTTGGGCCGGAAGGACTAGGGTTTCTAGTCCCATAGGTGTTCCTTGTGGCCTTGGGCAAGCTACTTAACCCTCTATTGCCTCAGGTACAAAAACAGATTGTGAGCCCTTTGGGGACAAGGGAAAAATATATATACAGTACCTAAATGTACATTGCTTGACTGGTAGAAAAGTGGTTTATAAGCCTAGTTAAATTAAAAAAAAAATATTCACTATTCAAGAATGGCTTTGAAACTGCTGGTAGTCAAAGATCCAGTTCCCAACTTGTCAGGCAGGACAACTGCGCCCATTATATGCTTCCTGAAGACCAGAAGACAGTACTAAATTCTGTTAATATTATAAATGCTATAAATGGATAATATCTATATGATCCTCTATATAAGTAAGTTAACAAGAAATGTTGCAGATTGTGACTTTAATTAATTTCATTATGTTTTAAGTCAGTCATTTTAGAAGCTCTGTTTGTGCTTTCTATGTCAGAGATTGCCAACATTGAGATGTAGCAAGAGACATTTTAGAAAATCCCAAAGATACATGTTTCTGCCACGCTCCATGTGACATGGACATGACTGCCCTGGAGACATGTTCAGGGCAGTCCAAAAAAAAAGACAGGACTTATGTGCCCGATTTTAGAAACAGCCAGCGTGTCTCAACCTGCTGGTGGTGACATTCATGACTATTCCTGCTCCAGGGCACAAATAGGCATCAGTAAAGCACTCGTTCTGCCACCGACACACCTGGAGGGAGTAGACACAAAGATAATCTGGATATCCCCAATACGTTTCACAACTGTAAAGACAAATGAAAGAAAATGAAGACACTTGTTTTGTAAACGGCATATTGCTGCACATCTCCATCTTCACTACTGCCACTCCCACTGTACTTGGGACATTTTGACCTGGATGTCTCAGATTGCACCTAGACCTCTCTAAAATGTGTCTTCACATTTATGAGGACAGCACCTATAAAATGTTTTACGAATGTTAAACTCACAGCCGTTTGTGTTAATATTTTAACGCCTTCCCATGAACATAGAACAATTGTTCTTTGCAGTTCCACTGCATGAAAAGAAGTCAAGTTTAGCAACTTGAACAAATTGATGCTTTTCATTAAGTTTCAGATTGCCATAGTACAGAAAACATGTAAACTAGAAAATGAAAAAAAAAACTGAAGAAATGACCTGGGGAAATCTAGCCCAGTTATTAATGAACATTAACTGCCTGTTAGCTGAGTATTTGAAAACATTTTTATTCCGAGGGTTATTTTGGAATGGTTGGCATCATTTTTTCTTCAGTGTAGCCAATGTATTTGATGTTCCAAAGAATCTTTCAGCATCCTGTGGAGATTCAAAAAAGGTTGGGGCTCTTGTGCAACTTGGCCAACCCAAAACAAATTAAAAATATCAGAAACATTAGGTTTTTTTTCTACTTATATAGCAAACTGTTTGTCTCCTAGCTTTATTCCAACTTGTTTATAATAAAACTTCCTTGTGATGGACCAAGGTATGATACTGTCACACATTCTTTTATTGCCCATTTGCTTTTGTTTCCCTTAATAGGGATTTAGGTAAAAAGGTACTTTGGGTTGTAATAAACAGTAGAATACCATCTGTAAACACAATTGCTTCTTCCTTGCATAAAATCCTTATCAAATAAAATATAGAAGGTGAGGTGAGAAGCAGAAGCAGCACTACCAAGACATGAGTACCACAGCACTTGTCAAAAAACTTGATTTTGTTACTTTATAAAGCAGAAGCCCTATTCTCACTGGATAACCCTAACCACTGGAATCATAGACTGCTTTAATGCAGTATCTACCTGGGTAGGAACCTGTAACCTGAAAGTAAACTATAAAAAAAAACAGAAGTTCTTTTCATCACAAAGGATCCAACATTCATCCCGCCATCCCACCTACAGGTTAAGAATGCTGATCTGAAGCCAAATCACGAGGTTAGATATCTTGGTGTCACCCTGGACCAACATCTAAATATGGAAACCCACATAAGAATCACCACAAAGGTGGTCTACCTCAAAATAAGATCACTCCGCCAGCTCCGACCCTTATTAGAACCTACTGACTTTTGCCTATATTCCAAGCCCTAGTCACTCCACTCTTTGATTATGCTAATATCATACTTCATGGTCTACCAGAATATGCACTTCATCCATTACAAATGGCTTTAAATACTGCTGCCCGAACCATCTATGGAGCGTCCAGATATGATCATGTTTCACCTCTTCTAATACAGCTACATTGGCTACCAATTAACAATTGACTCAAATACAAAGCCCTCTTACTCTCATTTAAAATTGTTCACCAGATCTCAGCTTCATCGATGGAAAACCTCTTACATTGGACACCTGAAACCAGATCCCGGAGAACAAATATGGCTAATACCTTTACCATTCCAACTATGGCCTTCTCCTACTTTGCCTCGCTGCTCTGGAACTCTCTCCCTCCTCCTATCCGCCTTATCACTGACCTTTCAACCTTCCGCAAGGCTATCAAGACATCTTTTCCAGCTTTCATTCGACCATGTTCCGTAGCTGCTTATGGCCTCCCTACTAATGCATATTTCTTTTCAGCCTGTAAATAGTTACCTACTTCAGGTCACGTGTTAGCTACTCAGCTTATGGAAACATTCTATTGTTATTTAAACATGTTCAATGTATTTTATACCTGTTCTATGTTTTATTTGTACCTTTTCAAATGTATTGAGTTGCTCTTATGTAAACCACGCTGATCTTAAAAAGCGCGGTATATAAAACCAAATAAATAAATACATAAAATAAATTATACAATATCATTATTTAAAAGAGATCTCTTTAAAGAGGAATAGTCTAGTGATCACAGCAGGAAGCTAGAAACCAAGGGAGGTTCAAATCCCACTGCTTGTGGCCTTAACCCGCCACTGCCTCAGGTACAATTTTAGACTGCAAGCCCTTTGTGGGAGCGGAAATACTCAGTGTCCCTGAAAGTAACTTGCCTTGAACTAAATATAAATAAATTTTGTCTATACAAGTCAAAAACAGCACTTACTTGATAAAACTGTGAATTCCTATCCTGCTGTGCAACTATTACCACAAGAGGGAGAGTACTGATGGTTCTTCTTGACTACAGTGTTTGGGCTAAGGAAAGATGTTACCAATTTAGAATGAATAATAAGTTGCCAGTGAACTCTGTAGGGTGGGGTAACATAAGTAACTATGTGACGTTTTAAATGCACATATAAAATGTGCCTACGCAGCTGAAAGGTTTCTGGAGAGAGGTTAAAAATTGAAGTTTACAAGTTACTAAGAAACTGTATACTTAAAAATAAATAACAAACAAACAACACAACCCAAACCCATTACACATTTAACTCTTAGGGACATGTCTACCAAAGGGAGTTAGGCTTTTGCAGCTAATGTCAGGCGTAAGTGCAAATAGTGCTGTGTTAGCTGCAAAAGCCACGTGCTACCTATTGGGGTGCATGCACAGCATTTTCCCAGCAGATAACGTAGCTAAAATGCTGAGATAGCGGCATAGCAGCATAGTGGATGCAGCTAATAACAGCCATTGGTTCACTGCCATTGCCTGGACTTTCTCTCCTCTCAAGTCCTTCTGAAACCACTGCAATATGACTTTTGTCCATTACATTCTACTGAAATGGCTCTTGGCAAAGTCTCCAGTGACCTGTTCCTGGCAAAATTCAAGGACCTTTACTCAATCTTCATCTTTCTTGACCTTTCTGCTGCTTTTGACACTGTTGACCTTGGCTTGGCTTGGCGCTATGGGCTCTGTGCTATTCTGGTTCTCTTCTTATCTTTCCCATCGCTCTTTCAGCATTTGTTCTAGTGGATCTTCCTCTACTCTCAGTGTACCCCAAGGATCTGTCTTGGACCCATTCCTTCACTCTCTATACCCAATCCTTGGTGCACTGATCTCCTCCTATGGCTTTCAGTACCACTTTTATGCTGATGACTCTCAGAACTCTCTCTTCACCTGATATCTCTCTGGCTATTCCCACTAGCACTCCTTGTGGCCTTGGGCAAGTCACTTAACCCTCCATTGCCTCGGAAGAAAGGCCTGGCAATCTACGTCCGGTGACACTGCCAAGAAAACCCAGGAGCTTCTGGGTCACCAGGAGTCAGGACTGAGTCGAAGGCACACATTGCATTATACATCCAGGCCCAGATCTCTGTCTGCCTATCTGACATAGCTACCTGGATGTCTCGCTGTCGTTTGAAATTGAACATGGCTAAAATCAATCTTCTTCTTATTCCCCCCCCCCTAGACCCACCTCCCCCTTCCTCATTCTCTGGATAATGATCTTTCCTCTGCCTGTAACTCAGAGGTCGTCTTTGACTCATCTCTCTCCTCCACACACATCCAACCGATAGCTAAAATCTGTCTTTTCTTTCTCTGTAACATTCACCCCTTCCTCTTGGAACACACTACTAAGACACTTATCCACTCTTTAGTCATCTCCCGTCTTGATTATTGCAACCTCCTACTTGCTGGTCTCCCTTTGAATCATCTCTCTCCCCGTCAATCTGTTTAAAACTCAGCTGCGAGGCTAATATTCCACCAACTCTGATAAGCTCACATAACCCCTCTTCTCAAAAAACGTTATTGGCTCCCCATCCATTTCCAACTTCTCCTGCTGACCTAAAAGCTCACTCACTCTGTTGCTCCTCACTACCTTTCCTCTCATATCTCTCCCTACACCTCTCCTCGTGAACTCCACTCTTCTGGTGGATTGCTTCTATCTATGCTCTTTTCTTCAAATGTCAGCTCCAGACTTCAGTCCTTTCACCTTGCTGCTCCTTATGCCTGGAACAAACTACCCGAGTATGTACATCAGGTTTCATTCCTGGCCCTTTTCAAATCCATGCTAAAAACTCACCTCTGAGATTTCTTTTGGATCCTGATCCACTTAATCTCCTATGTCTCTCCTACCTTCCCTAGCTGTTTTCCTTAGCCGTTGTATTGTCTGTCTTGACTAGACTGTAAGCTCTGATGAGCAAGGACTTTACATATATCTGCGCAGCATTGCGTAAGCCTTGTAGTGCTATATAAACGATCAGTGGTGGTAGTAGTAGCTGCATCCGCGATGTGGCTGCAAAATGTGAAGTTACCAAGCACTGCTAATGCTTGTGATACTGCTCACTGCAGGCACGCCAACACTCCGTCCACATGTGCTTCTAATGCACAGTATGCAGAAGTGCAGAAACGTTTTGCATTACCTGCATTTGGCCCCATGTTAGCTGTTACCATGTCATGCTTTTCTCTCGTTATCATTGCATTAACAGCTAATGCCCTTTAGTAGGCATATCCCTTAGGCTTTGTAGGAAACTACAACACATTTTCTTAGAAACAAAGAAAAGTTTATTATTACAGAAAAAAAGCTGAAAATTGAACTTGCTTAAAATTTACAAAATGAAAACACACACGTACCTCCATTTAATTATCAGTTCAACCTAACTTAAAAAGAGGAGTGTATGCCTTTATTTTTGGTTCAATTCTCACATATTCAGCCAAATACTTTTTTAGATCTAATATAGTTCTTGGGCGATGAATTAGTGGTTGGATGCTATGTGCTGACCACAAAGAAATTAACTTGACTCATAAAAACAGCTTACTCTAACCATAAAAAATGACCCCACCCCCCTTAGGAAAATAAGGAACAATTTCCTAAGAATTATGTACAAACTTTCCCTATTTTTTTTTTTTTAGTGCCATCAAGTGAGTGCTGACTTCTGGTGACCTCTGAGTTTTCTTGGCAATGTATCACCGGAAGTAGATTGCCAGGCTTTTTCTTTCAAGGCAATGGAGGGTAAAAAGTGATTTGCCCAGTGTCACAAGGAGTGGGAACTGAATCCTTGACCTTCTGGCTACTAGGCAGTTGCGCTAACCACTAGGCTACTCCTCCGCCTCTTTATCATTAACCAAAAACCACAAACTTATTCTTATCTACATCTTACACTACTTGCTCTCTCTAAAAAAGAACCCACATGGGAAAGAGGTGCATTCGGAAAGGAATAGTACCTAAAACATTCCATTGGTCTGGAAAGAATACTACAATGAAATCAAGTTTGACAATATGGCGGTCATTTAGAAATAGAGAAACATAACGGCAGAAACAGAACACATGGCCTATCCAGTCTGCCCTTCCATACCATCTATTATAGTCCCATTTTTTCCTTTAGAGATCTTCTGTGCTTGTCCCATGCTTTCTGGAATTCAGATTCTGTCTTGGTCTCTTACTACCTCCATTAGGAGACTATTCCATGCATCTACCACTCTTTCCGTAAAAAAATAAATATTTACTCAGCTTACTCCAGAGTCTCTCTCCTTTCGCTTTCATCCTTTGTCCCCTCTTTGCAGAGCTTTCTTTCAATTGAAAGAGGCTCTCCTTCTGTGCATTTATGCCATGGAAGTATTTAAACATCACTATCATATGTCCCTTCTCCTGCCTTTCCTCCAAAGTATACATATTGAGATCTTTAAGTTTGTCCCCATATGCCTTATGACGAAGCCCACCGACCATTTTGGTAGCCACCCTCTGCACTGATTCCATCCTGCTTATATTCTTTTGAAGGTATGGTCTCCAGAATTGCACGCATTACTAGAAATAATCATGCCCCGGTCTCGCTCTTCTTTTGCGGACAGAAGTACTTCACTCCTTATACTGTACCACTCCTTTGGATATTTGCAGCTCAAATGCATGATCCTGCATGTTTTAGCATTAAGAACATAAGATATGCCATACCAGTTCTTCTTTAGGTGTTACTATCCCCCTTGACCCTCCATTCGCAGTCTCATTAACTACCCGTCAAACCCTCCACTACTATGGGCTTGCAAACATTTGAATTCACTGACATCTCTATATAGATATGTTTACTTTGAGATTAGCATTAACTGTCTTATGAGGCGCGCTTCTCTTTTGATTAGGATGTCAAAGCAACCTGGGAGGGCGGGACTTGATTGCTTAATAAATGTATGTGCACAAGTATCGGATATTTATAGGGTGGAGGGGGAGGGGACGGCCCACCCAGTCTATTAGCGTCCCCCATGTCGTTGGCATATGAATGTCAATACCCCAGGTTAAGCCTGGCTCCCATGGTCAGAGCCCTGGTCGAGAACGGTATTTCTCAGAGAGCACAGGGCCTCTGGCAGAGGAGCCCGGCACATAAAGTATAGGCAGCAGAGGTAAACATTCAGCCATTTCACTGCACTACTGGCGCTGCCCACTCTCTTCGCAATACCCTTTTAACATCTGTAGGCTCCACATGGTGGCATATAAGAGAAGCGCTCCCCTCACATCTCGTAGGGTCTCTGCCAGGTTATCATATTGAATATAGGGAGCACTATAGGTACATCAAAAATAATGAGCTAAACGAAGCACACCAATCAATGGAGGCCGGTAAGGTTGCGCCCCTCAAACAAAAACTATATGAACATTTCTAAACATTATCCCCCTTCCTGATCACTTAGCACTTGCATGATGGGATCTGAAAAGGCAGGTAAGGGCCGGTTAGCGTTCACCCTTCTCCATTAACCCAGTGGAGGGAAGGAGTGTACCTTTATAGGTTTATGAGCCCTTGTTAATATATATGGGCCATGGTTGAAAACCTTAAAACAAAGACTGGTATCTACAAATTTATGTCCCATCTGTATTGTCCTCATCATTCTGGGTTTAGCCACAGTTCTCAAGAAGCTTGTGAAATTGTGTTCCCCTGCTCCTGATTGTCAATGTAAGGATATGTTCACCGTGATATATACTGCGCTGCCAGTCACTGCTAACCTGCTGCCTCAAGGTCTGAAATCCATGTTCAGTTTGTCCAGGAATGTCTGGGCCTCCGTGTAGTCAGGTATTTTGGCTGCCCCCGATAGTCCACTCGCAGTCTGGCAGGGTAGATCAAGGAAAGACGTAGGCTTTTGCGCAGAGGTTGGCCACACACTGAAGAAAGCACAGTGTTTCTGGCTCACTAATGCTGAGTAGTCCTGAAAAACCAGGATCGGGGCAGAACTTTCAGACTGGTCTTGGCGGCTGCAGGCAGCACGAAGAACTGCTTCCTTTAGGCAGAATTCTAAGAAGCGAGCTATGACCGCTCTCGGGTGCCAGATCCCTCTAAGAGCCAGGCAGTGCACACGTTCTAATTTCAGCAGGCCCAAAGGCATATTGCTGGTAAGGTGTTGTGTGATCCAGGTCTCCAAGAATCCCTGTAACTTGCCATCCATAATAGTTTTTGCGATTCCTATGAAACTGAGAATTTTCCGCCGTCCACAGTTTGAGATCATCTATTTTTTCATCCTGTTGTTGTATCAGATCCTCCAGGGTTTTGAGTCAATCCGCTTGTATGTTCTGGGTGTCCTCAGTGTCTGAAATGCATTGTTCTGCCTGATCCATTCGCCCAGTAAAATCGCCCATTGCTTGGCTTAGTTGTGTTAGCTGTTCAGATAGTGCACGGAACTGAGCATCCAGAGCCCCAACCACTGCTGCGGTAACTTCCTTTACCATGTTTGTATCGTCTTCCATTTGAGGGCTCGCTGGGGCTCCATCCGCCATCTTCCCCTCTTGCACGCAGCCTTTACACCTTTGCGGATAGTTTTGGATGCCATGAGGGTTGAGGAGCTCGGCTTTCCCCCTAATAAAATTCTTTGGGGATCTGTTTGGCAGGTACCAATTTGGAGGGTTTTGTTCAAATCACATGAATTGGATTTAACTGATTTGCAGGTGGTCAACCTGGAGCCGATGTAGACGTGTCTTCACTGGCTCACTGCCACCAGACGTCTCCTTACAAATTGTTTTTAAAGATGTTTCTGGTATGGAGACATCAAGTAGATAGGAGGTGTAGTGGAGCTATGTCTGGGAAAGTGCAATGGACTTAAGACATCCCTGCCTGATTTCAGAAACAGTGGGAATGTCTGTGACGCTGTCCATGTTTAGACCTGAGTGTTGGCATGTTTAGACCTGCTCCAGGCACGAAGAGGCATCAGGAAAGTGCTTGGTTTTGACTGTAAAGCAAACAAAAGAAGAATTTCTCTGCAAGAAGACACAGTCCAACTGCAAAGTGGAAACAAACCACAGCCACATGAAAACTTTCTTCTAGCAATCATTTTATTAATGGACCCAACTTGGCCAGGTTTCGGCACGCAGGCCATCATCAGGGATCAGTATAGTGGACAGAAACATCTGTCAAAAGAAGGTAGATTGCCTGCTATATTGTTACCACTATCTACCTTCTTTTGATAGACATGAAAGACTTGGCTTGGCTACTCTCATGGTAGCAACTATAGTCACCAAAATGCTACCAATCGACCCCTAGGCATTATAAAGAAAAACAAATCCAGGAAAATTCTTTTGAATAGTCCCCTCTCAAGATAAATAGTCAAAAAAGTTCAACAAAACAAACCTCGCACAGATTTGCAAACACTAGTTTTCCATAAACTCCATTTCTTCCTCTTTATCAAGAAAGGTAGTTTCCTCTCTTTGGTTTCCATATATAACTCAAGGGCAGTGGCTGCCCTAGACAAAAAGATAGACAGACAAAACAGAGTCTTTTCACTGCCCCTCCCAAGCAATGGCTTATCTTTGCATCACCCAACTCCCCCACCTTCTTACTACTGCTGTTGCTGCCGCCATATTTCCCAAGTATAGTGGCAAAAGCAGGAAGCAAGTAGGCGCACTACATCGAGGGAAGCCTCAACTCCTGCATGCAGCTGGTCCCGCCCTGATGCAAACAGGATACAGACTTCCTCTTTGTATCGGAGCGGGGCCTGCTGCAGTTTCAGAGTATAGTGCACAGGAACGAGGCATCTGCATGGCATTCCAGCTTGGTTTTCTGCAGTCATCACTGCACCTGTAAAATATGCATGAAAGTAGTAACAGCCACAGTGGTAAAATGGGGTGGATGAAGTGTAGCACCTTCCAAAACCAGGTGTTCTAGGCAGCAATGGCTCTTGGCAACATTTTGGGGAAAGGAGGGGCTTTTCCAAAGAGATGGGCTCCACCTTAACTGGGATGTAACCAGGCTACTGGCATTACCCTTTAAAGAAAAGGGAAAGGGAAAGGGAAAGGGAAAGAAAGAGAAAGAAAAAGAGAGAGAGAAAGAGAGAGAGAGCTTATAATCTAGATAATAGGGGAAAGCCGACAGTCACCCAAGAGCACATGGTTCAAAAGGATGTATCCTTGAAGGATATTGCAAAAGAGGGAAGTTAGGGCATCCCAACAGAGAGGTTCCATCAAAGACAACAGTAACTCAGATATCCTTAAGTACAGAGCTGATAACCATATTAATAAGAAAAAAATACAACCTCTAAAATGCCTGTATGCAAATGCTAGAAGTCTAAAAAATAAGATGGAAGAGCTAGAATGTATAGCATTATGAAAGGTTAGATATAATTGGCATCTCAGAGACCTGCTGGAAGGAGGACAACCAATGAGATACCTGGGTACAAACTATACTGCAATGATAGGGTAGATCAAATTGGTGGAAGGGTTGCGGACTATGTTAAGGAGGGTATTGAGTCACATAGGATTAAAGTTTTGCATGAAACAAAATACACTGTAGAATCTCTATGGATAAAAATTCCATGTACAAAAGGGGAAGGCAATGGCAGTAGGGGTGTACTACCAATCTGGCCAGAAAACAACAGATGGATGATGAAATGCTACGAGAAATCAGGGAAGCTAACAAAAAGTTGCAAGACAGTAATAATAGGCAATTTCAATTACCCCGGTATTGAATGGGTCAGTGTCACAGCAAGACATACTAGTGAGATAAAGTTTTTAGATGAAATAAATGGCTGCTTCTTGGAATAGTTGGTTCACAAACAGACAAGAAGAGAAGCTTAGTGGAACACAGGACCTGATGCAAGAGATAAGGGTGTTGGGGCCACTTGGCAATAGTGATCATGGCATGATCGCATTTGATTTAATAAATGGAAGCAGGACGGCAAAGACATCCACAGTACTACCTTTTAACCTTCAAAAAGGGAGACTATAATAAACTGCAGAAAATAGTTAAGAAAAAAGGAGCAGCTGCAAAGGTTTAAGATTTACATCAAGCATGGGCGTTGTTTAAAAATACTATCTTGGAAGCCCAGACCAGATGAATTCCAAGCTTTAAGAAAAAGTGGAAGGAAGGCCAAAAATCTACCAGCATGGTTTAAAGGTGAGGTCAGAGAGGCTGTTGCAGCCAAAAAAGCATCTTTCAAGAAATGGAAAAAGGAGCCAAATGATGAAAATGGGAAACATAAGCACCACAAGTTAGATGCAAGGCATTGATAAGACAGGGAAAGAGAAAATTTGAAGAAAAAAAAAAAAACGCTTGCCATGGAAGCGAAAAACGCATAATTAAAACTTTAAAGTACATCCGTAGCAAAAATCTATGAGAGAGTGCCAGTTGGACCATTGGATGATGGAGAGGTAAGAGGGACACTAAGGGAGGACAAGGCCATAGCAAAGAATTCATTCAGTGTCTCTGCTTCGGTCTTTACTGAAGATGATGTAGGGAAATTACCCGTGGCTGAAATGGTATATAGAGGTGATATAATCAGAAGAACTGATATTGTTAAACCAGGAAAATGTATTACAAGTATTTGATAAACTGAAAAGTAATAAATCACCTGGACTGGATGGTATACATCGAGGGTGTTGAAAGAACTGACATATGAGATTGCAGATCTACTATTACTAAACTGTGAACTATCATTAAAATCATCGGTAGTAACTGAAGATTGGAGAATGGCAAATGTAATGCCAATTTTTTTTTAAGGGTTCCAGAGGTGATCTGGGAAACTACAGACCGTTGAACCCAACATCAGTACTGGGCAAAATGGTAGAAACCATTATAAAGAATAAAATTACTGAACATGTAGATAGTTGTTTAATGGGAGAAAGTCAACATAGATTTAGTGAAGGAAAGTCTTGTCTTACTATTCTGCTACATTTTTTGAAGGTGTGAATAAACAGGTAGACGAAGGTGAGCCACTTGAAATAGTGTATCTGGATTTTCAGAAAGTCTTTGATAAGGTCCCTCATGAGAGACTCTTGGCCAAATTACAAAGTCATGGGATTGGAGGCAGTGTACAATTGTGGATCAATAAGTGATTACAAGATAGAAAGCAGGGGGTAGGACTATATAGCTAATTTTCTCACAGGAGAAAGGTGAATAGTGGAGTACCTCAGGAATCTGTGCTGGGCCCGCTGGTTTTTAACATATTCATAAATGACCTGGAAATGGGAATAAATGAGTGATGTGATCAAATTTGAAGATGACACAAAATTATTCAAAGTTGTTAAAACGCAAGAGGATTGTGAAAAACTGCAAGAGGACCTTGATAAATTTGAAGGCTGGTCGTCCAAATGGCAGATGAATTTTATTTTTTTTCTTCAAATTTTTATTTAATGCCTTCCAAATACAAAATACAAAAGAAAATAAGCGGTGAAACATAGACCTTAGGTCCGAAAAAGAAAAAGAAAAAAGATCAACGTGAAATCCACTCAACAGTCCACATTAAGGAGAATACAGCGTGAGAGAGATACCCGAGGGCAATAATTTAAAGGCTACATCCCCTTAACCACAAATAAACAAAAAAAACAGTATCATGTACAAGTAAAACAAATACATTTATCTCAGACCTGAAGTGAGACCAAGAAGGTTTCAAGCTGAGTAAATGCAATGTGTTTTCAAGTCAGTCCTGACTCCTGGTGACCCAGCTGAGTAGGATCAGAAAAAATATAGCTAATCCCCTGCAAGGTGATCGAACACTTACAAGGAAAATCGGAGAAAAAAGGTTCCTCCCCCAGCCAAAACATGAGGTTTAAGCTGGAGAAAGGACCTCCTCCGAATTTGCGTGTATCGGGAAACATTGGGGAAAGATAGACAACTAATGGCCATAAAAGGAAAAATCTTTTTTTGAAAAGAAGGCCTTCATAATTAAAGCCTTGTCTGCAAGATTGACCAAAGTAATCACTAGTGTGGCATGGGAGGAAATCAGAGCTTGAGAGTTTTCCAAGAAATCAGTCAAGTCAAAATCATTCTGTTCCTCCACTGGAGCCACACTATTCTCTCCAGGCGTTACCCGAACTGGCAAATAAAAAGAATGAGCAATCATAATGGCATCTGCTTCTGGCAATAACAAGACATCTTTGCAATACTGTTTAAATAAAAGACCAGGTGACATAAAACGGGTCTTAGGAAAATTCAGAACACAGATATTCTTTGCACGAGAAATATTTTCTAAAGATTCTAACTGTTTATACAAAATCAGAGTATCTTTTAAGGTGGATGCACTCGCCGATTGCAAAGAACCGACGTGCGCCTCTACCTTATCCACACGCTGGGATAAACTCTTAGCAGACACTTCCACATCATGAGAAAAAATAGCAGTTTGGTCCATGAATCTAGACAAAAGAGAATTAGTAGCGGAAACTTGTTTCCAAATATCAGATAATGTAATTTCTTCAAAGTTAACAGCATTGGGCAAGGATTGAGGTCCATCTGAGCTGACAGCCGAAATAGGAATTAGTGAGTTCACCTCATGGGGAGAAGCTATAGAAACAGAAGAAACCCCCTCTTCCTCTCCAGAGGCAGAAGATACCTTGGAAGAGGATATGTCCAAATCAGGAACCTGAGAAAGTCCAGGGTTAAGTGGAGGAGTCCTATCGATGGAACTTAAGGAAGCACCAGAGGCAGGAGAAGAAGAAAGTTGCTCAGCTGAAGTAACGTTCGATAATATAACCACATGCTGATCCATAGGACCAGTAGTCACTATTGGAGTAGAAGAAGAGTTAGAAGATTGTTTTGCAGACTTACTTTTCTGCTTCGCATGACCTCTGGGCATTCCCCCCATAGCTTGGGCCCAAAGGCCCCGAATTGGCACCGAAGGGGCACCAAAGGGGCGTTCCCCCTTTGGTCATGCCCCCTTTGGGTGCACGAAGGCGGCTGGCATTTAAATGCTGCAGGAGCCTTCCGATGTCGGGAAGAAGTGGGAGGAGCTACAACTGCAGCCAATCGCTGGTAGAGCAGGACAGCCGCCGAGCCCTGGTATCTGCTGCCGCTGTTTCTCCAATGGCAGATGAAATTTGATGTGGACAAGTGCAAAGTTATACACCTAAGAAAGAATAACCCAACTATGGCTACACAATGCAAGGTTCCACATTAGGAACCACCACCCCAGAAAAAGATTTAGTTATCATCGTAGATAATACATTGAAACTCCCTGCCCAGTGTGCGATGGCGGCCAAGAAAGTGAGAAAAAGGCAAAAAGCCAGGGCCATTTGCCATAAAAAAATGAAACATCCCAAAGGACTTCCTAGTGTCTGGTGATGTTCTTCTTAAGGAAGCCGTCCCAGAGCAACAGTCGGACTCGTCCAGTGCTCCTAGGATTCAAAATACAGAATGTCGTTCCCAGAGGGAGGGTCCTGAATTGTATTGGACGGACTCAAGAATAGGCATTTAGCAGGCAAGGCCTAATTTTGCCTTCCTTATTGTCCCTCCAGTCCAGTCCAGTCCAGTACGTATGGGATGTACCAAAGCAGTAACTAATTTTGGGAGAGACCCGCAAGTCCAGCCTGGAGTACCGAAGCCTCAAAACACTCATTACCAAATGGTAATGATGCATAAAAAGCATGCAAGGACAACCAAATAGCTACCCTGCAAATGTCAGCTGGTGGAACTAGCCCAAATTCCACCCAGGAGGCAGATTGAGATTTCGTCAAATATGTCTTGAGCAGCTAAGAAGCCGCAACGCTCCTGTGTAGGCCCCTAAACAAAATTAAGAGATGATCGGAGTCTTTCCGTAAAGTCCATTCTCTTAAGATACAAATGCAAGATCCTGCGTAAGTCCAGACAGTACAGCTGACGATCCTCATCAGTATCCTGAAAACCAGCAAAAAACAGAATGGTCATAGCTTGATTGGGATGAAAATGCAACACTATCTTCAATAAAAAGGATGGAACCGGTCTCAGCACCACTTTCTCCTTAGAGAATAATAGAAAAGGCTTCCTAAAAGATAGCCTGAAGTTCTGAAATTCGATGGGCCAAACAGATTGTCACCACAAAAACCACCTTCAAGGTAAGGACCTTCAAGGAAGCTCGAGAGATAGGCTCAAAGGATGACTGTGGAAGAGCCAATAGCACCAGGTTGAGGTCCCATGGAGGAACGATAGCCTGCAAAGGCAGTCAAACTTGCTTCACTACCCTGAGAAACTGGACCACATAGGAATGAGCCACCAAAGTAACATGAGACAGCCACCACCTGGATGATGAAGAAGGAGTTTAAGACCAACTCCTTGTCCAGCCCAGCCAGTAAAAAGGCCAGAATAGAGGACGAAAAGGCCCGGAGCCTGTTATCCTCACACCAGCTCTCAAACTCTCTACATTCTGATATAAGCCAAAGACGTTGAACACTTACGGGCTTTCAAGAGAATGACTACCACTGCCGCCAAGTAGTCCTTCTGTCCTTTCAAGAGCCAGGTCGTAAGCAAGAATTGATCCACATGAGGCATCAGGATCATCCCTTGCAAGAGGAGATTGATTCTATTTAGGATACACCATGTCTCTTTATCAAAAACCTGCAGAGGTCAGCATACCATGGCCTTTGGAGACACTTCGAAGTAATGAGAACCACCTTTCCGGGATGGGAATCTATTTGATGAAGGAGACATCCTATTGGGGGCCACGGAGGAAACTCATACAGAAGCCCTTCTGTCAGCCACCTCTATGCCAGTGCATCGAAGACTTTGGATTTGTGCTCCCGATATCTGCTAAAGTCATTGGCATTAGAGCCAGAAGCCATGAGATCCACAACCGGCACATTCCACCAGCAGGTGATCTCGTGAAACCCTGCAGCGTTTAGCTTCCATTTCCCCAGGTCTAGCCGGTGCCAACTGAGAAAATCCACTTGAACATTAGTCTTGCGAGCCATGTGAACTGCCAAAAGAGCTTTGAGGTTCTCTTCTGCCCACAGCAATAGAGGACGAACCTATTCCACTAACACTGCACTGACTGTGCACCCGATTGATATACACTACCATCATTGCATTGTCAAGCAGACCCTTACCCACTCTCCAAAGAATCAGAGGGAGGAAGAAATGTAGCACTAGAAAGACTGCCCTCATTTCCAGGCGATTGATGGACCATGAGTTCTCCTCCTGTGACCAGAGCTCCTGTGTCACCTGTGACTCGCAATGTGCTCCCCATCCCATGAGACTGGCATCCATTGTCACCAAAACCAGGTTCTGTAGCTCCAGCAGCTTTCCTGTCATCAGATACTCCAACCACAGCCACTAGAGAAGACTGTCTGGCGCCCAGCAGGCAAACCAGCTTCTTTAAAAAAGTGGGTATAGCTGTGGAGATCAAGAGAGCAGAGCCTGTTGAAGAGGATGCATCAACTCCAGGGCCACCGCTATGAAACCCAGGAACTGAAAATGGTGCCTTTGGCATGATGCTATCGTGCCACGGAATGAGCTCGAATCTTCTATGCCGGCTCGCCTGGGAGGAAGACAAGCCCTGCCTTGCTGTTCAAGTGGGCTCCCAGATAGATCAGATCCTGCACCTGATCAAGCTTGCTCTTTGCTAAAATCGATTACCCAGCCGAGACTCCAGAGGAACTCCATCATCTGCTGGGTAGCAGAGATGCTTTTGCTTTTTGCTCTGATCAACTAATTGTTGAGATACTGATGAACCAACATGCCCTCTCGTCTCAGAGCGGCCGCCATGACCATTATGATGTTGGTGAAGGTCTGCGGTGTCATGGTCAAGCCAAATGGTAGTTCCTGGAACTGATAATGTTCCATTGGCACTACAAACCGCAGAACACTTGTTCTCAGTCATACAGGCAAACCACAATTAGACCTTCACCAAGTACTGAATAAATTACAATAAACTTGAAGTAGAAATATGTAGCAAAAATTAAATTGAAACCCCAACAAGCCAGGCTCTGCATGCAGTGTAACACAAGAAATAGAGAGCCAGGCGACACTTTACCTCACATTTGCTGGAGACGTAGCATGAGACGTACAGGCCTTTCTGATCCCACATGCAAGTGGCAGAGCCTTTCCCAAAGGTCTTCTCCTCCATCAGAGGTGACCATTTTGCTGATTAGGTGCAGTGCTGACTCTGCCTACAATCCATCTCTGAACAGGAATCAGGGAAAGGGGAGGACTGTGGGGAGAGGCAGTGTTAGCAGCATATGGGATCAGAGAGAACTGTGTCTCAGGTTACTGCTCAGCATAAAAGCAGCAGCGAGCAGAGAGGTGCACATGGTGACGGGACTGTAATTGTGCAGCCGTGCAGCGTATAGCTGGCACCAAAATCCCAAACGTGCTGTGCCTCTATTGCAGGACTCGACAAATTTTGTATGGATGTAGGAGCCAGACCAAAATCTTAAGAGCCAGTTGTTGTGAAATCTCATGCACACCCTCTATTGTCTCATGTTGGGGTCTCATATTCTCAAGTCTCATGAAACCAGCACTAGAGTTCCTATGCCGTGTGACATCTTTAGGACAGAAATACAAATAACAGTCATAGCTTCAGATATTAAGTGTCTGTACGTGTGTGTGGTGCAACTGTGGTGTGCCCATTTGTGCATGGGAGAAGATGTGGTAGAACAGATAAGCGTAGATAGGTTGTTTACTCCATCAAACTGTAGAAAGACTAGGGGACACGCAATGAAACTACAATGTAACCCATTTAAGAGTAATAAGAGAAAGTGTAGCTACTCACCTGTAACAGGTGATCTCCAGGAACAGCAGCAATATAGTCTTCACTTATGGGTGACATCAGCACCAATGGGGCCCGCGTGGTAATGCTCCCCAGTGTCCAATAGGAAAGCCTTTGGGAGCATCCCACTGCGCTTGCGTAGCTGCCTTCCCAGCTCTCCCTCCTCCATTGAGGGAAGAAGAAGAAGAACTACATATCCTAAAGGAAGAGGGTGGGTTGTGGAGCCTAAATTCCTGCTGTTCCCGGAGGTCACCCATTACAGGCGAGTAACTATGCTATCTCCAGGAACAAGCAGGAATGTAATCTTCACATATGGGACTCCCTAGCTCAGAGATGCCAGAGAGATGACCTCAGAGTCAGCTGTGGAATCACAGGTATAACTAAGGAGGTCATGTATCCTCCAAGGATGTATCGAAACCAAGGACGGAGGGAACGAGTTGATCTAAGTCTGAAAGAGATGCTGGAGAACAGCTTGGCCAAATCAGGCATCCTGATGGTAGTCCTTGTCCAAGCAATAGTGAGCAGCAAAAGCGTGGACAGAAGTCCAAGTTGCTGCTTTGCATATCTCATCAATAGCTACAGAGCGTAGGTTTGCCATAGAGGCAGTCATGGCCTGAACATTATGTGCAGTGACATGACCCTCTAGAGCAGCGGTTCCCAACCTGTGGGTCGCGATCCCCATGGGGGTCGCCACAGGATTTAGTGGGGGTCGCCTCGTCTAAGCCAAGTTAAAAAAATAAAAATTTAAAACGCGCACAAGTTGCTGCCGCTGACGAGTCCGCTTCTCGGCAGCGGCAAACTCACCGCCTCCCTTCTAATGCAGCCGTGGCTCCCTGCCTCTTAGGGAACCGCGGCTGTGCCTGTAAAATCGTTGCGGAGCCTTCCTGTCTCTCGACGGGTTCCATGTAGCATTGTCCCGCCTCCAAAGGAAGTGGTAAAGAACTTCCTTTGGAGGCGGGACAATGCTGCACGGAGCCCGTCGAGAGACAGTGAGGCTTCGCAATGATTTTACAGGCACAGCTGTGGTTCCCTAAGAGGCAGGGAGCAGCGGCTGCATTAGAAGGGAGGCAGACATGGGGAGAGTGGATGAGGGGGCAGGGATCCTGCAACACGGCTGACATCGACAGAGGGGGGCTGACATGGACATGGGGGGGCTGACATGGAGAGGGACAAGGGGGTAGGGGGGCTGATATGGATGGATGGAGGGAGGGGGCTGACATGGACAGAGGGGGCTGACATGGACAGGAGGTCTGACATGGACATGGAGAGGGACAAGGGGGTAGGGGGGCTGACATGGAGGAATGGAGGGAGAAGGGGCTGACATGGACGGAGGGGGGCTGACATGGATGGATGGATGGATGGAGGGAGGGGGCTGACATGGATGGATGGAGGGAGGGGGCTAACATGGAGGGAGGGGGCTAACATGGAGGGAGGGGGGCAGACATGGAAGGAGGGATGGAGGGAGGGGGGCTGACATGGACAGAGGGGGCTGACATGGAGGGATGGGGGCTGGCATGGACAAAAGGGGAGAGACAGGGGGACATACTGGACAGACGGGATAAATGCTGGACAGAGGCGAGAGACAGTGCGGGTTAGGATTATAATGGGCTAATGGGGGAGCTAGCACTGGTAATGGACAGATGGGGGGGCTAGGACTGGTAATGGGTTGATTAGAGAAGGCTAGGACTGGTAATGGACTGATGGGGGGCTAGCATTGGAAATCGGTGAGGTTAGGACTGGAAATGGGCTGATGGGGGGATAGGACTGGTAATGGGCTGATGGGGGGGAAAGGGGGTAGGACTGGTAATGGGCTGATTAGGGGAGCCTAGCACTGGAAATGAGCTGATTAGGGGAGGCTAGGACTGGTAATGGACTGATGGGGGGCTAGCACTGGAAATGAGCTGATTGGGGGGGGGGGCGGGCGGGCTATGACTGGAAAGCATAGTTACTCACCTGTAACAGGTGATCTCCGGGAACAGCAGGAATTTAGTCCTCACATATGGGCATCGTCGGTACCAATGGAGCCTGCGTGGGAACGCTCCCCAGTGTCCAATTAGAAAGCTTTTGGGAGCATCCCACAGCGCCTGCGTGCTGCCTTCCCGCCTTTCCCAACTGCCTCTCTCCAGTTGAGTTTTAAAGCTGAAACAAAGAGAGAGAGAGAGAAAGGAAAGAGATAGATAGAGAGATACAACTCCTAGGGGAGGTGGGTGGGTTGTGAGGACTAAATTCCTGCTGTTCCCAGAGATCACCTACTACAGATGAGTTACTATGCTATCTCCAGGAACAAGCAGGAATGTAGTCATCACATATGGGGACTCCCAAGCTTTAGGTGCCAGGGAGAGACCTCAGAAGTTGTGTGTCCCTGAACAGGGCTCCACTTTCCTCCATGGATCTCTGGCATCCTACCAGGGATGGCGGGTAGGAGTTGATTAGGTATGGAACAGGTGTTGCAGAACAGCCTGACCAAACAAGGCATCCCGGCGGGAGTGCTTGTCCAAGCAGTAATGGGCTGTGAAGGTATGAACCGAGGCCCAAGTGGCTGCTCGACAGATGTCGTCGATAGACACAGAGTGCAGATGAGTCATTGAGGCTGCCATGGCTCTCACATTGTGAGCTGTGACATGGCCCTCCAGAGAAAGGTTCTTACTCTGATAGGTGAAGGAAATACACTGAGCAGTCCAGTTAGACAGTGTTCTCTTGGAGACTGGAAGTCCCAAATGAGAAGGATCAAAAGTGGAGTGGAGGAGTGGCCTAGTGGTTGGGACAAGGTACTTCAGGCCGGAAGGTCGGGGGTTCAAATCCCACTAGAGGACAGCAACCTTGGGCCGGAAGGACTGGGGTTTCTAGTCCCACAGGTGCTCCTTGTGGTCTTGGGCAAGCCACTTAACCCTCCATAGCCCATGTTCCCTGTAAAATAGTTATCTCCAAGTTATAATGCTCTGTTCAATGTAAACCGCACTGATGCAGAATAGCGCGGTATATAAGAGAATGTAAATAAATAAATAAACAAAGAGTTGAGAGGACTTTCTATGTTGCTGTGTTCTTTGTAAGTAAAAGGCTAAAGCTCTTTTACAGTCCAAGGTATGAAGATTCCTCTCTGCATTTGATGCATGAGGCCTTGGAAAAAACACAGGTAGGTAGACCGCTTGGTTTAGATGAAAAGGCGAGACCACCTTTGGCATAAAGTGTGGATGAGTCCTAAGGACTACCTTGTCATGGTGGAACCTTGTATAAGGTGGATCAGCTACTAGCGCTTGCAACTCACTAATGCGGCGTGCTGATGTGATTGCAATGAGAAAGATAACCTTCCAAGAAAGGAATTTCAAGGAGGTAGTAGCTAAAGGTTCAAAGGGTGGCTTCATGAGTTGCCCAAGAACCAGGTTTAAGTCCCATGCCACCGGTGGGGGCCTAATGGGAGGCTTAGTTAGAAGAAGGCCTCTCATAAATCTTGCTATAAGAGGATGAGAGGAAATAGGTTGTCCATTTAGAGGCTTAAAGGAAGCTGCAATAGCACTCAAATGGACACTTACCGAGTTAGTTTTAAGTCCTGCATTGGATAAATGAAGGAGGTACTCCAGCAATGATTCCAGAGGTATCGCAAGGGGGTTAAGACCCTTCTGCAAACACCATATGGTAAACCTTTTCCACTTAAAAGCATAAGAGCGTCTTGTGGAAGGTTTCCTGGAAGCAAAAAGAATATCTTTTACTTGCTGAGGAAGATTAAGATCCTGGAGATCTAGGCCTTCAGCAACCAAGCCCTGAGATGCAGAGACTGGGGATTGGGATGCCATAGCATTCCGTCCTCCTGAGATAGGATATCTGGAGCAGACCCTAACTCCAGGGAGGGAGCTTGAGAGAGCTGTAGAAGCAGAGGGTACCACACTTGCCGTGGTCAATGTGGAGCTATGAGAATCATATGGCCTCTGTCTCTCTGAAGCTTGAACAGGGTTTTGGGAATTAGGGGAATGGGTGGAAAGGCATACAGGAAGTCTTGACCCCAATGAAGGAGGAAAGCATCCCTGGCCTGAGCCTTCTGAGCTGGAATTCTGGAACAGAACCAGGGAAGTTTGGCATTCCACGGACTTGCAAAGAGGTCTATGTCTGGGGTTCCCCAAATTTGAAAAATCTTGGTTACCTGGTCTGCATGCAGAGACCATTCGGGTGGAAGCAGAACTCGACTGAGTCTGTCTGCCCAAGAGTTTTGTATGCCTGGAAGATACACTGCCAGGAGATGAATCTGATGCTCTCTGACGAGGGCCCATAGTCGCAAAGCTTCGTTGCAAAGCGACAGAGAGCCTGTTCCCCCCTGTTTGTTCACATAGAACATGGCTACTTGATTGTCCATATGAATGAGGACTGTCTTGCAGCTGAGCAGAGTGTGGAACACTTGCAGAGCAAGTAAGATTGCTCTGAGCTCCAAGAGATTGATATGTAGATGACTCTCCTGTGGAGACCAGGTGCCTTGGGTGGAGAGGTCTTGCAGAAGAGCTCCCCAACCCATTGGTGAAGCATCTGTTGTGAGTTGCTTGGGGTAGGGGTTGTTGAAAAGGGGATCCCAGCAACAGGTTTGGAGTGGACTTCCACCACTGGAGGGACAAAATAAGGCGACTTGTGTTTGCTATTTTGTCTGACAGGCATCCTGATGCCTGGGTCCATTGGGTGGATAAAGTCCACTGAGCTGCCCTCATATGGAGGAGAGCATAGGGAACCACATGCACCATAGACGCCATGTGGCCTAGTAGTTGTAACATTTCTTGAGCAGTTAGATGAGGCTTTAGCACTGCTTGAGAAGCTAACTGCACCATGCAAAAGCAACGTGCCTGGGGAAGATAGGCCCTTGCCTTTCTCGTATCCAGCAAAGCTCCTATGAACTCTAAAGACTGAGTGGGAGTCCGACTGGATTTTGGGATGTTTATTACCAGCCCTAAATACTGAAGGATACGCATTGTGCAGGATAGAGAAGTCCTGGCCTCTAACTCTGTTGGGGCTTGAATGAGCCAGTCGTCTAAGTAGGGGAAGACGAATATCCCTAGAGTGCGGAGAAATGCTGCTATTACAGCCATGCATTTCATGAACACCCTTGGTGCTGAGGCCAGGCCAAAAGGAAGCACCCGTTATTGGTAGTGCTTTCCTTGAAAAAGGAACCGAAGGAACCTTCTGTGGTTGGATGGATGAGGACATGGGTGTACGCATCCTTGAGATCTAGAGAACAAAACCAATCCCGACTCCGAAGATATGGCAGCAGAGATCCGAGAGAAATCTTCTTGAATTTCTCCTTGACAAGGAATTTGTTCAATTCTCTGAGGTCTAAGATAGGTCTGTAACCCCCTGTTTTCTTTGGGATAGGGAAATAAGGGGAATAGAATCCTGTACCCTGCTGATGAATGGGTACTTCTTCTATTGCCCCTTGGGCAAGAAGGATAGCAACCTCTTGACCTAGCAGGTTGATGAGAGAGGTCGGAGAATTGAACTGCTTTACTATTGTGTGAGGAGGCATCCTTGAAAAATGAAGCTTGTACCCCTCCTCTATGATGGAGAGTGTCCAATGCTCTGCTGTTATTTGCCCCCATCTGGGGGCAAAATGACATAACCTTCCTGGAATGGTGTAAGGCTCTGGTCCCCCAAGAGCCAGGAAGGCTAAGTTCTCTAGTTGAGAGTCAAAGGCCCTGTGGAGGCTGAGCCTGCTGGGCCGGCTGAGGCCTAGCAGTCTTTGCTTTCTTCTGTTTGGGTGGTTGCTGACCTTTCCTCGCAAGTTGACCTGCAGAACGTCCCTGCTGAACATAAGCAGGATAAAATATTTTCTTCTTAGAAAAGAATGGTTTCTTGAACAATTTCTTTCTAGCAGGATCAGCAGTGGACTTGGATAATCTATCCAAGGTGGAATTTTCAGCATCCATCTCATTGGCCTTTTCTTGCCAATCTCTACCAAACAGGTTCTCACCAGTACAAGGGATATTTCCCAATTTGTCTTGTACCCAGAGCTCCAGATCAGATGCCTGGAGCCAAGCAATTCTACGTGCACCTATGGCAATAGCAGAGGTCCTGCTTATGCACTCAAAAGAGTCAAAGGCTGCACGGTTGGCAAATTTAGAAACATCTTGGGCATGTTTGACCAAAGTGAGAAAATCCTGTCTTCTATCATCAGGAAGAATAGGACTTAAAGCTTCTAAACCATTTGTGACCTGTGATAAGGAAGCTTATCATAGCTCAGGAAGGAGCTATAGAAAAGGTGAAGTGACTCTGAACAAGCAACCTGTCAGTTCTGGTAGAAATAAGAAAACAGAATTTTCCCATAAAAGACTACCAGTCCCAGAATGCACCAGGTTTCCAACAGCCATTAGAGGAGCTGAAGTGGGGAAACGTGTGTTCAATCAGGAGGGCTATGAGGTAATCCCTAAGCACTCATCTCAAAGGGCAGGGCCTGATTCAGCACAGCTGCGCTGTATTAGGGAGAAGCACTCATCAAGGCAGAATAAGAATAGAGTTCATTCTACAGATGACAAGCATAAGCATCAGCTTCTCCATGATCAGCTTCAGGATCACCTTGGATATACAGAGAAGGATCATCAGTTTCATCTGAAGGATCAGCAGAAGCAGAAGCCAAACCGGACGGATAGAGAAGGAAAGAAACCCTCTGGAAGGAAGAGGAGAAAAGCCTTTGAGAGGTCTAGAAGAGTCCAAGGCAGTACGTATACTGGGAGGTATTCCAAGGGCCAGCATAGACCATTGGACTGGGGAAAGCCAGAGGAATGGTGCTGCAGAACAAGGAATCACCAGAGGCTACCTGTGAGGGAGACGGCTGCACGTGGAAGGGACTCTAAGACCTATGCCAGAAGGTATGTGAAGAGGAGATCCAGTGTCCAGGGATCAGGACTGGAAGGCTGGACATAAGAACTGGACTACATACTGGCCAGGCTATATAGAGAGGAACTATAGCAACAATGGAAGCTCAGGTATGAACATTGATCTATGCCCTAGCTATAACCTTGAAAGACAGCAGGGAAATAAGTGTTCTCCTGAAAGTGCTCCATTGAAAGATTCATCTGTGCCAATTCATAATAGTGACCCTATGCTTGTTGATGAAGGGGAAATAATAGCAGATCAAGATATTGTTTATATGGACTGCTCTCTATCCAAACTCCGTTGGTATCTTTCTGTGATAAAGCACAGCAGCCATCACAAAGAAAATATAAATTTGTTCTTTATTCCACTAAGAAAAGCTCCTGAAGCAGGATTTGACTCACACAGTAGAAAGCCAGCCTGCTAAAGGGTTTCAGCTGGATAACTGATAGCAATTGAACTTCACCTAATTGCTTGTGAGCTAGGAGAGAATTACTTCTGGATCTGTGTGGAAAGTAATCAGAAGTTAACCTTACAAGAACAGTTTATTTCTTTCTTTGTGGCTGTTCGTGTGTTAGAGATATGCTAAGAAAACATTAGCTAATTGCCTGACAAGTGTGAAGGTTGTTTTCCTGATTTTGATTTTTGACTTTGTTTTACCAAGTTAAACACTGCAAGCAAGTAACCTAATTTATGTGCTACCAAGCATATCTGTGCTGGGAGAAATAACCCCATAAATAAAGAAGTATCTTATTGGCTTTAACACTTGTGCACAGCTAAATTATTGTCAGCAGCTGTGTCTGGTGTGAATGAACTACATTACCCACAATACCTTGCAAAAATCATATAAATATATGCATTGTCAAGACTGTGAAGATTCTCACCCAGGCAGCCGTCTGACAGACCTCCTTCAGGAACATTCTCATGTAGAGACTATAGGAAGTGATCCTGGCAGAAAGCATGGAAGCTTGGAAGACGCGACTTCCAAAAGCATCCAGGGTTCTGCACTCACGTCCTGGAGGATTAGAGGCATGCCTTTTTGCACTCTTGATCCTTCTCATAGCTGATTCCACTACAATAGAGTGGTGAGGAAGCTGAGTCTTTTGGAAACCAGGACAAGGAGGGACTTGATACATAGTATCGAGTCTGCGAGAATGAGGAGAGGTGGTAAGAGGTGTCTCCCACATCCTTAACATGAGATCATATAAAATCTCATGAATGGGCAAGGTAGCTGCCTCCTTAGGAGTTTTGGGATATTGTAGAATTTCCAACTCCTTGGCCCTTGGCTCTGTTTCAGGGGCCACAGTAATGGATAGACCCCGAGCCACCTCCCTGATAAAATCCTGGAAGGAAATATCCTCTGGAGGAGACATCCTGCGCTTGGGGGAGGAGGGCTCCTCTGGGAGAAGCATTCCTGCATCGACAGAACTGTCAGAATCCTCAGATTCCTCTGAGGACTTGAAGTACCGTTTGTCCTGATGCTCTTGAAGAGCCCGATACCCGTACCGACTGAAGTCGGTACTGGGGTATCGGTACCGGAGGGCATTGTATGACTGGGTACCGGCAAAGCAGACACCGATGCCGATGCTAACGGTACCGGTACTGATACCGATACCAATGCCGGTGCCGGTACCGGCTGAATTGTCTGTCGCGGTTCCGAGGGCGTCGATGCCGCAAGGAGAGCCGCCAGACTGCGCTCAATAGCCAGGACTCTCTGGTCTATCGATGCTGCCAATGCCTGGATGTCGGTACCGGAGGAGACTGCTGGTACCCCAGAGCATGGCACCAGTAGTTCTGCCAAGGTTGAGGCCTCGAGAACATCCTGGAGCCCCGATAATGCTTTGGAAGCCGAAGCCTCCCGCCGGGGCAATTTTGCCGGTGCAGAATTCTCACGGGCAACGCCAGAGGCATCTCGATGCTTAGAAGGAGATCTACCCTTTGAGGACCGGCTGGACTTATGTTTAGTTACCTGAGATCCACGGGAGGAAGAAGCAGCCCTGGAAGACGTTGATGCCACTGAAGCTGCATCAGAGGGAAACAGGGTACTGAGCTTAGCAGCTCGGATCTGCTGACCTCTTTTAGACATCATGGCGCAGGATATACAATCCGTGATGGAGTGGTCAGGACCTAAACATTTTAGACACCATTCATGGGTGTCGGTGACGGAGATGGTACCGCCACACTTGGTGCACTTTTTGAAACCTGAGGCAGGTTTTTCCATTGTAAGGAAACGTTTTTGGGCCTAAGGCCCAAAAAGGCACGTGCACCTGAAGAAAAGAAAAGTAGAATATATATATATTTTTTTAAAGACAGAAATAAGAAGAAAAAAAATGGCGGTACCGGTAAAGCGTCGAGGAAGGCAGATACAACCACAAAAAAGAAAGAAAAAAGAATTCTTCTGCGGTGACAGGAACACGACCTGCTGGCTCCACGGAAAAGAGAAGAACTGGAGAGAGGCAGTTGGGAAAGGCGGGAAGGCAGCACGCAGGTGCTGTGGGATGCTTCCAAAAGCTTTCTAATTGGACGCTGGGGAGCGTTCCCGCGCAGGCTCCGTTGGTAATGACGAAACCCATATGTGATGACTACATTCCTGCTTGTTCCTGGAGATATGAGCTGATTAGTGGAGACTAGGACTGGTAATGAGCTGATGGGGGGTAGGACTGGTATTGGGCTGATTAGGGGAGGCTAGCACTGGTAATGGAGTTGAGGGGGATTAGTACTAGAAGTGAGCTGATTGGGGGGAGGGGTGGATAGAGCTGCTGGCCCTGGAAGAAAACTGGGGGCTAAGGCTACAAATGGGCTGATACGAGGATGGAACTGGAAGGGAGTGGATCTGAGAGGGGCTGCCATGGTATTTGTACTAGAAGGGACTGCTCAGTGGGGAAGGAGGGGGACTGGAAGTGAATGGATACCAGTGGCAGTCATGGGAATGCAAGTTGACATTGGAAAGGGGCTGATACTGGGGATGGTTACTGCGACTGGAAATAGGCTGATGGAAAGAAGTGAAGAAAACGAAAGAAGAGATAAGAAAAGGCAGATGGACCATAGACCACAGAAAGAGAGCTAAGAGAAGACAAGAAAGCAGAAGCCTCAGATCGGGACCAGCACAAATGATAATTACACTTATCTGGTAATTGTAGTTCCTTGTGTGACGACAGTTCAGTCCTCTACCTCTGGGTTGTCAATCTCCTCCTGCAGCTAGGAGACTGGTATGTCAGAATGATGACATCACTGGATATAGCCTGCTGCACTCCTACTTCCATCCCAGTGTGAACTATAACAAAGCAGACTCAAAGGAGCAATAAATAAGTAGCTAATCATAATATGACATCCACTAACCATAAACCATCCACCCCTTCCGACAAGGCTTTCTTACACCCTGCCCTGCCACCGAGAAGTGAACAACGAAAGGAATTGAACTAATCCAGACTTACCTGTAACCATCTGCCGCCTGCTACCAAATCGGGATCCCCCTCGAATCATCCGGGTGGGAAGGAGGACTGAACTGTCGTCACTCAAGGAACTACAATTACCAGGTAAGTGTAATTATCATTTCCTTATCGTTCCTCCAGTTCAGTCCTCTACCTCTGGGATGTACCAGAGCAGTAATCAATGGGAGGGACCCTTCCAGCCAGCAGATAAGACCACCAACCTGAAACGAGCATCTGAAGCCGCTGCAACATCCAGCTGGTAATGTTTGCTGAAGGTATGTAGAGACGACCAAGTCGCCGCCCTACAAAATGTCCCCTGGTGGAACCAAACTGTGCTCCGCCCAAGAGGACGCCTGCGCTCTGGTGGAATGCGCCCGCAGCCCAACAGGCACAACCTGACCTTGAAGCAAATAAGCGGAAGCAATCGCTTCTCTAAGCCAGCGGGCGATGGACGCCTTAGCCGCTGCCTCACCTTTGCGCACTCCTCCGAACAGAACAAACAACCGCTCAGAAGGACTCCGTGACCTTCAAATACTGATGCAATGTTCTCTTCATGTCGAGACGACGAAGACTGTGATCCAATTCGCCGCCCCCCAGCGACCCCAGAACGGGCAAACACACCGACTGGTTCAAATGAAAGGGGGATACCACCTTAGGCAAAAAGGATGGGACCGGACGTAAATCCACCTTCTCCCTGGAAAAAGACATGAATGGTTCTCGGCACGACAACGCTTGCAGTTCCGAAACTCTCCGCGCCAAACAAATCGCCACCAGAAATACCGTCTTTAATGTCAAATCCTTCACCGACGCACGACGCAACGGCTCAAAGGGAGACTTGGCTAACGCTGTGAGAACGAGATTGAGATCCCACGGCGGAACGCACACCCTATGCGCTGGGCGCAATCTAGCGACCGCCTTCAGGAAGCGACCTATATCAGGGTGAGCCCCTAAAGGCACTCTATTGACCTTGCCCCGATAACAGGAAAGGGCTGCCAACTGGACGCATAAGGAACTGGCCGCAAGACTTTTATCAAATCCGCCCTGTAGAAATTCCAAGACCAACGGAATCGAAACCGAAGCCGCCCGAACCCGACGCCTCGAACACCAATCTTCAAAGATACGCCAGACTCGCACATATGCCAAAGAGGTCGAATGCTTACGAGCTCTAAGCAAACTTGCCATGACCGCTGACGAGTAGCCTTTCTTCATCAGCTTAGCCCTCTCAATGGCCATACCGTAAGCGAGAACAGATTCACCTGAAACATGAGCAGAGGCCCTTGCAGCAACAGATCCGACCTCACCGGCAGCCGCCAGGGTTTGCCGTCCAAGAGACGTACTAGGTCCGCGTACCAAGGACGCCTCGGCCAATCGAGTGCAACCAAAAGGACTTTCCCCGCGTGCGCTCCGATCTTCTGAATCACTCGGCCTATCAATGCCCATGGTGGAAAGACATACAGAAGGCCGAGCGACGGCCACCGACGAAGCAACGCATCTATGCCCTCCGACATCCGTTCTCGCCTTCGACTGAAGAAGCGGCCGACCTTTGCAGACTGGAAGGTCGCCATGAGATCCATGACCGGAGTTCCCCAACGACTATCTATCTGTTCGAAAACCTCGGGATGCAACTCCCACTCCCCTGCATCCACCTGCACCCTGCTGAGGAAGTCCGCTGTGACATTGTCTTTTCCTGCAATGTGCACCGCCGAAATCGCGGACAAGCGAATCTCTACCCACGCGAACAACTCGTCGGCCTCTTTCTCCATTGCGGCACTCCCCGTGCCGCCCTGGCGGTTGATGTACGCCACCGTCGCAGAGTTGTCGGAGAGCACTCATACGGGCTGACCACGTACCATGTCATGGAACGCCTGAAGGGCCCGGAAAACCGCTCGAAGCTCCAGCCAGTTTAATCGACCATGAGGCCTCCAGGGGAGACCAAAGCCCCTGCGCAAACTGGCTCCCGCAGTGGGCTCCCCATCCTACTAGGCTGGCATTCGTCAACAACAGAAGCCACTCCGGCTGCTCCAGCGGCATGCCGGCGGTCAACGACAAGCTGAGAAGCCACCAACGAAGAGACTGTCTGACTTTGCTCGGGCAAGGAAGACCCTTGTTCAACGAATCGGTCTGATGCGATCAGCGGCGGAGCAGTGCTCTTTGGCGAGGTCGCATATGAATCTTGGCCCATGGCACTGCTTCCAACGTCACCGCCATGGTGCCCAGCACCCGGAGATAATCCCACGCCGATGGCACTGGCACCGACATAATCTGCTGCACCAGGGACCTCAAGCCCTCGGCCCGTTTGTGTGGCAGAAACACCTGCCCTCTCTTTGTGTCGAACCGGACCCCCAAGTATTCGAGGTCCTGGGTGGGCTGTAAATGACTCTTGGCTGAGTTGACTACCCAACCAAGCTCTTGTAAAAACTTCACCACCCTGTCTGTCACCCGGAGACTCTCCTCCTCGGACTTGGCTCGAATCAACCAATCGTCGAGATAAGGGTGGACTAGAATCCCTTCTTTGCACAACGTCGCCGCCACCACCACCATAATTTTGGTGAAGGTCCGTGGCGCCGTTGCCAAATCGAACGGCAAAGCTTGGAACTGATAGTGGCCCCAAGGAAGGGCGAACCGCAGAAACATCTGGTGAGCTTTCCAAATGGGAATGTGCAAATATGCCTCTGTGAGATCCAGAGACGTCAAGAATTCTCCGTGCCGCACCGCCACTATGACCGACCTCAACGTCTCCATTCGGAAGTGCGGTACCCTTAAGCACCGGTTTACCGCTTTCAGGTCTAGTATGGGCCGCAACGTTCCTCCCTTTTTGGGCACCACGAAATAAATAGAGTACCGACCCATGCCGTAATCAGTTTTGGGAACTTCCACCACGGCTCCCAACTGAATGAGTCTTTCCAAAGTCGCACGAACCGCCGCCGTTTTCTCGGGACCCCTGCAAGGAGACAAGACGAAGGAATCCTGCACAGGCCGAGCCAGCTCCAGCGCGTAGCCGTGTTGAACTCTCTCTAACACCCACTGGTCTGATGTGATGTGGGTTCAAGCGGAAAGAAACTCCTGAAGTCGCCCGCCTATGGGAGGCCCCTCTGCCGGGACCTGCCTTGCTTCATTGAGTCTTACGCGATGTGGACGCAGGGTTGGAGGAGAACCCTCTATTCGCTCCCCGAAACCCGCGAAATCCCTGGGCTCGAGACGGAAACCGCCCTCTCTAGAAACTACCGAACCGCGTCGACCAAAATCTTCTGAAATCTCGAAACTGACCCTGAACGCCTTGGCCTGACTTGGCTTGCTTCGGTTTATCCTCGGGCAGCCGGCCCGCCTTGGACTCACCCAGGTCCTTCACCAACTTATCCAAATCTTCCCCAAACAGCTCACCCCCCTTAAATTTAAGCTTGCTAAGGCGGGATTTAGAAGGGCCGCCCGCCGCCCAATTGCATAACCACAAAGATCTACGGGCGGCCACCACCGACCCCGTGCTGTTGGCCAGCGCCCTAATCAAGTCGTAATGCACATCTGCGAGGTAGGCAGCACCGGACTCCAGGCGATCCAGCTCCTTTACCTCCTCGAGATCTATGTGCGAAGACTGGCACAGACGCTGGGCCCAGCACAGACACACTCTGGCTACCCAAGCTCCACAGATGGAGGCCTGCAGCGAAATAGAATCCACTTCAAAGGCCTGCTTTAGTAGACCGTCAACTTTACGGTCCTGGGTATCCTTCAAGGCCGCACTCCTTCGACCGGAATGGTGGTCTTTTTCGTAACAGCCGACACCACCGCGTCTATCCGTGGTGCCCGGAACCTGTCTTTATCCTTATCGGCCAAAGGATACAATCTATTCATTGTCCGAATGCCCCGAAGTCCTGCCTCCGGCTTATCCCATTCGTCTTGAATCATCTTCTCGACGACCCTGTGCACCGGAAACACCACCTGTGTCTGTCGAACCGCCTGGATGACGGGATCCTCTACCTTGTCCTCCACCGCAGCCGGCGTAGAGATTCAACATCTGCAACGTCTCCGAAATCAAGGCTGCCAACTCCTCTCTGCAGAAGACCCTAATGATTTTCGCTTGATCCTCGGGTTCAGTGATCTCACCTTCTTCCAGGTCCTGCGAACCCTCTTCAGGATCCCATTCCGAATCTTGGGCTTCAGGCCACTCGCCCTCCGCCGGGTCTCTAGGTCTCGCTCGCTTCGGCGCTGGCGGCTCCTCGCCTATCTCCCCAGCTGCCACCAGCTGTGGAGGTTGGGATGCCAGCGACCCGGAGCCTGCCCTCTTGCCCTGTCGCCGCAGGCAAAAAGCCTGATGCATAAGCAGAACAAATTCAGGACTAAACTCTCCGAGACCCGATGCCTGGGCTGCCAAAGGATCGCCGGAGGGCCCCGCCAGCTCCTCCAATGCTGGCCCTTGCGCCAACAGCCACGGGGATGCAGCCTCCACCCCCGCGGATGCGCCCTGCGCCTCCGGGGACTCCTGGACTTCCATCTGAAATTCCACTGCGGATGAGAGGGCAGCACAGCCCCGGCACACCCCAGTGTCAGCAACTGTGCCCCTCCTAGTGCCACACACGATACACTGAGGCCTGGCAGCCATAACAAGACTAGCCAGAACCCCCGGGGCTTACCTGAGCCTCTTTCACCGCTGATGAGGTTGGGTTTTTTTTTCTTTTTTTTTTTTTTCTCACAAAGGCAACTGCTTTGCAGATCCTAAAACATACTTTTTACTTACTTTAAAAAAAAAAACGTGCTCCTGTGAAAAATCCCCCCCTCAGCTCCCCCCACCCCCACGATTCCTTAGGGATGGCTGAAGAGGCCAAAAAACTACAAAAGAAACAAAACAAAACAAATTAACCCCAAGCAACAAAAGAAACAACAGGGCAACGAAAATAAAACTTTAGCTTTGCTCTGCCACGGGATCGGGAGAGTACTTGTTGATATGCGGCTGCTTCGCGGCCCAGAAAATGGCCGCCGCGAGTGCCGACAACGGGGGAAAAAGGGCGCCAAAAGCACCGCCAGCGTCTCCGCACTCCTGGAAAATGCTTCCCCTCGAAAAAAAAGCAGCCTGACGCCGGTGAAGCACTTACCGACCAGGCCTGCACTCTCCTGCAAAATTCGCCATGTGCGGTGCCTCCAAACCCGGGCCTGAAGCTCTGCCGCTTCAATCTACTACCATCCGCTCAGCCGCAGAAGGGCAGACACTGCAGCTCCGAAGATGCACACCGCATAAGAAGGGCTCTCCCCCGTAGAGTTAGGGGGGAGAGACCTCTGGGCCACCGGGGGGAGGGGGGGGGTACAACTCAAATTCATGAGCCAGAACCCCCAACAAGAAAAACTAGAACAGGCACCGGTAGGGAACAAGAAAGCCGTGAGGTTCCCTTTTCTTTTTTTTAAAGGGACAATGCCAATAAACAGATCTAACCCACTTAGCTAACCTAATTTCCCCCTGGCTCCTTATCCATTCCTCCAGAGAGCCCTTCTACAAGGCTTGTCATGTCCTCCTGCTGCAAGGAGACTGGTCACACTGGGATGGAAGTAGGAGTGCAGCAGGCTATATCCAGTGATGTCATCATTCTGACATACCAGTCTCCTAGCTGCAGGAGGAGATTGACAACCCAGAGGTAGAGGACTGAACTGGAGGAACGATGAGGAAAATAATTTTATTTCATATTAGTGATTTGACTAGAAAATCATCACAATTTTGAAATCAAATATTGTTACTTCTTATTGTGATTAATTATTGTGGTTTAAATAAGTAAATGTTATAAATAAACACATATTGCAAAGGCCTATAATATATTAATAATTCAACAAATGATTACAGCGACAATGCGTTAACGGTAAAGGAAGAGAGACGCATTTGATTTTATCTTTGGGGGTCACCACAAGTTGACCAATGGTAAAAGGGTACCAAAAAAGGAGCTAAGGATCCGCACAATATAGAAGAAAACAAAAAAGCGGAGCCTGGACTGGTATAATAAACCTTGTTTATTGCGCCCCAACGCGTTTCGGCCACCGGCCTTCTTCAGGGGGTCTTAGAGAACACACCTCAAAAATAGTAAACATAAACATAAAGGTTAAAATCATAATATATAAAAGAAAAGTATTGTATTACATCAATAAATAAATAAATAGAATATTGATGAAATAATAAATAAACCATAACTTACACATAGATCATTTAAAGGACAAACTATTAATCCATAATAGTTAATTAAAAACAAACTAGATAAACATCGATATTATAAAATACATATACACTGGAAAATAATGGATACCTTTTTAAAAAAAGGGGGGGGGGAAAAAGAGAGAGACGAGGAGAAGCAAACAATAAATAAATACCTTAGTGGGATCAAATTGAATGTTATCCCGGAATGAACCTACGGGATACTGACGGCTGACAATGAACAAATAAATTATTAAATAAGTAAACAAATACTCACAAGCAAATAAATACAATTCTAAAAGGTCAATAAAACATATTGACAAATGTATAACCAGTTTAGTAATAAATAATTAATTACATAAATAATATACATCTACATAAAAAGTGTAAAAAACACATTTACTGTATAAAAAACATTTATAAAAATAACAAGTATGAGAGTAAAACTGTATACATGTGTAATAAAAACTTTTCATATATAAACAAAACAAGGTACTTCAGGGAACACAAAAAAAGCAAGTAAAGAGGAAATCATCATAGAACCCAGATAAAAACGCATATAAAAAAAATAATATGAAAAACACATGTAACCCATGTGAGAATTGTATAAAGAATATATAAAAAACCTATTCTAAAAACAAATTGTAAAAAGGTGGAGACACTCTAAAATGTGCTTAAAAAGTACATCAAAAAATTGTAATCTTAAAATTGCAGCTTATATAATTTGTGTGTGTTGTATTGCCAACAAATAGCTAAAAATATCAGCCAGAAAAACACAAAGTAATAGAAAAAGGTGGATGATTACCGGAATAATTCATGATAGATTTGAAGGTCACATCAAAGAAGTTATCTATTGTAACTTACATATCATACTTATTGTACTGACAACTTATAACTAAAAAATATGAACGATAATGCTAAATGGAATAATGACGAGTAGAACAATAAAAACCAAGTATTGAGCTGGACAAAAGATGAATATGTAAGAAATTCAAAAAAACAAAACGGAAGATGAAATGTGGTGACGAGCAGTACTCAACTATTTAAAAGGGGACAACAACACAGATCTATCACAAACTTCTAAACCCCTCACGGGAACTTCTAATTGTGTTGTTTTGTATAAAACTTGCCAAGAACCTACGTTCTACTCCACTGCATTGTTGAGTGACGCGATGGGCTGTGCTGAGAACACCCAGAAAGAAACGTTTTCCCGCTTAAAGGGCATTGACTTAAACCGGCAAATAATCGCATAATTAAAAATACTCTGTTGGCACAATAACGGTAGATCGAACCGATGGCCATATTCAAGACCCTATTAGCCAACAGTGCAATAGCACAAGCGACTGTCTTTTGGTCAGTTCTTTTTACATTTTTGAATATAACGCAATCTAATCATATACTCTGACTGTAGGCCCATATGTCTTGAATATGGCCATCGGTTCGATCTACCGTTATTGAGCCAACAGAGTATTTTTAATTATGCGTTATTTGCCGGTTTAAGTCAATGCCCTTTAAGCGGGGAAAACGTTTCTTCTGGGTGTTCTCAGCACAGCCCATCGCGTCACTCAACAATGCAGTGGAGTAGAACGTAGGTTTCTTGGCAAGTTTTATACAAAACAACACAATTAGAAGTTCCCGTGAGGGGTTTTAGAAGTTTGTTATAGATCTGGTGTTTGTTGTCCCCTTTTTAAATAGTTGAGTACTGCTCGTCACCACATTTCATCTTCCGTTTTGTTTTTTTGAATTTCTTAAATATTCATCTTTTTGTCCAGCTCAATACTTTGGTTTTTATGTTTCTACTGTCATTATTCCATTTAGCATTATCGGTTCATATTTTTAGTTATAAGTTGTCAGTACAATAAGTATGATATGTAAGTTACAATAGATAACTTCTTTGATGTGACCTTCAAATCTATCATGAATTATTCCGGTTAATCATCCACCTTTTTTCTATTACTTTGTGTTTTTCTGGCTGATATTTTTAGCTATTTGTTGGCAATACAACACACAACATTATATAAGCTGCAATTTTAAGATTACAATTTTTTGATGTACTTTTTAAGCACATTTTAGAGTGTCTCCACCTTTTTACAATTTGTTTTTAGAATAGGTTTTTTATATATTCTTTATACAATTCTCACATGGTTTACATGTGTTTTTCATATTATTTTTATATGCTTTTTTATATGGGTTCTATTGATGATTTCCTCTTTACTTGCTTTTTTTTGTGTTCCCTAAGTACCTTGTTTTGTTTATATGATGAAAGTTTTTATTTTACACATGTATACAGTTTTACTCTCATAATTGTTATTTTTATAAATGTTTTTTATACAGTACATGTGTTTTTTACACTTTTTATGTATATGTATATTTATTTATGTAATTAATTATTTATTACTAACTGGTTATACATTTGTCAATATGTTTTATTGACCTTTTAGAATTGTATTTATTTGCTTTGTGAGTATTTGTTTACTTATTTAATAATTTATTTGTTCATTGTCAGCCGTCAGTATCCCGTAGGTTCATCCGGGATAACATTCAATTTGATCCCACTAAGGTATTTATTTATTGGTTTGCTTCTCCTCGTCTCTCTCTTTTCCCCCCCCCCCCTTTTTTTAAAAGGTATCCATTATTTTCCAGTGTATATGTATTGTTATAATATATATTTTTATTATATATTGTTTTTAATTAACTATTATGGATTAATAGTTTGTCCTTTAAATGCTCTATGTGTAAGTTATGGTTTTATTTATTATTTCATCAATATTCTATTTATTTATTTATTGATGTAATACAATACTTTTCTTTTATATATTATGATTTTAACCTTTATGTTTATGTTTACTATTTTTGAGGTGTATCCAATGGTAAAAGGGGTCACGGTACAAAAAAGGTTGAGAACCACTGCTCTAGAGAGAGTCCTGCCTTTTCATAAGCAAAGGAGATGCAGTCTGCTATCCATCTGGAAAGAGTTTGTTTGGATACTGGCAACCCCAGGTAACTCGAGTCAAAGGAGACAAAAAGTTGGGAAGCTTTTCTGTGCTCTCGAGTTCTCTGGAGATAAAAAGCCAAGGCACATTTGCAATCTAGAGTGTGAAATGTTGCCTCTGCCCTACAGGAATGAGGTCTAGGGAAAAAGACAGAAAGGTAGACTTACTGGTTTAAATGGAAGGGTGAGACCACCTGCAGCATAAAGTGAGGATGAGTCCTAAGAACTACCTTATCATGGTGGAATTGTCTATAAGGAGGGTCAGCCACCAAAGCCTGGAGCTCACTAGTGTGTCTTGCTGAAGTGAGGGCAATAAGGAAGATAGGAAGATGACCTTCCATGTGAGAAACTTCAGTGATGTAGTGGCTAGAGGTTCAAAGGGCAATTTGAGAAGCTGTCCTAAAACAACATTAAGATCCCATGCCACTGGAATGGGCTTAATGGGAGGTTTGGTTAATAGAAGACCCCTCATGAAGCATTCTACAAGCGGCTGAGAAGAGATGGACTGGCCATCTAAGGGCATGTGAGAGGCCGCAATTGCACTTAGGTGTACTCTTACCAAATTGGTTTCGACAAACAAATGTGATATGTTATTTTTACAATGTAATATAATTATTGTATTCCATTCATTCACCATTCTGTAATATAATTTTTTATGTAATGACTTTCTGACTCCCTTTGCTGCATACCTGCATCCTGGAAGGAGAGACTATGTGGCTAGTAATACGTAGCCTGTCACAGGTGCGGAAGTACAAAGAAGTGGAGTGAGACAGTATTAACCAATGAGTTATAGACATGCTTTAAGAGGGTGAGGACATAGTGTAATATGTAATGATTTTCTGACTTCCTTTACTGTATGTATGCATCCTGAGAAGAGAGACTACGTGGCTAATAACACGTAGCCTGGCACAGGTGCAGAAGTATTAACCAATGAGTTATAGACATGCTGGAAGAGGGCAAGGATATAGTGTACTATAAAAGAACGGTGAAACAGAGGATGATTGTGAAAGCTTAGTCAAGCATTCACCCTTTTCTTGCAAGAACTGTAATGTAATTAAATTAACCCTTTGCTTCACTGAGTCGTCTGTTATTGTGTAAAAAGTTGTTTTATTACAGTTTTGAGTCCAGAAAAAGATAGGTGGAGGAGATACTCAAGTAATGCCTCCACTGGAGCTGAGAAGGGGTTAAGATCCCTCTCAGAACACCAGATAGTGAATCTACACCACTTGAAGGTATAGGAACGCCTGGTGGATGGCTTTCTAGAAGCCAAGAGAATGTCCTTAACCTCCTGGGAAAGGTTAATGTCCTGGAAGGCTAAGCCCTCAGCAGCCATGCGGTGAGATTGAGGGATTGCGGATTGGGATGGAGCAATGTCCCCTCCTCCTGAGAGAGAAGGATCTGGAGCAGACCCCAGATCTATGGGTTGAGCCCAAGACAGACGTAGAAGGAGAGGATACCACGGTTCTCGTGGCCAGCATGGGGCTATGAGTATCATGTAGCCCCTGTCTCTGTGGAAAAGTGTCTTGGGAATGAGGGGAATGGGAGGGAAGGCATATAGGAAGCCTGTGATAAGGAAGCTTATCATAGTTCAGGAAGGAGCTATAATAGAGGTGAAGTGACTCTGAACAAGCAGCCTGTCTGTTCTGGTAGAAATAATAAAACAGAATGTTTCCATAAAAGACTACCAGTCCCAGAATGCACCAGGTTCCCAACAGCCATTAGAAGAGCTGAAGTGGGGAAACGTGTGTACAATCAGGAGGGCTATGAGGTAATCCCCAAGCACTCATCTCCAAGGGCAGGGCTTGATTCAGCACAGCTGTGCTGTGCTAGGGTGGAGCATTCATCTAAGCAGGATAAAAGAAAAGCTTATTCTACAGAGAATCATCAGAACCCTCATCTTGATCATCAGAAGCACCTTGATCATCCTGACCATCATCATCAGCAGAAGCCAGAGCAGACGGACAGAGAGAGCAAGAAACACTTTGGAAGAAAGAAAAGCATTTGGGAGGTCTAAAGGAGTCCATAGCAGTACGTATACTGGGAGGCATTCCAAAGGCAAGCATACACCACTGGACTGGGGAAAGCCAGAGGAGTGGGGCTGCAGAGCCAGGAATCCCCGGACGGCACCTGTGAGGGAGACGGCTGCACTTGGAAGGGACCCTAGGACCAGTGTAAGAAGGTATGTGAAGAGAGATCCAGTGTCCAGGGATCTTGATTGGAAGGCTGGACATAAGAACTGGACTACATACTGGCCAGGATATTTAGAGAAGAACTCTAACAGCAATGGAAGCTCAGGTATGAACACTGATCTATGCCCTAGCTCTTTACTGGGAAGACAGCAGGGAAACAAGTATTGTCCTGAGAGTGTTCCATTGAGAAATTCCTCTGTGCCAATCCATGATATTGAACCCATGATAGTTGAAGAAGGGGAAGATGTTATAAATGGGGACTTTGAATACATGGATTGCTCTCTGTCTAAACTTTCTGTGGTAATATGCTGTCACAAAATACAACAACCATCACAAAGAAATATAAACGTGTTCTTTAATCTACTCAGAAAAGCTTCTGAGTAGGATTTGAGCCACGTAATAGAAAGTAAACCAGCCAAGAGGGTTTCAGCTGGTAATGGTTAGCAATTGAGCCTTGCCTAATTGCCTGTGAGCTCTGGAGGGACACTTCTGAGTGTGTGTGAAGATACAGGAAGATATCCCTGAAAAAGAACAGTTTTTTTTCCTACTTTGTGGGTTTTGTTTGTTCTTTGAAGCACTGCTAAGGAGAATTAGCAGGAGCTTACAGAAAAGACCTTTCTGTTCCCATCAAGGTCTTTATGCTTTGATTTGATTGCTTAACAAGTTCAGCTGTTGTTTTTCATTTGTTTTTCTAAGTATAATATTGAAAGCAAGTATTCCTTTTTATGTGCTACCAAGTATATCTGTGTTGGGGAGAAATAACCCCATAAATAAAATATCTTCTTTGCTTTACCCTTGAGCAAGCACAACTAATTTATTGTGAACGGCTGAGTCTGATATGAATGGACTACATTTCCCACAATCCTTTGCAAGTCATATTAATATTTGCCTTTGCCAAGACTGTGGACATTCTCACCCAGCGCCCCCGTTTACAAGCCTTAACCCCAGTGGAGTTGAAAAGCATCCACCTGCTGGCTATCCGGTGAAGGAGTCCTGGAGCAGAAGCGAGGAAGCTTGGCATTCTGATGACTTGTGAACAGGTCTATCTCTGGGGTTCCCCAGATCTGAAAAATGTGAATGACTTTGTCTGCATGGAGAGACCACTCGTGGGTTAGAAGGACTCGACTCAGTTTGTCTGCCAAGACATTGTGTTTGTCCGGAAAATACACCACATGCAAGTGAATGTGATGCTGTATGGCAAAAAGACAACACATGCAGGGCCTCGCTGCAGAGGGTCCAGGAGCCTGTTCCGCTCTGCTTGTTCAAGTAGAACATGGCTACCTGATTGTCCGTCTGGATTAGAACTGTGTGGAATCAAAGATGGTCCTGGAACACTAAGAGCATTGTGAATGGCTCTGAGCTCCAGCAGATTTATGTGGAGTTGAGACTCCTGATGAGACCAGAGCCCCTGAGTGGAGAGATTGTCCAGATGAGCTCCCCAGCCCAATCTGGATGCATCCATCGTCAGTGTGCATTTATGTGCTGGCATCTGAAAAGGTGACCCTACTAGGTGGTTTTTAGGGGATTGCCACCACTGGAGAGATAAGATTAGGTGGGTAAAGACCATTATTTTGTCTCCCAGGCTGATGTCTGAGACCACTGGGAAGCCAGTGTCAACTGAGCTGCGAGCATATGTAGACGAGCATATGGGACAACATGCACCATTGATGCCATATGACCCAGAAGTTGTAGCATTTCTCAAGCAGTGAGAAAGTTCCTGAGGCATGCCTGAGATGCTAACTGACTGAGTCGAGCGCAGCGGAGTTGGGGCAGAAATGCCTTTGATTGATGAATGTCTAGGAGGGCCCCTAGAAACTCTAGAGTTTGAGAGGGAACGAGTTGGGACTTTGGAAGATTTATTACAAATCCCAAGTGTTGCAGCACCGGCATGGTACGCGAGAGGGAAAGTAAGGGAAGACAAATATCCTGAGAGTCCTTAGTAACGCGGCTACTACCGCCATGCATTTTGTGAAGACTCTTGGGGCAGAGGAGAAGCCAAAAGGCAGGACTCTGTATTGATAATGTCTCCCTTGGAACATGAAGCACAGGAACTTTCTGTGCTGTGGGTGAATAAGTATGTGAGTATATGCCTCCTTTAGATCTAGAGAACAGAGCCAATCCTGACTCTGGAGACAGGGGAGAAGGGCCCCTAAGGAGATCATTTTGAACTTCTCCTGTAGTAGGTACTTGTTCAGTTCTCTGAGGTCCAGAATGGGCCTGTACCCTCCTGTCTTCTTTGGAATAAGAGAGTATGGAGAATAAAATCCCATTCCCTGCTGAGATGGTGGAACCTCCTCTATTGCACCCTGTAAGAGAAGGGAGGTGACCTCTTGCAGCAACAGAGCAGTGAGAGGGGGCTGAGAGCGAAACTCTCTTGGAGAAATCCGAGGAGGTAGACTTCGTAGATGAAGCTTGTACCCCTCCCGTACTATGGGCAATGTCCACTGCTCTGATGTGATAAGATGCCACCTGTGGGCAAAATGACAGGATCTGGAAGCTATGTTCTCCAGAAAGGAGTCAAAGACCCTGAGGAGGCTGGGTCTGCTGGGGTGGCTCTGTCTTAGAAGTCTAATCCCTTCCTTTGCTGCTTTGATGGCATAGTGGAGGAGCATGGTGTTGACACTATACAGCAGGGATGTAAGAAGGACAGTACTTCTTATTATTGAAAAAAGCTTTCTTTGATGCTTTTTTCCTAGTTGGGTTGGCAGTAGATCTAGACAGCCTATTAAGAGTGGTGTTCTCGGATTCTAACCGAGAGGCCTTGTCCTGCCAATCCTTGCCAAAAAGGTTTTCATCGGTGCAAGGGATATTATCCAGCTTGCACCAGAGCCATGCAATCCTGCGTGCACCAATGCAGATGGATGAAGTTCTGCTGATGCACTCAAAACAGTCAAAAGTTGCCCTTTTAACAAACTTTGAAACATTCTGAGCATGCTTTACAAGGGTAAGATAATCTGCTCTTTTGTCATTGAGAAGAAGAGGTGCCATTAACTCCATATCCATATAGAGTATGTAAGAACTGATCCTGGCTGATAACAGAGGCCTGAAAACAACGTTGACCAAAGGCATCAAAGGTTCTCGATTCCCTACCTGGAGGGTTCGAGGAATGTGTCTTAGCACTCTTTGACACATTGCCAATTCCACCACCATGGAATGGTGCGGCAATTGTGTCTTTTGAAAACCGGGACACTCCAGTACCTGGTACATGGTATCGAGTCATCGGTATGTGGAGAGATGGTAAGGGTGTCTCCCACATACGAAGCATAAGGTCATGAAATATGTGATAGATAGGGAGTGTAGCAGCCTCCTTTGGAGCTGTAGGGTATTGAAGAATTTCAAGTTCTTCAGCCCTAGGCTCTTTCTCCGATGTCACTGTTATGGACAGACCCGAGCAACATCGCGAATAAAGTCTTGAAAAGACATGTCCTCTGGAGAGGATATGAGACATTGAGGAGACGGAGATGGGTTTTCCGAGATAGCTCTCAGGTATATTTGTCGTCATGTTTCTATGTTTCTATAAAGGTAAAAATGGGACTGTTGTAGTTGTTATGGAAGGACAGACTAGATAGGCCATGTGGTCTTTTTCTGTCGTCATATTTCTATGTTTCTATGTTTCTATTGTCCCGGCATAGCTCTCGGGTATTGTCCCGGGTATTGGCCGACTCATCATCCGATGAATCGGAATCCAAAGACTCAAAATATCAATGGGCAGGGTGTTCCCGCTTTGCACGTACTCAGTATAGATCAAAACCGGTAGCTGAGGCTTGCGGTACTGGAAACGGATTTGAGGGCCGGCATGGACGGTAGTGTGGTAAGAAGCAAAAACGTTGATGCAGGTTGTGTCAGTACCGGAGCCGGTACAGATGCCTGCAGAATTGACTGCAAGGGTTTTACTGGTACCGAGGCCACCAGTAAGGCCGCTAAGCTCCGCTGATTCATGGAGCTTGCCGATGTTTGGGTATCGGTACCGGAATTGTGGGCCACGATCCCTGAGTATGGCACCAGGAGTTCTCCAGAGGTGGAGGCCTTGGGAGCATCCTGGGACCCCATTAAGGCTTTGGAGGGGAAGTTCTCCTGCCGGGGTTGTTTGGCCAGTGTGTCCCCCTCCAGGGCAACGCCCAAGGCATCTCGATGCTTAGAAGGAGATCTACCCTTGGAGAGCCGGTCAGTCTTCGATGAAGACTTAGGTTTCGATACCTGAGATCCTTGGAAGTAAGATAAAGCTCTCGATGATACTGATGCTAAAGACACTTCAGAGGCAAAGAGGGTGCCCAGCTTTGCAGTCTGATTCTGTAGGCCTCTCTTTGTCATCTTCCTACAAAGGAGACATTCTGACAGTTGATGATCCCGTCCTAAGCATTTTAGGCACCAGTCATGGATGTCTGTGGCCGAAATGATACTGCCACATTTGGAACACTTCTTCCACTAGATGGTTTTTCCATTTTGTCAGCGACAAAAGGGAAGGCCTATGCCTGAGATGGCGTTGATGCACCTGAAGGAAAGAAATAATTCTTTCCCTCACAGGTTTTTTGTTTTTTTTTAAAGAAAGAAAGCACCAACGGAGGTCGGTACCAGCGTCGACAGGAAGGCAGACGCAACCAAAAAAAATAAGAAAGGATGAATTTTCTGCGGTGACAAGAATTGATTCTTGTTGGCTCCGTGGAAAATGAAGAACTGAGGAGGGAGAGGTGGAAAGGGGGGGGAGGGAGGCAGCTATGCAAGCGCAGTGGCATGCTCCCAAAGGCTTTCCTGTTGGACGCTGGGGAGCGTTCCCGCATGGGCTCAGTTGGTGCAGACGTCACCCATATGTGAAGACTACATTCCTGTTTGTTCCTGGAGATATTTTTTCACTCAATGCATAATCAAATTCTGGAATGCATTACCGGAGGATGTAGTAAAAGCTGTTAATGTAGCTGTGTTTAAAAAAAGGTTTGGACAAGTTCCTGGAGAAAAGGCCCATAAACCATTATTATGTTTAATATATTTGTTGAGTTTTGCATCATAATAATTAATACAAGAAAAACAGAACACTTCATCTTTTGAAGCATCAAAACAAAAACAGCAAAGGACTGGAAAAAGGAAAACCACAACACAATGAGTACCCCAAAATATTCACTCCCGCAAAACTTTATATAAATGGAAAGAGAAATTCCTAATTTAAAAAAACAAAAACAAAACACAAATATACATAGATAAACACGCCCATAATAGACCCAAAATTACATGCATCCCATTACGGATAACCCCAATAGACTCCCTCAGTAGGTTCTCATTGGTCAGGTAACACTATCACCTCCAGCATTAACGCCTTCTTGGGCCACAATTAGTGCCAATAATTGAGAGGGATCCATGAAAAACATAATCCTTACCCAGATATTTAACACAACATTTTCTAAGATAGTTCAAAAGAAAGATTATTCCCAGAGTCAAAGCACAAGGCTTTAACTGTAGGAAGGCCTTTCGGACTCACTGGGTCTTAGGTGACATTCTGGAAAAACATTTATAACATACCCATGAAAGAGAGTCAACCACTCTTTAAATAAAGCTTATAATATATGCTTGTTATCTGGAGACATTTGGAAGGAGGCCACCAAAGTCCCTCTGTTAGCGGTCTCCTCCACAGCGGTCAAATCACCATTGAAAGGGCGAATCAAACTACCTCCTGAAACATTTTTAACAGAGGATAAAATATAATGCACACTTACTTTCAGGTAGCATGTTATGCTTGAGATGTAACACATTCAAAAAATAAGTTCTAAATATGTCACAAGCAGATATCACATTACAATAAGGGAAATTTATAAATCTAAGCTTCAGCAATCTAAGAGTTTTCCATCCCTTTCTACTTTATTTTCTAACAATGTAGTACCCTTCACAACAGCACTATTGGCCCCATCTAGAGCACTAAGCTCCCCGCTAGTCTGGTTCAATAAGCCCCTTTGAGCCCGCAGCTTCCCCCTCCAAAGTAGTCAACTGATCAACAGTATCTATAGAAAACTGACACAATTGCGAAAAGCAGCTAGACAGAACAGAGTCCATCTTTGCCATCATCTGCCAAATCTCAACATCGATGACCTCTCCAGGAGGAGTCATTGGGATAGCTGACTCAGTCCCCAAAGCCCCAGGAAAAAACACAGGCTTCAAGGGAAGAAAGGCAAAGGGAACCCCTTTTGCCTCCTCTAAAAGGGGGATGACGTCAGCGGGTTCACAGATAAAATTCCACCTGACTCTTGGCTCAGTATACTAATACTATCAGCTGATTGCACGCCTGTATTCCCAGGAGTTAACACCAGCTGGGAAGCACCCTGCAGCACTACAGGGGGAAGAGGAGGAGACCAGGAGTCAGGACTCAGAGAGAGAGCCTCGGCTCTAACATTCACCGAGGTTCCTGGGGAATTTGATGTTATAGGCATTTCAATTGGAGCCATAACAAAACAGTCCATTGGGCCTCGCAGGCCACCTGAGACATCCTTCGTCTTTGCTTTCCTTTTCCCCATATTAACCCACCACTTAGTACTTGGGTTCAAATCAGAAAGTTAACTAACTCTCCACTCCCACCACCATGATGGCTCGACAAAGTCTCCTCTGACAGCTCCTCTTGCAACTCCGAAGGGGCATACCAGCCCCTTCAGTCACGCGACCACTGGGCCATGTACCACAGCTGTCTCACAGATTTAATCCGTGGGAGCAGACGTTACACCCCCGATGACCTCTGGCATCTCCAGCACTGCTGGGGCAGCTTTTGGTAGCCAGTAAATGTTCCTGAACACCTCCTCTGGCAGCCTCCAGTCAAAATGCACACTCGAATCAAACTCCTCTCTAAACCATTATTAAGGAGAACCCAGGAAAGCCACTGTTTACTTTGGGACAAGCATTGTGGAACCTGTGTACCTTTTTGGGAACCTGCCAGGTACTTGTAACCTGGATTAGCTACTGTTGGAAACAAGATACAGGGCTTGATGGAGCTTGGTCTGATCCAGTATGGCATTTCTTATGTACATTCCATGAAATCCAGGGCCAAGAGGAACTTTCCTTTCCTGGCCGCCACTATAACCGAAGGCAAAGTTTCCATGTGAAAAGGAGGCACTCATAGAGCCCTGTTTATATGCTTGATGCCTAAGGTGGGACAAAAGGTACCCTCCTTCTTGGGGACCACAAAGAAAATAAAGTATTGACCAGACATGCAATGGTCATATGGAACAGATACTACAGCCTGGAGGTCCAGCAACCGCTGTAATGTATCCTGGACCACCCGCTGTTTTGAGCAAGGTGACTGCACAAACGCTTCAGAGAAGAGGAGCCAATTTCAAAGCGTACCCCTCTCTGATGACTTCCAATACTCATTGGTTGGTAGTAATAGCCACCTAGGTAAAACAAAAAACTGTTGAAGACAACCCCCTATTGGAAATATCCCCGTCTGGACTTGCCTCGTTTCATTGAGACTTTTTGAGAGGGACCACAGGAGCGGTGTAGTATTCCCTATTTGAACCTATACACCCTCAAAAGAATTGGCCTCTCAAAAGTATAGCAACCTCGCTGAAAAGGGGGAAAACGAGTAGATCAAAAAACTTTCTAAAGTTCCTAGGCTGACCCCCCTCCATTTCTTTTCTCTCTTTCCTTATTTTGTTTTGTTTTTTTGTAATGCCTGAATAAATCCTTCCAGTGGAGTTCAGCCATGGGGAAGTTCTCCCAGCTGCTGGGAATAGAGTTACTGATCTCTGTAGCCTATGGAGGGAGCTCTTGTATTATGACATCAAATCTGACATGCTCAGTTCCCAGCTGCTGGTGGAGGCTGATAACCACATGTACTGGACTGGATTGGAGGAACGATAAGGAATGCTGTGTTATCTGTTATCGTGGCCAGATAGAATGCACTATCTAAAGAATGCATCTTATCTGCGTTAGTGGGCGGGATAAGGTGGAGAGTGGACATGTCTGCAATGCACTGTTACTGTAGGCCTCAATAGCACGCAATATCACCGTCTCAGTGGGTGGCATTAGTTGCACCCAGGCTGCTGTTCCACTGTGCTTTACAAACTGTGGCGCGTTACCAGCTAAGGAATGCTCTGCATGCCCCCAAAAGACAACACACGATTTTTCCAGTTAATGCCACACTATCTGCATTTTTCTGCCACGTTAGCAGCAAAAACCTAACATGCTTTAGTAAACAGACCTCTATGTTTCAATGACTCTATGCTGCGGGTGCTGAACACCCTCTACCATAGAAATGCGCTGGAATGTACAAAAAAAAAAATTACGGAGGGGGGGGGGGGGGCTTTGTTTCTTTGGAATCCTACTCTGGCGCATTTGCAAACCGGGTTTATCTTCACATTCAATTCTATTTGTTGGAAAAAAATATATATTGAAATGAAGTTATTTTTACTAACACACGGCTTTCTTTGATTTACTACTTAAGCACACTAACAACTGTTTCTTCAACTTAAAAACACCCCTACTTCTAACAGTTTACATTTGCTTATTTTCTCAGCCAAAAATCAGGCTGCATCTTAAAATGTCACCTTTTTTCTCTTTCCATTTATCTCTTTTTTTTCTCTAAGAAGATAATGAATGCCCATCCAGTTTTATCCCAAACGTCAAAAGAAGGGGTTGTAATTAGTTAATGAATGTCATTGGTATTCAATTTCCAGTTTGCTATTGGCTAACTGAGATGGATAGGTCTTGCATCAGTTAATTAGGGAATGTAAGCATCATTATCACTAGTAGTTTTTACCAAGACAAAAGTTTACGATTTGCCAGTCTAAATTTCAACTCAGTTTCATGGACTCTAGGGTTCCCAACATTTGTTGTTGCTGCATTGCTAACCCAGCCATAAATGAGGGGTTATTACCTGTAGTTTTGTTTCTTTCAGAAGTAAATTGCAACAAATATAAGTTGCTGTACCCTCAAAAAGGTGTTATAACAGCTTAACATTCATATAGAACTATTGCAAATACTCGCATATTACTGTAACTGCTCAGAATTAACTTCACAGTAAGAGACTGAAAAGCACCCTTTAGTTCCTCTTTTCTTCCTTTCTTTCAAAGTTCACCTCCATTCTGCTTATATCAAGTACTAGGGGAGGCAATTACAAGGTACCATCTCCATAAGAACACAGGAAAACCTCACTGTTGTTTCCACTTCATTGTCAAGTTTTCTGTTACTAGCTGTCACAATTTCATTCCCCGTAGAAATACATGTGCCCTTCCAAATCAATCAACTATTTTAAACTTTACAAAGTTTATAAAGCATTTCATCTCCACCATATGCCCAGACCTCTTTACTAATTAGGCAAGGGTCTTGAGTAGCTCAAATTATATTCACATGGAAAATTGAACATGGTCTGAACTCAGCATCTGCTTCCATAATATAATCCTATGAAGAGGCCATTAAATGGGAACACTCACTTTAAAAGTAGAACATCTAAGGGCAACAAAATTAGTACCAGCTGAGAGTTCTATTGAAGATCTTTAAAATTAGTCCTTCCCTGTGGCTCTAGTGCCTTCTTATGTCCAGTCACTGTTTAAATGGATGCCCTTTTTTCAATAGGAGCTGTCCATGATATCGCTCTGCACACACAAACTCTGCACTGACTTCTTTCAGACTTAGCAGCCTAGGACCTGTACAAGGGTACTGGATGCTGTAAATGAACCTTCAGCCTTATGCCCCCCTCCCCTGAGTTTCTGATAATTTATTTATTTATTTATTTACATTATCTTATATACCGCACTATTCTGCATCAGTGTGGTTTACATTGAACAAACTGAAATTACATTGAACAGGGCATTATAACTTGGAGATAACTATTTTACAGGGAACTTGGGCTATGGAGGGTTAAGTGGCTTGCCCAAGACCACAAGGAGCACCTGTGGGACTAGAAACCCCAGTCCTTCCGGCCCAAGGTTGCTGTCCTCTAGTGGGATTTGAAACCCTGACCTTCCGGCCTGAAGTACCTTGCCCCAACCACTAGGCCACTCCTCCACTCCACTCCAAATAATTAAACTCAGCAATCATAACAGGTACACTACCAAAAAACTGCCTCCAGTTTTGCAACTGATTCCTATAGATTTTGGGGTGCTGAATCCAGGAAAAATAGCCAAAATGTTCCATCACGTCACGTTTTCTTGCAAAATTAGATTTCTTACCCATATAAGGAATGTTCACATAATTTCTTTTTAGCCGACTGCAGTTTATTTTCTTGGCCCAAAATAGAGGTTGTAATGGTTAACTAACTAGAAACACTCCCTCATGATATTTTAGAGTGTTTTGTATTCATTTTATACATTAACAGGACAATTGGGAGGCGGGGGGATAAATCCAGTACTCGCGCTGGCGCATGTTCTTTCCTGTTCACCTCCTCGTTCGCTCGCTCAAACACGGTGGTTGCGACATGAACGTTCCTGTCAAATTTCAGTTTCTTGCAAGTTCATTATTACCTTTTGTTTGCTCAGTCGTAATCCAGCTTTATTCCGAAGTGGTTCACTACAGTTGTAGTTTGCAGTGCTGTGTATTTGTGATGGCTCACAGAGCCAGAGGTTGCGTCAACTCTCCGGACAGTTTTTTGTTTTATTTGTGGGGAATATACCGTGAAAAAGCGGCAGAGAAACATTTCTGCATTTATTAAAAAAGTATATTTCGCCTATTTCGGTTTGAAGTTAGGCGATCAAGACAAACCGTGGGCTCCTCACAAAGTGTGCAAGACATGTGAGGAAGATCTACGCTTATGGATGAAAGGTAAAAAACAAGCATTTCGTTTCGGAATACCTATGATGTGGCGTGAACAAAGAGACCACAGCAGTGACTGCTATTTTTGCTCTTGCATTGTGAAGGGATACAACTTAAAAAATAAGAACGTAATAAGTTACCCCAACCTTCCCTCAGCAATTAGGCCTATGCCTCATAGCAACGAAGTACCTGTGCCTGAACCACCAAAATCTTTGGATCATATTTGTGTGGACGGTTCTGATCATGATGAGACTCATCAGATGGCTTTTCCCGATGAGTCCAGTACTTCCGAGTTTGAAACTGAACCAGATCCGAAACCTGAACTTTTCTCTCAAGCTGAATTGAATGATTTAGTCCGGGATTTAGGACTCCCAAAAGATGCTGCCCAACTGCTAGGTTCTCGGCTTAAACAGAAAAATCTATTGTCACCAGGAACAACTTTTTATTGGTACCGCAACCGCGAGACACAATTTTTGAAGTATTTCAGCAAAGAGGAAGATTTGGTATTTTGCAACGATATATACAGAGTGATGGAAAAGTTTAAACTCAAGTATGATCCTGCTGAATGGCGGCTGTTCATTGATTCGTCAAAAGACAGCATAAAAGGTGTTCTTCTTCATAATGGCAACACATTCGCTTCAGTTCCTATTGCTCACTCTGTTATTCTCCAAGAAAAATACGAGAATTTGGCCCTGATTCTTCAGAAGATTCGTTATGATGAGCATAAATGGATGATTTGTGGAGACTTTAAAATTCTATCCATGCTATTAGGGCAGCAATCCGGTTTCACCAAATATCCCTGCTTCCTTTGCTTGTGGGATAGCCGGGCCCGCGACCTACACTGGGGGAAAAAAGACTGGCCAATTCGGGAGTATTTGAGACCCGGTGAGAAAAATGTTCTTCATGAGAGCTTGGTACCTCGTGATAAAATTCTATTACCACCTCTCCACATTAAGTTGGGTCTCATTAAGCAATTAATCAAGTCCCTTCCAAAAGATGGTGAGTGCCTTCGGTACCTTTGCTCAAAGTTCCCCCGACTTTCTGAAGCAAAGCTAAAGGAAGGAGTGTTTGTTGGCCCTGATATAAGGAAACTCATTTCAGATGGAGCATTCACTGAAACGATGTCTGAGAAGGAAAAAGAAGCCTGGGATTCCTTCAAGGATGTTGTTCTCAAATTCTTGGGGAACAGGCGGGATGAGAACTATAAGGATATTGTTGCCAGGATGCTCAATGCCTTCAAAGAACAAGGCTGTAACATGAGCCTGAAAGTCCATTTCTTGCTCTCCCATGTGAACTACTTTCCCGAAAACTTGGGGGCGTACAGTGAAGAACAAGGTGAAAGGTTTCACCAGGACATCAAGAACGCAGAGAGAAGGTACCAAGGAAGATGGAACACCACTATGATGGCGGATTTCTGCTGGTTGCTGCTGCGGGAAACCCCAGATGAAAAATACGCCAAGCAGCGCACCAAGAGAAGCATTCGGGGGAAGAAGAAACGGGCCCACCAGGAGATAGATTTTAAAGTCATTCTTGGGTCAATCAAAACTGTGTTGACAAATATCGTGTTTTTACTAAACTTTGAAATAAAAATTTGCTAGTTATTACCACAGTGTCGGATCTCATTTATTAGAATTTTATTTTCACACCATCGGGTGTTTGTCTTCATGTATTGCAATGGTGCGGTTTGCGTTTGCTATTCTTACATACATACCTGTACAACATTTTTTGCACATTTCTTTGCTTTGCTTTGTGTCTAACCTCGCTCTTATATGCTCAATGTTTGTGCACAGGTATATGGCTGTTTTAAGTGCAGACAATTTTGCTACCATCACAGTGTGTTGTGTTGACATTACTCTATTCTTATGTGCTGCCTTGTTACAATTTTCTTTATTCTTATTTGAATAACTACTAAACAATTAGTATAAAGAATTCATCCAAGAAACTTTTATCTCGATCGCACTCAATCTGAAACGTTCACCTCAAACTGCTAACCCAATGTAGCAAAAAATCTGTACGTGATGGAACAAATTGGTTACCAGATTTGGATTCAGCGCACCAAAAAACGTAAAAATCAATCGAAACATTAGAGGCAGTTTAAAAAAAAATTTTTTTAGTGTACCTGTGTAATCATTGAAACATGATCACTCCAACAGCAATCCTATAAAATGGAAATCATACTTTTAAATATTAAACTTTGCTTTGTACATATGTATTGTGTGTCCACTCTCCTTTAAGATTTAAAAAAAAGAGGAAGAGGGTATTGGTGGCCCTTTTGGGTTTGTGTGGCTGTCAGGATCTATTACTTTGCTTTGATTGCTGCCACTCTTTGCCATCCCCAGAAGCTGCTACTACTACTACTACTGATCATTTGTATAGCGCTACAAGACATATGCAATGTTGTCCTAGGTGACTGTATAGTCTTTCCTAATGGTTATGCTGGCCCTGCAGCAGCAGCGGTCCATGCTATTTCCTCTCTCCTGGTAAGGAGGTACATGCCAGGCAGGGCAGGATAATCACTTAAGATGCCATGCAACTAGGGGTGGCAGTGGGAACACCTCATGGGCCTGACAACTCAACCTGCCCCCTCTCTCCTAAGTGCAGGCAAACTGGGAGTGATTCATGGCCGCCAACCAACCCACCCCACCCCCTTCTCTCTAGAGTGGGGGAGTGTAGTCAGAAAGTGCTGTCCTTTTTACTGAGAGAGGCTAGAAATGACTGATCCCTTCTGTCTAAGTGGGGCTTGGTTAGAATACAGTTCCTTTCCCAATCTAGGGCACCACCCACCTCAAAGTTGGCCCTCCTGCCAGGGCATATGGAAAGACACCAAGGGCTGCTTTTAGGCAATCTCTCTTTCCTTTAACACTCAAGTGCTCACATACTGAGTGACTGACTCAAGGGCGATCTCTCTCCCCCTCCCCCTGCCATCTTGGTGCTCAGAGAGGTTACCTACTACCTAAGTTGATGAAATTACTGTAAATCAATGCCTTTCATGTTGATTCTAGCATTTTAATTAATGATCCTCATGGTTGCTATGCCCCTATCCCCTCAGTGCTGCCATGACACTCAGTGATGCCACCATTCATCCTCACTGCTACATTGGCACAATGTTCAAATACACACCTTCCTGATAAGTAAACAAATAAAATAAAATATAAAGCGTATTTGTTTATAAATGCTTGATTACATACTTTGCCTCAAGGACATACCACCTTGCTGTCTAAGGTATGAGAGGGGGTATGTCAAATGTATTAAATCTTAATTTAGAAATACTTTCATAGCAGCAATGATCATTCTTTCCCCCACTCAAAACCCTCAATCCTGAAACAGCCACCTCTGGGAATACATTTTGACATCCTGTTGTTGTTAAGTGCCGTCGAGTCGGAGTCGACTCATGGCGACCCTCTGGATAGCTATCCTACATTGTGTTTGGTCTTCAGTCAGGCGGCTCATTGTTGACAGACTGGTACCCGTGGCTGCTGTTATTGTATCGATCCATCTCATTGCTGGCCTTCCTCTTTTGCGTTGACCTTCTATCTTGCCAAGCATAATGTCTTTCTCTAATGATCTCCCTCTTCGCATGATGTATCCAAAGTATGAAAGTCGAAGTCTTGTCATCTGAGTTTCTAAAGAAAGCTTAGGTTTGATCTCCTCTAGTACCGACTGGTTTGTTCTTTGGGCAGTCCATGGTATACACAGTATTCGCCGCCAGCACCATCCTAATATGGCCATATTCAGCTACTCCCACTCCTAAAGGAGCTACAACCTCAAGGAAAAATGGAAGAAAAAAAAAAAGCAACCAAGTGGAGTGGAAGAACAGCATTGTAATACCTAAAAGATCAAGGTTCAAGTCCCACCAACACTCCTTGTGACCTCAGCCAAGTCAGTTTACTCTCCATTGCCTTTCCAGTCATAATTTACAAAGAAAGCCTGGGGTTGCTGAGTTGCCAGGAGTCAGCATTGACTTAACTACACTTTAAAAAAGTAATAAAAGGCATTTAAGGTTATAAAATATGCATATTTTGAGCACTGCAAAGATTATAAATGTAATGGGGTTTTTTTGCTGGTTGATGTTAGAGGAGTGGGCATTAATTCTGCTTTTCATAGCTATTCTAAGCTGCTTTATATATTCTAGTATTGTTTTATTGTAATTTGATACCAATTTTAAAATGTATGCATTGTATGTGTTACTTTTAAAATGTATACATTTTATTTATGATTATTGTATCTGTATCAATATGTTTTTTTTTTGTTTATGACCTGCCTAGAATTCTCAGAGTATGGTGTGGGAGATAAATTCTGAATGAAATGAAATTAAATGTGCTTTAAGCTGGGGAATGTAGATATCTTGGCAGCCTAACAGCAAAAGACTAAGCAGTGGCAGAAAACCATATGACATTCTCAGCAGGCTTCTAAAAGTGAACAAGCTCTATAAAATATCTGGAACTTTGTACCTTACGGGCTTGCTATTTGCCAAGTCCCTTTTCTTCTTTGAAAATGAATATCCCGGAGGGGGGAGGCTCCGCCACCCTTCCCATTGCTGGATGCCAAGGCATGCTCCGACCTGTAACCATCTGCTATACAACACTAGCATAAGTATTTTGGCCCTAGGATTGGCGAGTGGGCGGATTTTATCAGGCCTGGCCAGCAGCGGTCACAAGTTAAAAACTGATAATATTAAACAAGCTTTGAAATGCTCTCGTCCTTGTTCCTTAGATGAGTACATAGTTGCAAAGTTAATCAAGGTATGGAAAAGCAAGAACTGCTTCCCTTTTTGCAAAGCCTCCTCTCCTCTAGTTTCAGCAGGGGTTCCTCGTTACCCCTGGGACAGCTCTCTCCTTGTGCTATCTTCCCAGGGCTCCCTCTTACTGGGGTAACGGGGCGGAGGACTGCAGACACAGCTGCCGCTTTCAGGGCTCTCCCAGCAATGTATCAAGGGAGTTGTGTGGGTGTTGAGAGGAGATGAAAGCTGGGGACGAAGTGGGGAGGGACAACACGGTACGGTAGGGGTAAACGCTAACCAGGTGAAGAAGGATGAATACGGGGGGGAGGGGCTGACAAGAAGGCGGCTATGCCTGGGAGATGAACGTAGGAATGGGGGAGTGAAAAGGGTAGGAGGAGGACGACATGAAGGAAGGGGGAGCGCTTCTCCTCATCCCGCCGGTCCTCTGAGCCTCCCTACCCGAACCCTAGAAGGCGCCACGAGAGCAAGGACGGGCGCGATGGCGGCGGACTACCCCATACCTCAGCGCCACGCGCCCTCCTTCCAATCAGCGGCTGGCTGGAGATGGCGCGCGCATCGGCTGGGCAGCGACTGAGTGGAAACTCGCGGCTTCGCTGCCGTCTCGTGCCCTGGCTGGGCGCTTTGGCGCCTTTGCCCTACCAACCCGTCTGGGAGGGAAGGCGACAGGTCCCGACCTCGTCGTCAAACATTAAGCTCCCCCTCTTTTCCTCTAACCGCCATTATAAAGCCCCTTCATCAAGTCAAGGCTAGTACTTTATCCTCGTGTCTGTCACTCCTCAGGTTGGGGGGTAGGAAGGAAAGTGAAGGCGGTTGAACACGAAATGAAGTAGCCCTGTTTGCTCTCACAATAACTCAACATTTCTCCTTTTAAATTGTTGTTAATCCTTAGCTTATCTATTCGGTTCATATTCACAACGGTAATTATAATATTATTACTTCATATGTTGCAACTTTTATGCCGCCAGCGAAACGGCCAGAGCAGAGGGCGGGAGGGGGAGAAAGTTCTCCGCTTCGCGTATAAGTCCAGTAAAGAAAAAGAAGTTCACGGACAGGCTCCATGCTTTACTTTTCCATCTGTGTTTAATATGGTTTGTTTATTTATATTTCTTGTTTTCCCCTTCTGCCTACAATTATAATGCGGGGACCAAGCGCCTTTGATCGCTTCAGCCGCCACAGACACACGAGCTGCACTGCGAAGGAAATGAGCGGATTGGATTTCAGGCTTGTTGAGCCTTGATAACCGGGACTCTCCTCCCCCTCTCTGCTTCCCTCCTTCCGACCCTGTTTATTTTCTGGCTGAGCTGGATATTAATAGGGGGAACGAGGGTGGGGACTGAGGCTTCGCTGCATTCAGTTATTTTGCTTTCTTTTTTCTCTACCTGCCGGATATGCCTCCCCTAGCTGGCACCCGAGTCTCTAGCTCAGCAGCGACGTGTGAATAATATTATCCATTCCCAGGGAGCACAGCCAGTCCTCTCCCTCCCCAACCGAAGGAAAATTGAAGGAGGAAGTGCCATTTCCTAGCCGTGTGTGCACTGTGTAGGTGAGGATTGCAGGTGCTTTCCTTTCTTCAGCTCTCCGTGAGACCGGAGGGCAGCGAAACTTAACGCTGGAGTGCAACTGTGCTGCGGGAAAACAGACATCGTCAGCTGTGGCAGAAACATTTCTATTCATGTTAAAGCAGATTAATCTTCTGGAGATCTCTTAAGCCTGCCCTGGCTGAAAAGCTAATTAAAATTATATATATGTTTATAGCTAAACTGAATTCAAACGCAGGATATAAAGAAGCTACGTTTCATAAATCTTCTGCTTTCAGTTCTTCACCATAGGATTGAATGCGCAAATTGACCGCTCGCACTGCCGATGGGAAAGAATTAAAGGAAAAGACTCGTATATATTCTTTTAATCCAGTGGGAATAGTTTGCATCAGCCTTTGTAACACCGAAGGTGCTCCCCCGATCTGCATGGGTTATTCTCTCCGGATCGTCGCAGAGGTTACGGGAAAGAACGGCTTTCTGGAGCGTTCAAGGCTATAAACTTGCTTCGTATGAAAAGAAGAAGGCGGCAGTAGATGTTTATGGCAGGAAGGGGCATGCGTTTTACGTTTCTTACAGGTTGTTTTGGCGCAAGGGATGCATTCGTAGGACACATTGATTTATATGGCGATTGCAATCCAGTCGTACAAGCCGAATGTGGCCTCGGGGTTGCACACAAAGTAACCGAAAAGAGCAGTCCCCCGCACAACATCAAACAGGAGACTTCTGCTAGCTATAAACTCGAAGGCAAGATTCATACGAATAGAAGTAGTAAACACATCAAAGAGGACTTAGTTTGGGGCCACGGAGGTAGACATCATCGAATGTCCAACCATCTCCTTAATCAGGCAAGCCCAAGGATGACCACAAAAAGAATCATCGTTAGAAGAGGAATTGATGGAGAAATGATTGCAGCAGGTAGTCGCTGGAAAGACCAAATGATAAAGTTTAACTTCTGTTTCTTCTGTCGTGGATGGTGGGCGTTTCTGTTGCTTCAGATCCACATGTTGCAAGCGCTGGCACAAGGTAAGACCCGAGGCAGGAAAGGAATTGTAATTGTTGTGTGGTGAGGTTTTGAAATCGTGCCTTGGCATTATTTGCCTGTGCTTATTTCCAATTCTACACTGCAATCGTACCGTGACACTAAAGCTCTGTGCCGAGGGATTTCTAAACTCTTAATAATGCATTTCATTGTGAATAATGTGATTCCCCCCTCCCCCGCCCTTCTAATGGCTGGCACGTTTGTAGATTTTGTGCGTTTTGCTCACTTAGCATATATAAAACGTTCTAAACAGAAACCCATCAACATCACGGTTTCTCTTTTTCTTTAAGGATGTTAACTAGGATAGGGTACTTCTGAGGCAAAAGAAGAGTTAAACTTGTAGTTCACCTGTAAAATATGTTTTTATTTTCCAGTAACAAGTTCTGAAAACAGAGCTCTAGCAATCCAGTTGCATGCATGCAAAAGAAAAATCAGTTGAAATGAGGATTTTTTTGGGATGCCGGCTTTGGTTCTAGTATTCTTTTCATTTCTTTTGGAGTGCAGGCAGCATTAGCTTGCGATACAATCAATCACACTTTTTTTGACCTCTGTCATTTCACATCAGAGACCTTCTTGCAGTCATTTTTTAAACGCTGGGTCAGAGTAGACCGGTGGATTTCAAATATCAAACATCATAGCTGCCCAAGGCAGAGGGAATTACTCGTATAAAATGTGCCTGCCATGTCTTAATTTTGATAGGCCTATTGTATGAGTGAACTGTAACTGGCAGGCAAAGCATTGCAGCTGATTACACAAAATTACCTGCCGGCCAACTGAGCTTTCATTTTCTTTGCTGTGAAGAGTTTGTCAGCATCCTGCACGCTGCTGGTTGACCTTTAACATTTCTCAGGGTAAACTTGTGGGTTTTTTAGAAGATGAGTAATTAAATATTCACATTTTATGAAATCTTGGATATTGCAAGAGCTTCTTGTAAAAGTTATCTTAAAGGTGTATGGCTTCTTATGAAGTATGTGGTTTATAAAGCTGCCCTATTTTACTCTAAATGTAGATTAAATTACTAAATCAGGCAGAAAAGTATTTATTACGATTTCAGTTCCGAGTTGCTAGGCTATATTTAGTGAAGAACTATTTAGCGAATTATTGTATAGAGATTTTGTAAATAACTTTTGTATGTCTTGTTTTCTTCCCCACTATTTTGTATTTTTCTCGAGCATTTCCCTTTTTTTGGACATTTCTTCATGTAGTCCTTTAATATACAGTCAGCTTCAATTTTAAAGTAAATTGTGTGTCTGCTGGCCAATTTAGTCATAGATCTTTAAAGTGCCTTTCTAGTGATACAAATCCACTATAAAATGGCTTTATGGTGGTCTATGTGTGTTCTTTGCCATGAGCTTGTATCGTCTCAGTTTATTGCATCAAATCAGTTTTGTAGTATCCATTACAACACAAGAACCCCCCCCAAGAATACTATAACACTTAGGTCATGTTCTCCCTAGAACTAATGTTAAAAAAAAAAATAAAAAAAGAACAAGCAGATAGTGCTGGACTTTGGCTCTGATTTATTGTACGCCATATGAGCTATGGAACCGCGGCCCAGAAGAATTAAATAAATAAAAAACACAATTCTGAGTCTTGGATACCATGAATTCTGTGCAAGAAACTGTGTGTGTGTGTGCTTTTTAACGTTTAACAGTGTAGTTGTGAGCAGGGCGTCACAGAGCACTTCCACTCACACACCACTCAAAGATCGTTATTTGCCCAGTGACTTCTGTCTCTGGAGAGACACTTTAGTTTTCTGTATGGCGGAGCAGTTCTTATTTACTGCTTTATAAGTGACTTCACCCCCGTTTAATATGGTTTATTTTAGAGTCTTGTTTATGCTGTCATTAGCTCTTGCCAAACTCCAGTAAGTTTGCTGAGGCCTGCAGAATAAATGGTTGGCTTCCCTGAGTAATACTGCACATAACAGGATTGTACTTTAATTCTCTGGTTAATTTGATCTTGGTTTGCAGACTGAAGTTTGTTACACATGCATGTTGTATCTCTTACTGTTTAATGCCAACTTGACCTTTAATATAGAAAGGCAAATATTTGGAAATAGTGCTGTAAATTGGTTCTCCTTGAGAAATGCAGTGATACCATTTTTCTTTGTAAATGTTTGAGTCAATTAAGATGACCTTTTTATAAAGCATTATTTTTTATGGTTGACTGGTAAAAGTAACCTTCATACCACAGAAGCTGAAACTTGGGCAGTAGTTAATATTAAAAAGCATTTCTTGTAATGTTCCTGGTGCTGTAGATACTTATGTCAAAATGTTTGACACTTACATTAAAAGCTTATTGAATTTTGATTTAGTTTCATTTTGAAAGAAGATGAGCCAAGTATTTGGTATGGGTAGGTATTTGCTATGTTGTTTTCTACGATATAAGTTGTACACTGCTTTGGGTGAATTTCTTCATAAAGGCGGTTAATTTATTAACTATTTTTTTTGTATATCATCTTCATGATTTTCATAATTCAAAATGGCTTACAGCTTACATAAAATTTAAGTATGATTGAAAAGAAACAAAAACAAAGTTAAGAGTACTAGCAAAAATTCTACATCCCCCCATAATGTGCTGAAACCCACACTGTTAAAACCCATCAATGTATTTCTCTGCAGGGAATAACCAGGGACGGCCCAAGGCATTCTGCTTCCCTAGGTAGGCCTGATGTTGCCTCCTTCCCCAGGTCCTACTCTCCCAACCGCGGCATCGATCATCTCACCTGAGGAGGGTAGCACCACAACCTTTTCAGCATTCTTCAAAGTTGCAGCTTTCTGCTATTGCTTTGGTGCCGAAATATGCATGCACATGTGTGCACTCATGGCCTGCCGCACCTATCCCCTCTGACAGGAAGTTACATTGGAGGGGGCAGGAGTAGCAGGCCATGAGTGCACACAGGTGAGTATGCTTTAAAGCCTGTCATAGCACCAAAGTGGCAGTGCCACTTTGAAGAATTGTGAAGGGGTGATAGTGCCTCTCACTGGGGTCTGCCACCCTAAGTGGCTGCCTAGTCCACTTAGAGGATGGGCTGGCCCTGGGATTAAGACTGTTTTTACTTCCTTTTTACAACTCAATATATTAGTCTCCACTATAATAAATCTTAAATAAGAGGATTATTTTAGATGTCCTTTTCGCATTTTAAAATTGGATGTGGCTCTAGAAAAACATGCAATCTGCAGTCATGTTTAAAATGCAAATTTTAGAAAGGTTGGGATTGAAACGTTTTTGTCCTCGCACATCTATATAAAAATGTTTGGCCAGGAGTTGTTACAGGGGCGTTTCAGGTCATGGCCTGGGCTGGGTGAAAATCTACATTCATACTGAGGTTGCACGTCTATAAATGGAATTGCATACGTCTGAATTATACCTGCCTCCTGGCATACAGATTTTGTAAAAGTTCACAGGAGGACTTAAGGTGGATATTTTTCTTAAGCCCCCCAACATTTGTTTCCCCCTCCAAATCAAAGGGATGTGAACTTGGAGTCCTCTGTACTCCATTAGCAGCATCTATGTATCTAGGCTTCCAAAATAGCTGGGATTTATAGAACATGTACATTCTTGCATTTACATGAATGTATTCTGAAATGCTGAAACATGCATGTGTAAACTGCCAGGGTCCCTACATTTGTTTTCCCCATATGCACATTTCCAAGATTGCTACTCCTGCTGTATGTGGATCTATATTTTAGAAACTGCTCCACCTTCAACAGAGACCTTTCTAAACAACATCAGAATTGTAGATGTGGTGACATTCATGTCTTAGTACTGACTTCCATGTTTTTTCTAAAATGTGCTTTTGCATAAATAATATATTATAATTGTAGAAAAGTTTATTTTTTTTTCTTCTTTATAATGCTATGTAGAGTGGAGGAGTAGCCTAGTGGTTGAGTAGCCTTCATCCCAAGAGATCTGGGGTCGATTCTCACTGACACTCCTTATGGCTTTAAGCAAGTCACTTCACCCTCCATTGCCTTGGAAGAAAAGGCCTGGCAATCTACTTCCAGTCATACTTTGCCAAGAAAACCTAGGGACTGCTGGGTTGCCAGGAGTCAGCATTGACTTGAAGACACTTAAAACATGCTATGTATGAACTATTTCCTCATGGTTAGCCAAGTTATTGAATGTGTTCTAGGAGTTGGTCAACTTGTGGAATGACTGGAAAAAAAGTGTGTTAAAGTGAGCTGATATTAAATCATTATTTCAAGAGAAGTGAAGTATTGATGGATAGGTGATAAATTTCCTATCTGAAGGTGAATGCATGTTTGTATACGTTGTAGCAAGGTCAGCTATCCTGAGAGTGGGGGAGGTGAGAAGCATAACGAATTCACCCTAGTTAAGGGTCCCCTTCTAGGAGTGCAGGGAGAAAAAGCCAAAGACAGAAAACCCCCAGCTGGAACAGGTTTCAGCCAATGACTGTAAAGTAAGAAAGAGGGATTGCAAGCACGAGGACCAAAGCCCTTACTTTAACAAGTGCACTGATTATTCTAATATCAGAAGGCAGGGGGATTACCAACACCTGGGAAAGAAAGAGGTGGGGTTAAGACCCTGGAGGTATAAGCCTGGATTAGATTATGCAGATGGGGGGGAGACGAGAAGGAGAGCAGCTGAGACAGAAGCAGAGAGAAGGAGTGGATTCTTGGAGAAGAACTGAGCTGCCCAGAGCTGAGAGAGCTGAATTTCCTGCAACAGGTTGGCAACAGAGGTGGGGACCAGAAAGTGGAGAAGCTTTCAGACCACCAGAGAGGTTGTCAGCTGAGCAGTCTGACCAGGTCGGTGAGTCAGAACCCATGCAATTGGGAGAACCAGTGTCAGAGTTGGGGGAAGAAGATTGCTTTATGGATTGCTCTCTATGCTAAGCTCTAGACAGGAGGTCTTGAGGAAAAGCTAGCCCTGTAAGAAGTAATTATCCTTGGAAGTTAACCATATGGCAGAAGCAGTGTGGAGGTAAATTCCTGTCTGTTTTAAAAGGGAAATTTACTGCAACGTAAGCCTGATCAGGAAGCTCTTATTCATGCTTGTTTGTCACCTGTGTTTGAACTGTGCAACGGCAGGAAAAGCCAAGTTAGCTGCTATAAGAGTTTTTGCTTGCTCCTCTCCTGTATGAAAAGTCTGCTAAGAGTTTTGATAACAGCTTGGAATGTTTGTTTTGTTCTAAGTTTGGTTTCACGTAGAAATGCAGCCTAGAGAGGTTTTTGAGGCTGGCAGAAACCAAACTGCTGTAGAAGAATTAAGCCTGAATTTTTCTTTATGCTCTGATTAACAAGGACTAAAAAGGAAAGTGGCAGCCTAGTTTCTAAAGGCAATTGCTTCTGCAAGTAAGAGGACTTTAAAAAGCCATTTCTGAGTTCTTTTGGTTTGTTTGCCATTATTTGCTGTACCTTAAGCAAATCCTACAGTTATAATCCTATAAATGATACCTTGAACCTGCTGTGTTTTGTGTTATGGAAATAAACTTTCTGTTACAAGCCTTACCCTCGGTTACCTCAACTACAAACCTTCTACTTAAGGCACCAACATATTTTAGCAGTACTACACTTCCCAGAAGCCAACACGAAGAAATAGGCTGCTAGGAGCTGATAGAAGAAGGAATCCTCAACCACCACGCCCCTCGACCACTAGAGGCAAGTGGCTTCGGGCGTTGTGCTTGTGACAACGTACTTGATCTCAGTAGGAACTAAGTAAAAGCCAGATCCACCAATCTCATTATTTTCACTCTAGGATCCATGGGATGGACTGATTTTTGCTTTGACTGCACAGACTAATTTTTGATACTAGGTTATTGCAATCCTTTCAAAAAAAAATTCAGTCACCCTGAGCAGATCCCCTTGTCATCAGCAGCTTCTTATGCAGAAAAAGCCTTGCTCTATTTTTTTGTTTTAGTGTTAACAATATTTTTCTTTAGCATACATACATATCAGTAGATAACAGTGCCCGGAGACCCAAACAGTATCCATAAAGTTGTAACAAACAAAACAGCAGATCATCCACTGTGTCCCCTCGTTATCCCCTACCCGGGCGTTAGCATCTCCTCTCTACTTGCTGTTGTCCCCATCCTCCCCCCTCATTAGGAACTGTATTTGAAACCGGTACCAGAGTCACATATAGTGGAGGAGTGGCCTAGTGGTTGGGGCAAGGTACTTCAGGCCGGAAGGTCAGGGGGTCAAATCCCACTAGAGGACAGCAACCTTGGGCCGGAAGGACTGGGGTTTCTAGTCCCACAGGTGCTCCTTATGGTCTTGGGCAAGCCACTTAACCCTCCATAGCCCATGTTCCCTGTAAAATAGTTATCTCCAAGTTATAATGCCCTGTTCAATGTAATTTCAGTTTGTTCAATGTAAACCGCACTGATGCATAATAGAGCGGTATATAAGAGAATGTAAATAAATAAATAAATATCGGAACCACCATGGAGCTTTATGGTGCCAATACTGAAACGACTCTGACCGAGCCAGATTATGCATAACATTTACCCAATGTTTAAATGCCGGCAGCCTCTCCCCCACCCAATGCTGCAGGATAACCTTTTTTGACCCCCCCGAAATGCTGAGGACAAACTTGCAGTCCAACATTTGCAGTCTGAGGGTCTGCCATGGGGTTTGGTCCCCAAGCATCAGTAACCCATAGTCCACTCGATGTGTTTGTGAAGAATCTCCTCTAGCCTCCCCAGGACCTTCCCCAGATATCGGTGAGTCCTGTGCATTCCAGGAATGCATGGCAAAAGATGACTGTGTGTGCGCTGCACTTTTCGCAGGTAGCAGAGTCCCACGCTTCCAGCTCTGCCCCCGGACTCTCGTGAGGTAGCTGTGGTGTAAAATTTGGTATTGCATTACACTATATTGTGCATTACTGGTCACCTCTGGCATGGTCTGAAACACCTGCTCAAGGTGTTTTGACATGTACTATATCTGTTACATCCTCAGTCCATTGACCCATAACATCCTGATCCAGTTTGATAGGGTGTTCCATTGGGGTGCCATCTTGCGCAAGTCATCTTCTGCCTCCGTGTTCATCAGATTGTCTGGTGCATCTCCCCTTATTTGATGACAATAGTACCTGGCCTGCAAGTAGGAATAACAAGAAGAAGCACGTAGACCCAGTTTTTCATGTACACACGAAAGTTGGGAATGTTCCGCCCCTCCACTCCAGTAGCTGTCCAAGGTCAAGTCAACCCATGGACTCCCACTGCTGGAACTGCACTGCACTTACCCCAGGTGGAAAGCCCAGGTTTCCCACAAGCTGTAAAAAGGGGGGTCACCTCCCAGCTTGCTCTCACGTGTGGCCCACCACCGCAACACCATCTGTAGTGGGTGTATCAAGGTGCCAAACTCTTGTGTGTTCAGGGACACCCGGGTATGATGGATCACATTCAGTAAGCGATAAGGTTTGCTCCAGAAGTCCAGTAAGCTATAGATCCATCACAGCAGAGCAGCCACGTTACACACACGTATGTCCGGTAAGGCCAAGCCATCTTTGTGCCATGGGAGGATCAACTTGTTATAACCAATGACCAATGCGGGCTCATCGCCCATGCCATAAGAAGGTTTGAAGGATGCTTTTCAAATGATTCATCTCCGCACAATGTACCCATATGGGGAGCTTTGGAAAGATGACCATACGAATTAGAGCGACCCTTCCACTCAGAGACAGGGGCAGATCTCTCCAATTTTTGCAGAGGTGCTTAATCTGTTGGATCTTGTCTTGGATGTTCAAGCAGTAGACCACATTATGATCCCCATGCAGGAAGACACCCAGGTATTTGAGACGTGCTGGACCAGTGAAAGGGTACCCCCCCTTAGTGGATGGTGACTGCACCACCCAACAGTCAGGCCTCTGATTTAGTATCATTAATGTGTAGACTGGAGAAGCTACCAAATGCCCGTAAAAGATCCAACAAGCTCTCCAGGCCTCTTCGCGTGTGCGGGGTGCCGATCATCATATCATTCGCAAATTAGCTAATTTTACAATCTTGTTCCCCTACGCATATTCTTGGTACCTCTGGGGTCCCTCACAGCTTAATTGTAAAAGGTTCAAGTGAGAGGATAAAGAGTAACTGAGATAGAGGGCATCCTTGTCGGGTGCCCCTCTGGAGCTCGAAGGGATCTGACAGGCACCATTCACCAGCAGCTGTGCCCTGGGCTGCGCATAAAGCATTCGCACCCAGCTAAGGAAGTGGTCTCCCAGGCAAAAGCAAGGGAGGACCCAAAACAAATAGTCCTAGGCTACCTTGTCAACTGCCTTTTCTGCATCCAAGCTAGCCACCGCCACCTCCGGGCCCCGGGTAAGGTCCTGTCAAAACAGGGTGATCGCCTGCAGCAGGTGACTTGCTGCCCCTCGCCCCTGTAGGAAACCCACCTGGTCAGGGTGGATCAGGCCAGGCAACATCGCGGCCAGGAGCCACACTAAAATCCCCGCCATAAGCTTTAAAGCTTGGTTTAATAATGAGATCGGACATGTCGACCTTGTCAGGGTCTTTGCCAGGCTTAGATAGCAGTTTCACCAATGCTTTATTCGTGTTGACCTCAAATGCACCCTTGCTTCGAACTTCCTCTTCCATTGCGATCAATGCAGTTGTGACTGCCCTTCCCAAGATTTTGTAGCATTCAGGGCCCCAGCCCATCCAGACTAGGGGTCTTCGCTGATTGCAGGCGCCGCACCCCCTCTATGACTTTGTCTGTTGTGATCGGCTGGTCCAGTATCTTTCGTTCTTCCTTGATAAGTTTCGGCAATTGGAGACCCTAGAAGAAGTCTTCCCTGACGCGTTCTGCAGATGGCTCTGCATTATATAACCTCTGGAAGAATTCAGGAAACCTCTGGGCTATTTCCGGCATAGTAGTGGCAAACGTACCATCAGTCCTCCACAATCAGGTCGCTGTGCGCTGGACTTTGAAGGGTTTAACGAGATTTGCCAGAAGTTTCCTGGCTTTGTCCCCCATTGATAAAATTTATATTTGTACATTTGAATGCTATACATCGCCTTACGCTATAGCATGGCATTGACTTTATGTTGCTCCATCAGGTGTTGCTGGGCCACTTAGTCCTACATCGCTATATACTGGGCCCATTGCCGGCGTAGCTCTTGTAGCTCCAACAGGAGATGTTGATTTTGCTATTGGCGTTTGGAGCTCACAAAGCCAATTATCCGCCTGCGAAGCATGGCCTTGGCTGCCTCGCAGTAGATGGTAGGGCCCACATCTTCAACATTGTTCTCAGCTTTGCACTCCTGCCAGCACTTACACACAAATTGGCGGAATGTGGGGTCCTGACTTCAAGGAAGGTTAAGGCGTCTTACTCTGTCTCTTCCGAGTGACCTGTTAGCACCGCCTGCACTGCGGCGTGGTCTGAGACCAGGCGCGGGTGGATCTTGCAGTTGTGGAGTTTTCCAAAAAGCCACTCCGTCAAGAGTATGTCGTCAAGGCGGGCTTGCGTTTTATGAGAGTTGGACTGGTGGGTATATTCCACCTCAACAGGGTGGAGAGTGTACCAGCCGCCAATGAGATCCAACTCATGGCAGAGAAAGTTTATTCCCCGGTTCTCATAACCCCTCGGGGATGCTAGATGTGGCTGACAATCAATGGTGGGGTCAGCAGTCATGTTGAAGTCACCCCCTATGATTACAGAGTATTCTGATTGTTTGCCAGTTTAGCTACTAGCTCCACAAAGAACCCATGTCGATAGACATTGGGTGCATAAACGCTTCCCAGAATTAGCTTTCTGCCCTGAAGCACCCCCCCAGACCAGGATGTATCACCCCTCTGAGTCTTGGACCACCTTTATGGGTTTCAAATGTCTGTCTGTTTTTCAGTATTAGGATTGCCACTCCATGTTGTTTTGATGAATAAGCCGCTAGTGGACCTCCCTCGCACAGCCTCTCCGCAGCTTATCCTGTTCCCGTTCTGTAAGATGGGTTTCCTGCAAGAAGGCCATGTCTGCTCCTAGCCTGCGTAAGTAGTTTTAGGGTTTTCTCCCGTTTAATGGGGGAGTTGAGGCCATCCACGTTCAAAGTTATCAGTTTAATCTCAGCCAGTGTCCCATGCTCCTTGTGTATAGTGCAGATTACATTCTGTTTTTCGGTATCCCTCAGAGCCTCCCAGCTGAGTTCCTCTTAGTTGACTCTGTGCCGGTCACTGTTCCCCAATATGTATTTGTCCCTGGATGCCCCTTACAGTTCTGCGCCCATTCAGTCATCTTTCGCTCAGTCCCTCCACATGCCTCTTTCATCCAGCCTGTTAGTCTATCCTCCATCCCCACTTCCTCGCCCCCCCCCTCATCCAGCTCCCTTCCGCCATCTCCTCTTCTAGGGCCCCTGCACCAATTGCTATCTAATCCTGACCACCTCCCCCCAGGCTCCTTCAGTGTTGTAAACCCCTCCCTTTACCTACTCTTCAGTTGGTATACCAGGCAAGGCCCCAGCATCAATAGAGCCCATATGTTGGGTACCCCACTGCTGCATTGGGGTAGCTGTTCTCCTGCCTGTGTCTCTCATGCTTTTTAAATGTTCAGCAATGCTGCAAGCTCTCTGTGCGCCGGGAACAACAAGCCACTGTTAATCAGTCAAAATGCACGTTAGTGACCAGTTCCCCAGTTCATTTTTGCGGCATGCAGTTCATTTTAGGCCAAATTATGCCGGATATGCCCCTCTCGATGACTCCGCATTGTCTCATGTTGGTGATGGAGCCTTAGCACTGGCCACCCTGCTTGTCCCTTGATGAACTTTTTACCCTCTTCTACAGTCGTAAAATACAGTGTTTCCCCCATGGTACACTTTGAGTTTGAAGGAATAGGAGGGCAAAGGCAATCCCCCTCTGGTGAAGCACCGTGCAAATTCCTGCCATTTCAAAGCCACTTGATTTGAATAATCATTAGAGAGAAGAATTTTGCTGTTCTCATACTCAAGGGTCTTGCTTTGTCAATAGGCCTTCAGGATGCGTTCCTTTTTTACCCAGAGGAGGTAACGGGCTATTGTGGGCTGAGGGTGTGCTCCAACTTTCCTCCTCAGCCTAATGTGGTGTGCACGTTCACAGCACCATGTGGAGCTGTCCTCCTGCAGGCCTAGGGCATTCAGCAGCCATTGTTCATAGAAATCATAAAGTTTTATATTGGACAACAATTCGTGCAGGCCCAGCACTCTCAAATTATTGTGCATGGAGCAGTTCTCCTGCTTTCAAGGCACTCGGATAGCTTTTGGAGCTCAGCTGCCTGCCCTGTCTACCTGTGCAGTGGTGCGTTCAGCCAACATTTCTCGTACTGCCACTCTCTGCTCGAGTTTGGTAATCCGGCATATCTGTAATTCTAGCTGTTCCCGAATACCATCAACAGTAAATTGAATTCTGTTCAAGTGATCTTCAAGTGCCACCATGATGACTACCTTCAAGATTTCCGATGCTAGCTCTCCCATTTCAGGTACCTCAGCCCATGGTTATTCCACAGCCATCTTGCCCTCCGTGTGCTGCGCTTTGACTGCTTGATGTTTAATTTGGTGTTTAGGCATTCCCCACCACAAAAGCACGGCTCCTGCTGAGAACCGCTTCAAGAGTGGTCGAGGAGTTAAGGTCGAGTTTGGCTGATTTTTTTTTTTTTTTGCCCTACCACGCGAGCTCTACTGTGTTATGTCTCCCTTGCTAGCATCACGTGACTTCTCAGCCTCTCTCTCTCTTTTTTTTTTTCTCTCTCATTTTTCAGCATCAATGGCTTTCTTTTTCAACCAGACCCAGAGGAGCCCTGGAGGATCCATGCATTGGAGCAAAACTCTATTTTTTTTCTTCCTACCGACATTGCTGTTTCTCTTCCCCCAACTGGATCCACTGGATCTGGAGAATCCAGTGAGATCTGGCAGATCTGCCAGATCCATTGGAGCAACTTTGACTTTTTTTCTTTTTTTTACATTTTTTTTAATCTGCTGGGCACTGCTGCAACCCTTCCCTCTTTGAAAAATGGAGGACTTTACTGCAGGAGTGATTTAAAACTGTATCTGGCAGAGATGTAGAGGATTCTCTGGATTCTTGCAACTTAAGGTGGAATAACTTAGATCAAGTGCATCCGGTTTAAAATGAACCACAAAATGCAATGTTTGTAATGTCTGTTATGTAACATGGAGCATTTCCTTGTGTTTTCTCTTGGTTATTAGTCTAAATTTATATAGCTTGTGAAATAGGAGTTAAAGGTCTCTTAGTACAATACAATTCATATTAGTTGTCACAAATTTTAAATTCGTGACAGGTTGCTGTTCTTTCTGATCCCTGAAACTTGTGATTATATCAATAATTTTTCATATCATATTGAAAATTCACATTACTGAGGAGATGTCACTCTGTGACAAGAGCTCATGTATCTTGAAAATGAGAAATATGGTACTGCTGCATGGGTTTCTAATGGGATGATGAGCTGGCCATATACACAGAAGAATTACATGACTTTCTAATCGGTTTTGCTATTCTGAAAAAAGAGCTTCTGACTGAGATTGCATTGTTTTTGTAAGTTCTGTGATTTAATCTAGTGAAGATTTTTAGGGAACTGAATTATATAACAGTTTGATGAGACAGCACAAGGGCCTATCCAATGGTTTTCTCCTCATTGGAATACATTTTTCTAAATGAAACCTTGTAGAGATTAAATGGAAGGGCCTATTTCAGCATTGTTATAGTCTCCTAATGCAGAAGAATTTAAGAATCTAATAGCATAAGATTTGGCATACTGCGTCAGACCAATGGTCCATCAAGCCCAGTATCCTGCTTCTAAGAGTGACTAATTCAAATCGGAAGTACCTGGCAGGATCCCAAAAGGTAAACAGATTCCATGCTGCTTATTTCAGGGATAAACAGTGGATTTCCTTCAGTCCACGTTGTTAATGGTTTATGGAGTTTTCCTCCAGGAATGTGTCAAAAAACGTTTTAAACCCAGCTACACTAAGAGCTTTCAGCCTTTCACTACATCCACCAGCAACAAATTCCATAGCTTAATTACACATTGAATGAAAACATATTTTCTCTGATTAGTCTGAAATGTACTTCTTTGTAGCTTCATTGCACATTCCCTAGTCTTTATACTTTTTTGTAGAAGTAAACAAATGATTCACATTTACACATTTCAGGCCACTCATTATTTTCTAGACCTCTTTCACAGTGCTTCTCAACTTTTTTTTTTATTTTGTGGCACACTTTTGAGTTTGTTCAGCCCTGGGGACGCACAAACCAAATTTTGCATGCAGGGCTGGTGCAAGAGTATTAGGTACCCTAGGCTTGCACCCCCTCACAATGAGCTTTTAGACCCCTAGCACACACTACCTCCCCCAAGATTTGGATTAGCAAATTCAGTTGTAATCATTTCAACACCATGTTGGCATGAACAGCACCTTTCAATGACATATCACCTCTATCCTTGCAACCATAAACCAATATCTTCATAGTTCAGCAAGATCCTCCCCTAATCTTTCTTGTGCCCCATTCAGCAAACAGCTTACAGGGTCCCTGTGCCATCTCACACTTATACCCTCCCATTTACGTCTTGCATTGGTGCCTCCAAGTTTGTCACATAAGATCTATATACTGGTTCCCCATTTTCCTCTTCCCTTCGTTGCCGATCCGGATATTGCCCTCCAATGTCGTTCTTCCCCAAATCTTCTGTTCGATTTGCACCTATTGTTTAGCCCTGAGAACCCCCTCTCCATTCAAAAATCGCCCACAGTTGGGCCGTCTGAAGGTAGGTGACCAAATCTGGCACATCCAGTCCCCCATCCTCTTTCTGCTGTTGCAGTTCCCCCCTTTGCACCCTGGAAAGTCTCTGCTTCCATATAAAATCAAACACCTTCGCTTGTAGACTTCTTAAGAATGCTACCAGCACTGCCACTGGTAGAGCCAAAAACAGATACAGCAACTGAGGGAGTACATTCATTTTACTACCGCTATTCTACAAAGCCAGGACAATGGGAGTTTACTCCATCTCAGCAGGTCCTCCAAGATTTCCCTCCTCAGCAGACCATAAGTCCTAGAAAATAGGCTCTCCTTATCCTCCTCTATCATGACCCCCCAGATATTTAACCGTTACCTTAGACTATTTGAAAGGAAACATTTCCTTCAGTCTCTGGGCAAGCTCCTTTTCAACATTCATGTTCATTTTTGATTTCGTATCTTGGTCATGAACCTATAGCAAGGTATTTCCTACATCAAGACAGGCAGGGAGACCAAAGGTTTGGTGAGAGTGAATAGTATGTCGTCCATAAAGAGTGATGTCTTGTATTGAGTAGTCCCAATTGGTACACCTATGATATCTGGAGTCACCCTCACTCTTTCCGCAAGGAGTAAAATAACCAAAGCAAAGAGTAGGGGTGATAAGGGAGCAGCTCTGCTGCATGCCCCTCCCCAGATCAAAACATTCAAAAGTACCCACCATTCACTCTGACCCTAGCTCGAGTTTATCTGACAGTGACTTTACTCAACCTACAAAATATGGTCCCAATCCAATCCTATGAAGAACCTGTAACATAAAGGGCCATTCTACCAGATCAGAAGCCCTTTCAGCATCCACAGTTACCATCACCATGGGTCCTTGTCTTTGCTAAACTGCCCAAATTAGGTGCAAGACCCTCCAGATCTTATCACTTGCTGCCTGCCTGGGATAAAACCTGTCTGTTCCTCCTTCATGAGGTTGGATAGCAGGCTTCCCAATGGTGCTGCTAGAATCCTGGCAAAGATCCTAGCATCCAAGTTAATTAGGGAGATTGGCTGATAGGAGCTACAAAACGTCACATCTTTCCCCAGTTTGGATTCCGGCAAGGATTGCCTCCCCTGACACTGTTAAAGAGATCAACCAAAGGGTCCATTCAGAATTCCTGAAAATTTTTATAGAAAGCTGCTATTAATCAGTCGAGCCCTGGAGCCTACCCTTAATAGCCTCTAGGACCTTGTCTGCCAAAGTCTTCCTATCCAGAAGCCTGGCCTCTTCCTCCAGTTCAAGGGTTTCGGCTGCCTCAGGCAGGAGCCCTGGCCAGGCCATCACCCCTGTGCCATGCCAACTCCTGTGCTGAGCCGTGCCGTGTCAATCGCCCACTCCTGCTGCCGATTCAGTCTTCTGGGGGGCCAGCAGAGGCAGTTTAAAAATGGCGGCTTTGGGCCGCTGCTTTGGTGCCCTGGCCTGCTGCTTCTGATCCCCCTTCGGCAGGTAGTTGCACTGGAGGGGGGATCAGAAGTAGCAAGCCATGTGCACCAAAGTGGTGGCACAAAACTGCCATGCTGTCTGCTATGGTCTGCTGCCCTAGGCCTTTCCAAGCCCCCCCTTTTTGTGCAAGTTTATCTCCCAATACTCCTGTGAAGCCCAAATGAATCACTTTCTACATCGCTGGTCTTCCAAGAACGAATCATTCAATCCAGAATGGCAGCCCCCTCTTTTTTTTTTTGCCCATGTTAAAGCAATACTCAACAGGGGCATGTTCCGACTAGGTGATTTGGCCTATATCCGACTCCACCACAGAAGCCATCAATCCACACTCCACCCAAAGTATATTGATTCTACTATATCTTTGATGTGGAGCTGAAAAGTATGAATAGGATATTTTGATTATCATGCTGCACCCTCTAGCAGTCCACTAACCCCAACCTGTCAGCTATATCCAATAAAGCCTTCCTATCCCTGCCATTGCCTCCATTTCTGCTAGAAGTATCCAGCCACAGATTACAGGATTGGTTAAAATCCCCTCCCAAAATAAGAGCCCCCTCACCTTTGCACTACTTGTACTACTTCTTCAAAAAAGATGTCTTGGTTTCTTTTAGGGGCGTAGATATGTATGACATCCAGTGGTTGCCCCCCTCCCCCAATTTCAAATTAGCCACCAAATACCTACTGTTCTTATCCTGGAGAACTGTATCCACCTCGGCCCCCAAGGAACTCAACAGTAGTATCCCTATCCCCCTTTTTTTGGGGTTCCCAACATTTGCAGTTAGGTACATCTGGTCAGATTTCCTCCCTCAGAGGCTTCTCTCCTGTGCTCTCCAGAGATGTTTCCTGTACCAATAAAATATTGACCTTCAGCCAGTCCCCCTCCTTCAGCAATAAATTTTTCTTCTGCCATGAGCATTAATAGAGACCACCCTACACTCCTTTACAGTAGAAGCCATTTTACTCCCTACTACCCTTCCATGTTCTGTTTTTTGCTCTTCTCCTGCCCCAAACCCTTCCATCCGCACCATTCTCCGCCACTGCCTCCCAGCCTTTCATGGAGTAGTAACTCACTCTGCCAGATACATCACTAGCTACCCTTCCAGCGAACCCCCAGTAGCCCACACCATGTGCATCCTTGCAACAAGGCCCACCATATCAGTCATGCAATCATCTCTTGCTGCCTACTTCCCTCTCTGTCCCAACGCCCTCCAATTGCCTAGTCATTACAGATTAAGCCCAACTCGCGACGCACCTCTGTCTCACATTCCCCACTATTCAGACTGCACACTGCATATCTCCATTTAAAACATATTTCCCACCATACCACTCCGCTCCCAATAGTAAATCTTACACACCCTCCAGACCCCAACAGGAAATACCTTCACAAATGGTCCCCACCCCCTGCACTCACTCCACTTCAGTCACCCAACATCACGTGCTTTCCATCTATAACATACCCATACCATTCCCCCCCCCCCCACCTTATAAGACCCTCCCAGACCAGTCCTTCAGAAGTCACTCTGGCACCCATCAGATCGGTTTCCTCCCAGTTAGACAAGCCATCATCGCTTGACTTCTCATCTCTGCTCCATCCTGCCCTTCTTGTGCCAGACCTGACTGCCATCCCTCTGTTGTTTGGGTTCCTTGGGTGGCAGTTCCAAGCCTCCAAATCCCAGGTCCTTTAGTCCTCTCGCTGCTTCTTCTAGGGATACCTCCCTCTTGGTCACTCCATTCTTGGTGAAAGCAATGCTGAATGGGATAGCCATTTATATCATAGCTGCTCCCGCTGCAGGATCTCCAGCAATGGAGGGCACTCTGCCCGGTGATGAAGTGTCCCCGGTGCCAAGTCCGATAACAGTTCCACCCACACTCATTCCAGTGAAATTGCTCAGTCTTTTTCATTGCTGACATTAGCTTCTCTTTAACCTTGCATTCATGCCTACACATTATCTCCTGAGACGTCTCAGATCAAGCGGGACCCAATGTCCTGTGTGCACAGTCAATTTTAAGATCCAACTGGTCTACACCATCAACCTCCAGCTTCAACAGAGATTGGAAGATCTCTTTTGTCACTCTTACAGTCCTGGTATTCCTCTTACACGTATATTGTTTTGCCTTGAGCGATTCTCAAGGTCCTCCATCGTCAAAAGCATCTCGTCCTGGATCCTATCCATATCAGTCACATGCTGCTTTAACACTTCCACATCGCTTGAAATGCCTTCTATCGTGGCCTCTGACTCCATTGTGCGTCTACATAAATCAACCAGTTCACTGCACAGTTTGCCAGGGCAGCACTTAACTCCCTGCCACATCTTATCTAGCTCATCGTTCATTTCATGGACAATGTCACGATGAAGATCTTTTAACAGGGCTTGGAGGTCCTCTTTGGTTAGCACTTTTTGTGCCATCCTTCCTTGCTGAGAGTGTTCCTCTTCTTACACTGCTGTTGGAGGCATCTGATTCCCACACCCCTTTCACGCTTGCCACTGCCATCTTAGTGCCACCTCTCCTCTCATTGGCTTTACTCCCTTGAAAAGCAAACTCTTTCAAATCGGCTGCCTTTCGTTGTGTTGACATCCCCAGTACTTTCACCTGGTCTGCACACACCTTCACACAAGTTCCTGTGGGCTATCGGTAGGTCTCCGGCTGGTCTTATAGTTCTATTAAGCGATTTACTGGTAGAGCAATGTACTCAGCCAGTTATCTAGCACGGGTGATATCACTTCCTCCACGCTTTTAAATATTAAACTTGTTTTGGAAATGTATACAAAATGAAGGAGATTTCACTACTTGGTCCCTCCCACCAGTAGGAAAAAAGTACATTTTTAACCTGTGAGTGCCTCATTTTGCTGGTTTCAATCTCACTTCTGCCAGCAGGTCATGTAAGATGTCAGGGCTCCATGCATTCAGACAACACACTAAAGCCAGCAGAGAAGGCACACAGGTAAGACTCCTCCGCATACCCTGACTTAGGAGTTGGGTTCATTATTTCTTATGGTATATTTTGATGAAGCTGACACTACTGAAGCTATGGAGTTAGAAGAAAACTCCGTTTCTTTTAAAGAAACTGATTTACAGAGAATGCAGTTACCAAGAAGCGCAGCTAGAGGGAGTAGGCATGAGGCTGCAGAAGGTAGGCTGACACACCCAGATTGTAATGATGCAATAGCTAATCAAACACACCTGAGTAGAGGGCCAGAATGTTCACTAGAGAAACAGCTTTATAAGCAGGGCTCGTCAGGAGAATACAGGGAGGACCACGAATAGAGAGACGATCACCAATACAGGGAGGACCACGAATAGAGAGACGATCACAGGAGCAGAGAGGACCACAAATACAGAGAGCAACAGAAACCCCTGCTACTAAGGAGAGAGAAAGGGGAAAGCTCCAACTACGGAAGGAAAGGCAATTAAGCTTGCAGTCCTTACAAGGAAGGGACAACTTCCAGGAAGGACAAGCCCATGCTGTGAAAAGCTCCAGAAAGAAGTCTCCAGGGAAGACAGTGTAAGCAGGAGAGTGCCTGGTAGAGGGAATACCAGCAACGCACGTCTCAGAGAACAAAGGTACTTTCACACCTCCTTTCCTGAATGTGTGCCAGGTCCTAGAAAGGCTTGTAATCCAGAGAGCCATAGATATGGGAAACAAAGCCGGGGAAAGCTTTGGAAACCTGTGCAGAAGGTCCTAGATAAAAGCCATATTAATTGTTTGCCAGACCAGGTCCAGCCAGGCTGTTAAGTCTTGGAGAGAACTACTGAAGTACAACCAGTTTTGCCTAGGGAAAGCTCAGGCTTAGCAGACTCCATATCTGAGCAAGAGGATATGCAAACAGACCTTGTAGAACCAGAACCATTGCTACCTGAATATCCTATGGACTGTACTCTTTGTGTAGCTGAGAGTATGGAATCTCTCAGAGTCATAGCATAAGACGTGCTCTAAAATGTCATTGCTTTGTTGAGCTGAGAAGAAGTAGTTTTTGTGTTTATTTAACCTGTTTATATTGAAGAATCCTGTTTGAATGGAAAAGACTGTGAAGCTCTTATAACTGTTTTGGACTTTGTAAATACAGTCAAACCTCGGTTTTCATGATTAATCCGTTCAAAAAAGTCTGACTAAAACCGAAACGGACTAAAACCGAAGCAAGATTTCCCATAAGAAATAATGTAAATTCAATTAATCCGTTCCAGACACCCAAAAATATTGACAAAAAATACATTTTATAGAGAATAACTATATTTTTACATACAGAAAACAATGAGAAATACATATAAATGACTAATGAAATGGATAAATGAGCATGTAACATCACTTTTACCTTTATTGAAGACTTTTGTTGGCATATGGGACGCACTCCAGCCAGCTCCAGCTGCCCTCCCCCTCCGGGGATCGAGCAATCACCACCAGCAGCGGAGGTGGGAACAGCCATCTTGGCCGGCTGCCCAATAGGGGCTCCAGCCTGCCTTGTAAAAGAGAAGCGCCAACGGGCTCTGGGCGAGGGAAAAACTCAAGCACGAGCCAGATGCTCTCCCCTCCGGGGAGCGAGCAATCACCACCAGCAGCGCAGCAGGGACCAGCCATCATGGCCGGCTGCCCAATCGGGGCTCCAGCCTGCCTTGTAAAAGAGAAGCGCCAATAAATATGGAAGACAGTCAATCAGCAAGAAAATCAAAATAAAGAAAATCCCACTTCTGGCCACAAGATGGTGCTCCATTTTCAACTGTACGAAAACCGAGACAACGTACGAAAACCGGAACAAAATCTTGATGAAAAAAGTCAACGAAAACCGAATCGTACGAAAACCAGGGCATACGAAAACCGAGGTTTGACTGTACTTTGGTAGAAACCCTGAATCAAGGTGAATTCTGTTGTCTTCTTGGAGAACCTTAGCGCATCAAGGGAATAAAACCTTATATTTAACCCAGCACAAGGCTCACACAACTATTCTTTATAAAGAAGGGAACTGCAAGGACCATAATGCACCTGGTCTAAGTTAGAGTTCCCGGCTTCAACAAACAATAAATGTCCACCCTGACCCTTCAGCACGCTGCCACTGGGAGGGGCTGTGACAATATGCATGCGGTAGTGTGGAGTTCAGTGGGAAGGGGTTTTCTTTAAGAGGCGGGCCAGACAGCAGTTCAGAAAAAACAAAAGCAATTTTTATTCTGTCCCCGCTTGTTAAACCTCCACAAAGCAAAACTAAGAACAGATAGCAGTTCAGAGGAAAACAAAATCAGTCGTACTTCTCTCCCAGCTTGTTAAATCTTCACAAGCTGGTTCTTCTGGCCCTTCCTCCAGCCCTAGTTCGTTCCTACCTCAGAATTCCTTTGTACGACTTGCCTTAGAAGGACTTCTGAAAAAAACAAAACACTGCTCTGCAAATATAAATCAACAAAATAGAGCAGAAATGGCTGAGTACTATAATGAAAAGATATAAATAGTTTACTATGTTGGAAGGTTTGTCTTGAGGAAAAAGTCCCTCTCGTGACCACTCTTCCGTTTTACTCAGTGAAAGGTTTACTAAAATGTGAACCCCTGTTAAAATTATGTGAAAAAGCACACAACAATGCGCCTCACACAAAATTAACCTAGAATTTATGTGAAAACCATTTGTGTAGTCTTGTCACTCTGTGGACAGCAATATTTCACCAAAAATGCAAATTCAACAGCGTAAAAACATTTGTGCACTTATCTGAAGAGAGAACCTCTGCAAACTATATTCCATTGCAGAGAAATGTGGCATCAGCGGACACAGCACTGCATTTAGGGCGCAAACAACAATGAGAATGCCCTGGTTCAACACTCCAGAGACCGAATGGTTGCTATTCACAGGACATCATTGCTGTCTCTGGAGCATTGAAACAGGGCGTTCATTGTTGTTCGTGCCCTAAACGCAGTGCTGTGTCCACTGATACCGCATTCATCTGCAATGCAGAGGTCATCTCTTCAGATAAGTGCTCAGCCATTTCTGCTCTATTTTGTTGGCTCCATAGGCTCTCTCTTCCTTCTGCAGCCTGATGGGGTTTTAACCTCTCCCTGTGAGCCCTGCCCTTCAGCCTTGAGCTCTGGGCTGCATACTCTCTTAAAGGGGACTGTTGATACTCCCTTTGGAGAGGGACAGGTAACATTCTATAGACCCATTCATAATGCAAAACTAACCCATTGGGATAAATTGCCCCTAAAAAGTGCTGCTGTCCTATCAATGGGAGAGGGATACTAGTAGTAAGTGATTGGTTCAGTTTGGTGGAGAAGATCAAGGGAGTCCAGTGGACTCTCTCCATGAAAGATTGTAGTAATCTACTCTCAAATTTTACCTAAAATTGCATTCTTTCAGTTTTGCTACTACAGAATATTTTTGAGTTCAATACAAAAGACTCTGTGCTGGTACATATGAATGCAATTAGTTATGCACCATAGAAAAATCAGATTAGCTAATACAAACTATTTTCAGCATGTACATTCTGTGTAGGAGATAGGTTCCAATTTACTCCAGGAACCTAACGGCTCACACATTACCATTGCTAACCTGACAATAAAAGTTGTTTTCCTTCATCTCAGATAGAATAGAGTGGAGGAGTAGCCTAGTGGTTAGAGCAATTGCCTAATACCCAGAAGGTCAAGGGTTTGATTCCCATTGGAACTCCTTGTGACCTTGGGCAAGTCACTTTACCCTCCATTGCCTTGGAAGAAAAGGCCTGGCAATCTATTTCCAGTGATACATTGCCAAGAAAACCCAGAGGAATCTGGGTCACTAGGAGTCAACACTGATGAAGGCACAAAAAAAAAGGATAGAAAAGAAAGGGGCTGTATTTATTTATTTAATTTTTATACTGCGCTCTTTAGAATCGGTGTGGTTTACATGTATACTAACAGGTACTTTTTATTCCCTTGTCCCCGAAGGGCTCACAGTCTAAGTGTACCTGAGGCAATGAAGGGTTAAGTGGCTTGCCCAAGGCCACAAGGAGTGGCCATGGGACTAGAGACCCCAGTCCCTCCAGCCTGAGGTTGCTTGTCCCCATGCGGGAATTGAACCCCTGGCCCTCCGGCCTGAGGTAACCTGTCCCAACCACTGAGCCACTCCTCCTATTAGGAAGCAGATGGCTATTTTCAGGGGCATTGTCCAACTGAGATGTGGCTAGGCAATGGCTTATGAGGCACTTGCCCCATCTCTGGCTGTCGGCACCAAGGCACACCAGTGTGCCCCAGCAAACAGGTTGAGAAGTACTTCTCTGTCATATCTGTGCTCTGCAGTTTGCTTTAAGGCTAATTGCATAAAAACTTCATAAAATCCCTTTTCCAGAGAGCTTAATATCTAAGTTGGGTTCCTGAGGCATAGATAAAACTTGATTTCATTTTTTTTGGGGGGTGGGGAGGGGGAGGTTGCTAGTTCAGGTTTACTGCACAGTCAGAACCAGTTGCTACTGGGCTATAGAATCATTAACCTTCATTCACAACTAGCTGCATTCTCCCATCCTAGTCATTGCAACAACAATACTGGGGTCAGGGAGAAGGGGGTCACAGGCAGCAATTCTTTCTAAAAGCAGCCATGTGTATACCCTGATTCTGGCCACTAGGTGTCATTATTGTGTGATGGCTGTGAATACTGTCTCCTTATCTTAGGTCTTCCATATAGCAGTGCACAGTCCCATCTTCTTTTTAAATCAGTAACTATCTAATTAAGAATGAACCCCCCCCCCAAACATTCCCTCCCAAACCTGTTTCTCGATAACACTACATAAGAACAGAGAGCTGCTACCTGAATGATGTCAAATATATGTATGTTTATGTGAATGGATATTTTAGAGAGCATCTTGCAGTTTATCTGTTCTTATGGTGAGTTTCACAACTTTGGTTTTATAACACAAACATTGACTGAAATACTGCAGTTTGCAACATCTTGGAATCCATTTATAACACAGTAATTGGGAAGTTTTAATTACACTACAAATAATTGCTTGACATGAAACTGGCCTTTTCGATTCATATTTTTCACTGCTTTAGTACCATAGCTAATTTTTATACAGTATGAATGCCATCTTAAATATATGCCACAGTATGCAAATGTAGAGGAGTAATATTCATGTTTTAACTTTTTTTCAGCAATAACACTTTTTTTTTACCTATCAGTATGATCTACTTGGAGGAGGATATTGATGCATTTTTAATGAGATGTGCAGGATTCACTAATTAATTGTGTTGATAAATAGCTATTTGTAGCTTGGAAAATGGTGCATTTTTTATGTTGTAGTATCTTTTAATGGTCTTTCATCTGCATGTAATGAGGGTAGTGGAAATGTTGATTACTTGTGGCTGTAAATGAAAGTGAGTGAGAAGTTGAGTCACATTTTATACTTCTTAAATCTAGCAGATTAGGTAAAAATCACTTGGCATGGCTAACAAAAAAGGATCTAATCGAGAAAATAAAAATTATTTTTAATTTACTGTAGATTGCTTCATATCTTTAAATAAGCCAAGAGTTTCTAGAAGAATATTATAGAAAGAAAGAAAGAGAGAGGTTTTTTACATAGTCTGTTCTTCAGATTCCAGTTCAGACTACATGCCTATAGCCGCCTTACAGCATTTAAGGGCTGAGTAACTTGGCTTTTGGCAGTTGGCTTTTATTTATTTATTGGATTTGATGTATAGTACCAGACCAAGATAACTATGTGGTTTACTGTGAAATAAACAATAGCTGATAAGAAGTGCATGTGCACTGCATTGTAGGTCCAAATATATTTGGATAAGCATAGGCACAGGGAGGTGTAAGTGACTAATTTAAGGTAACATTCAGTCCTAGACCTAAGAATAAAGCTCAGTATTTTTAGGCTGCCTGTTCAAATAATGCTCAGTAGTTTATAGCATTTATTTTTTTAAATTAAGATACATTATGAGCTCTTTGGGGTGGGGACTCTTCTTAAGTAAGTGAGAGATTAAAGTGATTTGCCCAAGATTACAGGGAGTATTAGTGGGGGAAGCAGGATTTGAACCTTGGTTTCCTCGGGTTCTAGTTCATCACTCTAAGAACAAGATCATATCTCTCGTCTCGCAAAACTACCCATTAACTTTAGAATTTATGCATTTGACATTCTTTTCTTTGAATGTCTAGGAAGATGGTTCTGCAACCAGTGCCTACCTTCCTCCCTAAGGTGCTTTCTCATTTTCAATTGAGTCAGACTGTCTGCCTGCATTCCCTGAGTTGGGGGATTTGATGGAGGACAGGCAGCTGCACCTGCTGGATTTGCATAGTCTTGCGCAGGTACCTTGAGGACTGAGTCCTATTGGGCAGCTGATCATTTATTTGTTTTGTTTGGCAGCCTGCGTAATGGGGCAGCGGCATCCAAGGCATCAATATCTCACTAGGTGAAGCAGATGGCCAGCTCTGCTTATGAATGAGCGGGAAGGTGCCGCTGACAGGGCTGCAAGCCCATTCCACAAGGTCACAGGCGGCGTTCTGGGCCAAGTGCAGTCCGGTGCTGCCAGCGGAGATGTGTGCAGGGCAGCAACATGGTCCTCCTTACATACCTTTGCACGGCACTACCATCTGGATGTCCAATTGGCAGGAGAGGCGCAGTTCAGGGCATCAATTCTTCAAGCTGGACTCGCCGCTCCCCCCTAGATGTAGGTACTGCTTTGCTACAACCCATGCGTAACTGGACTGGCCTGGAGGTACCATTAGGAAGGTGAAATGAGGCCTTACCTGCTAATTGTCTTTCCTTGAGTATCTCCAGGCCAGTCCAGGACCCTCCCTGCTGGGTGTTAAACAATGAGGTGAGTCATTGGCTGGATGGTTTCAGTCTGTTAGTAGGGACTTCGGAAAAGAAGTACTGGGCTAGGAGGTCTAGCAGGTTCCCCTGAGACTGGGGGTGTGGGTCCAGAAGGGCTTGCAGCCCATGCTTATAGTCCTTAATCTGTACATGTTTCATGTTACATGAAACAGTTGGCCTATTTTGAATTGCTAAGTTACCTATTTAAAATTATGCTTGAATATTTAGCCACTCATTTTAAATTCAAAGAGTGGCTGAATATATGCTTAATTCAGGGGTGGCTCAAGGCAATCTGCTGCCTGAGGCAAGGGATGAGTTGGTGTCTCCCCTTCCCCCGGATGAGGGGATATTCTCAAGACTCCAGTCAAGGACTGAACTAAACTAAAAAGCCGATTAGATAATGTGGAAGAAATGTAAGATATTTGCACACCAAGGAACTAAGGAGCGAGAACCACAGCACAGTTTATAAAACCAAATTATAACTCATTTTAATTTTTTTATAAAATGCGTTATGGTTCTTGCTTTTTATTTTTGAATATAGGACATTCACCCATAGAACTCAATATCTTAAAAAAAATCTGATTCTGCTATCACACTAACGGCAAACATTCTCCCAGGTCACCCACAGCAGTGTACCTTCCCGCTAGAACTGGAGCAGCTCGGTTGCACATAATCACACAGATGAGTTTTGGCGGGAGAGTTTGCCTCTTTGTCCCAGGATCAGCGCCGATTTACTTGGACGGCACAGAAAGGTGCAGGGGGGAGCAGCACTTGGTTGGCAACTACCATGGTGGGACAAACTGTGTAACTGGGAGCATTTACAAACAGTCTGGTAAGGTTTGCCTTTCCTGCAAGTTCGGGCGCTCAGTACGGAGAGACTTTGATCGCACTGTATATTGTGAACTAATACAAAACCCTACAAAGTCACCAAGGATCTATGGAGCAAATCTACCATACCATACCAGCACCAACTTCCAAAACTCGCAATAGGAGCCCACCCAAAAAAAACCATCACTGTAAATACTGCAGTGGGCCCTGGAACATCCAACACCCTTTTTGAAAAGCTGAACAATTCAGATTACTACAGTAAAGATCTGTACACACAAACTCCAGGTTAACAGAACACCTGGCCTTGGTCATACATTCAGAACACACCCCCTAAGAACATAAGAACATAAGATATGCCATACTGGGTCAGACCAAGGTCCATCAAGCCCAGTATCCTGTTTCCAACAGTGGCCAATCTAGGTCATACGTACCTAGCAGTTTCCCCAAAAGACACAGGTTCTGCAATGCTTGTACTGGGTCAAGCATTGATATCCTGGGTCCCTTCTTAATAATGGTTTATGGACCTTTCCTCCAGGAACTTGTCCAAGCCTTTTTTAAACCCAGCTACACTAACAGCCTTTACTACATCCTCCGGTAACAAATTCCAGAGTTTGATTACACGTTGAGTGAAAAAATATTTTCTTTTATTAGTCTTAAATAGTTTACCCTGTAGCTTCATTGCATGTCCCCTAGTCTTTCTATATTCTGATAAAATAAACAATCGATCTACGTTTACCCGTTCCACTCCATTCATTAATTTATAGACTTCTATCATATCTCCCCTCAGCCGTCTCTTTTCCAGGATAAAGAGCCCTAACCTTTTTAGCCTTTCTTCATAGGAGTATCCTTCCATCCCCTTTACCATTTTGGTGGCTCTTCTCTGAACCTTTTCTAATAACTCTATATCCTTTTTAAGATACGGCGACCAGAATTGCACACAATATTCAAGGTGCGGTCTCACCAATGAACGATATAGAGGCATTATAATATCTTTTGTTGTATTTTCCATTCCTTTCCTTATGATACCTAGCATTCTATTTGCTCTCTTGGTTGCCGCTGCACACTGGGCTGAGGGTTTTAACATGTTATCCACAATGACGCCTAAATCTTTTTCCTGGGTGGTGGTTCCTAATGTGGAACCTTGCATCGTGTAACCATAGTTTGGGTTGTTCTTCCCTAGGTGCATAACTTTGCACTTGTCCACATTAAATTTCATCTGCCATTTTGAGTCTTCTAATTTATCAAGATCCTCTTGCAATTTTCCACAATCCTCTTGGGTTTTAACAACTTTAAATAGTTTTGTGGTCTCGTTGTTCCACTTTCCAGGTCATTTATGAATATGTCAAAAAGCAGCGGACCCAGCACAGATCCCTGGGGTACACCACTATTCACCTTTCTCCATTGGGAAATTGGCCATTTAGCCCAACCCTCTGCTTTCTATCTTTTAACCAGTTCTTGATCCACAGTAGTACACTGCCTCCTATCCCATGATTCTTTAGTTTTGCCAAAAGTTTCTGATGAGGGACCTTGTCAAAGGCTTTCTGAAAGTCCAGATACACTATATCAACAGACTCACCTTTGTCCACCTGTTTATTCACACTTTCAAAAAAACATAATAGATTAGTAAGACAAGATCTTCCTTGTCTAAAGCCATGTTGGCTGTCTCCCATTAGGCCATGACTATCTACATGCTGAGTAATTTTATTCTTTATGATGGTTTCTACCATTTTTCCCGGTACTGACATCAGGCTCACCGGTCTGTAGTTTCATGGATCACCCCTGGAACCCTTTTAAAAAATTGGCGTTACATTGGCAATCCTCCAGTCTTCAGGTATTAGAGATGATTTTAATGATAGTTCACAGATTACTAATAGCAGGTCTGCAATCTCATATTTCAGTTCTTTCAACACCCTTGGATGTATACCATCCGGCCCAGGTGATTTGCTACTCTTCAATTTATCTAATAGTTGTAATACATCTTCCCGATGTATCGCTATTTCCTTCAATTCTTCCGCACCTTTAAATACCACTTCAGTCATGGGTAACATCCCTACATCTTCCTCAGTAAAGACCGAAGCAAAGAATTCATTCAGTCTCTCCGCTATCGCCTTGTCGCCTCTTAGTGCCCCTTTAACTCCTCTATCATCTAATGGACCAACTGACTCTCTCACAGGTTTTTTTGCTGCGAATGTACTTGAAAAAATCTTTATTTCGCGTTTTTGCTTCCGCAGCAAGCTTCTTCTCAAATTCTCCCTTTGCCTGCTTTATCAATGCCTTGCATTTGATTTGCCAGTGCTTGTGCTGTTTCCAGGTTTCGTCGTTTGGCTCTTTTTTCCATTTCCTGAAAGATGCTTTTTTGGCAACAACAGCCTCTCTGACCTCACCTTTAAACCATGCTGGCAGTTTTTTGGACTTCCTTCCACTTTTCTTAAAGCGTGGAATACAGCTGGTCTGGGCTGCCAAGATAGTATTTTTCAACAACATCCAAGCTTGATGTAAGTCTTTAACCTTTGCAACTGCTCCTTTTAGTTTTTTCTTAACTATTTTCCTCATTTTATCATAGTCTCCCTTTCGAAAGTTAAAAGAGAGTACTGTAGATTTCCGTACTATCCCTCCTCCACTAATTAAATCAAAGGCGATCATGCTATGATCACTATTGCCAAGTGGCCCAAACACCCTTATCTCTTGCACTAGATCTGGTGTTCCACTAAGGACCAGGTCTAATATGGCTTCCCCTCTGGTCGGTTCAGGAACCAGCTGCTCCAAGAAGCAGTCATTTATGTCATCTAGGAACTTTATCTCCCTAGCATGTCCTGCCGTGACACTGACCCAGTCGATACCGGGGTAATTGCAATTACCCATTATTATTACTGCACTGTAACTTTTGTTAGCTTCCTTGATTTCTTTCAGCATTTCATCATCCATTTGTTCATTCTGGCCCGGTGGTCGATAGTACACCCCCACTGCCATCGCCTTCCCCTTTGTACATTGGATTTCAATCCATAGACCAAGTACAGAATAAGTGACCATAATATTGCTGTTTATGCCTCAGGTAGGAAGCTCTATAACATCAACAAAGGTAAAACCTGGAGCTGACTGTGGTACAGAACATCAACTACTAGTATGCAAACTCAAGTTAAAGTTGAAAAAGAGCAAGCCACTCATTGCAGCAAATATGACATTGAGAATATACCACTGGACTTTAAAGACTGCCTGCAAAATCGATTTGCTGCTTTAGATACAAATGACAGAGCTCCAGAAGAGTTATGGAATGACATCAAGAGGTTTGTGTTGGAAGAAAGCGAGAAGTCTCTACAAAAGGTGAAAAAGCAAAAACAGCCAAAATGGATGACGGAAGAAACTCTGAAAATTGCCCAGAAACGTAGAGAAGCCAAAGCCAAAGGAGAAAGAAAGAAAGACAATTGCAGAACTCAACAAAGATTTCCAATGTGCAGCAAGACAGGACAAGGAAAAGTACTACAATGACGCATGCAAGGAAATAAAAGCAGAAACTATTAGAGGAAGAACAAGATCAGCTTTCCTAAAGCTACGAGAGTTAAAGAAAAAATTCCAGCCTTGAATTGGAATGTTACATGATGGTCAAGGTTCTATGTTGATGATGAGAAGATCAAGAAAAGGTGGAAAGAATATAAAGAGTTTTATGTGATAAAGATCAAGTGGACCAAGAGCCATTTCAACCTGTACCTTATGATCCAGAACCATTGGTGATGAAAGAAGAAGTTGAAGCAGCATTGAAAGCCTTATCAAAGAACAAAGCAACAGGCATAGATGGCATTCCCATCGAAGTATTACAGCAATCTGATGCAGCTGTTACCGTACTTACAAGGCTCTGCCAAGAAATTTGGAAGGTGACATCATGGCCAACTGATTGGAAAAGATCTGTGTTAATACCAATACTAAAGAAAGGTGATCCAACTGACTGTGGAAATTATCGCACAATCGCTCTGATCCCACATGCCAGCAAGATTCTACTGAAGATTATTCAAAAGAGACTACAACCATACCTGGAACAAGAACTACCAGAAGTGCAAGCAGGGTTCAGGAAAGGGCGAGGAACGAGAGACATCATTGCGGATGTGAGATGGATCCTTGAAAAGACTAAAGAATACCAAAAGGATATCTTTTTGTGCTTTATCGACTATAGCAAGGCTTTTGACTGTGTAAACCATGAGAAACTCTGGGCCACATTAAGAAGCATGGGTATACCAGAACACCTGATCGTACTCTTGCACAATCTGTACATTGATCAAGAAGCAACAGTTTGAGCGGAACAAGGAGAAACGGAATGGTTTAAAATAAGCAAAGGTGTAAGACAAGGCTGCATACTTTCCCCCTACCTGTTTAATTTATATGCAGAACAAATCATCAGAGAAGCAGGATTGTATGAAGACAACAGAGGTGTGAAGATTGGTGGAAGACTCATCAACAACCTTCGCTATGCTGATGATACCACATTACTGGCTGAAAGTGAAGATGATCTGAAACATTTGCTTCTAACAGTCAAAGAACATAGTCTCAAAATGGGCCTGCACCTTAATGTAAAGAAGACAAAGATCATGACAACTGGCATAATCAACAGGTTCATTGTTGAAGGAGAAGAAATTGAAATCGTGAACAACTTTAACCTACTTGGATCAACTGCTCTTGGCAGAATGGCTATGAAAGACCTAGATAAGATTCTCAAGAACAGATGTCTCTCTCCATACAAAGATTCGACTTGTTCAAGCCATGGTATTTTCAATAACATCATATTGATGTGAAAGCTGCACAGTGAAAAATATAGACAGAAAGAAAGAAAGAAAATTGATGCCTTTGAATTGTGGTGCTGGCGGCGAATACTGTGTATACCATGGACTGCCCGAAGATCAAACCAGTCGGTACTAGAGGAGATCAAACCTAAGCTTTCTTTAGAAGCTCAGATGACAAGACTTCGACTTTCATACTTTGGACACATCATGCGAAGAGAGAGATCATTAGAGAAAGACATCATGCTTGGCAAGATAGAAGGTCAACGCAAAAGAGGAAGGCCAGCAATGAGATGGATCGATACAATAACAGCAGCTACGGGTACCAGTCTGTCAACAATGAGCCGCCTGACTGAAGACTGAACACAATTTAGGACAACTATCCAGAGGGTTGCCATGAGTCGACACCGACTCGACGGCACTTAACAACAACAGGAATCCACATGTGCATAACATTGTTCCAGCACAAAGAAACCCTGCATTAGAGCTTCTGCTCAGGCAAATATTGTTGTTTATATGGCAGAGAGCAATCGAGTACAAGTGTCAAACTTTTTCTTTTTTTGTGCACAGGATATAGGTGCTGCTAATTCAAACCTGTGTACCTGGCTTGCTTTCCTTATTTAGCAGAAATCTTTTGCGCACAGTTCATTTGCCTGCTGTTTGCTTTCAGCATTGCTGAGCAAACCACCTGCACTAAACTAAACTTGCTTAGGAAACCCTGCTTTAGAGCTTTAGTGCTGGGCTCTAGCACAGGGTTTCTGCATCAAATTGAAAGGCACTGTGGTAAAGAGGGGAGAGGGGCCAGAGAGCTGATGAGAGGGTAACAAAGAATTAGTAGAGGGAAAATGAGAGTGGGAGAAGGCAAAAAACGAAGGGGTATAAAGAGTAACATGGTCTGACCTCTATCTCTCCAGTGCTAACCAGGTCCTAAAAGACAGGCTGTTTCAGGCTTCATAGCAGGTATAAATGTGTGCACCCATTTTTTGGTTACACAGGCACATACTTCAGTATGTTCCTACGTATGCAGCCTGCCCAGTACATACCCATTCACCACTCAGAATGGGCGTTGTGGGTACATACTACTTTATGAAACAGGACTGAATGCACAAACCTCAATATACAGTAACCGCATCTTGGGTAAACATTTCCAGTTTTGTTCACATAATTGTAATCTGTTTTCAAACTTTACTACCATATCATGTTTCAGCTTTGATTTTATGATCACTAACTTCTCCAACGAGCAAAAGCTTTCAAAATGAAGCCATCCGATCCCTCAGTCAAATCCTGATCTTGAATAGTATCCACTGACATTGCTTTAACATTTTTAGAATATTCTCTAATGCCCTATTGTCTGAAAGATCGAGAATCACTAGCCAAACTCTTACTTGCAGTTTCTATACAAGAAGAATGTTTAAGGTGTACAACATCAGAAATAATCTATCCAAAGTGGCCCAAAACCTGTGAAGAGATCATAGGAGTCAGTCTAGGAATCTGCCTCTGCAGACATATTATGCTGTTCTCCATTTAACCAACAAGCTGCTTCCACAAGACTCTGAATACTGCTAATTTCCTGTTGATATCACGTGACCTGAGCACTCTGTCCCACACAAGACTCAACTGAGGGCTCTGCAAAATTCAAAGAAGCCACCACAGTTCCAAAGACACCAACAATTGTACTTGAACAAACCATCACAACCATCATAACTCATTATATTGTTGAATAAAGTAGACTGTATTTATTCATCGTGTCTCCTTGTTAAGGGACTGGTTATTTATACCCCATTTTACCTGTTATACCTGCTTAATGCATACCCAAGTTTAATTTTCCTGTTTAATGTATACCCAAGTTATTATACCTGTTTCACTGTAAGCACAAATCACGAAATTGAGATGTGCAACTCTTATGTTCATTGTAAACCGCACTGATGTCGAATAGCGCGGTATAAAAGAGACTGCAAATAAAATAAATAAATAAATAAATAAATCACAATTTGTAGCCTAACCAAGGAAAAAGTCACTTGTTTATCAATTGTGGACAAACCTTCCTCTGCAGCCACCCCAAATGAGCTCCTGGGAATGGGAGAGTATTTCCAGCCTTTGGCGGTCCAGTCGATGGCTGACCATTCCTTGCCTTGGCTGTTCACAGCGGAGGCTGCATCCTCGAGCTATGGTTCATGCAAAATCAGCTGTGCCATGGCCTTATCTGCCAATGCTTCTGGATTTGCAGATATTCTCATTTCCTCTGGGCTCAAAGAGGTGGCAAAATCAAGAAGTAGCCACTGTTCCTGCAAGCAACCAGCCTGCAAGCGGTTAGGCTAATTCATCCAAGTCTGACACATCGGGCTGATTTCTTGCAGGAACCAATAGCGGCTGTGTTTTGTTCTTGATTTTTCTGCCTCTGCCTTCCTGCTGCTTTTTCTTGAGCAAGAAAAAAAAAGCAGCGGGAAGGCAGAGACAGGCCAGAGGCGGCAAAATCAAAAATAAAAACAGAGGTGGAGTGCTGCTGCTGTCGGAGTGCTGCCCCCTCCAAAGCTGCTGCCTGAGGCGACTGCCTCAGGTGGCCTAATTGTAGAACCGCCCGTGTTTAATTATATGCACACATTTGTGTTAGCCTTCCTGATACCTATGTTCATGCTTTTACGTGTTTAAGCCTTGAACAGAAAATATGCCATACTAGGTCAGACCAAAGGTCCATCCACCTCAGTATCCTGTTTCCAAAAGTGGCCAATCCAGGTCACAAGTACCTGTCAGGTTCCCAAAAAGTAAACAGATTCCTTGCTTATCCCAGGGATAAGCAATGGATTTCTGCAGTCCACTTTAATAATGATTTATGGATTTTTCCTCCAGGAACTTGTCCAAACCTCTCTTGAACTGAGCTACACTAATAACTTTTACTAGATCCTCCAGCAGTGAATTCCAGAGTTTGATTATGTATTGAGTGAAAAAAATATTTTCTCTGGTTTGTCTTACTGTAAATGTGGAGGAGTAGCCTAGTAGTTAGAGCAACAGCCTAGCACCCAGGAGATCTGGTTTTGATTCCCACTGGCCCTCCTTGTGACCTTGGACAAGTGACTTTACCCTCCATTGCCTTGGAAGAAAAGGCCTGACAATCTATTTCTGGTCATACCTTGCCAAGAAAACGCAGGGGCTGCTTAGTTGCCAGGAGTCAGCATTGACTTGACAGCACTTTTTAAAAGAAAAAAGTGCTACATTGTAACTTGTGTCTGTAGTCTTTCTACTTTTTGAAGGAGTAAACAACCAATCTGTTTACCTGTTCCACTGCACTCATTATTTTATAGACCTCTTTCATATTTCCCCTCGGCTGTCTTTTTTTTTCAAGCTGAAGAGCCCTAACCTTTAAGCTTTTCCTTGTAGGGTTATCCTTCCCTTTATCAGTTTTGATTCTGTTCTCTATACCTTTTTTTAATTTCTTGTTATCCTTTTTTAGATATGACAAACAGAACTGCACACAATATTTAAGTTGAGGTCACATCATGGAGGGATATAGAGGCATTATAATATTCTTGGTTTTATTATCCATTCCTTTCCTTATGATTCCTAGCATTCTGTTTGCTTTCTTGGCTGCCACTGCACACTCAGAAGAGGGGGATCTACCCTTCTTCCAGGTCTTTGTCCACATCGAGTCCATGTCCAGGTCCTCTCCCTCCGGACCTTCAGACAATGGAGACAATCCCTGACCCTCCTCCGAGGGCCTGGGCCTCTTTGCGGATACTGTCCCCGGCTCACTCTCAATAGGACCCACTGTTTTTCTGGCCCTGTGCTCCGACACTGAGGGTCCCCCCCCCCTTGCTGGTTCCTGCTGGCACAGGCAGAACGTCTGATGAAGGAGTACAAATTCAGGAGAGAAAATACCCGGGACCCCTACCTCTCCCAGGCTCTGGGATGCAGAGGGTCTGGGAATGGCCGGAGGACAGGAAGTTGTCTCCTGCAGTGGTAGCATGGAACCCACGAAGTCCTGCACCTCCCTAGATGGAAAAAGCGCCCTCTCCTGTCCTACCTTGTCCACTAGGGTCTGTTCCATAGAAGTGGCCTCTTGCGCACACCCCCTGCAAATGCCCGCCTCTGAGACTGCACTGCGCCGGGTCCCACACACCAGGCACTGCGGTCTGGCTGACATAATGGGAGTGAAATGGAGGAGGTGTCCCTCAATAGCCTCTGGCCTTCACTGCGGTTAAGCTGGAGCTTCCCCTCCTGTGTGGGCACTTAAGAGAAAAATACCACCTGCCCAAAATGCTGCCCACACTACTTCCCCCCCCCTTTTTTTAAATAGGTGAATACTAAACCTGCTCCACTTAAATCCTCTCTTTCCTAAAAAATAAAAAGGAATCGGTGGACTCCTGCCACGGGAGAGACGAGAGAGACAAAAAATAATGCAGAGAGAGAGAGAGAGAGAGTAAGGAAGAACCACCGTCTTTCTTCCTGCTCTGCTTACTGCTGCCTACCACACAGTTAGGCCACCAATGGCAAACCGGGCTTGCACGCTCCTCCTGCTCTGCTTTTCAAATCACCCCGTGTACCACTGAGGAACGTTGAAGGCCTTCTGGTGCTGCCGCTGGTGCGCTGCTCCTGTTCCCTTCCTCCTTTTACACTCAGCCAGTCGTGGCTTCGGGGTCGAGGCCTCTGGGGATGTCTGCTGACTCGGACTGTCTGCCCTTGAATTACTAGGCGGCTCCTCACCCGGTGCCGGGTTCTGGAGCCGCCAAGTCCCGGGTTTGCATGAAAACCTCCAAACACATCCCCACTCAACCGAAGGTGGGGTGCTTCTCCGCTTCCTCTTTGTTCTTTTGTGAAAACTAAAGCTGCACTGCACTACACTAAAAAGGAACTTGAGGACAAAGTTTAAAACAAATCACAAAGGTTAAAGGATAAATTATACCCTCAACTAACTAAATCTCCTTAGTTGTCCCTTCAGTGAGTCCAGCACTCTGGCTCACTATCTCTTCCAGCTGCTTGGAGACTGAGTATATGGGAACTTGGGGGCGGTTCCTACTGTATTAATACCAGTGTCATCAAAAGATGACATGCTCAGTCTCCAAGCTGCTGGAAGAGGTACACTATCCAGAGGTGCAGGACTGGACTGCTCAAGGAACAATAATTAGCAGGTAAGTCTAATTTCATCTCATTATCCATTCCTTTCCTTATGATTCCTAGCATTCTGTTTACTTTCTTGGCCACCACTGCACACTCAGCAGAGGGTTTCAAGATATTATCCATGATGATGCCCAGATCCTTTTCTTGGGTGGTGATTCCTAATGTTGAACCTTGCATCGTGTAACTGTATTTTTGGGTTGGTCTTCCCTAAGTGCATAACTTTGCACTTGTCCATATTAAATTTCATCTGTCTCTTGAACACCTAGTCTGCAAACTTTTTTCACATTGGTCTTGCAGTTTTTCACAATCCCCTTGTGGTTTAACAACTTCGAATAACTTTCTGTCATCTGCAGATTTGATCATTTCACTTGCTCTTATTTCTAGGTCATTTATGATTATGTTAAAAAGTACAGAGCCAAACACAGATTCCTAGAGTACCCCACTACCCACTTTTCTCCTTTGAGAAAATTGTCCATTTAGTCCTACTCTCTGCTTTCTATCTTTTAAGTAATTTCCAGTCCACAATAGTACACTGCCTCCTATCCCAAGACATTTTTAATGTCCTCAAGAGTCTCTCATGAGGGAGTTTGTCAAAGGTTTTCTGAAAATCCGGATACAGTACATCAACTGGCTCACCTTTATCTACCTGTTTATTCACACCTTCAAAGAAATATAGCAGATTAGTGAGAAAAGACTTCCCTTGGTTAAAATCCCTGTTAGCTTTCTGCTATTAAACCATGACTATCTGTACATGTTCAGTAATTTTGTTCTTTATAATGATTTCTACCATTTTGTCTGTTACTGATGTCTGTAGTTTCCCACATCACCTCTTGGAACCCTTTTTAAAAAAATGGCATTATATTTGCCACTCTCCAGTCTTCAGGTACTACAGGTGATTTTAATGATAGTTTACAAATTATTAAAAGTAGCTCTGCAATGTCATATTTCATTTTTTTCATCACCTTGGGATGTATGCCATCCAGTCCAAGTGATTTGCTACTAACAGTTCCTTAACTCCTTAATCTGTAGTAGCATTCTTTTCAGCAAGCTCCTACCTCACTCTAGGGTCTGAGAACTAAGCTCAAGCATTCCATCTCCCTCTTTTTCTCTTGAACAATTTTGCAGCCTCTCCTGTTTTCTCTAAATAGCTTGGGCTTTATGTTTCATTCAGCAGCAGTTACCTTTTCCTGTATTCAAGGATCACATCTCCCAGAATAGAAACATGATGACAGAAAAAGACCACATGACCTTTCTAGTCTGTCCTTCCATATCAACCACTACAACAGTCTCCTTTATTCCTTTAGAGATCCTCTGTGTTTGTCCCATGCTTCTTTGAATTCAGATACTGTCCTCATTTCTACCACCTCCACTGGGAGACTATTCCACAGATCCACCACTATTTCTGTAAAGAAATATTTCCATATATCGCTCCTGAATCTATCCCATTTCACCCTCATCCCATGTCCCCCTGATAGTAGAGCTTGCTTTCAATCGAAAGAAGCTCTCCTCCTCTGCATTTATGCCACGGAGGTATTTAAACATCTCAATCATATCACCTCTATCCCGCCTTTCCTTTAAGGTGTACATATTAAGATCCTTAAGTCTGTCCTCATATGCTTTATAGTGAAGACCACTAACCATTTTAGTAGCCACCCTCTATACCGACTCCAGCCTGTTTATATCCTTTTGAAGGTGCAGTCTCCAGAATTGCACACAATACTCCAAATGAGGTTGCACCATAGACTTATACAGAGGCACTATCACCTCCTTTTTTCTGCTGGCCATTCCTCTCCCTATGTACCCAAGCAGCCTTCTAGCTTTTGCCGTTGCCTTTTCTACCTGTTTTAGCTACTTTAAGATTATCAGACACAATCACGCCTAGGTCCGCTCTTCTTTAGTGGACAAAAGTACTTCACCCCCTATACTGTATTGCTCCCTTGGATCGCTGCAGCCCAAATGCATGACCCTGCATTTTTTAACATTAAATCTTGGCTGCCAAATTCTAGACCATTCTTCAAGCTTAGCTAGGTCCCTCCTCATGTTATCTACACCTTCTTGGGTGTCTACTCTATTGCAGATTTTGCTATCATCCTCAAAGAGGCAAACCTTACCCGACAGCCCTTCCGCTGTATCACTGACAAAGATATTAAAAAGAATTGGACCAAGGACAGATCCCTGGGGCACACCACTGGTAATCTCCTTCTCCTCAAAGTGAGCTCCATTTACCTGTACCCTGTTGTCTTTTCAGAGCTCTCATGTGCTCTCTTGCACTCCCTCTAAAGTTTCTTGTGAAAATATTCATCCCCTTGGTGTTTGTCCTGTTTTTGTCGCATTACAACCTGGAATTAAAATGGAGTTTTGGGGGTTAGCACCATGTGATATACACAAAATGCCTACAACTTTAAAGGTGCAAAATATTCTTTAATTTGACACAAACAATAATTAAGACAGAAATCAGGTGTGTGCATATGTCTTCACCCCCCAAAGTCAATACGTGTTAGAGCCACCTTTTGCTGCAATTACAGCTGCAAGTCTCTTGGGATATGTCTCCATTAGCTTAGCACATGTAGCCACTGAGATTTTCACTCATTCCTCAAGGCAGCACTGCTCCAACTCCTTCAACTTGCATTGGTTTACAGAAATCTTCAAGTCATGCCACAGATTCTCAATTGGATTGAGGTCTGGGCTTTGACTAGGCCATTCCAAGAAATTTAAATGTTTCCCTTTAAACCAGCTTTAGCGGTATGTTTAGGGTCATTGTCCTGCTGGGAGATGGACCTTCGTCTCGGTTTCAAATCTCTGGCAGACTGAAACAGGTTTTCCTCACAAATTGCCCTGTATTTAGTGCCATCCATCATTACTTCAATCCTGTTCAGTTTTCCTGGCCCTGCTGATGAAAAACATCCCCACAACATGATGCTGCCACCACCATATTTCACTGCGGGAATGGTGTTCTCGGGTGTTGGGTTTGCGTCACACATGGCATTTCCCATAATGGCCAAAAAGTTGACTTCATTTGACTAGAGAACCTTCTTCCAGGTGTTTGCGGGGTCTGCTACATGCTGTTGTGCAAGCACCAAATGTGTGTTCTTATTTCTTTCTTTAAGCAATGGCTTTTTTTCTGGCCACTCATCCATAAAGCTCCATTCTGTGGAGTGTATGACTTAGTGGTCCTATGGACAGATACTCCCATCTCTGCTGTGGATCTTTGCAGCTCCTTCAGTGTTATCTGCGGTGTCTTTGTAGCATCTTTGATTAATGCCCTCCTTGCCTGGTCTGTGAGTTTTGGTGGGTGGCCGCCTTTTGTCAGGTTTGTGATAGTGCCATATTCTTTCCGTTTTGTTATAATGGATTTAATGGTGCTCTGTGGGATATGCAGAATTTGGGATCTTTATTTTTATAACCCAACCCTGATCCGTCTCCACAACTTTGTCTTTTACCTGTTTCGAGTGCTCCTTGGTATTCATGTTGCTTGCTTAGTGGTGGTGCAGAATCAGAGGCTTTTATACAGGCATCATTTCACAGATCATGTGGCACTGATTGCGCACAGGTGGACCCTAATCAACTAATTATGTGACTTCTGAGGTTAATTGGTTGGACCAGATCTTATTTAGGGGTTTCATAGCAAAAGGGATGAATACATATGCACTCACAACTTTTCAGTTTTCACTTGTTTTTTTTATATATACAAGGTATTTTATTGTCATTCCACTTCACCAATTTGGACTATATTGTTAAGTCCATTACCTAAAATTCAAATGAATCTCTATTTTCATTTCAGGTTGTACATAATGCGACAAAACAGGACAAAAACCAAGGGTTGAATACTTTCGCAAGGCACTATATCAGTACATTGCTTTTATAACCAGGGGCACACTGTGCAGTGTCACACTTACTGTCCAGTTTGCTACATCAATTCTGGTAACAGCTTAGCTTTCCCATAGTACAAGCACAATCTAGCTATACTTCAGGCTTTCTCTTCCCTTTTTTGGAACTAGGCATTCTCTATACCTTCTTGAATTCTGTTACCATTGTAGAATCCACCTTTTGCTGTGGGAGAGGATGCCATGTGCATTCACCACCATTTCCTGTGAAAAAAATATTTCCTGGTTTTGAACCAGAGTCTATGACTTTGGAGCCTCATATCATGAGCTCTTGTTCTAGAACTTCCTTTCCACTGATAAAGGTTTGTCTTGTGCATTATAAATACTTTTCAGGTATTCACTGCTTCTGTATCTTTCCTGTCTTCTAGGGTGTATGTATCTACATCCCTTAGTTTCATCCCATAGGGCTTTAGGTGCAGATCACACATCATTTATTTATTTATTTTATTGTTCTTATATACCGCACTCTTAAAAATCGGCGCGGTTTACATACAACAGTATTGTGCCAGACAGGGATTTACAATGAACTGGAGACTTAAACTTGGGTTTCAGCTGGGTGTAACTATGTACATCAATTTCAACTTATCTACAAACTATATCTACAATATTTACATCCATCATCTTAGCAGACATTCTCTAGACACTTTCCACTTTTGTCTACAGCCTTGTAGAGGTACAGCATCCAGGGCAGGACAAAGTACTCCAAGTAAGACTCATTAATGACCTGTTACAATGCCTTCCTTTCTTTTATATCCACTGTTGGTTATAGCTCATCCTCTGTACCTTAGCATCCCTATTGTTCTGGCTGCTACTTTGTTCAATTTTACTGGACATCTGTATTTCCCCTTCCACTGTGTGTGCTGCTTCCATGGTTTTTTGCACTTTGAAAACAGAAATGCTGCATTTTTAAGTATTGAAACATCTGGCAAGCAGTTGACCATTCCTGAAGCCTTTTTATAGATCATTTCTCTTTCTTTCTATTCCCTTTGGTGTCCATTCTATTGCAAATCGTAGTATCATCTGCAAGAAGATAATGCTTCCTCCTAACTTTATTCCAGTATTTCTCATAGCTTTGGGACTGACACCTAGGCACTTCATTCATCGCATTTCTGTTTTCTGGATTAGTTCCATTTACCAACATAGAAACATGACAGCAGAAAAAAACCACATGGCCTATCTAGTCTGCCTTCTATATCAACTACAATAGTTCCCTTTTTACCGTTAGAGATCCTCTGTGTCTGTCCCATGCTTTTTTTGAATTCAGATACTGTCCTCGTGTCCACCACCTCCACTGGGAGACAATTCCATGCATCTACCGCTTTTTCTGTAAAGAAATATTTCCACATATTACTCCCGAGTCAATCCGCTTTCACTCTCATGTCCCCTTGTGTACATCATCTGTCTATCCTTCATCTAGTTTTCAATCTAGTCCATTATCATGGGATCTTAAATCTCACCCCTAAGACTATTCAGTTAAAGAGAAAGAAGAGAAACACAGAAAGTTAAGTGACACAGAGAGAATGGAGGAAAAGTCATGGAAAGGAGAATATAACAGAGAAAGAGAGAAGTGTCATAAGAGAGATTCCCTGGACATCTACTAAAACTGTCAATCATCCTGTTAAAACAGAGGATAGTTAGGTTTCAGGAATCTAATGAATCGCAGGATCAGAGGCAGCATGGTTTTAGTAGAGGGAGATCTTGTCAGATGAATCTGCTTCATTTTTTTGACTGGATGACTGGAGAGTTGGACCAAGGAAGAGCACTAGATGTGGTGTATTTAGATTTCAGTCTTTGGCATGATTCTGCACAGGTGACTTATAAATAAATGGAGCACCTTTGGGATGGACTCAAAAGTGAACGACTGGGTTAGAAACTGGTTGAATGGGAGGTGACAAAGAATACTGGTAAATGGCGTTCACTCTGAGGATAAGGGATCGATTCCCGGTTCAATGATTTTTAAGTGATATTTTAAGATTGATTTTTAAGGGCTATTGGCTAGGTGTTGCCTCTTTGGGGATGATACCAAAATATGCAGTAGAGTAGACACCTAGGAAGATGTAGATGACATGATGAGGGATCTAATGAAGCTTGAAGAATGGCCGAGATTTAATGCTAAAAAATCCAGTCATTCATTTGGGCTGCAAAAATTCAAATAAGCAGTAAAGTATAGGGGGTTTAGAAAAGAAGAATGGGACCTGGAGGAGGTGATTTCTCATGACCAAAAAGATATAGAAAAAGTGACAATGAAAGCTAGCAGGATGCTTGGGTGCATAAGGAAGAAGAATGGCTGGCAGGAAGAAAGAGGTGATAGTGCTTCTAAATAAATCTCTGGTGAGACCTCATTTTGGAGTACTGTGTACAATTCTGGAAACCACACCTTCAAAAGGATATAAACAAGATAAAGTTGGTGTAGAGGGCAGCAATAAAATAGTCAATGTTCTTCATCATGAAAGCTTATGGGGGCAGACTTAAAGATCTCAGTATATATATTTTGAAAGAAAGGCGAGAGAGGGAGACATGAATAGAGTTGTTTAACCAACTTGGTGGCATAAATGCAAAGGAGGGGAACTTCTTTATAGGGCCAGTGCAAGGACTGGAGGCACCCTAGGCAAGTCCTCCATCCTGCTGCCCCCCCCCCAAAGCGCCCATTGCTGCCGCTAGCATCCTTCTCCGGGGGTGACAGCAGCAGCAATCTCAAACCGTGATGCAGCACTTACCTTCTGTCTCTGGGATTGTGCTGGGTTTCATTCAGTCTGCTGCTTTGGCGCCCCCTCCGCCACACACCTTTTGGGTTTATACAAAACCTGAAGTCCAGGGCTGAAGCGGCAGACTGAATTGAATGAAACTGCGATGCAGCCCTGGAGAGGAAGGGTAAGTGCTGCATCATGGCTTCAGAGGTAATTGCTGTCGCTGTTGGTTCCAGAGAGGGGTGCTAGCGGCGGCAATGGGCATGGTGGTGCCCCCCGGAGGTCTGGCACTCTAGGCAGCTGTCTAGTTTGCCTAATGATAGCACCGGCCGTGCTTCTTTGAATTGAAATAAATCTCTAGAATGAGGGGGCATAGGATGAAGGTGACCGGGGGTAGACTTGGGTGTAATCTGAAGGAATATTTCTTTATGGAAAGAGTGGTAGATGCATGGCATAGCTTCCTACTGGACATGGCAGAAACCTGGGCTGTATTTCAAACATAGACTTTGAGCGCTTTTCCCATTTGTTAAATTTATTTTTGCAGACTTTCTTTGGAATGTCTTTGCTGTAAGGCTAGAATTGCTCCACCTTGATACTTCAAATCTGGGGCTAACCGTGTCCTTTTTGGAGGGTAAAGATGCTTAGTTAAAGCACATTTTAAGGTACCCATGTTAAACCAATTTTATGAAGACAAATAGATGCATATTGGCTTTATAAAATGCTAATGCAAGTGGCCTAATGCGTGCCTACATTGTAGGCATGGACATTTGTACCATCCCTAGAGCTCTTTTATAAGAGAGCATTTAGGCATATATGGGGCCACATATACGTGGTAATGACTGTATAAAATTACCTCTTAAATGTCTATGTAGTTTTAAGCAACAGAAATGGTCTGAGCCTGATTCAATACATATGCTACTACTGTCAAAGAAGCTGATATACTAGACTATGCTGATGTTGTGGAGTGGAGGAGTAGCCTAGTGGTTAGAGCATTGGCTTGGGAACCAAGAAACCAGGGTTCATTTCCTGATAGCACTTCTTGTGGTCTTGGGCAAGTCACTTAACCCTCTGTTGCCTCAGAAGAATCCAAGTTATCAATGTCCCTGTTTAATGTACATTACCAACTTTAAATTACAGTGTAAACCACTTTGACTAAAATGATAAAGCAGTATAAAAAACCTAATAAATAAATGTTCACAATTGCTTTAACACCTTAAAAATACCGTCAACATGTTGCATTGTTGTTTTGCCCTTATTCTCATGAGCAGGAGCAACTGTGGATTGCTCTTACTCAGGACCGTACCAAGCGTGAATTGCACCCTGTGCGATTTGTACATCGAGTGCGTCCCCCCCCCCACCTCCATCTAGTTACTTTCTGGATGGCAGCGGGAGAGAAGAGACATGCCAGATATGTAAGTCGCCGGTGCCGCTAAGCAGGTCTGGTCCCTCCCTGCTCTGATGCAGTGTCAGAGGAGGGAGGGACCAGACCTGCTTAACCAACAAGCCTTCTTGCAGCATGCTATCTGCCATTGCCTGCCGCCGCTGAAAGAAGAAAAAGTGGCGGCAATAGGCAATGACAGACAGCTGAAATGCACCCCTTTAAGCCTTTGCGCCCTGTGTGGCCGCACCACTCGCACAGGGCTAGGTACGGTCCCGCTCTTACATTGGACCACCAGAGATCTCTGTAATGAGCGCTCGGGTAGAATCAGAAGGTGAGGAAGTGGATGCCTGCATGGGGGGAGGCTCTGCTGGGGGGTGGGGATGTCTGCCAGGTAGGTGCTGTTTGGGGGATTTATAAGTGTCTGGGAGGGACATCTGGTTGAGTAATGGATGTCAGGGTGTGATCAGGCTGGAAAATGGATGTTAGGGGGTGAGGGGAACATGTGCTGCTGCTATGGGATATCAGTGAGTCAGGGAGGTGGATGCTATTGAGAGCAGCAATTTTAAAAAGCTGTTCCCATACATGTTTGGGAGGAAGCTGGATGCTTTTTTGTTTTTTTTCTCCACATACATCTTTTTAGAATCGCTGCTTCCTCTGGACATGGAAGGACATCAAGGTGCACTCCAGCATATCTTTGTATGTATTTTACAAGAGGCTCAGAGGCACATTCTGGTTCCCACACATCTGGCCGCATTGGCCATGCAAAAACTGGACAAGCAGAAGATGAACCCGATTCTGCTGCTGCGGGGCCTGGACATACCCACGATGGTGTGCAGGAGTGTATGTCGCCGCCCTGGGGCTTATTTCACAACCGGGGTGGAATAAGCCAGGCATCCATCTCTGCACTGGGGGATGTCCAGAAGCCTGATCCGAATGGCCTCTGTACGACTTGGCGTGTTGCCCCGTCCCTGTCTTGCCCTGCCCCCGTCCAGTGCTCCCCACACAAACTCTCTGTACATGCGTGGAATGCTGGGACTGGAATAATGTTCTGAGCCTTAGCGTGGGTTGGACATCCAAGTCGGACGTCCGACCCCACTATTCGGCGATCAGAATGACCATCTCTGTGTTTCACAGAGCCTTTGTAAAATATGGTAGGAATTTTCTTCATCGCAACCTGGACATCTTAATTCCCCTTTTTATGACCTATCTAAAATTGGCCTTTTAATGTCATAAATGTCTGTTACTAGTTAGCATTGTCCTGGACTTTTTTCTCCTATGGGATTGGTTCATAATACCCAGCAAGACATATGAATCTGAATATATTAATTTGAACTCTTACCAGTACATTTTGCCAATTAATCACTCAAGCATTTTTTACTATACAGGCAGTAAATTTTGCTTGTAGTTTTGACGAGCAAACTAGCAGATGCTGCAAGTTCTGTGATTTGATACTGTTGTTCTTGTAGTGTTTGTGAAGGTACATGTTTCTTTCTAAGCTTGCCAGCAGTTTTTGGCTGGAGAATTATTGTTTCCCTTATGCTTTCATGTTCTTGAAAATGTAGATAGAATATGTAGGGGAAAAGAGACTCTGAGGAGGCTAGTTATTAAGCTGTGGTAAAATATTGCATTATACTGCAGTTTAATTTACCATGGGAATCAGGTTAGTAAATCCCATGGTTTATGAATAATGCAACTTGTGATCAACCATGCAAGTTGCATTATTACGCTTACCAGGAGCATTGGGCTGCTATTTCTAAGTATTCTCAATTATTATCTTTTGAGTACACACACTCTGCAAACAAAATAAAAATTTTTGAGACGCACTACATAGCAAATTTTAATGTAAACATGGTTTCCTTATCATCCCTCCAGTCCAGTCCTGACCTGTGGGTTGTCGCACCTCCCCAGCAGCTTGGAGACTGAGCTTGTAGCACCTCTCAGCTCCCAGTATTTCAGTCTCCAAGCAGTTGGAGAGAGGTGACTCCTTTAGGTGAGACTCGCTGAAGGGATAATTTTGAGTGGTCTTAGCTAAATTGGCCTTGGAGGACAGGGTGAAGTCCTACTTCCTCTTTTGGCAAAAATCTGTGAGTAAAAAAAAACCAAAACAAAAGGGAAGAGCCAGGTTAGGGGCAGCAACCAGGTACTTTTTGACTTTAGGCCAGGAGCAGGAGTGCGGACAGCAGACCTTCCAGTTTTTCAGGGAGGAGGCGTTACAGCATTGCCTGTTGCACTAGCGACTCCCGAATCTGTCACTAGGTGAGCAACCGCGCAGTCTAGAGAAGCAGGCTTTTCTTCCCTCTAGGGGTTTTTGCCGACGCTGCTGATAAAGGCTGAGCGGTCGGCTGGACTCTGAGCATTACAGCGGCTGCAGTACAGGTACAATCCTCCGGTGTGGTTTGTTTGGGGTTTTTGTCATGGTGGCGAGGGTTTCCTTTATCAGAGCTCCCAGCTCTTTGCAGGACTGCGTAGCAGCGAGTTAGGCCTTGTCCGGCTGCGCGGGAAAGCGTGGCCATTTTTCCCTCTTTCTTAGTGTTGGGGTTTGGAGGGGGCTTTTTTTTGCAGATGCCAAGGACCCTCTGAACCTCACATTTCTTGGGTTTTGGACTTTGAGTGCTAGAAAGTTTGAAAAAACAGTTTTTTTTTTCTTTTTTCATTTTTTGTTAACGGCCTCATATTTCTTCTCGCTAGAGGCATTCAGATTGCCTATAGAAGTTCTCTCTTGAGCCAAGCTTGGCATGTGGTTCCCGGAGGGGTACTGTGTCCACAGAGGGCTTCTGCCAGTGATGTGAGGCAGAAGCACACTCTGTGGAGGATGGCCTGCTGGAGGGTAGGTCAGACAAGCTGCAGATGGGGGAAACCTCGTCCTGCCATTGTGGCTACGTCCCGAGGCAAATTGGGGGTCAGCTCAGTCTGTTCTCTACCCATATGGAAGGTAAAGGAGACCAGAGCTCCCCAGCCCTCCACCTTGCTAGAGGCAATGGCGGCTGATTTCCAGGGAGCTTTTTCCTCAGAATTCGTCCTCCTTCTGCATAGGGCCTTCTGCATGAGGCAGTTGGGGGCCAAGGGCCCCTCTGGGGTCTACACACTAGTTTGCACATCTGCTCATGGAAGTTTTCTTCCCGTCACCCTACAAGGCGCCTCACAATGTCAAGGCAGTGTAGGACACATTGGAGTGGCTTTGGAGCTAGGAGCAGTTGCGGAGGTGCCACAGAACCAATGTGGCTCAGATTGATATTCCATCTATTTTGTGGTACCAAAAAAGGAAGTCTCCTTCAGACTCATTTTGGATCTCAAGAAGTGAATCGCTGTCCCCGGGTGCCTCGGTTTCATATGCATACGCTGTGGTTGGTGATCACTGCTGTCAGGGAAGGTGAGTTCCTCACCTCTCTGGATCTCATGGAGGCCTATCTATATGTCCCCATTCTGCCAGAGCACCAGCAGTTCCTGAGGTTCGCAGTGCCTATGGGACATTTCAGTTCACAGCCTTGCCATTTGGCCTTGCAACCGCTTCCAGAACCTTCACCAAAATCATGGTAGTGGTTGAGGCTGCCCTCCAGCAAGAGGGCATTCTATTGCAGCCATATTTTGATGATTGATTAGTCCAGGCAAAGTTCAAAGAAGAGAGCGAGAGGAGCACTGCCTGATTGGTCAAGTTCCTGCAGAGTTTTGGCTGGTAATCATTGTGACCAAGAGTAAACTGCAGCTGATGTAAAAGTTGATAGACCTGGGTGCCCAGTTCCAGACGCAAGAGGGCAAGGTCTCCTTCCTGTCCGACTGGGTGCGTAAGCTGCAGCGACAGGTCAGACTTCCTCTGGATGAAGTCCCAGTCGGCCTGGCATTACATGCAGCTGATGGGATCCATGGTGGCGACCATAGAGTTGGTCTCTTGGGCACAAACTCATATGAGGCCCCTGCAGGAGGCACTGTTGAAGAGATGGTCAGCACAATGTCATTCATTGGTGAGATGGCTACCCTGTCCAGCCGTGGTCAGGGTGTCTCGCTAGTAGTGCCTGAGACTGGAGAGGTTGTCGATGGGGATGCCCCTGGAAGCACCCTGTGGGATTTCGCTGACAATGAATGCCAGCATGTCAGGATGGGGAGTGCATTGCGAGACCCAGATAGTGCAAGGTAGCTGGACTCCGGAGGAGTCCTTCCTGGGCCAACAACCGGTTGAAGATGCAAATGGTGTTTTTGGCCTTCCAGAGGTTTTGCAGTCTCGTTTAGGGGAAGGCAGTGAGAGTATTCTCGGACAATGCAACCACAGTGGCCTACATCAACCGACAAGGGGGCACGGGCAGCAAGCAGTTGGAAACAAAGTAGCTCCGTTGCTGGAGTGGGCAGAGAACAACCTACAAGCCTTGTCAGCGGCCCATATGGCCGGCAAGGAGAGTGTAGCAGCCGACTATCTCAGCTGCTGGAGCCCGCTGGTCATGGATCTCATGGCGACCTTCAAGTCTGCAAAGGCAAGCCATTTTTATAGCAGACACAGGGAATGGATGTCAGAAAGCCTAATGTGCTAGTGCAATGTTGACAAAGTCAGTCTGCTCTGTGTTTCCCCCCTGTGCCCTGATAGGCCGAGTGGTACAGTGGATCGAGGTGCATAGGGGACTGGTCACCTTTATTGCTCCTGATTGGCCACAGAGACCGTGGTATGGTGATCTTGTCCGGCTGATGGCAGATCGGCCGTGGCGTCTGCTGGTCAGGGACGACCTATTACTGCAGAGTCTGGTGTGGATGCCTCATGTGGATTGATTCTCGCTTATGGCCTGGCTCTTGAGAGGGCTAGGTTGAGGAAGCGTAGCTATTTGGCCTCGGTAATCACGATACTGTTAAAAGAATCTAAGTGTTCCACAATGCTGGCATACATTAGATTCTGGAAGCTCTTTGAGAGATGGTGTATGGACTGTGGAGGTCGGGCCTTGGCTGCTTTGGTATTGGAAATTCTGGCCTGCCTTCAGGCGGGGCTGGAGAAGGGCCTAGTGTGTAATTCCTTGCGAGTGCAGGTGGCAGTATTAACTTGTTACTGTGGGAGAGTGCAGGGGGTATTGCTGGCAGCCCATCTAGATGTTGTGCGTTTTCTGCGGGCTGTGTATGCTTGATTTGCGATGCCCCCCCCCACTTCATTCCATAGTGCCCCCTGGGACCTTAACCTGGTATTGCCTGTGTTGACAGAGGCGCCCTTTGATCCGCTGTTGGCTTGCACACTGAAGGACCCGATGAAGGTCTCTCTGGCGATTTGCTCAGTCAGGAGAATTTCAGAGCTGCAGGCCCTGTTCTGTTGGAAGCCATTTCTCTCCATGTCTAAGGAGAAGATGGTGCTAATGCCAGTGCCATCCTTCTTGCCCAAGGTACTGTCATCCTTCCACTTGAATTAGCCAGTTACCCTTCCAGTCTTCTCCAGAGCAGGGAGGTGACCAGATAGACCCCCATTTGCGGCTCCTGGATGTCCGCCAGGCCCTCCAGCATTATTTGAGGATTACAGAGTGTTTTCAGAAAACACATCGGTGTTTGTCCTGTTTGGAAGTCCGCGTAAGGAGGAGGTGGCAGCTTCCAAAGCATCCATCTACAGGTGGGTGAAGGAAGCAATTTCCTCATCTTACCTGTTACGATGGAGGACAGCGACTGCGGGCTTGCGGGTGCATTCGACAAGAGTCCAGGCCGCATCCTGGGCGGAGTCTAGCCTGATTCTCTGGCAGAGATCTGCAAAGTGGTATCGTGGGTGTCCTTGCATACCTTTTGTGAAGCAATATTGGTTGGATATGCAGGCGATGAGGGATGCGAGTTTCGGGTCAGCAGTGATCCAGGCCAGGCTCACGAGTCCCTCTATGGTTAGTACTGCTATGGTACATCCCACAGGTCGGGACTGAACTGGAGGGACGCTAAAAAAGGTGAAATTAGGCCTTACCTGCTAATTTGCTTTCCTTGAGTACTTCCAGTCCAGTCCAGGACCCTCCCTCGGTGTTTGTTTTCTGCAGAGTTGGCGATCTCCAGGAACAAGCAGGAATGAGTCTTCACATATGAGTATCGTCGGTACCGACGGAGCCTGCGCGGGAACGCTCCCCAGCGTCCAGAAAGAAAGCTTTTGGGAGCATCCCACAGCGCCTGCGCACTGCCTTCCCGCCTTTCCCAACCGCCTCCATCCAGTTCTTCTTTTCCGCGGAGCCAGCAGGTCGTGTTCCTGTCACCGCTGAAGAAGTTCTTTATTTTCTGTTATTTCTTTGGTCGCGCGTCTGCCTTCTTCGACGTCGGACCGGTACCGCCGGTCTTTTCTTCTTTCTTCTTTAAAAAAAATAAATAAATAATTACCGTTCTGACTTCTGTGTTTTTTTTTTGGGGCCTTAGGCCTACAAAAATTTTCCTCATGGAAAAGCCCGCTTCCGGGTTTAAAAAGTGCACGAAGTGCAGCGGTACTATTTCTATCACCGACACCCATGAATGGTGTCTAAAATGTTTGGGTCCTGACCACTCCATCACTGATTGTGAGTCCTATTCCATGATGTCTAAAAGAGGTCGACAGAATCGAGCGGCCAAGCTCAGTACCCTGTTTCCCTCTGATGCGGCTTCGGTGGCATCGACATCTTCCAGGGCTGCTTCTTCTTCCCATGGATCTCAGGTAACCAAACATAAGTCCAGCCGGTCCTCGAAGGGTAGATCTCCCTCTAATTATCGAGATGCCTCCGGGCTTGCTCTCGAGGATCCCGCACCGGCAGAATTACCCCGGTGGGAAGCTCCGGCTTCCAAAGCTCTATCTATGGGGTCACAGGTTGACATCAATGGCACGGCCTCGACCGATCACCTGTTGCCATGTTCTGGGGTACCGGTGGTTTCCACTGGTACCGACATCCAGACATTGGTTGCGTCGATGGATCAGAATATTCTGACCATGCAGCGTGCCATTACAGCATTCATACAAGCTGCGACGCCGCTGGTACCGCAACAAACTCCGTTGTCGGTACCGGTTCCGGCACCGGTACCGATATCTGTTCCGGTGCCGGTACTGATTGTATCGACATCGGCTTCGGTGTCGACTGCAGCGGTACCCTGTTCTGTGATGCCCATCGGTACCGAATCGGTACCGATCACTCCCGATGTTGATACCACTCGGTACGTGTATCGGGCTCTGCAGGAGCATCCAGACAGGCGATACTTCGATTCCTCTGATGAATCAGAGGCTTGTGTCGAAGCATCAGTGATCCTTCCTCAGGAGCCCTCTTCTCCAAAAAGAAGAATGTCTGTCTCCTCCAGAAGACTTGTCTTTTCAAGACTTCATTAGGGAAGTGGCCAGGGGCCTCTCCATTTCAGTGGCCCCTGAATCAGAGCCTAGAGCCAAGAAATTGGATATTTTACAATATCCTAAGGCTCCTAAAGAGGCAGCTACTTTACCAATTCATGAGATCCTTTATGATCACATGTTGGGCATATGGGAGACACCTCTCACTATCTCCCCTCATTCTCGTAGGTTGGACACCATGTACCGTGTTCCTCCTTGTCCTGGCTTTCATAAGACTCGGCTTCTTCACCACTCTATTGTGGTGGAGTCTGCTATGAAGAAGAAAAAGAGTGCAAAAAGACACTCATCTAATCCTCCAGGAAGAGAATGCAGAACCTCGGATGCTTTTGGCCGGAGAATTTTCCAGGCCAATATGCTTGTTGCCAGAATCAACTCCTATAGTCTCTATATGGGGATGTTTCTAAAGGAAGTTGCAGATCATCTGCAAACTTTATCTCCTTTTATCTCAGAAGATAAAAGGGAGGAGTTTCTCACCTGGCTTAAACATGCCCAGGATGTTTCCAAATTTTCCAATCGTGCAGCCTTTGACTCTTTTGAGTGTGCCAGCAGAGCCTTGGCTATTGCCATAGGTGCACGCAGAGTTGCTTGGTTACAAGCTTCTGATTTGGAACCCTGGGTCCAGGATGGATTAGGAAATCTTCCTTGTACAGGTGAAAACCTTTTTGGCAAGGATTGGCAAGCAAAGGCCACTCAGATGGATGCTGAGAATTCTGCCTTAGATAGACTTTCAAAGTCTACTTCTGCTCCTGTTAGAAAAAGGTTATTCAAAAAGGCTTTCTTTCCCAAAAAGGGGAAATATTATCCTGTTCATGGTCAGCAGGCATCTTCTGCAGGTCGTTTTGCTGCAAAGCGTCAGCAGCAACCTAAACAAGCCAAGCCTAAGGCTGGAAGGACTGCTACGGCCCAACAGCCTCAGCCTCCTCAGGGCCTTTGACTTACATCTAGAGAACTTAGCCTTTCTGGCTCTAGAAGAACCAGAGCCTCTCACCATTCCAGGAAGGTTAGCTCACTTTGCTCCCAGATGGGAACAAATCACAGCAGAGCAATGGACCCTCTCTATCATAAGGGAGAGGTACAAACTTCATTTCTTCAACCTTCCTCCTCACACCTTCTGGGTCAGGAGATTGCTACCCTTCTTGCCCAAAAGGCAATAGAAGAAGTACCCCTTCTTCAACAGGGCTCAGGGTTCTACTCCCCCTATTTTCTTATCCCAAAGAAAACAGGGGGCTACAGACCCATTTTAGATCTCAGAGAATTGAACAAGTTTCTATGCAAGAGAGAATTCAAGATGATTTCTCTCGGTGCTCTCCTGCCATACCTTCAGAGTCAGGATTGGCTTTGTTCTCTAGATCTCAAGGATGCGTACACCCATGTCCTAATCCATCCCCCACACAGAAGGTTCCTTCGGTTCCTTTATCAAGGAAAGCACTATCAATACAGAGTGCTTCCCTTTGGTCTGGCCTCTGCACCAAGAGTCTTCACAAAATGCATGGCAGTAGTAGCTGCATTTCTACGCACTCTAGGAATATTTGTATTCCCATATCTGGACGACTGGCTCATCCGAGCTCCATCCCAGTCAGAGGCCCAGGCTTCCCTAGCCTGCACAAGGCGTGTTCTTCAGTATCTGGGACTTGTAATAAACATCCCAAAATCCCATCTCACCCCTACTCAATCATTAGAGTTCATAGGGGCCTTGCTGGATACCACAACTGCAAGGGCCTATCTTCCCCAGGCCCGTTGCCTACGCTTGGTGCAGTTAGCCTCACAAATTCAGTTAAAGTCCCATTTAACTGCTCGAAAGATGTTACAACTGTTAGGCCACATGGCATCCACCGTGCATGTGGTTCCTTACGCTCGCCTTCACATGAGGGCAGCTTAGTGGACTCTGTCCACCCAATGGACCCAGGCATCAGGGTGCCTGTCAGACAAAATAGCAACCTCCAGTCACCTCTTTTGGTCTCTCCAGTGGTGGAAGTCCACTCAAAATCTGTTGCTGGGGTCCCCCTTTCAACAGTTTCTACCCCAAGCAACCCTTACAAGGGGTTGGGGAGCTCATCTACAAGATCTCTCCACCCAGGGCATCTGGTCTCCACAGGAGACATCTCTTGGAGCTCAGAGCAATTCTTCTAGCTCTGTCTTCCACACCCTGCTCAGCTACAAGACGGTCCTCATCCACACGGACAACCAAGTAGCCATGTTCTACGTGAACAAGCAGGGCGGGACTGGCTCTCTGTCGCTTTGCAACGAAGCTTTGAGATTGTGGGCCTTCGCCAGAGAGCATCATATTCATCTCGTGGCAGTGTACCTTCCAGGGGTTCAAAACTCTTGGGCAGACAGTCGAGTTCTGCTTCCACACGAATGGTCCCTCCATGGGGACCAGATAGCCAGGATCTTCCGAATTTGGGGAACCCAGGACATAGACCTGTTTTCAAGTCCGTGGAATGCCAAACTTCCCCGGTTCTGTTCCAGGATTCCGTGTCAGGGAGTTCAGGCCAGGGATGCCTTCCTCCTTCATTGGGGGCAAGACTTCCTCTATGCTTTTCCACCCATTCCCCTAATTCCCAAGACACTGTTCAAACTTCAGAGAGACAAGGGGTCTATGATCCTCATAGCACCACATTGGCCATGCCAGGTGTGGTACCCTCTACTTCTGCATCTCTCTCAAGCTCCCTCCCTGGACTTGGGATCTGCTCCAGACCTCCTGTCCCAGGAGAAGGGAACGTTGTGGCACCCAAATCCCTAGTCTCTTCATCTCAGAGCCTGGTTGCTGAAGGCCTAGACCTTCAAGATTTGCATCTTTCTCAGCAAGTGAAGGATATCCTTCATGCTTCCAGAAAGCCTTCCATTAGACGTTCCTATGCTTTTAAATGGAAAAGGTTTACCATTTGGTGTGCACAGAATGGTCTTAACCCTCTTGCAATACCTCTGAATTCTTTACTAGAGTATTTGCTGCATTTATCCCATGCAGGCCTTAAAACGAATTCAGTAAGAGTCCATTTGAGTGCTATTGCAGCATCCCTTAAGCCTCTCAATGGACAGCCTATTTCCTCTCATCCTCTTATAGCAAGATTCATGAGAGGCTGTCTTTTAACTAAACCTCCCATTAGACCACCTCCAGTGGCATGGGACTTGAATCTGGTTCTTGGCCAGCTTATGAAGCCACCCTTTGAACCCTTAGCCACCACCTCCTTGAAATTCCTTTCCTGGAAGGTCATTTTTCTCATTGCAGTCACCTCAGCTCGCCGCATCAGTGAGCTGCAAGCCTTGGTGGCTAATCCTCCTTATACAAGGTTTCATCATGACAAGGTAGTCCTCAGGACTAATCCACACTTTATGCCTAAAGTGGTCTCACCTTTTCATCTGAACCAGGAGGTGTATTTACCTGTCTTTTTTTCCAGGACCTCATGCATCAAGTGCAGAGAGGAATCTCCATACCCTGGATTGTAAGAGAGCTCTTGCCTTTTACTTACAAAGGACACAGCAACATAGAAAGTTCTCTCAACTCTTTGTTGCTTTTGATCCCTCTCATTTGGGACTTCCAGTCTCTAAGAGAACTCTGTCAAATTGGATTGCTCAGTGTATTTCTTTCGCCTACCAGAGTAAGAACCTTTCTCTGGAGGGCCATGTCACAGCTCACAATGTGAGGGCCATGGCAGCCTCTATGGCTCATCTAAACTCTGTGTCCATCGACCAAATCTGTCGAGCGGCCACCTGGGCCTCGGTTCATACCTTTACAGCCCATTACTGCTTGGACAATGACCAAACAAGGCATCCTGGCGGGAGTCCGACTGTTCTCAAACACCTGTTCCATACCTAATCAACTCCTACCCCCCATCCCTGGTTGGATGCCCGAGATTCATAGGGGCAGGTAGAGCCCTTCTCAGGGACTCACAACCTTGGCGATCTCTTTGGCATCTCTAGCTGGGGAGTCCCCATATGTGAAGACTCATTCCTGCTTGTTCCTGGAGATAGCACAGTTACTTACCTGTAACAGGTGATCTCTGGGAACAGCAGGAATAAGTCTTCACAACCCACCCACCTCCCCTAGGAGTTGTATCTATCTATCTTTCCTTTCCTCTCTCTCACTTTGTCTCAGCTTAAAACTCGAACTGGAGAGAGGCGGTTGGGAAAGGCGGGAAGGCAGCGCGCAGGCCCTGTGGGATGCTCCCAAAAGCTCTCTTTCTGGACGCTTGGGAGCGTTCCCGCGTAGGCTCCGTCAGTACCGACGATACCCATATGTGAAGACTTATTCCTGCTGTTCCCAGAGATCACCTGTTACAGGTAAGTAACTGTGCTATCCCAGACCTGGAAGAAGTCCATCATTTTTACAGTGGCCTGGGAGGATTGAAGTGGCTCGGAGGTGAGTCATCTGTCAAAAAAATAAGAGATGTGCGGCGTCCTGAAAATTTCTCATGGCTGACAAGGAAACAACTCTTGAAAACATGCGCTGTGCCATTTCCAGAGAATAATTGGAAATTTTGGGTCCCCTTGAGAAACCCTATACGGTGAAACGCAAGGGCGCCTGGAAAGATAGGCGTTGGGGCATAGCCTTTTCTTTTACTGCATAAGAAAAGGCAAAGAAATACCAAAAATTCAAAAGAAAAGAGAAAAACAGAAGAAGAAGATGAAGACCAGTCTTTTCATGAGAAGCTAAGTAGTCTTTTAAGAAAATTTTAAATCAGAAAATAGCTGTTTTGAAATTAATTGAACTGGTTGGAGAATCTTCACATTTAAGCCATTGATGTACTAAACCCTATACACGTTTAGGAGACGATTCACAAATCTCCTAGTGCAACGAAGCAATAAGGGTGTTGTCTGAGGCTTAACATAAGACAAGTAGAATTCATACTGAACAGTAGTATAATGGTGAAAAAGTTGAATGAATAAGCTGATTTAGGTTTATAGTAATAATCATTCACTAAGCACGGCCAACAAGGTATTTTAGCATTTCTAAAAAAATAAGAGAGACAAGAAAAGACGAGAGACAAGAAGATAGAGAAGTACGGAAGAGGCAGAGGATCAGAGGAGCTCCCAGAGGGGATGGGAGTCTGGTTCCTTTGATTTGTTTGGCTCTACTCCGTAGAGTTGAGGCAGAGGAAGTAGTTGGGTAAGAACTTCTCATCAGAGTGAGGGTGTTTGCTGTCTGTTCGGGGGGATGATATTTAGATGGTATTTAGATGTATTTTCAATTCTGATACTATTCTTACTTGTTTCTCCCATGAGTCTGCTTTGTCAATAGGATACTGGGAATTGGGAGGTGCTACCTGCTACCCATGTATTCTGATGCCATGAGTTTGATATGCTCAATCTCCAAGCTGCTAGTGAGGTGTGACAACCCACAGCTCAGTACTGGACTGGAGGTACTCAAGGAAAGGCAATTAGCAGGGAAGGCCTAATTTCACTTTGTTAGTCTCCTGGCTGTGTATGTATATCACTCCATGGACTGACATGAAAGAGGGACAACTGAAGGTGCTACTCTCCATTTTAAAAGGGACAGCTTAGATTATAAAGCATCTTCTTGTCCTGGAGGACACCCTTTGATGCTTACTAACTTTTAAAGCTCCACTTTACAGTATATCTTTTTCAAGAGTACACATTGGGGTAAGAAATCTTTTCTAAATGCTGGCATTGGTCTGTTAATATGATACAGGTTGGAAGAGATGTAAGAAGAAAGTGTTCCTCCACATAGCATTTACTAAAATAATGCTTGACATCTCTTAATGAAAATGAAGTAGTCCTTTTTGTCACTGAAAGACTAAGATAAATGCAGATAGATAGAGCCATAAAAATGTAAATTTTGACAAGCATTCTGTTAATGATTAGAAATGTAAAACCAGGTGACAGAAATTAAATTTTCCTTCTGAACAATTTACCTGCTGCTGTTGTGTGAATGCCCAGAGGAGCTACTCATCAAGTCTAAACTTGATCTGAGTTCTGTAGTGACAACAAGCTGTGAATAATTTTTTTATGTATGTGAACAGCTGATGTTAAAATCTGGTATTTCCATACATTGTAAGGATATGCAGCTATATATTGGAGGGAGGTTACCTCAAGCCAGGGGTTCAATTCCCGCATGGGGACAAGCAACTTCAGGCCGGAGGGACTGGGGTCTCTAGTCCCATGGCCACTCCTTGTGGCCTTGGGCAAGCCACTTAACCCTCCATTGCCTCAGGTACACTTAGATTGTGAGCTCTTCGGGGACAAGGGAATAAAAAAAGTACCTGTTAGTATACATGTAAACCGCACTGATTCTAAAGAGCACGGTATAAAAAATAAAATAAAATAAATAATAATAATTGTGAGAAAATGTAGCAATACATTCATTTATGAATAGGACACAAAGTTTTTGGTCAAAATAAAAACAGAGTAGATACTATATTAAAGGAAAATAAATGTATCATACATTTCTAAATCACTCAGAACAAGCATGTAAGAGGGTCATCCCTATGACAATACTGTTTAGTGCTGTGCAGAAAGTCCCTAAGTGAGGTCTACATTCACCAGGTCAACTGAGAATGCTATAGTGGCAGTATTCATAAGCCCGAGTAGGGAGGATGTCATGTCATAGCCTAAAGATGACACCTGATTCAGGATCCATGATTACAGAGTTTCAGAAGAAGCCCTAATACATTGCAGCTGGCACAGGACTGTCGCTGAAACAATCAAAATAGACATGTTAGGAGGTGTGAAATATAAAACAGGAAAATATCTCTGGTTAATTATACATAACTAATTAATTTATTTAACAGGTTTTTTTTATACCGCTTTATCTTACGGTCAAAGCGGTTTATGTTGGAACAGAACATTTTACATTAAACAGGGAATACAACTTGGAAGCAGTGATAAATGTGTTTGGTGAATTACTATGTACATTTGAAAAGGAATGAAGCTGTTGAGGTTAGAGGAGAGTGAGGGGAGGGGGAAGGGGAAATTGTAGAGGGTGGGAGAGGTAGGCTAGGTTTGGAAATAGCATTCTCTGAAGATGTGGGTCTTAAGGGCTTTCCTAAAGGATGATAAGTCTGTTGTGGTCCTTAACTTTTCAGGAATGGAGTTCCAGAGTTGTGGTGTGTAGAGAGAAAAGGCTCTCTTAGAGGTGGTAGCGTTGGTTTTTCTGAATATCGGTGGCATTTGTAGCATTTTCCTTGAGGTCGATCGGCGCTCTCTGTTGTTGGGTCTGATCTGGAGCATGGTCTGTAGGTGTGGTGATGAAGAGTTGTAGAGGACCTTGAATATTGTAAGGATGGCTTTGAATTTTGAACACTCTATAATGGGAAACTAGTGCAGTCATTTGAGGCAAGATATGATGTCTTGCATTGAGGAAGGTTTGTGCTGCCATGTTGAGTGCAAGCTGGAGAGGGTGTATGGTTGAGTTTGGTATGCCTTGAAATATGATGATGCAATAGTCGAAGTGAAGGAAATGGTTGTTTGTAGGACTGAGTGGAAGTCATGGTCGGGAAGAAGAGGTTTAAGATTTTTGATTGTTTTGAGCTTGTAATATATGCTCCATGTTACATTTCATATATATGCTTTAAAGGTGAGGTTCTGGTCCAGTGTAACTCCAAGGTATTTTATATTTTGTTTAACTTGGATATGTGTACCCTCAATAGGTATGGAGGTAGGTGGGATGAAGCTGGTGTGTCTGGTGATATACAGTCTTCTTTAGATTTATGGTCAGGTTGTGTCTGTTGAGCCATTTGCAGATTGTGGAGAAGCAGGTTGTTATGGGTGTGGTGTTGGGGTTTGTTGTACTGATAGGTGTGTAAATCATTACGTCATCTGCGTAGATATGGTAGAGAATGTTGCAGGATTTTATTATGGCACATATTGGTTGCAGGAAGAGGTTGAATAGCAATGCTGAGAGGGATGAGCCTTGTGGGACTCCTTGGGTTTCATTGTAGGGGATGACGTTGACTGATTTATCCTGACTTACAGTTTGCGGTCTGTCAAGTAGGACTTGAACCATGAGAGAGGGGTATCTGATAATCCAGTAGCTTGGAGGCGTTGAATTAAGAGGTCGTGTGGGATGGAGTCAAACACTGCTTTTATATCCAGGAAAATGAGAATGAAGCCGGATTTAGGTTTGTCAGTACCCTTAATTACGTTGTCAAGTAGGCCAGTCATGAGAGTTTCCACTCCATGGTATAGCTTGAAGCCATATTGCTGCTTGTCCAGTGGGTGACTTGTGTCAATGTAGTCTTGGAGTTGCCTGTATACGATCTTCTCCAAGATCTTGGTCATGAATGAGAGGCTGGTTATGGCTCTATATGAGGATGGCTGGTTGACGTCATTGGATGTTCCTTTCCTGATAGGGTAGATAGAGGCTGATTTGCGTTCATACGATCTTCTCCAAGATCTTGGTCATGAATGAGAGGCTGGTTATGGCTCTATATGAGGATGGCTGGTTGACGTCATTGGATGTTCCTTTCCTGACAGGGTAGATAGAGGCTGATTTGCGTTCCGGTGGGACATATCCTTGTGTTAATGATGGACTCGGGCACCAGGATCAGAGTCCCAGTTCTGAATATGCTGGAAGATGAAAGAAGAAATTGACTGTATAACATGAACAGTAAATAAGTTATTTAATACTAATATGAAGCTATATCTAAACTATAAAAGCTTTAATGTTCCTCATCCTGAAAAAAAATTGCTGTGAAAATTGTGGTGATTGGTTATGCAACATATATCTTCTTGTATCAATGCAACTTTTAACCTCATGAAAGCCATTACTTAAACATAGTAAGGTTTTGCAGTTACTGTGAAGTAATTACCAAAATTAACATGTAGTTAAATGCAAAACCTTTGTAGTAACTGTTGGGGGCATTTCGATCATTTTTTGGAGGGCTGCTGTGCAGTTAATCCATAGAAAAAGTTGCTACTATGCATTGACTTAATGGCAAATAATGCACAGTTTAGTTAGATATTATCTCTTGAGGTGGCATTCACTGTTCCTTATCGTCCCTCCAGTTCAGTCCCTCACCTCTAGTTAGTGCACCTCCTCCCGCAGATTGGAAGCTGGGCATGTCAGAATTCTGAAGCCACTTCCACATATACTGCTGGCACCTCCCACCAGCTCCCTGTGTGCTCAGTCTCCAAGCAGCTGGAGGTGGTAGTGAGCCTAGGTGCTGGGCTTACTAGAGGAACAGATAATGAGCATTAGTTTAGTATAGCTAGGGTGTTTTTAGTATTTGTTTCCTTCCTATACCTTATTTTCTTTGGGCTGACAGTTCTTTTAAAGTTTTTCGTTTAAAAAAAAAAAAAAAAAAAAAGAGCTGAGGGCACTCGGGAGGGACATCCTACAGAGGATCGCTGCTCCTTCTCCCGGTCAATCGGTGGCTTGCCCTGCTTCACTCCCCTCCTTGTTTGTACGGAGGGCAGTTGAACTTCTCTTTTTCTGTGCTACCCGGACGGCTCGCAATCTCGTTACCAAGTGAGGAGCTGTCGGCGGGTTTGTCTGCTTTCTCCTGCTGCCGGTTCTCATTCTCCACACAGTGTTTGATTTCAGCAGTCTGGGCCGGCTTCGGCGCTAGCAGGAATGAGCTGTATAGTGCCCATCTTGCAGAGGTGAGTCCTCCGATCGCTGTAAATTTAATCGGTCTGCAGATCACAGCCTGCTGCCTCGTGGGGAGCGCGGTTAGGCCTTTCTCAGTGCTGTGGACTTTGCGGTCCGTTTTTCCCGTGTTTTTTTTTCCCCGCATTCTTTTCTCTCATTGGTTTATTCTGTTGGATGTTGGGCCCGGTTATGGGACATTTTTAAAGGGGCACTGGCTAGCCTTATAAAGACCCAGAAACTTTAATGGGCTAATAAGAACAGTAAAAAAAAAAAAAAAAAGTGGTTGGAATTTTGTTTGTTTTTTCTGTCAATTTTAGTACCGCTAAGGAGTCTGGTTACCTTTGGTAAGAATTTCGGGGCTAATGCCTGTGCATCCGCAGTCCCTCGTCTGCGGTACCCATCGGGGGATGGTCTCAGATGCAGGAGTGTGTCGCGGCTGCGCAACAGAAGCATTCAACATGGAGCAGGAGCTCCAGGACAAATCTAAGGAGGTGGCGCCTTTGGCTGGACAGGGTTCCACAGCCTCTATGGGGGTTGTTTCTCTTCTAGAGACTCCTGCCTCTCTGCTTACTGCGGGTCTGCCAGTGTCAGGTCCTTCTAATCCTCCAGTTGTGGGAGGGGCAGCTCTGGGGTTTTTTCTTCGGAGTTTGTTTTTTTATTGCATCAGGCCTTCTGTTTGCGTCAGTAGGGGTCTGCGTCGGACCTCTCTGTTCTTGGAACCGGAGTGGTCCGGGTGTCGGCAGAGAAGCTCGGAAACGTAGAAGCGAAACCGGCTAAGAGGGCTCGGTCGGTAGAGGAACAGCCTCTTGTGTCGGAGTGGCTAGAAGGTGACGACTTCAACACAGAGCCAGAGACCAGTATAGAAGAGCTTGAGGAACGTGAGATTCAGGAGCCTGAGGACCAGGTGAGGATTATCCGAGTTTTTCAGAGAGAGGAGCTACCAGCTCTCATTAGAGTTGCTTCAGGCTCTCAACCTCTCAGTGGTTTCTCCAGCAGAGGATGATGGGTTGGAGGATCCTCTCATTCAGGCGGTATGGAAGTCCCAAGCAGTTTTTCCAGTTCGCTGTGTGGTCAAGCATATGATCCAGGATGAGTGGGATCTGCCAGAGGCAGGATTAAGAGGTGTGAGGTCTATGACTCATCTGTATCCCATGTCTGACCAAGAGCGTGAGTTGTTTCGTTCCCCATGTGTGGATGCAGCAGTTTCGGTGGGCACAAAGAAGACAACCATTCTGGTTGAAGGCAGCGCAGCCTTGAAGGATGGACAAGACCGGAAGGTTGACTCGTTAGTGCATTGACCTCAAAGGCCTGCTTCTATATCGTTACAAGCTTCTATTTGTGGAGCTTGGGTAGCGAGAGCATGTCTTTGCAGGTCGCAGCGCTTGCAACAGCCAGGGGAGCAGGTGCAGGAGCAGTTAGCGGACATAACTAGACTAGAGTCGGGAGCGGCTTGCCTGGCTGTCCACTATTTATTTATTTAACCAGTTTTTTATACCACCTTATCCTTCAATCAAAGTGGTTACAAGTCAAGGTATACAAATATAGGTAAAAGCATTAGAGGATTGGCTAATAGCATGGCTTTGCTGGTGGCAGCGCGCTGTTATCTTTGGCTAAGGAATTGGGCAGTAGATAGTTCCTCCAAGTCACGACTTAGCAAGCTTCCCTTTAAGGGGAAACTTGTTTGGAGAGGATCTCGACAAGCTGGTCAAGGATTTGGGGGAATCAAAAGGAGGTCGCTTGCCGGAAGATAAGCCAAAGCTGGGGCGGACCGTGGCAGCTTCATGGGGTCAGCCTTGGGATTTTAGGCGTTTTTGTACCTCCCGCTTGGGAAGTTTCCAAAGAGGGAGGTTTCCCTCTCGAGGTCAAGGTTTTAGGGGTTTCCGAGGAGCGGGCAGAGGGTTCGCTAGCCCCTCTTCCTCTGGATTTAGGAAAACCCAATGAAGCGAGGGGGGACCCAGGTAGGGATTCAACCCATAGGGGGTTAGCTTTGGGAGTTTCTTCCAGCCTGGGTCCAGATAACATCCGATCAATGGGTGTTGGAGGTCATTCGCAAGGGGTATTCCCTTGAGTTCACCCGACCGGTGGTTGACTCCTTTGTTCTGTCTCCTTGCAGGGGGCGAAACAAGGCATTGGCGGTACAGGGGACTCTGTCTCGTCTTCTGCAGCTGGGAGCAGTTATTCTGGTTCCTTGAGAGCTGTACGGTTGCGGTCGATACTCCCATTTATTTCATGGTGCCAAAGAAAAACGGGGTCTTCCGTCCAATCCTAGACCTCAAGGGCGTAAACCGGTGTCTTCGGGTGCCACATTTCCGCATGGAAACTTTGTGCTTCGTAATAGTGGCAGTACGACAGGAGGAGTTTTTGACGTCTCTCGATTTCACCGAAGCGTATTTTGCACATTCCAGTCGGGCCAGATCATCAAAGGTTTCTAAGGTTTGTGCTGTTGTGGGGACATTTTTCAGTTCTAGGCATTACCGTTCGGTCTGGCGACGGCTCTACGGACCTTCACCAAAGTAATGGTGGTGGTGGTGGCCCTTCGCAGAGATGGAGTGTTGGTTCATCCTTATCTCGACAACTGGTTGATCTGGGCAAAATCCAGAGCCGAGAGTGGTGCAACGCCTACAAAGCCTCTGTTGGGTGGTCAATACGGCCAAGAGCTGATTGGTGCCATTGCAGGTTCTGGAGTATTTGGGAGTGAGTTTCGACACTTGAGTGGGAGCAGTTTTTCTACTGGAACTCCGGGCCCAGGGGCTTCGGCTCTTGGTGCGCAGTTTGTTTTTTTTTAGTCATCAGCGCAGTCTGCTTGGCACTATCTCCGTGTTCTTGGGACGATGGCGGCTGCTCTGGAGGTAGTGCCGTGGGCCAGAGCGCACATGCGTCCCTTGCAGAGGTCCCTGCTCCGTCGCTGGTCTCACCAGAGAGATTCTCTGACCAAGCGTCTTCCCTGTCCGATGGGAGTCCAGTTGTGGCTTCGTCCAGAAAATTTGGTGGCGAGCATGCCCCTCGAGCAGCCGCAGTGGGTTCCTGTTTTGAGAGATGCCAGTCTGGTGGGTTGAGGGGCTCATTGCAGGGAGCTCTTCGCGCAAGGGAGCTGGAGCGGACAGGAGGCTCAGTGGTTGATCAACCGTCTGGAGTTGTAAGCTATTGCTCTGGTGCTCCGCGCCTTTATGTCCAACTTACTGGGTTGAGCGGTCCGAGTTCTGTCGGACAATGCCGCCGCAGTCGCATACCTCAACTGACAAGGGGGCACGGGCAGCGTGGCTCTGGAGGAGGAGGTGGAAGACTTGTTCAATTGGGCGGAGCCTCAGCTTCAGGCACTGTCAGCGGTGCACATTGCAGGATCAGACAATGTGACGGCGGACTACCTCAGCTAAGTCCGCGTGGATCCCAGAGAGTGGGAGCTTCACCCAGAGGTCTTTGCTCAGTTAGTCAGCAAGTGGGGATCTCCCATTATGGATCTCATGGCGATGTTTTGGTCGGCCAAGGCAAGTCGCTTTTTCAGCAGGAGAAGAGAAAGGATGTCCGAGGACCTGGATGCATTACTGCAACAATGGCCCTCACAGGGTCGTCTCTGTTTCCCCCCTTGGGCTCTCATAGGCCGGGTGGTTCAACGCATCAAAGCCCATCAAGGACACATAATTTTAGTCGCTCCAGATTGGCCACATCAGCCGTGGTATGCCGACTTATTGCACCTTCTCGATGGGCAACTGTGGCGACTGCCAACACGGGATGATCTTCTCCTGCAGGGTCCTCTTCGAATGCCTCAAGTGGATCGGTTCTCGGTTACAGCTTGGCCATTGAAAGGGCGAAGCTAAGGAAGAAAGGTTACTCTAGTTCAGTAATCTCTACCTTACTCTTGGCCAGATAAAGGTCGACCTCCTTAGCCTACGTTCGTGTTTGGCGTATTTTTGAAGATTGGTGTCAATTCCGGTGGTTTTGAGTTTCTTGCAGGATGGTTTTGATTAAGAGTCTGACGGCCAGCTCGTTAACAAGAAATAGCTGTCAGCTGTACTCTTATCGCAGAAAGGTTCATGGGGTCTCCTTGGGTTCCTATCTAGATGAGGGCGGTATATCGTTGACGTCCGCACAGGGTGGTGATTCCCCTATGGGATCTCAATTTGGTTTTGGGAGCATTGACAAGAGAGCCCTTCGAACCCTTGAATCAGGCCTCGCTAAAGGATCTGACTTTAAAGACAGTCTTTTTGGTAGCAATTTGCTCTGCACGCCGAATTTCGGAGTTACAGGCCTTGTCCTGTCGGAAGCCGTTCCTGACCTTTTCTTGGGAGAAGGTGGTTTTGCGTCCCGTTCCGTCTTTCCTGTCAAAGGTGGTTTTCGCCATTTCATGTGAATCAGTCTGTGTCCTTACCAGTGTTACGGTCTGAGACGCTGTCTCCTAAAGTCCCTAACTTGCATTTGTTGGATGTAAAGGGGGTTCTCCATCCGTCATCTGAAGGCGTTGGAGTCCTTCTGCAAGTCTGAGCGTTTGTTCTCTTTGGGGGTCCGCATAGGGGCGAAGCGGCAGCCAAAGCTTCCATTTCCAGATGGGTCTGTGAGGCGATAGTGTCAGCTTATATCTTGCAAGGTCGACAAGTTCCCTTGGGGTTGCGGGCTCATTCTACAAGAGCGCAGGTGGCTTCGTGGGCGGAACATAGTTTGGTTCCTCCAATTGAAATTTGCAAAGCAGCCACGTAGTCCTCTTTGCATACCTTCAGTAGACACTATCGGTGGCGGTGGATGCCTGTTTCGGGTCTGTGGTTTTGCAGTCCAGTTGGGCAGGTCCCTCCCATTAATTTACTGCTTTGTTACATCCCAGAGGTGAGGGACTGGACTGGAGGGGGATGATAAGGAAAGAGAAACTAGACTTACCTGCTAATTGTTGTTCCTTGAGGATCTCCAGTCCAGTCCCAAATCCCGCCCGGGGTTTTATCGGCTACCGTGGATTTTGTTTGTTTTTGGTCGCGACAGCTGCGGTGTCGGGTGGCAGCAAAATTCTTTCTTTGCCCAAACAATGAGCTCGCTAGTCTTCTTTTTCTCTTTTGCGCATTCTTTGCGGTTTCTCTTTGTCTGACTTCCTTTGAAAGGGAGGGGAGGAGTTATCCTCTTCTTCCAAGGGGGGGGGGTCAGTTGAGTTTTAAAAGATCAGTTGTTGTATTCACTTAATAGTATAGCTACTTATTTGTTGCTCCTCTGAGTCTGCTTTGTCATTAGGTCACTGGGAGCTGGTGGGAGGTGCCTGCAGTATATGTGGAAGTGGCTTCAGAATTCTGACATGCCCATTCTCCAAGCTGCGAGTGGAGGTGCACTACCCAGAGGTGAGGGACTGGACTGGAGTTCCTCAAGGAACAACAATTAGCAGGTAAGTCTAATTTCTCTTTCTGCATTATCTGTGGCATTAAAAGTTAATATGTAGTAGCATAAACATGTTATCCAAGTTGTTTTCTCCTGTTCTATGTGAAGCCAAACAGTTTGTTATGGTCATTTTGTTGTATGTAAACCGCGCTGACAATAGGGCGGTATATAAGAAATTGTAATAAATAAATAAATAATAAATAGTAATGACCTCTGTGTTAAGGAGGTAATTTTATAACAAGTCGCATAAAATTTAAGCACCATCAGCACTAGTTAGTCACCTATTTTCATTAACCTGCATGCATAGTTTAGTGTATCAAAAACTCTGACTTCCTGATAGAAAGACAGCTGGCACCTCCCACCAACCCTCAGTATCTCAGTTGTCCCTTCAGTGAGTCCCTAATTATGGAATCACCTCTCTCCCGCTGCTTGGAGACTAAGACCTGGAACAGATGAAAAAATCTGTCCCTGTGGGTAGTTAGAGGGGCAGGGGGTGAATAAAGTTAGTTAGTAGGATTAAAAAAAAAAGACTGAGAGCAGCGCGAAGAGAACAAGCAGGGAAAACCCCTTGGGGGGGGGGGGGGGACTGGCAGCAGGGGAAAAGTATAGGCAGCAGCTTCCACAGCTGTCCAGAAGCAGGAACCGCTGTGAAGAAAAGATGTGATAACAGTAAGTAGCAGTATGGGGAGCTTCAGGGGGAACTGACACCATCAAAGCTGAAGCGATCAGCTGCGTGGGTGCCGGGAGGAAAGGATTGTGAAAGGCAGTGGCATTAACAGAGGGGTTTCCTGCTTTCTGAGGGCCATAATAAACGCACGGTTTGAGACTGAGCACTTCAGAGAATTGTGGCTGACTTCGGGGCTGCAGGGGAAAGCTATTTTGTGCGGGAACCGTGGCCATTATTCAGGGGCCTTCATCGCGTGCAGGAGTGGACTCGGAGGGGGGCCCGGAAGCGGCAGGTGCTTGCATTCACGTTTTTGTTATTTTTTTCTGCCCTCTCTAAGGCCCTTGACAGCTCTCTTTCGGGCTGATAAACTTTAGGTAATTTTGGCTGATAAGCTATATATTTTGACCATTGTTCCTGAATGCATTCCAGGCCAAGGGTTATTCTGGCCTGAGGAGTGGCTCGGGGCACAGTAAAGTTGTTAGGAGATGCCCACTAGGCCCACTTGTGGTGTGTGTGGCTCTTGTCGTGGATCAGTCTCAGCCATGGGCTTCTGCTGCGGCTGTCAGGCAGAGGCCAGGTCAGTGGAGGAAGGCTTGGCGAGAGGGAGAATGGACCAACCTCTTCAGGGAGCGGAAGATCCATCACCACTAGAAGAGCCAGTTTCTTTTACCCCAAGTGGACTGGTATCGGCTATCCAGGGGGACAGGATAAGCCCAGTCCCTTCAGCAAATGGAGCCTAAGAGCGGGAGGGGGGGGGGGGTAGATCCTCCAGGCCAACCACTTCTAAGGAGGTGCCCGTGGATGCATTCCCAGGGTCTTTTTTTTTTTTTTTTTTTTTAACTAGTTTGTTCTGCTCAGGCATAAGGCCTTTTGCATGAAGAAGCGGAGTGAAGAGGAGTCGGTTGGCTCCCAGAGGCGGATGAGAAAACAGGTCCCGTCCAGAAATCATTTGGGAACAAGGATGGAAGCCCTGCCCTAGTAGGCGGCTTATGGATGACAATCCCTGGGAGGACCTGGGCTCTGTGCTTTCAGTTGCAGCTGAAGACCAGGGCATTGAGACTAACATGTACGAGGTGGTGGAGCTGGAGGAGGGCGAGATCCCACAGGGGGAAGAATCTCGCGTAGTGCGTGTGTTCCACAGGGAGGAACTTGCAGCATTGATCACGCACTCTGCTAAGGCCCTTAATAATGGTGGCTGATGATCCAGGAGAGCAAGAGTTGCTGGAGGATCCATTGTTTCAAGCAATCAGAAAATCAAAGATTGTGTTCCCGCTGCATTGGGTCATTAAGCAGATGATTCAGGATGAATGGGATGTGCCTGATGCAGCCCTCAAGGGTACGCAAGCAATGGCCAGGCTCTACCTGCTTCCAGACAAGGACAAGGAGCTATTCTGCTCCCCCAAAGTGGATGCCGCAGTGGTGACAGTTACCAAGAAAATCACCATCCCGGTTGAGGGGGTCAGCGATCAGGGGTGTACAGGACCGAAAATTAGAGACCCTCCTTAAGCAGATGTTTGAGATTAATGCACTAAAGTTGCAGGCCTCGATATGCGGGGTCTTTGTAGCCAGGGCCTGTCTGCATTGGGCACAAAGAGTGCTGGAAGGGGCAGCAGATTTGCAGTTGCTTCCGTCTAAGGCAACAAAGCTAGAGTCTAGGGCAGCCTACCCAGCAGACACCTTTTTATGACATGATCCAGAGGATTGTCTAAAGGCATGGCCTCGGCGGTTGCTGCTTGCCACTACCTGTGGTTTCCTCCAAGTTCTGACTTAGTAAGCTGCCCTTTTGGGGAAACTGTTGTTTGGTGAGGATCTCGAGAAGTTGGTGAAGGACCTGGGGGAGTCCAAAGTGGGCAGGCTCCCAGAGGATAAGCAGAAGCCCGATCAGCCTGCGGGTCTGGTGAGGGGCCAGCCATGGGACTTTTGGTGGTTTCGGGCGGTTTGGTTTGTGTCCTATCAGAGAGGACACTTTTTTCCTTCTAGAGGCCAAGCCTTTTGTGGGTTCCGAGGGGGGAAACAGAGGTTTTTACTTTGCACCCTCGACAACTAAGAAGACACAGTGATGCTAGGCAGGTCCAGGAAGGGTTGGTTCCCATTGGGGGTCGGCGAGGTCTTCAGAGAAGCATACATGTTGGAGTTTGCTCATCCTCTCATGGATGCATTTGTCAATACTCCATGCAAGGTCCCTTGGAAGCTAGAGGCAGTGCAGGACATGCTACGACACCTCCTCGAACTGCTGGCGGAGGTGCCCAGAGACCAGTATGGATATGGTCAGTGCTCCATTTACTTTGTGGTCCCCAAGAAGGAAGGTTCTTTCCACCCCATTCTGGATCTCAAGCATGTAAATCACTGCCTAAGGGTGCCCTGTTTTTCACATGGAGGCTCTCTGCTCGGTGATACTAGCAGTCCATGTAGGCAAGTTCTTGACCTTGCTAGTTCTCATGGAGGCATACTTACACGTTCCTATTCGGTCTGAACATCATAAATTTCTAAGGTTTGCGGTGCCCATGGGGCATTTTCAGTTCTGGGCCTTGCCTTTCTGGGTAGCAATTGCCCCCCATACGTTCACCAAGTTGATGGTAGTAGTGGCTGCAGGCCTTTGGCAGGAGGGAATTCTAGTGCATCCCTACCTAGACAATTGGCTCATCTGGACAAAATCCAAAGAGGAGAGCGGCCGGGCCATGAAGCGAGTCATAGATTACCTGCAGAACCTGGGCTGTGTCGTCAATTTTGCCAAGAGCCGTCTCCATCCATCTCAAGACTTGGTATACCTGGGAGCTCTGTTTCATATGGATGAGGGGAGAGTGTTCTTGCCGTGGGACAGGATGATTTCTCAACAGAAGCAGATATGGCAGTTTTTAAGTATGACCTTAAGTATGACTGTGTCCACGGTGTGGCATTATTTGTAAGGGCTGGGAACTATGGCTGCTTCATTCGAAATGGTACAGTGTACGGCCATTGCTAGACTAGGTGGAGGCCAATCTCCAGGTGCTGTTGGTGACACATGTGATCGTCAAGGAGAATGTAGTGGCCGACTACCTCAGTTGGGTCCGGTTGGACCCAGGGTAGTGCGGCAGTCTTTGCTGAGCTTGTACCGTGCTGGGGGCACTCGATCATGAATCTGATGGCAACCTTAGAGTCCGCCAAGGTGGAGCATTTTTACAGCAGGAAGACAGGAGCACATGTCGGATGGGCTGGATGCTTTGGTGCAATGGTGGCCAGCAGAAGGTCCGCTCTGTCTTTCCTCCGTGGGCGCTCATAGGCCAGACTGTACAAAGAATCAAAGTGCATTTGAGAGGTGGTGCTCATTGCTCCCAATTGGCCGAGACAGCCGTGGTATGCCGACCTGATTCGTCTGGTGTCTGATCATCCGTGGCATCTGCCAGTGTGGGCTGACCTACTATGGCAGGGTCCGATTTTAATGCTGCAGGTGGCTTGATTCTTGCTTATGGCTTTGCTCTTGAGAGGCTTCAGTTCAGAAGACAGGGCTATTTGACCTCTGTCATCTCTACCTTGCTAAAAGCCCGGAGGCGCTCCATGATGCTGGCATACATTCGGGAGTGGAGAGTCTTTGAAGGCTAGTGTTTGGAGCAGGGCTGTCGCCGTTCTCAGCCTCCATGCCTGTCATTCTCACCTTCCTGCAGGTGGGGTTGGAGAAAGATCTGACTTACAACTCTCTTTGCGTGCAGGTGCCAGCCATTGCCTGTTATCGTGGTTGGGTCCAGGGGGCTTCCCTAGCGATGCACCCGCATTCCTTCGTGTGGTGAAACAGGTTTGTTCCCAATTCGGGTGGTGGTGCTGACTGTGTTTAACGGAGGAGCTGTTTGAACTGGGGAGCATGTGCTCCTTGAAAGCTCTAACCTTGAAGATGGTCTTTTTGGTGGCTATCTGCTCATTCATGAGAATATCGGAACTTCAGGTGCTATCTTGTCGAGCCCCTTTCCTGTGCATCTCTAGGGAAAGGTTGGGCTCCAGCTGGTACCCTCCTTCCTTTCTATAGTTCTTTTGGCTTTTCACCTCAATTGGACAGTGGCTCTTCCTGTGTTTTCAGAGGCAGAAGATCCTGTGTTGCGATGTCTGGATGTGCATCGGGTATTGTGGTGCTACCTGAAGCGGACGGAGTTGTTTCACAGGTCAGATCAGCTCTTTGTACTGTTTGTAGGCCTGCGTAAGGGGGAAGCAGCTTCTAAGGCTTCCATCTCATGGTGGGTGAAGGAGACTTATTTATTTTTATTTAGCCATATTTATATACGGCCTTTCTCCGGGTCAAAGCGGTTACAATTGGGGGATACATTTAACACGAGGGGATATGAGACATATATACTAATACTTACAGGGAACATGGGCAATGGAGGGTTAAGTGGTTTGCCCAAGACCACAAGGAGCACCTGTGGGGCTAGAAACCCCAGTCCTTCCGGCCCAAGGTTGCTGTCCTCCAGCGGGACTTGAACCTCCGGCCCGAAGTACCTTGCCCCAACCACTAGGCCACTGCTCCACTCCAACTTGGTGTACTCCACTCCAACTTGGCGTACTTAGGCGAAAGGAGCTGCCAAAAGGGTTGCAAGCACAGTCTATGCGCGCCCAAGCGGCATTGTGGGCGGAATCCAACTTGTTTCCGCTGACAGATATTTGCAAAGTGGCAACGTGGTCGTCTCTGCATACCTTGTGTAAAGCATTATCATCTAGATATTCAGGCAGCAGAGGATGCATGGTTTGGTTCAGCGGAGCGTCAGGCGGTGCTCGTGGGTCCCTACTGAATTTATTACTGCTATGATGCATCCCATAAGTAACAACTCTGGACTAGAGGAACAATAAGGAAAGTGAAATTAGGCCTTACCTGCTAATTAATGTTTCTCAAGTTCTTCCAGTCTCAGCTCAGGCCCTCCCTCATATATTTGGAGTGCAGAGTGATGGTGTTCCTGGGCCTGAAGAAGTTCTTCAATATTGCGTTTGGTCCAAAAGTTGATCAGGAGGCTATCGGTGAGTGCGGCTCCTGGATAAGTAGTCTGATTCCTTTTCATTGGAGGAAGGGGCGTTCGGAGCACACAGACAGATATTCACGTAAATCTATGGCACAAGTAGTGTCGCACCATTCAAAAGGAAAACAAAATATAAAGGAAAAGGATAGGAGGAGCAAAGTACTATCGATGGAGAAACAATTAGAGGAGGGTATGTTTTTTTTCTGCTTGTTGGGGTTAGAAGCTTTTAAATGTTTGGAATGCTAAGTTACTACTTTGTTGCTCCTGTGAGTCTGCTTTGTCAATAATTCTGACTGAGGGCTGGTGGGAAGTGCCAGCTGTCTTTCTATGGGGAGGTCAAAGTTTCTGACACACTCAGTCTCCAAGTTGCTGGTGAGAGGCAACAACCCATAGGTAGTGGGATTGGACTGGAGGAATTCAAGGAACATCAATTAGCAGGTAAGGCCTAATTTCACCTTTTCCATGACCTTCACATGCATAAATTTAGGCTCCAACTACACTTCACTCCTATGCTTGTCCACTATGCAAATAAATAATAAAATACTGTAACTTACATATGTTCTTTACAAATCTAGACATGGGCATTTACATAAAGTCTAAGGCAGGCACAAGTGCTCACACTTAGATTTGCCATGTGTATGTTATGACTTATGCACTTTTTATATAAAGAAAAGTAGACATGTACTTTTCTTTATCAAATAGGTGTGCTTTGAGCACAATGGAGTGCATCCACAACTAGGTGGTCTTTATAAAATTGCCCTCTAAATGTTGGCACAGACCCTGACTAACTGTACTTCCTATGTTCAAGAGCTAACACAGTTTAATAAATGGACCCCCAAGTAAACAATACTAGTGCATAGCATGTCTCAGTTTAAAGAAAAGAAATCTGTGCTTTAAAAAAGATCAGAAAACATTTTGAGCATGATTCACAGTAGCATATTTAGCCTTTTACACAAATATGTGTTATTAGCGAAAAGGTTCCATTGATGAAAATGGGCTCTTTAGTAGTTGACATGTGTTTTTTCATGTTAAGACGCTAATACACATTTCCATATCGTCCCTCCAGTCCAGTCCAGATGCATGGGTTATATTGCCTCACCAGCAGATGGAGAATGAGAATGACAGGCTTTGATCACATAAGGGCTTTGTGCATCACTTGACAGGCCAATATTCTCAGTCTCCAGCAGATAGTGAGTTGCTGTGTGCATCTGGTCTTCTCTGATAGGACAGCTTAAAAACAAAAAAGACAAGAAAGTAATCAAAGGAGGTATCTGAGCAGGAGCTTAAAAAAAATAAATGGAAAGTATATTTGAAAAGAAGGAGGCATTCAGTGGAACTTTTGTGACTGGACAGGTCAGCATTGCCCCTGTGGAGAACTTTGACCTGTTAAGTCATTGACAGTTTCTCCGGTGTAGTGTGGTGCAAACCCAATGGTCCGGTCCCTGTTGTGCTGTTGCCGTGAGCCGTGAGAGAAACTTGTTTTAAAGTGGCTCACTCCCTCTCTTCATTTCGTCAAGCGGAACAGAGAGCATGAAATAAAAAAAAAAAAAAAAGAGAAGAAACAGGCACTGGGAGCGTTGCTTGGTATGGGTAGCTGGTAAAGGGGTGGAGTTGGGGTCACAGTTCCGTTGCGGTTCGCTGTTGCATTTCTTACTTCCTCCCTTTGTTGGGTTCAGTTGTCTCAGCGTGAGTTCTGTTTCTGCTCCCTGGGGGGTTTGTTCTTCCTTTTAGCGATGCCGGTATCAATCTGTGTAGTGTGCGGGGGCTGGTGGGGCACGTTGTCCATTGCCAGTCTGTTGTGTGTGCGCTGATGAGGGGCAAATGGCCAAAAACATTCTTCGGGATAGCCAGGCTGTTTTGAGGGCTCCCAGTCTGAGAACATGGAATTGGCAAACACTCTGGAGGCCTCTCAGCCATGCAGTCACTCCTTTTAGGCAGGAAAGTCAGTCATATTAGGTTCGCAGCAGGATTGCATTAGTGACAAACCGGAAGAGCAGCATCAGTCATCAGACCAGATTTTGAAGGGCAAGAAACGGCGCAAGCAGCAAGAAGCTCAGTTAGCTGCATCAGTATTGCCTTTCTCCCCGGAATTTGTTCTTCTCCATCATGCATACTACATGAAGCAGGGCTTGGTGGAGACCCAGGAAGCAACATGGTTCCAACTGACACAGTCTCTGACCTGCTGGATATACCCAGAGAACCGGTGGAGTCTCCAGCCCAGAGGTTCAGAGAAACCCTGGAGCAGTTAGAGAAGTAAATATCGCAGGGGTCAGATGCTTTAGAGGATCCCCTGGAGGGACTGTCTGGGCTAGGGTGGGGGATCAATATTCAACAGAGTTGGACCCTAAAATAGTAGAGTTTTTTTTTCTGTAGAAGGGAGTTAGTGTCTTTAATTGCTTATTCTCTGGCGGTATTCAACATTCCGTTTGGGGCACCTATGGAGGAAGTGACCCTTGAGGATCCCTTGCTTCAGGGAATCTGTACTGCTCAGAATTCCTTCCTAGTACACAAGACCATTAAGCAGATGATTGTGGGAGCTGCCAGAGGCTGGTTTGCATGGGAGCAGGTCAATGGCTCTGCTTCAGTAATCTTGTAACAATTTGATTTTAATATAATTTTTAGAAATGTAGCAACATTGCATTTTTAATGATATTTCAGTTATTACTATTGAATTCAATAACATTATGCTAGCCTAAAACTATTAATGTTTGTCTAAGAAATAGTATTGATTTTTCAGGCAACCAGATGACCAAAATCATTGATAATCCTGACTCCCTCCCTAATAATAATGCCAATGCTTGGGCCTCCTCCTTGTTCCTTCTCCAAGTCCCCTTCTACACCTGCATCAACCTTGGGACAGGCAGCACTTGCTGTGGACATCCAGGTGCCTCATGGAGGGCTGAGGAGGTCCTAGTCTCTGGACAGTGAGGTCTCTCTGGGCTGTTTTAGGGCCACAGGAGAGCCTCTCACCTGGCAGAGACCAACAGCTGCTGAAATAGCAACTCTGCTTTTTCAGTCTTGTTTAGCTGCTTGGCAACCCCCTTCACATGCTCTGGGGCCCCAATCTCCTCTACAGGGGAATCTGGGCCCTTGGGTGGTGTTGTCATGTCTGTTTTCTGTGCTAAGTGCCCCTGACTCACCCATTCATCTGGGAGCTCCTTTGGATGCCCCATTTTATTCCCTATGGGGATGGGCTGGGTGGTGAAAGACGATTTCCCTCATATCTAGAGAGGAGTCTGAGGAGGATGAGGAAATTCCCTTTTTGGAGGGCAAGGACCCATCGGTAATCTGTCTTTTCTACCAGGAGGACCTCCCAGTGTTGATCCAGGATGCTGTGTCGGTGTGGAAGGCATCAAACACCTGTCGGGGTTCTTCTGGTGCCAGAGCCCTTGTAGAAGCTCTTGGCCTCCCAGTGGGAAAATCTGGAGTTGGCCCTCAAGGGACCAAAGGCTCTGACTTGCTTATATCCGCTGCCTCAGGGCAAGCAGGATCATCTCTTTGGGCTGCCATGGGTGGATGCCCTGGTCACGGCAGTGACAAAGAGCACAACAATTCTAGTGGAAGGTGGTGTGGTGCAGAGATCCTCTTGAAAGAGGCCTGCATGCTTCAGCCTTGGACTCCTAAGCAGCCCTTTGTGCTGGTCTTGTGATCAGAGCACTTCTGCTGTGGCTTCAACAGCTGCTGGATAGTCCTGAAGTGGCCAGATGATGGTAGTGGTGGCTAGATGATAGCTTTGGCTGTGAAAGTGGTCTGTGGATGTGGCCTCTGTTGCATCTCGGCAAACATCCCATATGGGGTGAGCTTCTGTTTGGAGAGGATCTTGAGAAATTAGTGACTTTAGAGGCTGCCAAAAAAAGGCCCAAGGGTGCCTGCTCATTGTATCAAAGATATTCTTGGGGAGTATGGAAACATCCAATGGTGTCCAAAGGTTCCAATTCCACCCATTCCCCCATGGGTCTCGACCCAAGGAAGGGCCAACTCATTTAGGATTCCCAATGGCCTTGGGACTCCTCAGCTGCTTCCAAAGCCAGCAAGTCGTCACAATACAATCCGGCAGGTCCCTTTTGAGGGGCAGCTGATAGGGGCATAGCTCCAACACTTTTTCTTGGATTGGACCCATATCACTTCAGATGAATGGGTATGAGAGGTACTGGGTCAGGGGTATGGATTAGATTTTGCAGAGCTTCTCGGTGACACCTTAGTGGAATCTCTCAGTAGTCCGCTCAAGTGAGGGGTGGTCACAGAAACATTACCATGCCTCCTGCAGTTGCAGGCTATCATATCTGTGCCTTCTGCCGAGCAAGGTCAGGGCCTGTACTCCATTTACTTCGTGGTGCCCAAGAAAGGGGGGTACATTCGACCCATTCTTAACCAAAGGCACTCGATGCCAAATTCAGGGTTCCCTTTTTTTCAGATAGAACCCATCTGCTCCGTCATCATGTCTGTTTGACTGCCATGGTTTTTAACTTCCTTGACCTGGTCGAGGACTACTTTCACATCCCATTAGAGACCATCATTAGCAGTTCCTCTGCTTCTGTATCCTGGACCAACATTTCCAGTTCAGAGCTATGCCCTTTGATTTAGCCATGGCTTCCTGCACTTTCTTGAACGTGATGGTTGTACTGTTGGCATTCCTGCACAGGAAGGGTCTCTGGATTCACCCTTACCTGGATGACTGCTAATTCAGTTGGATTCTCTGGAGAAATCAAGACCGGTCACAGCCCTGGTGATTCAGTGGTTGAGTGGTTGGTTTTGGTGATCCTTCTCAGGAATTAAATGAAGTATTTAGAGGTGCATTTCAAGCTCAAGCTATAGACTCAACTGACAGGCCCAGGGAGCAGACCGCAGACAGAACTCTATCTTCAGCTTCTGGAATCCATGATACCAAATCTGAAGTTCATCCCATGGGCCAGGGCATACATACATCCACTTCAGAAGCACATAAGATATGCCATACTGGGTCAGACCAAGGTCTATCAAGCCTAGTATCCTGTTTCCAACAGTGGTCAATTTAGGACACAAGTACCTAGCAGTTTCCCCAAAAGAGACAGGTTCCACAATGCTTGTATTGTGGCTAGCAGTGGATTTCTCTGGTCTCCTTTAATAATGATTTGTGGACCTTTCCTCTAGGAACTTGTCCAAACCTTTTTTTAAAGCCAGTTACACTAACAGCTTTTACTACATCCTCCGCTAACAAATTCCAGAGTTTGATTACGCATTGAGTGAAAAAATATTTTCTCTTATTAGTCTTAAATAGGTTACACTGTAGCTTCATTGCATGTCCCCTAGTCTACTATATTTTGATGCCTTAAACAATTGAGCTACGTTTACCCGTTCCACTCCATTCATTAATTTATATATCTCTATCATATCTCCCTTCAGCCATCTCTTTTTCCAGGTTGAAGAGTCCTAACCTTTTTAGCATCTCATAGGGATATCCTTCCATCCCCTTTACCATTTTGGTGGTTCTTCTCTGTATCTTTTCTATATCCTTTTTAAGATACGGCGACCAGACTTGCACACAATATTCAAGGTACAGTCACACCACGGAACAATACAGAGCATTATAATAGCCTCTGTTTTATTCTCCATTAATTTCCTTATGATTTTTATCATTGTATTTGCTTTCTTGGCTGCCGCTGCACACTGGGCGGAGGATTTCAACATCCACGATGACGCCTAAATCGTTTTCCTGGGTGGTGGTTCCTAATGTGGAACCTTGTATCGTGTAACCATAGTTTGGGTTGCTCTTTTCTAGGTGCATAACTTTTGCACTTGTCCACATTAAATTTCATCTGCCATTTGAACATCCAGTCTTACAATTTATCAAGGTCCTCTTGCAATTTTTCACAATCCTCTTGCGTTTTAACAACTTTGAATAATTTTGTATCATCTGCAAATTTGATTACCTCACTCGTTATTCCCATTTCCAGGTCATTTACGAATATGTTAAAAAGCAGCGGACCCAGCACAGATCCCTGTGGTACTCCACTATTCACCTTTCTCCATTGGGAAAATTGTCCATTTAGCCCTACCCTCTGCTTTCTGCCTTTTAACTAGTTCCTTCTGGTCTCCATTCTTTTAACTCTTCAATCAGGCAGTTCTCCTTCCATGGGAGCTTAAGGAATATGTGGCATGGTGGCAGGAAACATGCCCCTGGAATTTGGGTGGTTCTGACAACTGATGCCAGCTTGCAGGGCTGGAGGGCTTTCTGCCTAGGCCAGATGATGCAGGGAGCCTCTCGGAACAATCCATCTGGCCATAGGGAAGTTTCAGTCCTTGCTGATGGGCAAAGCAGTCGGAGTCTTCTCTGACCATGCCACAGGGATGTGTACATTCATTTCACTTTCCCAGATATGCTTCCACCACACCTCCTGTTTACTTGGACATCCCTGCACTGGAGACACCTGTAAACATCATTTGTGAAATGATTTCGGAGATGTCTCCATGATTTCCACATCCATGTGCATGGCTTATGATGTTGAAATCATCACTAAGGCTTTTAAAATGATCCCCATTGTCTCCTCAAGCCAGCAGTTGCCCTTTGTCCAGTGCTGTTAACATGGGTTTCCCCCAAATTAACAAAATAACTAACACTCTATGCTATATATCCAAAAACAAAAATAGAGTGAAACATTTAAATGTATGAGCCAGCGTGTGTGTAGATATGTTTGTCGGAAGATCAGCCATGAGGTTTAAACGACCTCTCGAAGCTATACTTCCATTTTGCTCAAATTTTTAGGAGCCCACTACGGAGCCACATGACATAGGTAAACCACCATAATTAAGTGCTACCTACATAAAAATAACTATTTTGTGATCCTATAAAAACTGTGCAAAAGTCCAGACAGAAAAACCAGAAGATTACTTGGCATCTTGAAGAGGTGGACAAGCCGGGAGACCATTCTAATGTTGCAGTTGAATGAAGCGTTGAGACAGGGCACGGAGTTTGCATTTGCCTGAAACGCAGTACTGTGTACTTTTCTATAACTAAAGAACCCAATATGTTTATACATAGCTCAGTTTTTACACTGTTTTTTGTATATAGTTTTACTGTGTGTACATAGTTATAGTTTTATTACCCCTTTTCCAAGTTTAAGTTACCTGTTATAATGTAAGCACACCAGTGTTTTCTGATTGTGCAGTTCTGTTACTTGTAAACCGCACTGAAAACAAATAGCGCGGTATATAAAAGATGTTAAATAAATAAAATAAATAAATAAAAACTGCGGTTCATTTCGTGTGAAGTCTGTGAAGAGTTTTTGAAACAGTTGAGATAAGTATTCTTCTGATTTTTCTGTCTGGACTTTTGCACAGTTTTTATAGGATCACAAAATAGTTATTTTTATGTCAATCAATGTGTGCCTTCGAGTCAGTCCTGACTCTTGGTGACCCAGAAGGTCCTTGGGTTTCTTGGCAGTGTCACTGGAAGTAGATTGCCAGGCCTTTCTTCCGAGGCAATGGAGGGTTAAGTGACTTGCCCAAGGCCACAAGAAGTGCTAGTGGGAATTGAACCCTGGTTGCTTGGTTACCAAGCCAGTGTTCTAACCACTAGGCTACTCCACTCCTTTTATGTAGGTAGCACTTAATTATGGTGGTTTACCTATGTCATGTGACTCCAAAGTGGGCTCATAAAAATTTGAGCAGAATGGAAGTATAGCTTCGAGAGGTCGTTTAAACCTCATGGCTGATCTTCCGACATAAACATATCTACACACACGCTGGCTCATACATTTAAATGTTTCACTCTATTTTTGTTTTTGGTTAACATGGGTTTCAGCACTAGTGGGCTAGAAAGCAGACAGGAGGACTCCATGAGGCCCCCGAGAGGGGTTGGTAAGTCTAGACCCAGGCCCCCCTTTCCTCTCACTGTCTTGTATCTACAAGCTTTACTATTTTTTGCTGAATGCTTTTAATTCGATATGGTTTCTTTAATTGGGTCTCTCCTATGCTGGTTGAATAAAGCAGCTTCAATTTGCAAAACAAACCCCAGGAAGGTTTTAGGCTCCTGGGCTTTTCCAGTCTCATGTGGGCAGATGGAGTAGCCCTTCATGGGCTTTTCCAGCTGGCTGCCAGATGCAGAATTTTTTTTTAAAATTTAAAACATTTATGAGGTGTAGCCTAATGGTTAGAGCACTGGGATGGTAGCCAAGAGACCAGGCTTCAATTTCCATTAGTGCTCCTTGTGGCCTTGGTCAAGTCATTTAACCCTCCATTTGCCTTGGCAAAAAGGCCTGGCAATCTACTTCCAATCACACTGCCAAGAAAACCCAGGAGCTGCTATATCACCAGGAGTCAGCACTGACTCAAAGGCATAAATTGCATTGCATCTGCAAAACATTTACTGCTAGTCCCAAATTTTAAGCAGGTACAAACGTACACATTCTTCATTACAAAATACTTAACAAAATAATAAAGACAAAATAAGCTTTAACCGATTTGTGGAACACTATATAGTCTACCAATAAGGCCAGACCAAAGAGTTGAGTCACCACCAACCCCAATATAAGTACAAACACAAGCATTTAAGCATATTACCATCTGGAATCTTGCACTGATGATGTCCCCTTGAATAGTGACAAAATGTCTGCAGTCAAACTATCATGCTCAGAGAACAATCCAACATCATGATCGCCAACCTGAGCTACCAATATTCACAAATATCTCTAACTAAATAGTCCGTAATGCATCACAAAAAAAACAAAAGGCCATTCCACAATACAGGAGCTGCCATTGAAAAGTCCTCCCCCTTGCAGAAACATGCTTCACCAATTGATGAGTTGGCACTCCCAAAAGAGCTTGGGATGTGGAAAGTAACACTGCTTCATTGAATATAGTAATTTAAAAACCACAACACCACATTTAGGGGCTTGTTTACTAAGCCGTGGTAGCGGCTTCTGCCTGATATCGGAGCCGCGGCGAATTCAATGGGGCCGTGGCTCCAATATCGGGCAGAAGCTGCTACCGCGGCTTTGTAAACAAGCCCCTTAAACTTCACAGGAATGCACCGGTAAGCCATGAAGTTCCATTAATGGAGGCTGAACATGATCAAACCTTCGCAAGCCATAGATTACTCTAGCAGCAGAATTCTGCGCTAACTGCAAGGGATGAATCATACGATTTGGTAACCCCAGGTAAATCAATTACTGTAATCTTGTCTCTGCAATATGAAGGCCTGCACAACAATCCTAAAACAATCAAAATCCAAATAAAATTTCAGTGGACACAGCATTCGCAACTTTTCATTTGGAGGCTTGTTTTTCATGATGGTCTTGCTTTTCCACAGGGTGTTTTTCTTTGTAGATTTTTTTTCTTGTTGCCACTCTGAGCTCAGATGAAGGAGTCTCATGGTAGAAGAGTTGAAGCCCTCCTGATGCAATTTAGCCTGAGCGATATATTAAGAGTCTCAATAAAGATAATAAAGGTACACAGACAGCGATTTGTGTGGGCTTGAGTGCTCTTATGCTGGATCCAGCAATTGACAGAGAGCCCAGAAGTGGTGAGGGTGGAGTCTGAAGCATGGATTGTGGCAGATTCCCTGTAAGATTTGATTAGGATTTTCTCTAAGTCTGTGCTTCAGTAGTGATGGCCAGGAAGTAGCTCTAGCTCCGGAATTGGTCAGCAGTGCCGCATCCAAGCTGCAGCTGAGCAAGTTCCCTTTCAAGGACTGTTGATCCTTGAGAAGGATATGGAGAAGCTGGTAAAAGACCTTGAAGATGCTTGCCCACAGAGTCTCCCTTTAGACAGACCAGGAGGTTCCAGGGATTGTCTTGTAAGGCTTAGGACTCAGTAGGAGCCCTCTTGAAGCCCGTAAGTCTTTCCATTGAGATATGGTGGGCCAGTCCTGAGGGACAGATGGTTGGGAGGCAGCTGTGAATGTTTCCTTTGCAATAGGATCATATCACATCAGACCTTTGGGTTCTCTAAGTCATCAGAGCAGGGTACACATTGTAATTTTCAAAGCTCCTTCAAGATGTCTTTGTGGAGTCTCCTTGTGGCTCTCTGGCAAAGAGAGTGGCAGTCGAAGATCCTTCAGTGACTCCTGCAGTTGTAGGAATGAAGTCAAGAATGGTATTCAACTTAGTTTGTAGTGCCCAAGAAGGGCAGGTCATTCTGTCCCATCTTGGACCTGAAGGAAGTCAATGCCAAGCTCAGAGTGCCACATTTCTGCATGTAAAAAAGGGACTGCAGTAGTTATGTCTTTATTTGTAATTAATATTTCTATGAGACCATCTGGTCAGTCAGTCATTTCGGTTCGGCAGGTAGAGTTTCTCACCTCCTTGGACTTTTTTAAAGCATTCTTCCATATTACAGTCAGAAGGCAGCATCAGTTCCTCCACTTCTTCTGCATTCTAGGCTGCCCTTTGATCTAGCCATGGCACCTCACACCTTCCTGAATGGCATGGTGACAGCCTTTCTGCAAAAGCAGGTGATTCAGGTGCACTCATAACTGGACGACTCTCTGATTTGTCTGACTCCATGAAAGAGTCCTGGACAGACGCGATCCAAGTGACCTGGGAGCTGGGAAAGGCTGCGTTGTGTGATCAACTACTCCAAGAGCAGCCTAGTGCTCTCAAGACTTAGAGTATTAGGCATAGTTTCTCACTCCGGAGAGGCTATTCATGCTGTGGCTTCAGCTCAGGAAGTTCTGCCCTCAGGCAGTTCCCAGCATTACCTACAACTTCTTGGATCAATGGCATTGACCTTGGAATTGGTGCTTTGAACCAGGGTGCATAGGCATTTTCTGCAAAGCCAACTTCTGTCTCATTGGTTTCCCAGCTCCCAGCTGTTTGAACATCTACCTCTCTCCTGAAGGATCCACGGTGAGTTGGCTGGTGGCTGTATCCATACCCTCTGGAAACTCCAAATTGGGTGATAGTCAACACCGATATAAGATTTCTGGGTTTGACAGCACATTGTCAGCTCAGTTTGTGTAGGGGTGCTAGTCGTCTTAAGCCAGTCAAGCAACAGGCTACAGGCCAGTGCAATCCATCTGGCTCTAGAAAGGTTTCAAACTCTCCTATAGGACAAAGCAATCAAAGTATTCTCGGGCAGTGCCACAGCAGTGGCATACATAAACAAGCAAAGAAGTACACTCAGCTCTGCAGTGGCCATGGAGGCTCATCCACTGGCTCTGCTGGTGCCCAGATGCAAGCCAACTTTTTAAATTGAGACACCATGGATCAAGGCGGATGGGAGCTCAGTCCACATGCATTCAACTTCACTGTGCAGAGGTGGGGGCCTGCCAATGTTCATGCCAAGGTGAGGAGTTTCTTCCATCACAGGAAGGATCCAAAAGCGGTAGGCTTGGATACCCTTCTGCACACTTGACTATAGGAGGGGCTTCTGTATGTCTTTCCCCATGGCCCCTAGTGAGCCATCTTCTGCACAGAATCTGATCTTACATAGGTTTGGTTATTCTGGTAGTGCTAGAGTGGCCATGTAGACTGTGGTATGTTTGTGGATCTATTGAACCTGTTGGTGGGTTCCCCATATTACTGCCACACACTGTTCCCTCTAAGCTGTGCGGGTGTGCAAGCGCAAACACCTCGCCGAGCAAGCGCACATATTTTACAATTGTCAGACGGCTGCCTAGGGTGAGAACTTACACAATCTTGACGATGCATATATTCATATGATTCTTGCAAGGTATTGTGGGTAATGTAGTTCTTTCACTCCAAACACAGCTGAAGACAATAATTGAGTTGTGTAACCAGTGGTAAAGCCAATAAAATACTTCTTTTATTGATGGGGTTTAATTCACCCAGCACAAGTATGCTTGGTAGCAATATAAATGAGGTTACTTGCTTGCAGTGTTTAAATGGATAACATAAAGTCACAAAGCAAATCAGAAAACAACTGTCAGCTTGTCAGGCAATTAGCTAATGTTTTCTTAGCAAATAATTACCAAATAAAAAGGCACAAAGAAATAAATGAACTTTGCTTGTTAGGTTAACTTCTGCTTATTTTCCACACAGTTCCAGCAGTGATTCTCCCTTGCTCACACACACAATCAGGTGCAGCTTTAATTACTATCAATTGTCCAGCTGAAACCCTTTAGCTGGCTGGCTGCTACTGTGTGAACCCAAAATCCTGCTTTAGGAGCTGTTTGCAGTGGAATAAGGAACAAAGTTAGGTTTCTTTGTGATGGCTGATGTGTTTGCTCACAGAAAGCTAGCAATAGCATTTAGATAGAGAACAGTCCATGTAATCAATAGTTTCATCTGCTGTATCTCCCCCTTCATCAATCAGCATAGGGTCACTATCATACATTGGCACAGACGAGTCTTTCATTAAGGCACTATCAGGAGAATGCTTATTCCCTTGCTGCCATTCACTATTATAGATAGGGTCTGGATCAGTGTTCATACCTGAGCCTCTCCTGCTATCATAATTCCTCTCTGTATAGCCTGGCCAGTATGTAATCCAATTCTGATGTCCAGCCTTCCAATCTTGATCCCTGGACACTGGATCTCCTCTCACATACCTTCTGGCCTTGGTCTGAAAGTCCCTTCCACGTGCAGTCTTTTCTCTTCCAGGTAGCCACTGGTGATTCCTATCTCTGCCATTCCATTCCTCTGGCTGATTCCAGTCCAATGGACTCTGCTGGCATTTGGAATACCTCCCAGTATGGGTACTGCCTTGGACTCTCCCAGACCTTCCAATGGCCTTTCTTCTCTTCCTTCCAGAGAGTTTCCTTCTCTCTCTATTCGCTTGGCTTGGCTTCTGCTTCTCGAGATGATGTTGTTGCTTGAGCTTGAAGCTGTTGCTGTATCTGTCTCTGTAGCAGTCTCTGTAGCTGTTATCTGTAGAATAAGCTCTATTCTTATTCTGTCCTAATGTGTGCTCTTCCCTAACACAGCGCAGCTGTGTTGAATCAGGCCCTGCCCTTTGAGATGAGTGCTTAGGGATTACCTCATAGCTCTCTTGATTGCACACACGTTTTCTCACTTCAGCCCCCCTCATGGCTGCTGGAAACCTGGTGCATTCTGGGACTGGTAGTCTTTTATGTGAAAACTCTGTTTTCTTGCTTCTACCAGAACTGACAGGTTGCTTGTTCAGAGTCACATCATCTTTTCTATAGCTCCTACCTGAGCTATGATAAGCTTCCTTATCACACAACAGAGCGCACAAAAATTACGATTCTGATAGAAAACAACACAGACGTCTTAAAATGTAAAAGTTGTGAATGTAATTACTAGAAATGTTCTGCTTCATTTAGTAATTGTCTATTTTCATTTAATTTGATTAAAATCAATGTTGTGTACACATACTGTATTCAGACATGTAGTCAAATTTTAAAGTATGTAACTCCGAGAATCGTTATGTAGCGCACAAAAATTTAACCTTCCTTCAAAAGCTGCACAGCTGATATTTTATGGGCACACAGCCTACAGAAAATTAGAGGGAACATTGCTGCCACAGGAGAGGAGTCTTCTGCAACAGGGTCCTCTGGTCATGACGGATCCTGCTTCCTTCTTGCTTAACACCTGGCTCTTGAAAAGCATATGCTCTCTTAAAAAAATGGATACCAGAAGCTGCAGTTAACATCCTTTTCAGGGCCAGGATGTCCTCCACAACCTTGGCCTATGTCAGAGTTTGGAAAGTCTTTAAGAGGTGGTGTTCCTCTCAGGCCCTGAATGCTGGAAATGCAGACATAGTTGCCGTGTTGTTCTTACAGTTAGGGCTGGACCAGGGCTTGGTGGGAGACTTTGGAACTAGGCTTTAGGAGCCCTAAGGTCCTGTCTTGGCGGCTACTAGTACTACTACTAAGCATTTATAAAGTGCTTCCAGGCGCACGCAGCGCTGTACAATGAAAACACAAAAAGACAGTCCCTGCTCAAAAGAGCTTACAGTCTAAAAAGACAAGGCAAGAAAAGGAGTAGAAAAAGATAAGAACAAGGGCAAAGAGACAAGATCAGGAGAGACAGGACAAAGGAAAGAGGTAAGAACAAGTGTAAGAGGAAGAAAGAAAGGTGAAATAAGAGGGCTATACTCTCTGCCCTAAGGTGTACTGGATCAGCTTTTGAGACTCCCTCATATAGACACCCTGACCACTGTGTGACAAAGGGCATGACCATCCTAATGGCAGGAGGTGCTGCGCTCAAGGGATATCATGACAGGTAGATGGAGGTCCTCCTCAAGAATGCCTTTACAACCTCTCTGCTGAGCTGTTAAGAAGCGCTGTCTGTGAGCGTAGTGGCTCGAGCTCTTTTGCCCTTAGTCCAGCAATTGCTGTATAGTCTAGAGGTTGTGAGACTGGATTCAGGCACTGCCTATGTGGCAGATGCCTTATATGACTTGATCAGGATCTCCTCCAAGTCTCTGGCAGGAGTGGTTTTGGCCAGGCTGTGACTTCATAATTTTTCTGCTGATGCTGCT